>CM056195.1:24330753-25546378 GCA_029692085.1 Gymnothorax javanicus | reverse complement strand
CGTAGTCATTTGACCTGTGACGTGTGAGAAGTAAGTTCCAAACGTTCCCAGCTGATCGAGCAGTGGTTTGTTCTATACTGGTAATTGATTTCGCCTTGATCAATCCTTAATTTCGTTGATTTTGAGATAACATTCATCAACGTGCCAAATCGGTGTGTAGCGGCAGGCTGTAACAATACAGGGATGGATATTTACCCCCGAATTTTCAGGTCTAGCGCCGAGTTATCTCGTAGTCGGCAGTCAACGTGTTAAGATGGCTCTGGTTTTTAAGCGTTTCAAAACATGCGAAGTGGAAAACATTTTGTGAAGCATATCAAACGTGAAGTGAGAGAAATGATTGTCGCAGTGTTGTGGCCGACTTTTTCTTCCGCACTTCCAATAACCAAAAACTGCACAGATGCATAAAGCTCGGTGTCAGACTCACAGGCTTGCTAGTGAATATTCAATAACTGATCTGGGTCTGCCATCTCGTGAGAGAATAGTGTAACTACGTGCATAAATAGAGCAGCTCCATGTCCGCTGGTATCAACATCTGCACAGAGGGGACCAGAACGTATGAAAGGAAAAAAAAAAAAAAGCCCACTCGCACGTACAAACTCGCGCCATTAAAAGCATCGTTGAAACCAGTGACCACTAAAATCGCGAAACAGAACAAATCTTATTTCAATAAAATGATTTCTGTTCATTTATTCATTCATTCATTCACTCATTCAGTCTTTGTAAATCAACTACGGTACGATAGGCTATTTGATTTGTTTAAATGATTTTTTTTTCCCCATTTTACAAGAACAGAACACAGTTAACAAAACATCGCCTACAATATGAGACAGAGTTGTGAAGGATTGAGAATATTTTAAATATTCATTTGACTAAATTAACAGAGTAAAAGGGACCACTGGCAGCCTCTAACTCCCAGTTATTATACTGTCAGCGCTTTGTTTTAGGCAAGTTGCGTTTGTCCTCAATTTAGCCCTTTTTTATCCGTTAGAACCCTTTGCCAGGAAAACTCAAGTGAAACACTTCAAACGCTCAAATACGGTTAAATAACCGATAAGGGAAACCGTCTTTTATCGAGGATAACTTTTGTTTTGTTTAAACTGCTGTATTTGCCACACCGCCAGGTACTCCTTATAATATTTTCCATAGGGATCACGTTCATTTTAAGATACACTGTTGACAATAAAATGATGTACAACATTTGTTTTAAAAGCATTGCAAAAGCATGGCACATTTGGGGACAAAACATAGTCATATAGACATTGCGACCAAAATTTGACTTTTTTTTTTTTGCCTCCAATCTCCAATCTGTTTTGAATTCTTATAATCCTTTGTGTATCGCCCGAACCCAGGCCGCATTTTTCTGCTCAGAATGAGAGTATGAGTTCATCCCTGCCAAAGTGCAGGACTGTCCGCCAGCGACCGGTCCATGCGAGTATGAAGTTGCCGTGTTTCTCAGTCGCTTCTATGTTCGAAGTCCAAATTTGCATGCATTTTGTATACAATGCAAGAACGTAAAACGACTGTAGGCGTTTACGACCAATGCAAACTTTTCGTTTCGCAATTCCAGATGAGATCAGAGCTTTGTTCACGGAAAAGTTAAAAACCAACAAAATCTTAACATTTTGTGACAAATCATTTCATTGAGTATGTAGAAAATGTATTGATAAGAATATTCGTCTCAAATAAGATAATTATAACTTTTCTTTCTTTCATAAATTGGCTGTTGAAATGAGGAGTCAAACATGTCACTTTGTTTACAAGCTCCGGTGCAACTTACTTCTCATACGTCACAGCCGATTAGCCAATCGCTCGCGAGATTTAAGGAGAGGTCTCAAAGTGTCTAGTTTATTTTTTTTTTTTTTCTGCCAGTATGACATACTGTTATGAAAGTTAAATGCTGAATCCGTGAATTACAGGCAATAATACATGTCTACAGTGTTTTTTTTTTTTTCCTAACTTAGTAGACCTTTAAACAAATAATTATCTAAATTACGTGCGAGTCTCATTCTATTCACTTGTTAATCTCAAAACATTTGGAAAAACAAATGCATTTGATTGAATTTCCCACATGTCAAGCTTATGTGCCTAAAACACCTTCAAAAAGGCCGGCAGCTATACCATTACTCGATCTGCACCAGCCGCGTAGCTGAAGCTAAGCAGGTGTGGGCTTGGTTAGTATTTGGATCGGAAACCACCTGGGAAAATTAAGTTGCTGCTGGAAGAGGTGTTGGTGGGCCGTAGATTGCAATGCCCTAGTGCAGTGATGGGGACACTGTACTGAAGGGGATGAGTTGTTAAACCGAGGTCTTGACTCACTGTGGTCATAAAACATCCTATGACACTCTTCGACATGAGTAGGGGGTTACCCGGTGTCATGACTAAATTTCCAACCTGAATCTTTAAACCTGCCACCTAATCATCTCCTGATCTAATTAGCTATGCAACTTGACCTCTCCCTCTCCACCTCAACCCCCTGGGTTCCCTGGAAAAAGAGATTTCAATTTCAATGGGACTTCCCTGGCTAAATAAAGGATAAATTAAAAAATGTGAGGAAACCTGAATTCACATAGGCAAATATAGGCTACAGCTTGAAACCTATGGGTGAAGATGTCTTCACATAATCCTCTGATTTTGATTGTGATCCTTGGTGGCATTGCAATGCTTTATTGTTTTACAAATTTTTCTTTATGTTATTTTTTTTTTTAAAGTCTATTGCTGACTGTATTACTTCCAACAATTCTCATATTACACTTGAAGTGTTTTCTGAAATTGCTTGCCGTATTCTCTCTCTTTTTTTTGCTCCATAATTGATGCAATATCTTAGCCAGACAATATTGATGTACTTGTCAGCACCTCATCTTATGTCTGAAGGTACGGTCCTGACTGGCTTTCACTGTTTATCTCACCGACAGCAAATCTCCTTAATGACGCATCACTTAACTGGCACTGTGGCCCTTATCACGGAGGCATTAATTCTATGAATCAGTGCGAAACATAGGAACACAGTTTATTCACAATGGCAGTCAATTGACAGATGCAAGCAAGTGCTCAGGAGGAGAGCTGTGATTTCACATAAAGTTAAACTGGAACTAAACTGGAAGCTAATGGGAGCTTTTCTAAGTATATCAATTTTATTATTATTATTATTATTATTATTTTTAATAGCTGCATTACTTAGCCTGAGAAACTGATGAATCTGGGGCCTTGTGTTTTATTTGACCTGGCAGATGCATCTGAACACCCTCCCATTCAAAGAGATTTTGATCTGAACAAGTTCTGGTTGGGCTAATCACAACCTATTATGGGGTGGGCTCGATACAATGAGATTGAAGTATTTTTGTAAATAATCAACATGGCTGGTGCTGATGTTGAATGAACTGTTCAGTAACAGTCTTAAACAAGTGGACATGATATTTTCTTTAAAAGCAGAACAAATAACTGCTGTCCCAGTTTCAGTCGTTAAGAAAGATGCATTCATCATAATTCCAAAAAGAATTCGGTAAAAATTGAATTTTACCAACTGGCCCTGCTCATCGCTAAAAAGAGACAAGAAAAAAATCCAGCGGCTATTGTTCATGTAATCAACAAACAGCAATGTTACATTTTGGCTTCTACATCATTCTGTGCCAAATGTGAGTGAATTTTGAACTAGAGGAGTTACGAATTGGATACTGGAATCAGCCACCTAACCAAGGAGCGTAGCCAATAGCGTAATTTGCATAGGGTGCGTGGGTTCTGCGAACCCATGGGCCCCCTCAGGAGGATGGCAAAAAAAAAAAAAAAAAAGAAAGGCCGGTTGAGTTCAGCGATTGAAGCAAATGAAAGCAAGGCTATTAACTGGGTGAAAAAAAGAACATAGGCGACATAAAAATTGTTACGGGCTTGTAGTTTTTTTTTTTTTTTGGGTTATCTACGTCGGCGGTGGTTTCTGCACTAAAGACCTGACAGCGCTGGAAGGGGAGATGACATCATTCGGGGGTTCCTTTCTCGCCTTTGCAAATTCCCCCCTGACACGCCTCTCCTCCGACCAATCGTTGACTGCCAGCTGGGCCGTGCCCAGCTCCCAACACCAATCATCGGAGACCGAAAGAATATATAAAGGCCACATCATTGTCTGCTCGGTGTTCGTCTTGCTGCTCTGTGTCACTTTGTAAATTTGTCGACTTTTGTCTTATGTTTTGTACATAATTTTTTGTCTACTCTGGTCGAACTATTGTACAGTGGAAGCGTGTTACTCGTTTGTGGGAGCTGGGTTGTTTTTGAATTTGCGTTTTGGCCAATTGTTTGTTTTTATTATTTTATATTATCGTTTGCTGTATGTATATATATATATATATATATATATATATATATATATAGAGAGAGAGAGAGAGAGATTTTGCTGCCATCTAGTGGCCTTTTTGATACCTGTGCTGTAATTCCCGTTATGTCTTGCCTATTTACGAAAACATTAAACAAATACCGACTTACCGGCAGATTTTTAGCCACGCCATTCTGTGTTGCTTCCCTTTGTCCCTTTGTCAAATGGGTTTGTAACAAAAATCACTATAAAATTAATGAATAAAAACATTGGACCATTATATGTTAGGCTATATATCCCTACATCCACATTTTCCACATTCCCACAATTCTAATAGCCTAATGCACTTTCTAGGCTACCGTAGGCTAAGCGCAAACTTACGGTCTCCACTGATATTGACGTGACGTTAAAAAAGGAGAAACACAAATAAAGGCCTATTATTTTTGACAAAAACGTTTCCCCAAAGGACTACATTTATTTGAGCTGCTAGCTATATGTTTCAGCTGGTACAAATTCAGATAAATTCAATATTTTAATGAATATATTATTAGAAACATACAGTTTGATTGACAGAAAAAAAGGCCAATCAGGGGCCCCTTTGAGGTGAAAAAAACTCATGGGAATTAAAGTGAGTCTACGCCCCTGAGCCTAGCGGTAGTCAGTACTGAAGCTAGCTTGCTAATGTTAGTAGAATGATTTGAACACCAACACAAACAAAGCAGCCAATCGTGATTCAAGCATTTGTCAGTATTAATGTTAGTAGAAGCTTGCCACCTTCCCCAAAATATGATTCAGTTGGAGCTAACAACTTTACACATCATATGTGCTGATCACGTTTCAATTGTGCCCAAAGTCATTGTTGTCTGAGGACGTTGATAATGCCCTTTGCAAACTGAAAATGAACTGACAAGTTCCAGACTAAATTGTATATTCAAATTGATCTGGCGATACCAGGCTATAGATTACCTTAATTTTGGAAATAATGTGGGACAGCATGCCTTACTCCTGATTTATTTATTACCCGGCCCCGCCAGTAGGGGGAGGGCAAAAGGTATTGTTTTTGGTTCAGTTTGTTTGTGTTTGTTTGTTTGTTTGTTTGTTAACACTTTAGCAGCAAAACTAATGGCCACATTCACCCCAAATTGGGTTTAGGGATTGCCACTGGCCCAAAATAGATGCCTATTGAATTTAGGAAAAGTAGGTTGAAGTATATGCGAGGGGCGGGGTTTCTTGTGCCTGGCACCACTTGTTTATTTCATTTTATATTATTTTTTTTTATTTATTGAGACAATGCAGATTTCAATTGGCAAGGTAACCAGCTGAACCAGAGCAATGAAGAAAAGATGGACATAGCCACCACAGGAGTGCTTACAGGAGGCACAGAGAGTGTGAGCTGCTCATTAAGAGCTCATAGATTATGGTCTATTGCCCTCAGTAAAGTGCAGTATTAGGCCTTGGATGCAGTGGCAAATATTTATTTTCATTCCTCCTCCCACTCAACCTTAAATGCATCAAAGCAGATCAGCCAGCAGAAAAGTATTTCAGTCAGATGAATGGACTGTGTGTAATTCAACCTTATGGTTAAATCTAGAGGCATTTTTTCGTAATTGAATTTATATTAACAGAAGGTAATGAGCTCTGTAAAAGGTTGATGCGTATATCACCAGTCCCAGAAGTTAATTTCAATTTCACTTTAGTTTCAGTGACTGCACTCACTTTTTTATCATCCAGGGCTAATAATATAATTAGCATAAACGGTTGAGGGTTTAATTTGCAGGGCTAAAAATATCCACGCGTTTAAAGCGTGTGGTTTATCAGTTAAAAGAATATGGTCCTTTTGCCACAATCTCAGTTTGTCTTTTTCATGCTCTACCCTGCCATAAAAACAACTTGATTCAGACCAGTAGTTACAGTACAAAGCTAACCTTTGTCAAGTAAAAGCATGCTTTGATTTTTAAGTGATTCTATGAACAGTTTATTCATGTGTCATTGCAGGGAATGCTTACCTGGCTTTCCACTGGACTATTGACTGGATAAAAGGAAAAATCATCCAGTGAGTAATAAAAGTTGATTGGCCACCAGTTATCAATAGAGAATGTAACCCAGACTTTTGTACCATTGGGGTGCAGCTGATTCCCCAAAGATTTAGCATTCAGTTTAATTTTTCCACAATCTCTTCTTGCTCATTTTTAATGAATATATCGAAAATTAACCCCTTAGTGACAGAGAGCTTTACGCCAGCAAGTGCAGTGGCTTAGCCTGAACTGAAAATTAGTGGGGCCGAGAACATCCCTTCACATCAATTTTTAGTCCTGGCTTGTCCTTTATTAACACGTTTTCCGATTATAATAATGATCCATTGGCCATCAAAGTCACAACTTCTCTCTCTACACAATCTATTGGCGACTGAATCATTGGCTAAATTCAGAACAGAAAAATTATTTACTCAAAAATGGGCCTAAGCTTTACGAAAGACAAATGGCTCTGAAACTTCCGCGCTACCTTTTCTGCACATCAGGCCATTTTACTTGCGCTTCACAATCGTTAAAATTGTTTTATTGAAATAAAAGACCATTTGAAAGATCTTTATGCAATTTCATAGCTTCTAACCCCTGAGAAAAGTGTGAGAAGTCTGGAGTCATAATCAGTTTCCATCTGACTAGTGCTGAAATCTACCGTAATGCATGCAAAACTGAAAAACTTCCATGCACAAGGACTTCAATTCCACGTGAGAATCTCTTAAGGGGTGATCTGGGATTAAATGGGCAAAATTTGATTATTTTTCCAAAAAATTTTTTTTTGAATAAAAATATTCTATAATAACCCACCTTTAATAATTACTAATTGCTACAAGGATTAAAAACTGAACTAAACTTTTCAATGTGGTCTAATGCATTTTCCATTGATTTCCTAAGGTATTACTTTTTCCACGTTTCTCATGTTTGTGGCAGCCATAACTTTTTTATTTATCATTGAAAATCAATGAAATTTGGGCTGCAGGTACCTTTACTTCATTAGAAATGCAATGACATAGGGAAATTTTGTCTATCTGTTACATACTTTGAATATTTTGAGTATTCGTCAGATTCTGCGCAAAATAATTTCAAAATTTGAGTAAAATGCCCCAAAATCACAAAACTGATAAATTGGGCAAAGAATGGCTATGTCATTGCATTTGGATAAGCAATGGCTTTTAAATGATGAAATAAAAGCTAAATTCTATCATAGAGTTAAAGAGGAATTGGTGCCAGAAGTTTTCTGCATATTTAATGAGCTTGCTCGGTTACCATGGCAACAGCATAAACAGAAAAATACCAACTTCTATCTTTTTTGGTGGTTATTACATATACCTCTTTAGATTAATTCTGAGTTTTTTCCTGGTGTCATTTTTCATTTAACCCCAGATCACCCCTTAAATATGCATTGATTGAATAATGACTGCGTGAGACTCACGCCATATGCGTGAGAGTTGAAAGGTGTGCAATTCTGAAGAATGCTGATTTAAATGCACCAAATTACATGTCCAAATGAATGAATTTCATCTTTTTATTATTTTTTATTCATATGTTTATTGAGATTTTGATTCAAAACAAAATAAACACAAAATACATAAACATACAGTGTAAATTATAATAATCCCACCCCCAATTTACCCACCCATCTCATCTATTAAAGGTAAAAAAAGATATATATATGCATACATAGATACATACATATATATACATACACATGCATACACATATACATACACATACAAATACAGTAAAAAAAATTAAGTGCAGAATAATATAAAATTAAATGCATGGTGCAATTCCAAAAAATAAACTAAATACAGCAGTGTGCAGACAACAGAGTGGCATTAATCAGAGGAATATAGAGCCGATGTAGAGCAAAGCATATGAGTATTAGTAGTCAATTCCAATAACAGGGCAATTCCAAGGTACTATCAGCCAAATGTCCCTCAGTGACAGACTCCAAAATAATCCCCAAATGTAAATGGAGGGAAAAAATAAACATTTTCCGTCCCAAATATAGTAGTGCACTATTATACCATCAATTGTAAAAAATACTTTGTAATACATCAACAGAATTTTGTTTGGGGATAGCTTAGTGTCTCGTGAACGAATGTCATCTTACCTAAATGGGGAGAACTAACAAGACCTAATAAAGTGGAGTTTTTTTTTAGAGTGAATCTATTATTAATTATGAAAATGATTGAGAACAAGTCAGGACTAATAATTGTTTTAAAGGGATGTTCTGTGCCCCACCAAATTTTCTGTTCTCGCTATACTGAAAACATTTTGGAACTCTAGCCCGTCAGCCGGGTAACAAATGCGGGAATGAATATGAGTGTGATTATTCCCTGTAGCACGCCAGTAAGCGGGAAAATAATTCTGTCTGCAGCGCGCACTCAGCGACCAGCGCCACTGCCCGTGTATAGGCAGTTCCCATCATTAATGGGTTAAGTTATTGTAGATTATCAAGTGATAAAATGTGATGAATCACAGACAATAAAGTGCTGGAGACTATACTGCTTGATAGATTAATTAAAGTCATTAATTCTTAAGATAATCAGTTTGGCTTTAAGTGTAACCATGGCACTGACTTGTGTATTTATGGTCTGAAAGAAATTGTAAGTAAGTATAATAATCAGAATTCGTCAGTTCTCATGATGCCTCCAAGGCCTTTGATCGGGTTAACCATAAAAAAAACTGTTCACTAAAATGGTTGAAAGAGGTGTGCCTGTAGTCATAGTGAGGGTGCTGGCATATTGGTATGTCAATCAAACTATGCGGGTTAAATGGAAACACAGTGTGTCTGCCCCTTTTGGAGTGAGCAATGGTGTCAGACAGGTGAGCATATTGTCCCCCTTTCTTTTTAACCTGTATATGGACGACCTATCACGGCAACTCACAGCCTGTAATACTGGGTGTATGATTGGTAACAAAAAAGTAAAAGTATGCCGATGATTTGGTTATTTTTTCCCCGAGCAGTGCTGGTCTTCAACAGCTGCTGAATGTCTGCTCTGTATATGGTACTAAACACAACATAAAATATAATGCCAGCAAGAGTCATATTCTGATCTGCCACACTAGAGCTGACCTGTTTTTAAACTGTCAAATAATAATATTGCTCCCTGTACAAAAGTCAGATACCTTAGCCATTACCTTACAGTGGACATGACAGATGATGATGATATTAATAGACAATGTTCCAAACTGTATGTGCAGGCAAATACTCTTGCTCGCAGGTTTCACTGGTGTACAGATGATGTTAAAATAAATCTGTTCAAAACGTACTGTACACCTTTGTACACCGCACACCTGTGGGTCAACTATAAGAAAGCAAGTATGAGAAAACTACAGGTTGCTTACAATGACGCATTAAGAATTTTACTTAAAAGACCTCGTTGGCTGAGTGCGAGCGAATTGTTTGTAAATGCACATGTCAACACTCTTAATGCTGTACTTAGAAACCTAATGTATAGATTTATGTGTCGGCTTGATGCCTCAGAAAATCATATAATTAATAGTTTGATTCACATCAATTGCAGCTCCATCAGGTATTAGTCTCTGTTCTGGGGACACTGGTACAGCTGTCTCTTTTTAACTCTTGCTGATGTTATTTCGAAGCTCATTATTTTTTCACATGTTGACTGGAATTGCCACTTGATTCCCATTAGCACGTCAAGCCATTCCATTGAGTTTTTTGCTCCCTCAATTAATATATTTCCCAAGGATCTTTGATGAATTTTGCAATCGGCGACTTTCATGCTCATTATTAGTTTACAGTTTAATTTGACCATGCATTTTATTTAGAACAACAGGTATGAGGCTCTAGAGATCGTTCATGACAGCCCATCACTTTCTTACAAAGCTGAAGTAGCAAAACAAGAGAAAAAAGAACTAAGTTCAGCTGCCAGCAATTCTGCAGGCATCTGTGTTCCCGTGAATTCCAATGACTCACTGAGTAAATAAATTGCCAAAAAAATTGCGGGGCTGCCATTTACCGCAAAAGCAGTTCTCAGAAAAATGAACAAAGCCTAATGAAATAACATAGCTATGGGACACCTAAAATTTTTAAGAAAAGACACCTCTCACCCCTCATGAACTCAGCCTTTGCCTCTCTCCAGGGAGCAATGGTTTTTGTGCACTGAACCCTTTTGAGTGCTCATAATGTTTGCAAACGAAATGCGTTGAGGATAAAATGACCTTTATCACTGCTATGGGTTATTATGAATACTTAATCATGCCATTCAGTTTGATTAATTATCCTGCCATATTCCGATCATTGATCAAAAGATTCTACGATGTATTTACAGAGTGTTTGTTTGTCTTTTGATGGCAAGCATAATTAGCATGCCTGCTCAAGTCCTACTAAAGTTATTTGTGCGCAAGTTGTTTGGAAAACCTGAGAAACAAACTGTCTTTGGAAGATTTATGATGAGTATCTACTGTACTGATGGCTACTGGGCAGAAGAACCTATGCAAAGATCAGGCAGTCGCTTTCACTGCTTTTAGCTCTCTGCTGCCAGAGAGAAGATATCAAAATTGTCCACAGAAGAGGGTACTCTGGACTCAAAACAACATGGCATCCTCTCTGTCACCAACTGATTGACTCTGATCTTCACCAATCAAATCACACACACACACACACCCCACCCCCCTCCATACTGCCCCGTTGGCGCTCATGGTCCTACATCTTTATGGTTTTTGTCCTTTGGTCACCAACAGCTCATGGGCTATTATATGCATACAGACATGAATAAACCACAGCTTACGGCATTTATCACCAGTCGCGTGTGCATAAGCTGGCATTGTTCTCATCTTTTTTTTGTGTGTGTGTGTGTGTGTGTGTGTGTGTGAGACATTAAAACAGCATATGGTTCTGGAGACTCCTATTGTGACAGGATCTACCACAAAAACTGTTGCGAGTGCTTTGCGTGTGGATGTAAACATAAATACACACACAACCGTGCAAGAAACTTCGCAGGTGTGTACTTGAGATCAAAATGAAGGCCTGTTTGAAGATAGATGTGGTCCGAGCAAGGATGCCGGGGGTTGGAGGTTGGGGGAACGGCGGGTGAGATCCCATAGCAAGATAGTGTTTAGTTAGTCAATTAATTTTTTATTCTTGTAGTCAATATTTATAGCTGGAACTCAAGTAAATGTACATGCGCTGTACTTCTACCTGAGGATGTCCAATGTTGACACATGAATCTCATTCTCATTTATGTAAGTAAAATAGGGTGAACATTCAGTTGTTAGATAGTTCTACTCAGTGCATTACTTCAGTTTTCAAACTAAAACACTGTAATGTTTTGCTTTATCGCCACCAGAGGGGAGCAGTGTTCTTTAAATTGAACATTGTTTTGGCCCCTGGCACAACAGCCAAAAAATCATCTTCACTCTGCAGCTTTCTTCTGACCCACAGACCACAGGAAAATTACTGTCCAAACTGAAAATCCTCAGATCATACAATGGATACAGTAGAATATATCAACGAAGGTCAGGCTGAATCTGAATATGAAATTTGTGTTTCAAGTGAGCTCAGATTCTGATATTATTTAAAATACAGTATATTACTAATATCATTATGATATTCATGTTAGCAACATATCCTTGAATTTTATAGAGTAACCTAGCCATTCTGTGTGGCACATAGTGGCTGAATCTGCTCTGCTATACATGGCTAAACCAAGCATTTCACCTTAACAGTGGAAACTGAAAATTCCAGAACTATAGTCAGCAGGGGAGAAGGCCAAGATTAGATACAAAACAATTGCAAATAGTCAAGGAGAGGAGCTAGAATTTTTTTGATCAAATGAAGATTAATGGGTGACACTGAAGTGTGAATGCAAGTTTAATAAGGTACCAACTGGCAGTCACCATGTGATAAATTCCACAAATTGGAGTCTTCCTTCAGTTCCTCTGACTGCTGTTAGCTTAATCAAGGACCAAAACATCTCTGTGTACGGCCACACTAGATGAATGAATGCAGGTCAACTCTTGTGAAGGAAGCAGTCACACACCTCCAATTTGATAAATGGCACCATAAGGGAGTTGAAAATGACTTTTTTATAGAGATACTAAATCATTGTTTTGTTCATAGTTCGTAGAACTGCTTTTTGCCCGATTAAGCAAATGTTCCAAGCAAGTATTTCATAAAGTCCAAGTACATTCAACAAACAAACAAGCGCACATGTGGCCCAGAGATTTTAATTAGCTTTTTTTTTTTTGTTTGTTTTTTTTTTTTTTTTTTTTGACATCGCCTTTCTGTAAATTTTTCAGTGGGTGCGAATAACAGAAATGAACAGCAATCTCACGCAGTGTCACTCCCTATAGTATAAAATTTAGAGAAGCGTAAGAAAGAGTTGAGATAAAAAAACCAACAGAAACATTTGTATGTTCACTGGTATCAAGACACGTTAGCCTGTTTGTTTTAAAGGGCCATCAATCAATTCCCGGTCCATTGATTTTTGTTCCAGTGGTGGGACACTTGAAGACATTTTTGTGTAATCAGAGATGCAGAATTCATTACTCTGCAATCTCCTTTAAGCAGATGCTTCAACTACTGTTTACATTTGCCTCCATTCAAGACAAAAGACTTAAGAGCTGCTCCATGCTACAGAATTAAGATCAAGATTCAGTCAAGATTTGTACATTTGCCCACCACTTGGACCATTTCAATATTAATGAATAAGCAAGATTCGCCACCAGATTAGCATGTCTTCCAGAATGTACTCACCTTCACCGATTGGTTTTCCTCCGGCTCCATTTTGTGCTCAAATGAAGAGATAACTTATACGAATATCCTGCTCGTTATGACGAGACGCAAACTTCCATTACGCAGGGTGGGGGTCTGCTCATTCCACTACTGAGGTTACATTTCGAATAGATGTATCAGCCCTTTCCCACTTCCAAATCTTCAGGTTATCTCGGGGGGTAACGTCGAGGCTTAACCCTGAGATACCCCAGGGCAGCACAAGCGTTCCCATTACTCTCTAGCCGCCCCAGGTTAACGCAAAAAAATTGGCACTTATCCTGGGGCTCGTAAACCCTGCCAGCGACCAGAGTTAAGGTTCTAAACTGGAGCAAGCTTGCCCCAAGCTTAGCAAAACACCGGGTTAATGAGCAGTAATTGGAACACAACTCAGAGTTAACGAGCCCCCGGGCAGGTAAACCTTAACCCGTGGCAAATCTCTGGATTAAGCAGTTTGTTGTGGGAAATGGGAATATGTTATCCACGATGCAAAATATTCAGTAAAAGGTCAGCTTAAGGCAATAAAATGTGTTTTTAGTCTCTCTGTCAAAGATGCTGGCAGCTTCTCCACTGAGGAATTATACATTGATGCCCTGTGTGACCTGAAGGATGTGATATGTTTGCAAATTTTAGATATTTATTTATTTATTTATCTTTTGTTTGTTTTCATAAAGGCAAAAAAAAAAAAAACCTGTCAAGGATATGAAGAATATAATCATCTCAAATGCAGAAAGCAATGATTATTACACTTAGTGAGTGATGCATTTTGTAAAAAAACAGCGTCCTCAAACGGAGGCAGGTAGAAGAACTAACAAGAACCAGGCAGCACCTGCTTTAAGCCGCTTTCACACTGGACGCGAAACGAATTTTTCACAAGACAGATTACATTCAAAGTCAATGCAAAGTCTTTGCATTGACTTTGAATGTAATCTGTCGTGCGAAAAATTTGTTTCGTGTCCCGTGTGAAAGCAGCTTTAAGCAGACCCAGTGGGTCAGCTTAATCAGGTAAATAGTGGAAACTGTAGAGAATAAGAATTACAGTATGAGGTGCATCGCTGAATTTTTTTCTTCTTCATTGGTGTAAAGGCACACTCAGACAGCAGAGTTCCTGAAACTTGGCCTTCCTTAGAAAAAACTTGAGACCAAATTTGTGCCAGCTTGCTAAGACCATGCGGATTTCAAATGTACTTTGTAATTTGGTGTTGAAGATAGCAAGTAGCTGCTAATCTAGAAAACTCTTCCCAGTGTCCACAGTACTGGTGTGTGGCTTTTTCCAGTCTCTTTTTCATCCTATTTTAAATTTGTGAACCTGCCCAGCATGCCCTGGTCTTGCCATCTTGGCTTGCCATCTCGGTCGCTGACCTTGGACCAGTCCTTTCGTCTATGCCTAGCCTGATCTCCTGTGTTCTAGCTCACTCCCGCCTGACACAGGATTGTCTTCTGATTATCCTGTCCTTGTGCGCCTTTTGTCTTCATTAAAGATACCAATTTGGCTTTTCTGTAATCTGCACCTGGTTCCATTGCTCCGAAAATTGTGACATCAAGACAAATCAGGATCACACCTCACATTCTGTAGCTGAATTCTCAAGGCACGAGTTCATGTGAAATATTCAATCATTAATCACTAATTGTATGTAAATGTAAACACAATGTTAACACTGTATAAAATGGCTGATGCTATAATTAGGTTTTGTTTGTGTATTTATGGGGAACTGACTGGCTTGCAGATGGTCAGAAAGTAATACCAAAAAGTAGCACTAAAATCCTAATGATAATCATAATAATTATGTCCATTTATTTTACAGGTGCTGTGACTCTGATTTAGAGTTCCTAGGAAGATGGTGTTACAAAAGAAATTACATATTACAGCCGAGCACTATTTATACTGTCAAGGCTGACATTTATCGACCCAGCACCCGCTGGTATATGTAGTTTATAGCATATCAGTAGTTCTTTGTAGCCCATTCCCACCTTGTGCTGTTCATATGTAATGACAACAAAGTAAGATGAACAAAATCAATCACATTACTTTGAGGGAAAAATATAGTATGCAGCCAACTCTGGATTTATTCTGATCTGTCTCCATCACAGGAGCAGAGAGTACTCAAGGAGAAGATCATTAGTTCAGTTCAGTTTATTGTCACATCCATTATACACCGTCCAGCATATACGGAAGTGAGATACCGTTTCTCCACAGATGATAATGCTCAGTAGATAAATTATAAAGCTTTAAAGGTAAAATAAATATCCTAATACTCAAAAAAAAAAATCATAATGCTTTAAAAAAATCCCTAAAAGAAAGAGTAAGAGAGACATTAAAACACATTTAAAAAAACATAAAACGTAGTGGCAAATCAGGAGCAGCATTGATGAGATAAAGTGCATAAATAATCATAAAAAGAAATTAATAATAATAAGTAATAACAATATCAAATATCATATATCCCTGAGTGCAGTTTGCATGTGCATTTTTGATTCCTTTAGTTCCTGACAAGAGGATTGGGGGGGGAGCTTGTGGCAGGAGTTCATTGCTTTGATGGCCTGTGGAAAGAAATTAAAAGCTGACATCTTTAACAAAGGCATAAAAAAGCGTCACTATCCATTTGAAGAGTTTTATCGCAAAACAGGTTAACTCCACTGAGTCTGAATTGATAAAAATAGCTTTCTGTGTAATTACTATTTCTTTAAAACTTTGAATAATGGTCTTTTCTACTATTGTATATGAGCCAAATGGTAACCAATTGGCATATTCATTTCAAATCCAGCCACAGGAATATTCTTGAAAAAAAACCAAAAAATTACAGTTTTTTTTGCAAAACGGGTTAAATCCAATCGAATAAGTATGTTTCTTTATTGTAGTGTCAGGAAACTCTATTCATTCAATATTGCTAAACAACACAAAATCACACACTCACATGCCCGTGCACATTCACACACACACACACACGCACACACACACAAACACACACAACAGCACCCAATGTCAGTCTTGGTTCATTGGACAAACACTATGGTCCTGAAACACAAACATGCGTGCATGTAAACAAAAATTACACACACATACACAAACACGCACGCACACACACATGACACCACCCAATGTCAGTCTTTGTTCACTGGACAAACTCTATGGTCCTGAAACACAAACATGCGTGCACGTAAACAAAAATTACACACACATACACAAACAGGCACACACACACACGACACCACCCAATGTCAGTCTTTGTTCACTGGACAAACACTATGGTTCTGAAACACAAACATGCGTGTGCATGTAAACATAAATACACACACGCACACACACACACACACACGCACACACACAAGCATGCAAGCACATACTCACATGCACACAAGCACAACACACACCACCCAATGTCAGTCTTGGTTCATTGGAGACACAAACACTGGTCCTGAAACACAAACGTGAGTGCATGTAACAAAAATACTCACACACACACACACACACAGACAAGCACGCACCCAATCAAGCAAACACACACACACAAAATATTATACACTCATGCACATAAAGCACTAATTCCTTGTTGTTGCCTTACATAGGCACAGCCATCCTGGAAAAAAAAATGCAGCGCTGATTGGACAACTGGATATAACCCGTTTTGCAAACAAACGGAGGTGGCACTTAAGCCATTTTGCAAAAAAACATAAATTTTGCAGATTAAAAGCTCTGAATATATTTCACCTGTCAAAAATCAGATTTCACATCAACGTAAGACTATCTTTTCTCTATTGTTTGAGATAATAAACAAGCAAAATGTGGATTTGGTAGTTAACCTGTTTTGCGATCAAAATCTTCATTTCTTCTCTTTGAAGCATTTTGTAAAAAAAAAAATGGTGTCAATGCAGGAAACAATTTATAGCTTCATTTTTTGTGGCTGAATAAATATCCCATTCCATATTTCTGCCAGCTATTGTAGGCCTTTGAAATCCATGGCTACCAAAAACATTGAAACCTTGGTGTGCTGGGCAAGTTTCTGTGGATGTATGAGTGTCCATGATCTCTTGTAACTACAATATTAAAGCCAAACGCTCCAGAATACACAGAAATTAATGTATTATTACTGAAGCATCAGTTTTTTGCTCAAGAAATTATATTTGTAAATACTAAGCATGCAGATGCAACTGTGCCCTTAAATTTATTGATATTTGAAGCACAAAAAAGAGGGCTTTTCCCTACAAATACAGATTTTTTTAAAAAATTTAAATAAGTTGAATACTCACCACAATACAAAGAAATGTAAAGTGAGATGACATTATGTAAACACGCACAACACTTGTGTAGAGTGCAGCTTAAGCCGTGCAATTGCGTGAGTGAATCCTTTCTTGAGGATCATATTTCAGTACTACTCATCATATTCACCAGTAAATCAATAATCATAATCAGTAATCATATTATGTAAGCAGCAGTAGCACACACACACACACACACACACATAAGCAGTTGATTTCTGTAGGTTTGATTAATATCTGTTCAGTTGATTCAATCAATATTTGATCAGTTGATTCAATCAATATCTCTTCAGTTGATTTCTGTAGCTTTGATAAACACCTATTCAGTTAATTCCATCAATATCTGTTCAGTTACCAGCATTATTCACCATTATTCATCAGTATTCATACAGTTATGCATGCTTGCGTCATGTTAGTACTTTTGATTATAGTAGCACAGGATGCTGCCCCATCCTTATCATTAGCATCAGAATTATCATCATCGCCACCAAACACCATCATCACTGCCACTTTAAGATCATCTTTCAACCCATGGGGATAAAAATCAAGCTGGCTCTGTCAGCATGATTTAATAATTATCATGCTGTCTTTTGGAAAATGAACTTCTAACTTCTAATGTAAGCTTGCAGTCATCTGAATGGAAAGTTGAAAATAAATGACATGGGATATCACACCCAAACCAAGCATGCGCATCATTCTCCTGCATGATCATGTGCTGAGCAGCAGTGTGAGGGCAGACAGAATCATGCTGAGGTAGAACTTACATGGATTAACAAGATGGCTGTATAGAGACTCAGGACAAACAGGAGATTTGATCTGTCCTTCCTATTGAGTTTGAGGGAGCTGCAGCTCAAGCAAACCCAGGGGTCCGGTGCCAGGTGTAATTTCATCACAGACGACACTCTCAAATTCTTCAACAATAGGGCAAAAGAGAATTTCAAATTTCAATTTCAGCAAAAGTATATCCACAGATTGGAAGAAAACTGAATATTCGCCTTAAACTTCTATTAGAAATATGCTATTTTAGCTGATACTGCCCCTACCCCAGTGCAACAGCAATGGATTCTGACTTCATAAAGCAGCTGCAAAGATATCTCAGTAACACTGGCTGTGGGTGCCTGCTACACATCTAAAGCATATTGTATACTCTTCAAATAATTAAGGATGTGTATAAAATCTGATTTGGTGAACATCCGTTTTCAATTATATGTAAGAGAGATTCAATGAAGTTTTTCTCACATTATTGCTTGGAAATGTAATTGCAAATACAATGCCATAGCAATAAGATTTAGTTTGATCCAGCATTTTTATTGCAACACAAACACCACAGATGCAAGACAATCCAATGAAGGTAATCAAACATTACTGTCACCAAATCAGGAACATCAAAGTATCTTTCCTCAGACTGGACCATCAGTTCAAAGAATTAATAAATACTACTGACTCTGGCAGCTAAAAAAAAAAAAAAAAAAAAAAATGCACGGGTTAACACAATGCATAGTGCTGTTGCTAAGCAACCTAGCTGCCCCCAAGAGTGAACAACAGGCTGGAAGAGGCATGTTAGGTTGTATACAAATAATTGGAACTCAATGTGCAGTGTAAAGAATTTAAAAAAAAAAAATCCTTGTGATTCAGAAATGTCCAAGCAATTTACATATTTGGCTTGGAAGAGTGTAATGCCGGCTTAGGTCTCTCAAAACCCAGTGATACATGGTTTAATAGCTGTTGGCGCCAGTGTGATGCTTCGGAGGCTGTGTTTACTGATATGAGTAGGGACTGTAATTGTCATGGGGCATTATTGTTATGCACCCTGACTCCTGTAGTCAAACCCCTGACTGATAGGCAGCCACAGCCAGCGGAAGCACAAGCCCTTGTTTTCCAAGACAAATCCTCAGGGAGAAGTGTATTTTTGTCCACAACCTTAAAATCTTCTGTAGCATTTTATATTAATGATAGGAACTCACAATTATGACAAGGCATTCTGTGCTGCAAAAAAGTAAACACTATTTTTGATTTAATAATTTTCATGAAATAATATGCATGCTTGTAAGAAAGAAATAACAGTCTCCGTGAATGTGACTGAATCATAGAGACACAACTATTGTATATTTCATATCTCTGCTACTGTAAATCTTTTGAAGCCACAGACTTCCCCCTCATCCAAAGATCTGAAGATTTGACAAAGAATTTTTCTGTTTGATAAAGATCACCAGTTTTTTTTTTTTTTTTTTTGGATACCATATGTAAAACTAGTGATTATGAAAGTACCACAGTTAACTCAAATGGCTTACAGTACGCAGTCCCCAGCTAACTTCAAGAACTGCATGTTTCTGTAAAGTCGGCAAAGACATAAACCCCTGAAGATTTTTCCCAGCATGTTGTTAACCCTTTGAGCACCATAGGCAACTATAGTTGCCGAATGGTGTAAGATATCAAAACCAGATGCTGTTGAAAACCTAATCATGTGGCAACTTGTTTAAAAGAGCTCCTGCAGGGAGCAGTACCAGACAACATGTCAAATTTTGAAACTGATAAAGTATTTTGTTTTTTTTTTTTTTTTTAATGTCAACTCATTTTGACTTGGATGCCAGTAATACATTTCAGTGATGCATTGTGTTGCATTATCTCTTCTTTAAAAAACACTCTGTAAGCATTTGGGAACTGAGGAGACCTACTACTACAGTTTTGAAAGCAAGCTGTTTTCCCGTTCTTACTAGATGTTGGATTCAGCTGTCATATTTTTAATTTCATAATGCACCAAATATTTTCAGTGGGTGATAGGTCTGGACTGCATGCAGGCCAATTTTGCACCCAGGCTCTCTTACTATGGAACTATGTTGTTGTAATACATGGAGAATGTGTTATGACATTGTCTTGCTGAAATAAGTATTTCCTCAAAAAGATGTCTGGATGGCCGCATAAGGTGCTCCAAAACCTGAATATATTCATTAGCATTCATGGTGTCTTTACAGATGTGCAAGTTATACCTGCCATGTGCACTAATGTTTGGCTTGCAGAAAGCAGTGTCCCTGATTTGCAAACAGAATTTCACATTTCGGTTGGTCAGACCTCAAAACAGTTTGCCATCATGCTTCAGTCCAACTTAAATGACCAAGCCTCCAAAGAAAGCGGCTGCACTGGATCTTGTTTAAATCTAGTTTTATCTTAACATGGTAGAGTTTTAACTTGCATTTGTGTATGAAGCGATGACTTTATTCACTGACAATGGTTTATAGATGTGTTTTTGATACCATGCATTGTTTTCCACAGTAGAATCCAGTCTTTTTTAATGCAGTACTGCCTGAGGGCCTGAACACCATGGCCATTCAATTTTGGTTTCTAGCCTTGTACCTTTCGTACAAAAATTTCTCTGAATTTTCTGAATCTTTTTTATGATATTATATACCGTAGATGATTAAAACCCCAAAGATTTAACCTAATTAGCTTTTACATGTTTCAAAAAGTTTTTTTCTTCTTTTTTTAGCACCGTAAAACACATTTTTTTCAAACGTTTTGCTGGCATCAAATTCAAAATGAGCACATATAAAAAAAAAAAAAAACAATAAAATGGCTCATTTTCAACATTTGATTAGTTATCTTCGGTCTATTTTCAATGTAAGAACTGGGTTTAAATGATATGTGAATCATGGCATTCTGTTTTTATTTACATTTTACACACCATCCCAACTTTTCTGGAAACGCAGTTGTCGGATTAGATATCTTAAACAGTTATGCTAAGGTAAAGAAAATTATACACTCTACTGTTCCTGTCTTGATTTATCAAGCTCTGTCTCAAGGAACACTCGATTTTAAGTAAATCGTTTATACTGTGCTGGTGTAATTTCTCCTGTATGTCTTCTTGCATGACTTTGGCACTGTTCCTCAGTTCTGTAGACCAGTATTTTTTGCAAAGGCTCAATATTCCTGCCAAAAAAAAATTTGATTTTGTTTAGTGTCATGACTCCAATTCCGAGCTCATATTTTTCTCCCTCTTGAATCATGCCGGTCATCTTTAGCACTTTGCTCCGCTGAAAGTACAAACATTCATCTTAGTTTTTCTTTTCTTACAGCAAATGGTATGAATATTATAATTTATGATCCTCAACAGTAAAACAGCAAGTGTTACAGGGCAGCTAGTCCTGAAATTGCTCTTATGGGTGTAAGACCCATGCAGCTCGACCAAGGGAGGAAGTGCCCGGGTTGAAGGTTTATGCGTGTGGATTCCTAGTATTAGCACGCACGACGTCCTGGCTGGTGCGAATCACAATTAAATGGATATATTTTCTCCGTTCGAACAACGGGGCACAAAAGCACAACGGTTACAATTAATCTGACTCCATAATAAATTTAGAATACCAAATTTAGTTATACCCTCGTTAAATATCTGACTCCAAATTAGAATTAGAATTAGAATCCATAATCTAGAGAAACCTGCGTGGGTCTCGAGTGACTACACCTTCAACTCTTAGGAGACTACCGCTATCGCTAACATGTACTCCCGGGTTTTTAGTACTGTTACCGGATCCTAGGTTCGTTGATTAGATTAGAGGTTGGAAGTCAGCCATCACTGCAACAGCATCTTTTGGCTTGAATACAGCGAACCCAGATCTATGCACGCCCATGGGTTCCTTCAGGGAATTTTAACAGATAACCGACTTTTCGTCCATGGGTTTCCTTTAGGCTAAAATCCCAGAACCAGCAATACATAAACCCTTTATGTAAGTAGATCATGGTTGTCTCTCCAACTTAATAAAACCAATCTCCAGAACAGGCCGCTGGCCAGTCGTACCCTCGGTCGGGATTATACCCCTAGGTATCCGTGCAACGCCAACTAGAAAGAATAAAAGGATTAAGAGTCCCGGAGACCACGCAAGCTTAAAGGAATGACAATAATTTATTCACCAGGTAGGCAAAAGCTTAAATCAAACAAATCAACGTTAAGCCAATTACAAGTTACACATAATTTAGAAGAGGAGAATAAAGTCATACCTGGAGGAAAAGGATACACGCACTAACGTGCGCGGGAAGTTCGAAATACGATGTTACATCATTGAAAAGGCTACTCATGCACTTACGTACGCGGGGACAGATCGGATACGATCTTCCCTGACTATATAGATTGGCTACATACGGCATAGGGAATGGCTACTCATGCACTTACGTACGCGGGGACAGATCGGATACGATCTTCCCAGAATGGATTGTTTCTCTTTGCTTTAAGCCAAATCACGCCTTTGATCCAGGCGGCATGGCCATAAACACCTGGAAGGGGGGTCGAATCCGGTTTTTGGGTTTCCACCATTGGGAGGATGTAATAAAACACTTCAGCAGAGAGAGGAGAATAGGGTGATTACCAGAGAGGATTCTGGCCAAATTCTCAGGAGTTTCCAAAAGGGAATGAACCATAATTCCAATGGGAATGAAACATACTCCACTCAACTCCTTGGATTCTCCCGAGAATAACAAGACCAAACATGATATGAATATGTACTAATATGATGCAGTTGTCATGAAAAAAGTCTTAAGATGAATTAATATATAGGTAAATTGGGTTATACGTCCAGAAGGGATTTCTTTGCAGAATATTGAACATATAAGCATATTATGCAGTTCTCATGGGTTTAGATCATTTTAAACAGATTAATATAACTGGACTTTAACTCAAGAATTAGGCCAGTAATATGACTCGCACAGGGGCATTGTGTCAGCCAGAGCCCTCTAACAACCCCCCCATACAGAGGAACAGTAAGACCATTAACACCTTAGCAAGCATTTTGGGGAGGAAGTCCACAAAAGCTTTATTGCTATCTGGCATGGCTCTGGACCGAGCTTATCAGCCATTTGTCACTTATATTTCCAGATTCTACATGGGTGACTGTTCATAGTCTGACTACAGTGTTCTTTGTGTGGATACATGAGGGGATACAGTAAATTACAGAGAAACCTTTCTTTTTCGATTCAGGAACCCTCTGGCTATTCATGCGAAAACTTCTGTGTTCTAAACTCGACAACAACACATTATTTGACATCCTAACATATGAATTTCATTGCTAATTTAATTGCAAAAAAAGGTGCCACACTTGACCGGTTTGCCACTGTGTAATATCATCATGTCTTTTAACCACATTAGTTTAGTGTTTGGCCACTGGAGACACCCGTTGGTCTAATCTAGCAAGCAGAAGTTCCCCCCCATTCCTGCAATATGCAGGTCTTTTGTTATGCAATTTTATAGGGCCTGTGTTGCCGCATATTTTGCTTCATTATGTAATATTACATTCTCTTTTGGTTTCAGATCAAAACTGCAAGCAGGCCAACCTATCATGTGAGCTTTCTGCTAATGCACAGAATGTGGTTTCGTGCTATCTAGCTGGAAAATGCAGGGATGCTTCTGGAACAGATAATATCTAGACAGCAACAATGTTGCTCAAAAGTTTGTGCATATCTTTTTACATTAAAGCAGGAGCCCGCACCTCGGCAAAGTATATTTCAGCGGAGAGTACAATTCTTGAAGCGTCTAAAATGCAGTTTTTTTTTTTGGATTTTCTCCTTTATTTGATAGTGACACAGTAGAGAGAGACAGGAAAGTTGGGGAGAAGAATGGGGAAGACACGCGGCAGATGACCCGAGCCGGAATGGAACTGGGTCGCCGCAGGAAGACCACAGCCTTTATGGTGCGCGCGCTTAGACCGATGAGCCACCAGGGCGCCTGTAAAATGCATAGTTTTATAAATTTAGTAACGATCCAGTGCAACGCATTTTAAAACCGGCGAGTTTTCAAATCGGCGTCAATAACAGGGGCAAACATTTTTACTTGGGGAATCTAAAGCTGCGTTCGGAATGCACACTTGTCCACTCGCTCATTCACTCCCTCACTACATAGTGCCCTGTATAGTAGGTGAGTGTACATTTCGAACGCAGCCAAAAAACTTTATCCAATCAAACGCCAGTGCCGCGGTGCTTGTGGCGTCAGTTATTCTCTTTTGTGACTTAAGTTGTGCTCTTTCCTTTCATTCAGGCCATGTAGTTGTTCAGAGGGCCTTCAGTAAACTCACCCTTTACGGTTTGACTGCCCGCAAGCCGTTTATATTTAAGCTGGCCTGATTAACAATCAAACAATTTATCCACTGAGCGAGCAAGACCAATACATGACCAAAATTAGAAATGGTAATGAAAAAGCAAATGCCTATTGCTTACATTTATATGATTGATATGGCATTGTAAGGATGGCAGAATAAATGCAAAAATCCAAAACTTTGGCTGACTTTGCAGCATTTATTTTCGCCAACCTTACAATTGTCATTCAGCTGTGCAACGTGCCTTCAATGCACTTTAGCTGCGAATACATTCAGAATATCGAACGGATTCTCGTGGCTTATTGCTTAATGAGCCACGCAAACTAATTTACGCAAATCTGTGCTGCTACAAGAGCGCAGAAATTATTAAGACATATCGATATTTTACGTTGTCATTTATGTGCAGAAGAACATGCCTCATAATTTTGTGGTGCAATGCATAACAATGCCATCGAAAATAAATTAGACGGTAGTCGGTTTTTACCTATTAGTTTGAGCAGCTGTGGCTAATCAGGAGATGTAAACTGCAAGAGGTTTAGGTTATTAAGCATTTAAAGGTGAGGTTTCCGAACATCAAATTCAAAATCAGAATATTCCCCAAGTAAAAATGTCTGCCCCCTGATATTGAAGCCAATTTGAAGACTCGCTGGGGTAAAAATGTGTCGCACTGGATTATTATCAAATTAAAATATGCATTTTAGACATTTCAAGAATTCTACTTTCCACTGAAATATACTTTGGCGAAGTGAGGCCTCCTCCTTTAATTGTTTCCTTAAAAGTGTACTAGTCAAAATTGCTAATGTGTAAGGGGCTGATCACTACAAACGCGCTTTATCTGTGTAGAAATGCAAGCCGTGTCTGTCCTGATTGTTTGAACCCACATTATAAAAAGAGCTGGATGCATCATTCCTGTGGTTGCTTAGTAACGTTCCTGATTCTCACTTTACAAACACTGAACAATGTTTAAAGCAGCGCCAAACTAATTCCACCGCAAAGTCTGATGTCACTTTGATTCTGATATGATGTGATTGTTTATTTCTTTTGCTTAAACTACTAATGAGAGGCGGACACTCACTTTAGCTTTAAAGGATAGTGAGAAATACAATTAGAAGAAAAACTGAACAACTTATGTGTTCACATTTGTAATAGGGCCAAGACAGTGTTAAAGAAAAGGACTTATTTTTTTTTTTTTTTTTTTTTTTTTTTTTTTGCAGTGGAACCTATTGAAAATAACAGTATGCCTCAAGTTTGTCAAAGCACCTCAAATTCGAAATGTTTTCAACTAGATGCTTATCTAACAACAGCAAGATATCAGGGGCACATTTCACACAAGGTGCCTGGCACTCAAAAGCAGCAGTGAAAATGCTTCAAATAATTGAAATGATTAACAAAAAGGGCGCTCCAAACTGATAAAGTGCATTTTGTGCGTGAAGCCCCAAACTACTGTTTATCACAAAATCATCTCAAAAAAAAAAAAATCACATAGCCTTTCAGGGCTTCTGCTTCTGTAGCTATTATCACATACTGCTACTTTGTCTATGTGTATAATTCTTACAAATTTTCTGACCAGGATTTGGTATAAAGACCATTGAGAAAAAAAAAAAAAAACAAATCTTGAAACCAGCAAGTGTTCTACTGGTGATTATTTGCTTTTCTCTGACAAACAAGCATGGTATATGGTATACATAATGGTATATGGTATTTTCATTCAGCTTAATGAAAATTCATAAGAAAATAACAAAGCCCTCAAAAAAACTGGGACAAAAAATGAAAATCTTACAGTGGGTATAATTCAAAAAGGAAGCAATGCTTTATCCTGCTTCCTCGCCATGTCTGGGACAATTTGGAAGATAAGGCCTTATCTCAGCCCCACATTTTGCAAGGAAGTATTCTTATCCATCAGGGTTTTAGTCTTCAAATTTTTGGCAGAAGTCTCTGATAAATGCAATATCTAATGAATTTCAGGACAGTGACAAATGCTCAAATCACCAAATACCATAATCTTTTCAAAAAGAAGCAAGAGACAGAAAATAAAATGATGAAGCCACACTCCTCACACTGCTCATTCAAGAATGTTGAGGTGTGCAATATCTGCAGGCTTCTGTCTGAACACGGCAAATAAACACCACAACAACCCCCCAACCCCCCCCTTTTCCATTGCCTCAAAGTTATTATTTCAGCCATCCTGCAGCATTTTAATTTTGTTCTACTTCAAGCTTGGAAGGCTTGCAAACCTTAAACTGCAAGCATTCAAATTAGACTATACTGAAAAGAGCAGTTTTATGTGAAAAGCAGGAGCGATTTGCATTACCACAGAAAGGAGAGAACAGTGAAGGGAGGGATAAAAGAAGGGAGATCAGAGGTGTCAGCCTTGAGGGTGTGAAACAGAGCAGGACTGCGGCTTTCTCACAACAATAGGAACATCAAAGAGAAAGATCAGTGCCCAATGCAGAAACAGACAGTGAGAGATCTGCACAGTCATACCACTCATCTGCAGCCTGCCAATATCTCCTGTATGCAATACTTAAATGCACATTGGCAATAGCACCCTAAATACTGTTTAACCACCTAGTTAAAGGTTAACACTAACACACGGTAAAGAGACTTGACTGGAAGTGCGTATACCTGAGAGTAAACAAGCTCGATGTGAGGGGTCTGGTTATACATCTGACAACAGTGTCTCACTGTCTTACCAAAAAAAAAAAAAATTCAAGCTAGTTCAAAATATGCTGATGAGCTGCAGGGGAATTGAGATCTTTGAATTACCATCCAATTCCTTCCAAAGACTTTGCACTCCGAATTAAAACTATGCAGCACCATTTCAGCAAAAACTTTTAAAGTAGTAAATTCAGCTTTGAAACTATGCAAACCTTGCAGTTCATAGAGAGAAGAGTTGGTGGTGCTATGGATTTCAGAACATTTTGACCGAATGGTAAATCTATCATGTGACCTCGTCTTAGTCTTTGCTGGTGAGAGAGTGAGGCTTCCTGAACCCAAACATTGGTTAGTTGAGGAAAATTGTTCATGAAAACCTAAGTCAAATGGCATATAGGGTGTCTTAGTACCTGATCTACTTCCCTTACATATCTCCACCTTTGTTTTTCATTTAATACTGCATATTTTTCCAGGCTCTATGGTTGACTTAAACCCATCCTAGTGCAATCAGAAGTGGTATCTCACTTTTCTCCTCTATTTTTAATACAGTCCTTGAGTTTAATTATTCAAGGTACTTTGCCAGTAGTGTTGCTAATAGCCTGACCTGTCTCAATAACCTCTTCTGTCAGTTGTTTTATTACCTCTCTATGCTTCTTTATGCTCAGTAGAAGTCCAGGTGAAGAGGTACCTTTGTGAAAGATATAAAACCACAGATATTTATTTGTTGCAGCATATGCTAAGTCATACTGAGGATGATCAAGGATGGATACTGTCCTTCCCCATTTCTTCCTGTAATGGACCCTGTGTGATTGCTGAGATTAATGCAATTATTGACTAACCATATTTTTTGTGATGAGTTTAAAGTTTAACTGCATAAACTGTGGCTTTGGCCCAATATACAATACATTTGGTTGTATGGTGTCATGGAAAAATACAGTATGTCTTCCACTAAATCTTTTGGAACTCACTAAGTATCATGATAATTGTACAACATACAATGATATAATTACCCCCTTAGAACTGAATAAATATAGCCTTTTTTACATATAACTATCATTTTTATGAATCAAAAAAGAAGAACATTAAGCATATCTAAATGAATTATCTCAAGATAAATGAGTCACAAAGGTACAGGAACTGCAGTGATAATTGTAGTCGATTAATTAAATGCAGAGAGATAGAACAGGAAAGGAGTGTTTTATATGTGATATGTGAGAAATCTTTGATCACTCTTTCGTATTCTATTACATATTTTTTTTCCATGATCTGAGCTTTTGGGAGACAAATCTTTGATGCCCTAAATGTAATGTAATGTTATCACAAAGCTGGTGTAATTACAGTGTGCAATTGAAGTCTGCTCATGTTACCATGAACAAACGTGTACACAAAGATTTATATATTTTTCAAGGCCTGAAATATGTTAATCATTTATTTGATAATAATGGAGCATCAATTAACATTAGTTTACACAGTAATAAGCATTAATTAACAACTAACTAATGTTTTCAGTAGTCATTTACTAATAGTGTTCATGTTGAGTAATGTATTAATTTATACATTCTTGAATAGTTTAATAGTTTGAAATGTTCTTAAAGGATTACTTAAGGGATGTTTCCAACTTTACAATAAGGGTGAGACAGAGCATGAATAAATGGTTAATTATGGTCCCAAAGTCAGCTGTAGGTACTGTGAATTAACTAATAGTTGATGCTGTTTAATACAATAATGCACCCATTTTGTAAAGTGTTATCATTGCTTCAATTTTAACAATGATTTTGCTTTCTGTGATAATAATGAACAAGACGGTTCATCTGTGCCAATCTATAAAGCAGCTAATATATACTGCTGATATACAACGTGTATTTCATTTAGTTACCTAAAAACATGGGCCATGTGTCAGTTAGTAACAAGAGTCGTTCATTTTGGTACTTTAGTTTTGTTACATCAAGGCTAGTCCATTGCAGTCTTGCTATGTTAACCGCATGGGGAGCAAACAGTGGGCCTTTTGAGAAGAAGCACTTTGTCTCTCGGTTTAATTATTTGATTAATACTGCAAATAGAGCATTGATTGCTGAACCCTACAAAATGCTTAATTAAGAGTTCAGCGTCAACTCAAATTAACCCTTTTTTGGTCCCCAAAGAAAATGGATCAATAATTTTCCATTCAAAGCCATATGAGATGATAGATCTTTTGGCCCCTTTTTATGTTGTTTCAGTTGTATCAGTCAGTGGGGATTACAGCTGGTTGGTTTACAGGGTTTTAATTTCCCTGTGTTCCAGATAACCATGGGCCGCTTTGATAAATGATTCAATAGTTAAAGGCATGCTACTGGGCTCCAGGCATTAGTAAAATTAACTGTGTGACATATTGCTGAAGCAGCCACTATACCATTCAGGGTATGTCTCATTAACCATGCCAGAACAAGCAGTACTCCCATTCTGCGAGAAATGAGAGAGTGTTGTGCAGTGATTGGTGACCGGAGCATCTGTAACATCTCCCACAATCAGCAGGGGGAGCTTTTATTACACAGAGCTCAAAATGAGGACGCTGTGGAAAACATCCTCAAGTCCTACTGCATGTTTATAATTATTATCATTTAGTAGTAGTAGTAGTTGATGTTGTTGTGTTGGTGGCAGTAGAGGTAGTGGTTGGGCAAAAAAAAATAAAATAAAAGAACAGAAAAAGCCCATAATGGCAAAATAGGAAGCTTTCAATGGTTTTATCAACAAATCACCGGTGGTCAGGATTGGCAAGCATTCACAAATATATATAGTAGGTTAGTATTGGATAGCTTTGATGTCTGTAAATTTTCTGCCTTGTGGATAAACTTGCACACAGCATTCTACAGGAAGAGGAGTTAAAAACTATCATCTGATGGTTCCTCTTTAAAATACATCTCAAATGTGAGAAGCAAGGCTTTCTGCAATATTCTCCAGTACTCCAAAGCATTAATTAAATTTTCACAGTGATACAGCTCAGCTGCACAGTGGAGCAGTTCCCAGCTTTTTCTCAAACAGTTCACTGCAGTAAAAGTTATCAAGCAAATGCTGGCACGGAAGGTCTCTGGAGAGCATGTGTTCTATCCTGGCTAATTTTCTGATCAATGATTTGTTGTGAAGACCATTTTGTGCTTGGTCAATATACTGTATATATATATATATATATATATATATTTTTTTTTTACTTTTTAACATTTATTTATTTTTTTTTTTTTTTTTTTTTTTTTGCCAAGGAGTGTTGTTGTAGAAAGCATAATTTTGAGCTTTTTTTAAATCCTGTAATAAAAAAAAAATTATAAACTGATTGCAATTGCATGCCTCCAGCGCCCTCAATCATCGGCCTGCTAAAACCAGGTCCACATTCCACGCTCTCCTGGAATCATCCGCATCTGTTTTCAATTGCCATTGTGCTAGTAGTCTGGGAATACTGTATGAGCACAAGCTCTGCACTCATTCGGTGCGAAGTCTTGTAAGCCTTGTAAGCCTGTTGTCTAGAGCTACTTTTGTGTATACATTTTAGCCGTATATTTGCCTCTTTCTGAAAGCCCTTTTATAACACTGCTGTCCTCTTGTAAATGTACAGTGCAGTATTATTGTTATATTAGGAACAACGTTTCCTGTTTGTTTTTGTCTACTCAATAGCGCTGAAACTTCTGTTGCAGTGCAGCGCATGATTGCAGTAGGATTTGGAACCTCGTTTCCTATTTGTTTTTTGCTTCTGCCTTTTCTGCCTCAGAAAAGGCATAATAAAGCCCATTTCATCTTCGCATCTGAATCCAGTCCGCACTTTTCATTTTTCTCCGGTGCACTTTAGTCAGTGTACTGAAAAAGTCATTACACTGATGCTTTTTTTTCTCGATGGCTCGATGTTTGTGAATAATTCTTAATCTTGCCAAATTTATACATGTAAATAGCTTCTTTTTGGCCTTAAATAGCTTGCATATAACTGATCATCTGTAACATGCAACATTTGCACTATATTAGGAATGTTGTGGATGCATTTACTGAACATATATGTGCTTTGTCTCCCCGCTCACATGTGGAAAAGCTGATTCAAAGCTTTTAATTAAAGGTGTTTAAAAATGTGTTTATACATTTTGGTTTCGCAATGTTGAAACTGCAGCACTTTTTAAACGTAGCCCCCACCGTTATACATGATGTAAATCCTCACACTCCACAGGAAACTCATTAATTCATTTTTAACTGCGCAAAAGATCAGAGAAGAAAGTTTCAAAGTATTAGTATTCACTCTTGGTGAATCTGCTGAACTGCTAAACAAGAACACTGATGAGATGGAGTCTTGAGACACTGTTTCTGTTAGCTAAGGACATAACCCTGCTCTTCGCGAATCATACATGGCAGGCAGGTTGTCTGGGTTTCGCTACTTTGACAGCAGGGGGCCAAGGTCTGACTTAAGAATATCAGGCTGTGTGTGAAGCAAATTATTTCCTGATTTCATGCAGGGAGACATGAGGAGAGGGTGCCAGAGATGGAGAGTTGAGTTTCTCAGGCTGAATATAGCAGAACGGAAGCGTTTAGACATTGCAGCTGTCGTTTTCCTTCGGTTTCAAAAGTTCCCACTTTCTGCTCCAGTTTACTAATTGACTCATCAATGTAAAATGTTTCTACCATGCCAGAGTAGAGAAACACATGGAGGAAACCTCAAGGCTTTAATGTCTGACAAAAATGGATGTCACTATGCAAATTAGGCAGCCTTTCAAAGAGACTGGTAATAGTGGTGAGAGGGACGTGAATGGCATTCTGACTTATCCATCACGTACACAGAGTGGCAGGTGTAGTACTTGTGGGACGGTGTCGCAAGAGGCATGGCTCCCTGGGGAGGAGAAATTCAGCATAATATTCAAATTTATTTACTGATACCGTAATACCTTATATGTTGAGAGATGAAAAGACAGATGAAGAGAGAATGACAGACAAAAAAGACGAAAGGTCTGGGGATCCCAACTGAGTAAAGGTTTCCGTGAAAAGTTTCCATCCTCATATCTTAGGTACTTAAAAGCCCAAGGTTACACCTTTAGCTTTTTTTTCAGTATAACCTGTTTTTTTTTTTTTTTTTAAGATCAAACAGATTTATAGGGAACAGATAGCATGACTTATTTGACTTGTCCTTATCCAGAAATTTCAAGGCTAGACCAGGTTTGATATGAGTTAGTAGGTAGAACCAATTAGATTAAAATTATTTTAAAGATGAATCAGGTGTCATGTGATGTTGCTGATGCATGGAAAATTGTATTAAATCATTGGAGGAGAGGTAAAGGATCTGGTACTATGCAATCAACACATTTTTCCCCACAATAAACAAATGTGGAGCCTTGATTTCTCTGGTAGAAGGATAGAGTCATTTCTATCGGCAGCAATCTGGACAAGAGATAAAATGGGGAGTATTTTACACAAATACAGAGAAGGGAAATTTCCATAGAATGGCATCTGCAAGGTTGGAAAAAAATACATATATTTCCAGCTGAGATGGCATGGTGTTACAATGGGTAATGCGGTTGCCTCACAGCAAGAAGGTTGTGGGTTTGAATCTAGCCAGGTGCCTTTCTGTGTGGAGTTCTATTCTCCCAATTTTTGTATGGGTTTCCTCTTTTTGATTGATCATGTGATAGTTGTGATTACTGTTAAACCATATATGCCAATTTAAATGATTGCAAATGAACTCTGTATAGCATATGCAATCTGGATCAATCTAGGCCTCTCTCCTCTACACCTGTAAGACACACAGTCTGTATGATGAATGTTTATGTCTCTAATTTGGCGATAAGCCAGGAAGTCTTCAACCTGGCAGTAACCAGTGCTCAGTCAAAACTTAGTCCTATGCCAAAACAATAACATGACAAGGTCATGGGACTGGGTGTCTTACATGATGGGAGGCAAAGCTGCAGAGATGTTGGAAAATTGCTGGGATATGCCAATAAAAAGACCATCTTCTATGATTGGATGTTGAGGCACTCTGATATGAGTTCTGTCATTTTTCTTGTTCCGTTTATGACCAAACAAAAGTCTTGTTTGAAGGTCTTGCAGTGGATCTGCGTTTCATTTGGAAGATGCTCATCCTGAAAAAGGGTTTTTCCTCATACACCTTCCAAAGACAATGTGTCAGGCTATTTATAGATGCTAAGTTGCCTGCAGGTGTGAATGTGTGCATGAATAGTGAGTGCAATGGATTGGTGTGCAAAGTACTCTGAGGTGCACCTGAATTTTGCGGAAATAGTGAATGGATGGATTACCAGCTGCCTGAATTCTCCTGTACCCCATTTCTGGTCGTAGGTAAAGCACATACTTTTGTTTGACAGCAAGAACTGCCATCAGGGCTCTGCAACACAAGAGTGTGTGGACCCAAATGTGGGAGAGGAAGGAGTCAGTGTAGTTCACTGCCTTAATTAAACAAGAAAGAACACGAAGGCAAATTAAGAACTTAATTTCAACTGGCCAGGGCAAACCGAGAAGCAATAATGATGAAATTACAACCAAAAACACTAAGAGCCAACCTACAACTAGTTTTAAGCCAATGCAAAAAAAACAAAAAAAAAAAACAACAGGAGCAAAAAATTAATTAATTATGAGCAATAAGCTAAACTCTCAAATGAAGGCACATGCTTGGGAACTGTGAGCAAGCACAAAAACAGACGGAAGAATGGGCACTGGAAGAACAGCTCACATCCCTGAAATAGGGCTCTATTTGAGACACGTGGCTACACTGGCTAGGCTCTGCACTCGCACAATTCAATAGGTAATTCTTTTCTCGACGTGTTCTCTCATGTTGCAGTGAATGGTGAGCGTGCACTGATATGGATTGGCCAGTTGTCCAGGGTGTAGTCCTGCATTGTGCCCATAGTTAGCTGGGATAGGCTCCTGCTCCCTGTGGCTCTAATAAAGAAGAACAATGGATGGTTTAGATTATGAATGGATTGATGCTTTGGAGTTTTGTTTTTTTTTTTTGAGAAATTGCAAATTGCATTTAAACCCAGAGTTTAACTTGCAATTACTTAGCGAATTAAATATAGACCCATCTCTGTTTTCTATGTAATAAATGTCTAATGCCCTTTCACCATTTCATTGTCTCTTTTTTTCAGGATGTATTCTGGTATTGGTACTTGTTTGTTATTGGTTGTCCCCACTTTCATTCTTTAAATCCACTTGTGAAGTAGTTGGCGAAAATAATGTGCTGCATGAAACAGACTTTGTTCCAGCAACTGTAATTCTGATGACCTGTAGTCTTGAGAACAACAGCTGACCTAAACAGCAATCTTTAACTATAATGATGGTGAACACCAAATTTACAAAGTCATTACCTGCAAAGGTGCTACTTGACTGGGACTCAGTCAACACTTGTCCTTAACTTCCAAAAAAAACTACACACATTTCTTTAAATTCACAACTCTGATCATAGACTCTTCTACACTCTATAATACACAATCTTTTGTCTAATATAGGAATTTAACATTTATTTATGTTCTTGCCATACATTCTGTCCCGTCACAGCCAGTATGCTTTTCCATTTTTCATTCTCTATAAAGAATCTAGCCCTAATCAATGGCATTTAGCCTCTGAACTTCACATCTGCATCCATTGGGTGGATCAGGAAGGATTTATATCCAGAAGAAAACTGGCAGGTGGCTGGTAAATGCTAAATCATTGCGCAACTGAGCTGAAAGACTATGGAGGTAAGGGGATAATTGGAATCAAGAGAATATGAGGATCAACTATAGCAGGTGAATGAGCAGGTCAATTATGCATATGAAAAAAAAAAATCTGTTCATTTAAACAGTCAGCCATTCGACATTGAGCCTGGAGTCGAGAGGGCCAAATTGGGAGCTGCTCTCATTGTCATAGAATCTCCTGCGACTAAATAAATCTCATAAATCATGATCATTTGATGATGTTAGCTGTCTGCAATTAATATGGCTTGTGAATATATTAAAGGGAACTTTAATTCCAACAGAAATCCGATTGATAGGGAACATACAATGTACATACAACGTACTACAACTGTACTACTGACCATAGTTTTTAGTTATGTTCCTGGAAGTTTAAATCAAGAGCTCATGGCAAACCCACTGCAGGAGGTGAAATCTGAGAATTATGAGCACATAAAGTGATACTTGCATATCAATAGCATACGAGGTTAAATTATTTTAAAAATTCCTGCCTTCAATTTCTGAAATTTCACCAAAATGTTCTACAATTAATTCCGTAATTTGGTAAGGGCAGACAATTATCATTTATTCTTGCCAAACGTAATTAAGAATGGATAGAAAGGAAAAGCTGTGATTTAACTATTTCATCGCTGAAATTGTATTGCAGGCATTTTTGACAGGAAGGTATACCTCTGCCAGATTAGCGCAGTAAAAAAAAAAAAAAAGCAACAAGCTGCATATTGCTAGACTACATTGATTGTAACTAGCTCGTTTTACCAGCTTCAAATATTTTGAACAATTGCATTCATAACAATTTATTTATCAAAATGGCAGGCTATGTAAATGATTTGGCGGACAGTTATGCTGATGGTAAGGTAGGCATTTACAATTTAATTGCTTCATTTTAAGCATGGACTGTACAGTCAATGGTTCCGAGACCATACGTCGGTGCAAGGCCAGTGAAGACAGTAAAGACAGTGTCTTAAGACACTCGTTCAGTGGCCCGTGCCAGCCCCCTAGTGGAGCAGGACAGTTACTGCAAGTGGCTCGTGCCAGAGGACAGTGGCCCAGGCCAGTCCCCTAGTGGAGCAGGACAGTTACTGCAGTGGCTCGTGCCACAGGACAGTACGCAGGACAGTGGCCCAGGCCAGTCCCCTAGTGGAGCAGGACAGTTACTGCAGTGGCTCGTGCCACAGGACAGTACACAGGACAGTGGCCCGGGCCAGTCCCCTAGTGGAGCACGACAGTTACTGCAGTGGCTAGTGCCACAAGACTGTGCAGTACACAAAATATTACAGTCCCTGCTGTAAATAATTCAGCACATTACCTCTGTCTTTTTCCACATTTTTCCTCCACTTATCTTCCGTTTCATCCCTGGGTTCCTAACAGTTTTGAGTTTTTTGATGTAGTCCCCTGTGCTATACGTATGTATCTGAATTATGCTGCTGAGATGAATTCCACTAACTTGCCTGTCCCGCAAACAGCATTTATCAGGTTTACTTAAGGGCTTGAGTGAAATTGTGGATATGAATCCAAAAATACTAATGGTGCAAAAGGCGATCCTACACCCCCGCCCTTTCCCACTTCCTCCCAGAAAGAAGAGGAGGGAAGATGTTTTTGGCTTGGTTCCCTCTCAATATTTCTTTACCCAATTCTAAACTGGTGCCTTTTCATATTTGGGGATGTGGGGGGGACATTTGTTTTTGTGAGTAAAAACACACTCTAGTTGTACAATGTCAAAGAGCCATCATCTGATCTCATCGTGGCCCTGGCTTTGGGTCTAGGCCAGTGGCGGGCGGTGGACAGAGAACAAGGAGGGCGATAAACATGTCTTTAAACTGCTTATTAGTCTTGCTCTGTTTTCAGTCAATTTCCCTGGTAAAAGACAATTGAAATCTCCCCTCTCAGGTGTAGCTAATTGTCTTCGTTAAGACGAGAAATCAAACGCACCAGTTGAACCCAAAAAAGAGCGCATTTCAATCTTTTTCAACTAAACAATCATTACGCACAGGTTTGACGACTAGCTTAGGATGTGACAAAATTTAACGAGGAAAATCCACAGTGGTTTTTTTGTGAAGAGTTGCCTATTAAGGCATGTGAATGAAACATTTTATAGAATTTATTATTCACTCGCCTAAACATTTCATTATAAGGGAAAGTAACATGTTGACCAAGAACAATGATTGAAATCGGGTCACTAATCTCATCCGTTTCAAGGGATGTTTTCCGCCCCCTCGGTTTTCCGTCCACCGCCCGCCACTGGTCTAGGCTGTAGGCCTATAGGTTATCCATGTTTTATCCTTCCTCCTACCACTTCACATAAGCCAAACGGTGTCAGAAAACTAACCTAGTTTGGGGCTGGAAAGATGCCCCTAGCCAATGGAGCTTGTGTTGCTTGGTGAAATAAACATTTTCTGAAAAATCAGTATTTCTGAAATCCCAAGCATGCATTCCCAATTAGTAGCCGGCAAAATTCATATCCAAATAGGAGGACAGAGTGCAATTTTGGTAATTATCCCCTAAAATGGGGTCTCTGTAATTGCTGCCGTAACTAGTAGTTTTACCCATCAACAGCGTACTTTCAATTTTACAATCACTCATTTGGATGGACTGTCAGTTGAGATAATTGTTGTGTTGCTCAGCTGTTATTAAAGTATACAGTTTAATTCGGTCGGTTCTGTCCATCATTGCAACAATCTGGGCAGCTTGGTACTGTTGTTGGACCTTATAATCATAGGTCTGCCTTCTCTGTCACACTTACATTATTTTTTGCATGGCAAAGTGCCAGACTACATTATCCTATTTTGGAGATATAATAGGCTTGATGCAATTTGTTGAATGAATTGAATTGCCACATTTGGCTGCAGCAACTGCAATCAAACATTTGCGATAACTGCCAATTCATTGAATCTGGTCATTTTAACAAGCTGGTTTTGTCCACATGCATGTTCAGTGAGCATCAAAATACTGTGACAGCAGGTCTAACTCCTGTTGTGTTTGTCTGTTATTTATTATAGCCTACAGCAGAATAGATTGGTGTGCAGTACCTATGGGTTGGTGACGTCGTGATACAGTGGATCTGTTAACTCAATCTCAAAAGGCAAAAGAGGGGGGAGTCTTGCCGCAGTGGTTACTTAGCTGAAAGCCAGCTGCTTGAGTTGTTCATGCTTAGTACAGTACCATACTTTTAATATTCATTGAATCTTAATTTGTCAATGTTTGATATCAGACCTATGTACACAATGCAGAACATAAAAGAGATGGCCAATACCATACCATTTTTTTGCCATATTTGATTAACATGGCAGATACAGGGTAAATCCCATGCAGGTGGTGTCCGTATCCATGCTTCTCCCTCGCTGATACACCAATGTCCCTCTGTTCCAAGATTAACCTGAGCAGAAGTGGGCACGGTTATGAAGCATAACAGATACATTTTTGAATTTGCACAGAAAAATATTCAGATTTAAAGATGAGGAATTGAATTCAGTAATTACAAAGCATGTTGGAAACTGTACACTCCCACACCCAAACAAGCAGTGTCCATGAAAACTAGAGGTGACTCCCTAATAAATAATATATTAACAACAGCCACACTAATAAACACCGACCAAAGTTAGTCACCGCTTATTAGGGTTGATGTACAGTAGCATACTACGAGTAATGAGCTGCGATAAATTGACAATCAGGCTATACTGAATTTGTGAAGAGAGTTCAATCCTATTTCTAATGGACAGCAACATAGCCTTCCATACAGCTCTTTCAAGCTTTGCTCTGAAAAATTATATTGTCAAACCACAGTGCTGCTTTCAAGGGTCTGCTTTGAAGCCAATGTAGTTTTTTGGAAATGGCCACTGCATTTTCAACTGAATTACATGGAGTTGTAATTAAAACTTAATTCTAACTAAAATTTTCAGCTCAGAGCAGTTTACATAACCCATGACGGAAGGGAGAAGGGAGAAAAAAGTCTTATTTTACCTGCCCCTTATTCAAATATATAATTAGAAATAGAAAAAGATGGCCTGTCAATCACAGTTGCTTAGCAACCACTACTACAGTAGCATGAAACAAACACAATTAAAGGTCAAACACAATAATTTACCATCTAAGAAACAAATTACCTAACATCTTCATATTGTGTAATTGTTCTTTCTTTATTCATTTTCTTAATTCTAAAGATATTCATACAGTCCTTTAAATCATTTGGTAAGGAATTCCACAGTTTCACCCAAGCTGCAGAGAAACACATCTGCTTTAACGTAGTCCGTGCAAACGGATGCTTGATGTTAAATTTTCTTCTGTGTTGCTCATCCTCTGAACGTAAAACAAACAATTTTTGTACATTTTCTGGTAGTGTTCTGTTTTTTGCCCTGTACACAACTAATAAAGTCTGTTATTCAATGAACTCTTTAAGTTTTAACAGCCCTGATTCAATAAAAAGTGTATTTGTGTGTTCTCGTGGATGTACATTGTAAATAATTCTCATTGCCTTTTTTTAAAGATTAATTATGGTTCTAAATTACTCATATATGTGTTGTCCCACACTTCAACACAGTAATGTAAATATCAAAGAATACAAAATCCGCATTGACTTGTAGTCCAACAAATACTTTGCTTTGTTCAACACAAAAGCATTTTTAGATATTTTAGTTTTCACATGTGATATATGATATTTCCAAGTCAATTTATCAGCCATTATAACCATGGACTGTATAAAAAGATGGACGAAGCAACCGTGACGTCACCCATTGGTTTCAGCATACTATTTAGGAAGCCTCGATTTTGGCTATTTGAATTGCGCCATTTTGTCATTTTGAAACCGGATTTGATTCCTATCTGTGTTTATCTCCTGTTTTAAAAAGTGGAATAATCTTTGCTATCTTAATTCTGTCTGGAAAAAAACCCTGTACAAAAAGAAAGATAGAAAATATAAGTTAACGGTTTGCTTGTACAATCAATGTTTTTTTTTTCACAATAATCATGTCAATCCCATCATTATCAGTTGATGTCTTATTTTTCAATTTTGCAACAATAGATTTTATTTCAGTTTCAGTCACTTCTCCAAGAAATAAAGAATGCAACACTTTGCTTTCTCCAAGCCAGTTAGGCTCTATTTGCCCATCATTGTGTCTTTTTACAGAATTGGCAAGATTAGGTCCAACATTTACAAAAATAAGTGTTAAATTTGTTTACCACCTCATTCATATTTTTCGAAACTTGATTATTATCATTAATAAAATGACTAGGTAGGCCTGTGGACACAGGCTTGTTTCCAATAATACCGTTAAGGATTTTCCAAGTGCGTCTAATATCATTTCTATTATCAATTAACAGTTTATTATTATAATTTTATTTTTTAGCTTGTCTCATAGTTGTCAGCCTGTTTTTATATACCTTGTATTTCCTTTCAGCAATATTTGCCTATCTACCAGGGTATAGTTATAGCCGTCTACTTCAAATTATATTCCTGTGCTGCAGAAAGAAAGCACAACAATCTACTGGATAAACTAAGATGACCGGAAAATGTTATTAGAATCATAACCTGCCAACTATTTTCTTTTTTAAACTTTCACTTGCTAGATAATGCTAATCTGGTTAGATAATTTGTATTATAGTCAAAAAACTAATGCCATCTCTGTTATTTTTATTTGTTATTCATCTACTTTTGCTAGGTGTCATTAACTACAGTGTAAATATGCCTCATTGCTACAGTCCAAGCCACAAGCTGTGGCATTGTCACATTGATCATTACTTGCTCATTTTACCCACTTGGAAGTATTTTGAACAATTTAGTTTCAGTGCCATGCTACTTTCAAAATTTTTGAACCATTACATCAATAAGATCATTACTGGCGGGCCGGTAGTCATACAAAGTTCAGCTCTTAGCAACACGCTATATTTAGCATGCTTGAACATCAGCTTCCATTCCAAAGCGCAATAAATGCCAAGCCAGTTTTTCTGCTAACTGCAATATATCCAGGCAGCCAATCGGCGATGGAGAATCCCATACTGCCAACAGGCTCTGATTGTTTAACGACTCATGTTTTGGGCAAAACAAAAATATGAGCATCATTTCTATGCTGCAATCTCCACAAAAAAAAAAAAATCCAGAATCCATCGCCCATCAGTAGACATACAGTTGTTTTCTCCCCGCTGACCATGCTTTTGGCTGCATTGAGCAGCAGATTCACAGAAAGGACAGTGTACTACACGCAGAGGAGTATCACAAATTATTACAGAAACATGGAAAGTTCACATCTGTGATACTGACTAGCAGGCATTTGACTTCAAAACTAACTTCTGTGGAGTTATTGCTTTTTGCCAAATAATCACAACAAAGTTCACTTTTTCACAAATTCATCATTCTTAAACCTTTCAGATTTGGTGTACATCGCAATGTACACCACCCCCCCCCCCTTTTTTAAGGCTTTGTGACATTTTTTCACCACATGAGGACATTAGTCCATCTAATTGGATGTTCAATAGCCAATTAGGCAACAGCTTTTTCCTGCCGCTTTCTTTTGAAAAAAAAAAACACTACAATTAAATTGGTTTTTTTTTTTTTGATTGAGTCTTATTTCTGAATGCAGTTGGGATGGGCAAAATGCATAGTTTTATTTTTTACATCCCTGGAACATAATTTTTAAACTCTTCAAATCTGAGCAATTTATTATTAGCTCCCGCCGCCAAGCGGGCACAGGAACTATGGTATCGGGCTCCGTGCATGCGTGCGTGTGTGCGTCCGTCCGTTCGTCAACACATATTACTTTATCATATTAACAGTTTCAGTTACAGGCTCCTAATTTTCACTGGACATGCATCTCGTAAAGGTCTTCAAATGACGTGCCTAAAGGTGACCTTGGCCTATTTTTTCAAGGTCTCTGGCCTAAAAATATCACCAAAAACTTCGACATTTACCTTTATCTCATCAACTATTTAAGTTACAGACTACTAATTTCAATGGACATGCATCTCATAAAGGCCTACAAATGACGTGCATAAAGGTGACCTTGCCCTATTTTTCAAGATCACTGGCCGAAAAATATCACCAAAAACTTCGACATTTTGCTTTATCTCTTCAACTATTTCAGTTACAGGCTTCTAATTTTTACTGGACATGCATCTCATAAAGGCCTACAAATGACGTGCCTAAAGGTGACCTTGCCATATTTTTCAAGATCACTGGCCGAAAAATATCACCAAAAATTTCGACATTTTGCTCTATCTCATCAACTATTTAAGTTACAGGCTCCTAATTTTTACTGGACATGCATCTCATAAAGGCCTACAAATGACGTGCCTAAAGGTGACCTTGCCATATTTTTCAAGATCACTGGCCGAAAAATATTACCAAAAACTTCGACAATTTGCTTTATCTTATCAACATTTTCAGTTACAGGCTCCTAATTAGCTCCCGTCGCCCGAGTGGCACGGGAGCTATGGTATCGGGTTCCATCCGTGCGTGCGTCCGTCCATGCATGCGTTCGTCAACAAAAACTTTTACATTTTGTTCATCTTAACAGCGGGAGCCTCTGGGGCCACCAGTGCCCTATATTTTTAAGTTGATATTTGCATAATAGTATGCATACCTAACATGACACCATCATAGATGGCAAGGTACATGGGAGACAAGCTAGATAGGCAAGCTAGAATGGCAAGCTAGATGGGTGACTCGGCCGCTAATTCGACAGAGACTAAGGCAGGCTTTTACTGTATAATTTCAGTGTTCTGAGCCCAGGACAGTACTCTGTTTCTAGCCAATCTCCTAGTGGAGGAGGCCAGTAACTACCGTGCAGTGGCTCAGTGTCCTGAGCCAGTTACTCAGTGGAGCAGGCCAGTAGCGACAGAACTATTCAAGTGTACCAAGACAGTGGCTCGCTGCCCTGAACCAGCCCCCTCGTACAGCAGGACAGTAACTGTACTGGCACATAACGGGCCCGCGACTGCAGTGCAATACAGTACAGTGCACAAAATGCTACAGCCACCACTGTGAATTCATCTGCACATTTGAAGAAAGTATCATTTTGTGGAGGCGTAGACAAAACTGAGATATGCATTTCACTGTGGCATCAAACCAAATGGCTGCTTTTTTTTTTTTGTCACTTTTACCCAGCGTTTTGTATTTTCATTCCAACTTATCAGGCTCAATTGTAATTGCAGGTCCATCCGGTTGCTACAGTCGTTTGCCATTTAAAGAGAGAGCTGATTATATGTAGTCCCCACTTAATTCTGTGGTCATTGCTATGATTCTGCCAGTGCAGACTTTCCAGCTCTATTAATCTTACATTGCACAATTGCTACTACCACGCAACATGACAACCTCATCTACCAATCAGAGCCTGCATAGTATGGTAACTCTACCTCAAACCATACTGCAGCACCGAGAAGGACAAAGTTTCCTCAGCTGAATTACAAAGGATAAAGGCCACTAGAAGCAATCTATTGTAAGATTGTATAATTTGGCACAACTGAGGGCATGACATTTGAATGTAAATGATTTTATTTTTTTATCCTACTGGCTGTAACAGAAATTTGTAACATGTTTCCTTTATAAAACGTGATTGTGTTAAATAATTTATATTACAAATATGCATGTTCTCTTTCTAGAATTTGCATGGGAGGGTACAGTATTTGTTTTAGTAACTGTATGCGTATTGAGTCACCTCATGAATTAAAGAGGGACTGTTGGCAGTACAGCCTTTTTATCCATCAGTCTGCAGACCTGTCCTTAGATAATGCCATTTGCAATGCAGAGAATACCACTCTTAATTTGCTGATTATGAAAGAAGGACTTGTCACTTCTGGAGTCTGATTTCCACTAATTATCACCTATTTACCATGAAATTCCCAGACCTGTAAAATGAAGTGTTACCCACATACCTTTCAGCAATGTGATTCTGGATTTTCTTGCCTTTACCGTAAACCCTCTCACCCATTTTTTTTTTTTTTTTTTTTGTCTATGAAAGAGCTGACATTTGCAGGAACAAGAATAAGATAATGGTTTACAGAAAATATACATCCTACAGTGAGTTGGAAATTGGATAAAAAGAATGTATTGGGCAATGCATAAACACCCAAGAATTTACACCATAATTACTTTTTAACACTACGCCCCAGGACTGGTAAAGTCATAAGCAAAAATGGCCTCAGGTTACTGTTGTGGAATGAATTAAATCTTTCAGTCAGGCAGCCATTAATCTGCAAACTAACTAATAAATCAATACAGCAGCCACACAGTCATTAAATGAATTAATATATTAATCAATTCATGAATAATCAAGAAATGAATCAGTCAGCCAATGAGCAAAAGCAATGAATTATTCATTGCTACTGAAATGATTAGCTCAACTACAAAATCATATTTTACTTTGCCAAAACAAAGCATTCATCTGTAGACACTGACAAAGTGCTCTCCTACAAAATCAAAAGGAATTAAAGGTCATTTTAAAGTAAATTCACAGTGAAGGAAAAAAGAAAAAACATTTGAAAAACTTTTTTACACCGTCAGCTACAGTGCAGCATAATCATGTTGAAGCAGCAGGTACATGTAATAGACTTGCCATTGCACATTCAATATTGTAGCATCAGCATAGCTACCACAGAGACCAGTCTGTCCTATTATGGTACTTTGCAAAAGTTTAACACATTTAACACACTTCCGCGAGGAAAAGATGCTTCCGAAATACTGATTTCTGAATGTTGAAAGATCTACTATCCAGAGCTGTAGCAAGATAAGAACTAAATCAAATCAATGTTTGGTATGACTACCCTTTGCATAAAAAATTGGAATACTGTATTGCAGTTTTATAGTTTTACAATTGGCTGTTTGGTTGTTCCAGGCTTATTGGAGTACTGCAGTTCTTCTGCAGGCTTTAAGGGTTGGCACGGAGACCAAGAAAATGTGGACTGGACTTAAGTGCAAAGATGGATTTTAGTAGTAGTTTTTATTATACGCAACGTAATACAAACAAATAGGAAACGAGGTTCCAAGCAAATTAAGAGTAATACAAACAGAAGGCTAAATAAAGCAAATGTTGTATTACAGATAACAAAGCAAAATAGGAAACGAGGTTCCTGGGATAGTGCTGGAATTACACAGCACTATGAACAATGTTTAGATTTATAATAGATAATACGGGAACGGGGCTCTAAGCAGCACAGGCGCGTGGCTTACGAGACATTGCAAAGAGAAAGTGCAGAGCGATGACATTTATACACGCTGCTGACTCAGCGGGAATGAGAAACAGATGATTCGAGTGAACTGATGAGTGGAGTGCAATCCAGGTCCTAACTGGCCGGCGTGCTGGACCGCGGGAGGCGAGACCTGACACTGGCTCACAGCCTCACTTGTGTCCGTCTCTCCCGGTATTTCCAGACAGCCATGATGATGCTGTAATTAGGGCTCTAGCAAGGCAATATTATCTGCTTCAACTGTCTTAAATACATACTTTTTCAGAATATTATGTTTTCATGAAAATGCAGTGTCCCGAATGTGCTTTTTATTTATGACAACACAAAATGTAATCTTAAAAAAAAAAAAAATATATATATATATATATATATATATATATATATATAAATGAACAGTTGGGATGCTGTATACAATGCAAATAAAAACGAAACATTATGATTTGAAAATCATTTAAACTCTATATTTAATTGAAAATGGTACAAATTATGCATATCAGATGCTGAAACAGAAATTTGTTTTATTTATTGATTTATTTTTAAATATATGCCCCTTTCGAATTTGATTCCAGAAACATCTTTCAAAAATTTGGGCAAGGTGATGCTTACCACTGTGTTGCATCCCCACTTTTTTAACAATAATTTGTAAGCAGTCTGGAATTGAGACCATCTGCTGTAGTTTTGACAGCAAAATGTTTTCTAATTCTTGCTGGAAGGAGGATTTCAGCAGCTCAACACTTCGCGACACCTTTGTCATATCTTTCACTTCATAATGTGCCAAATATTTCCAATGGGTGACAGATCTAGATTGCAGGTAGGCCAGTTTATCACCCAGACTTGTTTAGTATGGAGCCATGTTGCTGTAATTCATGCAGAATGTGGTGTTTGGCATCGTCTTGCTGAAATAAGCCAGGCCTTCCCAGAAAAGACATCTGGATGGCAGTATCGGTTGCTGCAAAACCTGCTCAAAGACACCAGCATTAATGGTGTCTTCACAGATGTGCAAGTTAACCATGCTATGTGCAGTAATGCATCCCCATACTATCATGATGCTGGCTTTTGAACTGTGGACTGATAACGAGCCAGATGGTCACTCTCCTCTTTAGCCAGGAGGACACGGCAATTTGATTGGTCCAACCACAGGACAGTTTTCCACTTCATCTAAGCTCATCTTTAATGAGAGCAGGTGGCAGAATTTCTGGATTGTCTTCATATATGGTTCAATATTTGCATGGCAGAGTTTCAACTTGCATTTTTGGATGCAGAGATGAAGGATGTTCACTGACAATAGCTTACAAAAGCATTCCTGAGCCTGTGCAGTGATTTCCACCACAGAATCCTGTCGGCTTTCAGTGCAGTGCCGTCAGAAGGCCTGAAGACCATGGCCATTCAATATTTTTTTGTGTACAGAGATTTCTCTGGATGCTATGAATCTTTTGGTGTTATTGTGCACGTTAGAGGATGAATGCGTATATATGTTTCAAAAAACAATAACATTTCTCAGTTTCAACCTCTGATATGTTGTCTTTGTACACGTAGTAATATATTCAATTAAATATAGAGTTTTAATGATTTGCAAATTGTGTTCTGTTTTTATTTACACTTCTACTGCGTACCAAATTTTGTGGAAATGGGATTGTTGTCTTACTGGCCACAAACATCTTGTTCCATATATCCGTTTTATTTAGCAGGTAATCTGATTGCCACATGCAAACTAAAATACTTTCGGAATACTGAGGTTTATTTTCTATGAAGGAACAATTTCAGAAAGAACAAACATAGTTGTACAATGCCTTTGAGCAAAACTAGGAGTAACATCTTTTAAAAGCCAGATAGCAATGAACAAATAAATAGCATAAGTATGCCAGTATTATCTATTAATTTGAGCCGTGAGCTCTAAATCATAGAAAAGCACTACAACCACAGATCCCTCAATTCCCCCCACAAAAATGTCAGAAAGACTTATTACAGAGGATGTATTTGAGGAAGTGACCTGTTTTTTTTCTTCCTTGAAGCACGTAATCAAACATTTTAATGTGTTGTTTCAAGTCAACTCAGAGCAATATTCTAAGCTGGTCTCACTGTGGAAGGAAAATAATGGTTTAGCAAAAGCTTCCACCTCATACATTATCCTGGCAACATTGGATATGGACTTTTCTAAGGGTTAAACCTCATTAGTACTCTCTACAGCTATGGTTGCATCACTCTTTTTAAAATATGGAAAAGGACGTATGGTATGATTTCAGATTTGTGCATGTTTTATAGCAGAAGCACCTACGGATAACATGAGCATGTACATCAGCTTTGCATATGCATAGACAGCCTACTCTGTCTTATGCAAATACATAGATGTGATTTTACTGCATGAAACTCTGCTAGAATGAAATGGGGGAAAAAATTGTTAATCGCACAAAAAAAAAAAAAAAAATCAATGACGGTCCATTGTCTCCTCAATTTTCCTCAAATGAAATGTTTTCATTAGTAAGTCATTTTTTTTAATCATATATACAACAAAATAAAATAATTTGTGCATTCTAATCAATGTTGTCTAAAGAATTCTACAATGCAAAAGCCTGAACCCCCTTTATAACAAAGGTGCTGAATTGCAGAATTGCAGATATCCCTGAAAAAGATGAGTAGCACATATGAAATGTGCAAAGCAGTTCTGGTCAGGGAACTCTTATACCAATACATATGTTTTCCTGTCTGAAATAATTTTATCAGCATCAATTTTCTCATAATACTCCTTTCACACTTCGCTGTAGTGTATGTTTCACTGGTGTACCATTAAAAACACAACAAATCTTAGTGTGCCACTAGTTCACTGTTTTAAATTGACTGTAAGTAGAGTCCTGCGCGCATCTAAGTGTGGTTTACAGTTAACATACTGTAAGACCACGCCTCCAGCCGTCCAGCTCACCGATCTACTAAGACCCGGACTGCATTCCTCACCTCATTCAATCATTACCTGCACCTGTTTCTCATTTCCATTGTGTGGTCGCAGTGTGCTATTTAAGGCCGAGCTTCTCGCCTAATCATTGCAAAGTCTTGTAACTGCATGCCTGTGTTACATTCCTAGTCTTGTATAGACATGATCCCCACATTTCGCATGTATATATACCCCAACTCTACCTTAGTGCTGTTTATTGTTTTTACCAGCACTTGATATTAAGGAACCTTGCTTCCTGTTGGTTTTCTATTTGTAATACATTTCACTGCAGTCTATGCACAGTGTTTGAATTACTAATAGTGTTTATATTAAGGAACCTCAATTCCTGTTTGTTATCTCCGTGCTTCCAAAAAAGCGAGGAGATCTTATAATACTGTTCGGCGTTTGTCTGTCTGTCCATACGTCTGTTCGTCCGTCCGAAACAGTAACTCCTCCTAGGCCGTTAGACCAATCAACCTGAAACTTTGGTGTATGTAAGGTAGTGACCCAGAGGGGTGCACAACGCATTTAGAATTTAAATTCATTCCCTCTTTTGGCCACCAGGGGCCTTTTTGTGCAAATTGTAAAATAGCCATAAGTTCCTTATGCATTGAGCTAGGACGCTCAAATTAGTATGGGACGTGCATGGGATGACCCTCCATCACATATCAGACAGGTTTTTGATTTGACCTCATTTTGACCATTTTCTAGGTCAAATGGTGTAAGGTGTGCCAATCGTTGAAAAGGATGGCACGTTTTGTTATTACTCAACGTAGAAGGCAGCAAATTGTTATGGATATGAATCTTGGTGATAGCAACCTGCATGCCAAAAATTGCCGTCCTGTGATTCATATTTTGGCCACTAGGGGGCTTTTGTGAAAAAAGAAATATGGCCATATCTACCTTATGCATTGAGCTTGGATGCTCACATTTTTTTTGGGGAGGTGCATGGGATGACCCTTCATCACATATCAGACGGGTTTTTCATTTGATCTAATTTGGACCGTTTTCAAGGTCAAATGGCGTCAGGTGTGCCAATCGCTGTACCGTATGTCCTTTCCTTTCATAATACTCATTTCAAAATGAAGAGTAATTTATGCCCTCAACAGACACTCAAAAAGTACTCTATCCAACTAACCAACTATATCACATTGCTATAACTCTGATCAGTATCAGTGCTTTGTCACTGCAAAAAGCAGATTATCATTTGTACAGCAGAATGCCAGTTCAGTGAATTGCCCTCTGACACATTACTACTACTCCTATAACATTCATTGCGGAGCACGGAGATTTGCGATGGCGCGCCATCGACATACGTCTAATTTTGTATTGCTTTGTACATGCCTTCTGCTGCGCAGTGGGCATAATAAACTACCAAGTCCATCCTGCACCTGAGTCCAGTCCTCAACTTCCTGTCCTCTGTGCACCTGAACTGTGCATGAAGCACAACCCTTACACTACACATACATGGAACCTCTGTTATAAACTGATTGTAAAATTACAGTTAAAATAACTGGCAAAAAAGGTGCCATAACAGTGTATACAGCTCAAAAAAAAAAATTCAAATTGCAATCTGTAACATGCTAATATTCACATCCATTTCATTTGCAATTAAAGACATGGTACAGAGGTTAGCAGAGAATTTTGCTTCCTGCATTTAATGAACTGCTGAATGAAAAACATGGTTTCAGTGCATTGTAATAAACTAACATCTTTTTTTGCCATTTAAATCTAACTAGCACCTTCTTTGCCAGTTATTTTAATTGTAATTTTACAATAAGTTTACAACAGAGTTCCATGTATGTTAAGCGTGAACCACAGTTAAATCCAAACAGGACTCCACCTACTGTTAAAATAACCAGGAAATAATGTGTTATTTTCACTGTTAAATTCAGTCAGTTTATAACAGTGTGGGGTAGGGATGCATAAAGTTCAGGGGTATGTCCAAAGTTGGATTAGCATAGCCTGAGACCAGCGGAAGGGAGGGAAGGGTAGAGTCTCAAAACGTTCCCGCCCAGTTCTGTGATGTCCAAGCCATTTTCATGTTTGAAACACACCAGCTATGTCCATCCGTATACACTTTAAGTGGATAAAGTCCCTATTTGATTAGCATTGGGTCTGTAAAAATCGCACCTGCACAAATTTGCTTGGTGGCTTTTCCGTAACTTAAGTGATACCTTATAATACAGCTGTCTGACATTCTCAGCGAGGGCAAGATGATCAGATGTCAGATAAAAACTGATTGAGAAAAAATTATCAAGTAAATGAATCAATCTACCTGTTGGTTTAGTATGGTGACACACAATGCTACTCAGGGGCGCCACTAGCAATTTGGGCCCTATGACTGGAGATCGATTCCCCCCATATATAGCCATACACACAGAGACACACACACACACACGTGTGTGTGTGTGTGTGTGTGTATGTGTATATATATATATATATATATATATATATATATATATATGTACAAACATCAACTTTGCATTTTAAATAAAACTAACTCACAAACCTATCTTAGTGTGCCAGTTTTTCTAGTTCATTTCAATAATTGTACACCAAGGTGGCCTAGCAAGTTTTTCAAAAATATTCATTTTGCAGAAATCTTGACCTCAAAACCTTTGGGGGACTATTGTAGGCTATGTATCATCTTGTAGCCTATAGTGCTTACCTTCCTCCCATTCGACTGTATCTTGTGTATGGGGGGTTGAGGGAAGATTTCCTGGGGCTGTTTCATCTGTGCATATCTGCATTTAATATTAAATGTACATTTCAGAAAAATAAGTTTTTGTCAATTTCCGGTCTTTTTTTATACATGTCCAATTATTGGGACCCTGAAGAAAACACAATAAATCTATAAGAACTGCAGCTTTTCTCATCTGTAACGTACTCCAATGAAAATAAATCATTGTGCACTCGAACCACCGATTTCATACATACTGCGTGATTAATCATGTACATGTGGGACTTCAGATCAGAGTGGAAGCGCGCATCCAATCTAATCCATCATGATAGAAGGTTAGCGATTGATGCTGAAACGAGCTAGCTAAGTAAAACCATTTGCAACTGGATGCATGCATCCATAACTGGTATCAAAAAAACTCAAAATAGGAGTCTGGGTCACGAAGCAGACTGTTTTTTTGGGCTGATAACGTCGGACATCGTCCTCACTCTCAAGGTGCGTTTCCATTACCCTTACAAATGCGCAAAATCTAAATAGCGAAATAAAAAACTGGTTATGAAAACACAGTCTGATATCATGAAATTTGCTCCCAGATCTGTAGTATTAGTCACCGAAGCCAAGAACTAAAAAGTAGACAACTGGACCTCTGCAGCAGACCAGCTAGTGTTCTTGTAATTTTGCGTATTGTGGAGCACTTACATCCTTATTGTCAGACGAGCGTTTACAAATTTGCTGCATGCACAACTCAGCTGACAGCGACAAGGTCGAATGTGTTGCCATTCTCGTCGATGCATGAGTACAGCCGAGCTGTGATTAGCTGATGGCACAATGGTACCACAGCCGATCTGTGATTGGCTGATATACGTAATGGTACCAACCGACCTGCAGAAAAAATTTTTGCAATCAGCGAGTTCAGGCAGTAGCTTAACTTGGGCCGTACAAAATGATGAATAGTAAGGGGGCGGGGCATGTGCTGAGATTATTCTTAAAAAGTTGAAAATTGAGAAACAAACAACAAATTAATTTTAAATTGATCAAGTTATTACAAAAATTTGAATATAAAATTAAAGTGTCCATATGTTTTCTTTACAAATGTTTATAATAATAACAGTATCCTCTGTGGGGCCCCTGTGAATGCTGGGCCCCTAGAATCATCCATGGTCCCCCCCCTTACGGCGCCCCTGATGCTACTTTATATTAATTAATTACTCAGTCCCAACTTATAAAAGTATTTTTTTCTGAGATTCATCATAAGCATATTTTATATTACAAACAAGAACCCTTCTGTATGGTGTGTGTATTATTTAATTTCCAATAAGTTTTCTTTGACATTGCCAATAGACCTGGGTCTTTGGCTGTGCTTCAAACAGTTAATGATTATAAGAATGTTGCAGTCACCTCTTTACATAAACATTTAGGGCCACTTTCACAGGCACTGATTTAGCTTAATCCTAGACTAAATTCAATTTTTTTATGGAAATTCTCCATACTAAATCTATCCAGTCCAGGATTAAGCTTAATCCATGCCTGGGAAAGATGACCATGCAGTATAGTTGATTGGATTTGTTTTTCTTTTTTTTTGTATTTTATTGAATTATTCAGCCATATCAAGTGTTGCAATCAGCTCTTACAGAATCAATATTCAAAACTATCTAAAATGGGAACATGCAAATATCATAGTAGTTTGCTTTGTCCCACGGTCCAGATGCTAAGCTCTGGCCAATGAAAGCTGTTTGAACCATCACTGAAACTTTAAAGTCTTGTGCATTCTGCATCTAAAGTCACATTTCCCTCAGTAGTTGGTGACTGGAGCTCTCCCTTACACTGTGATATAATTGATGTTACATGTTGTTGCATCAGGTTTTCAAAGCTTTTTAAGAACAGAGTTAAACCTAATGTACTTTTTTTGGTATCCTTCGGGGTCCTGTGTCCTTTACCTGATCTGGCTTAAACTCTGTCGTTAACTAGTGTTCAGCGACAAGAGAGAAAAGCAAAGCCAATGCCCGAAATGATTTCACAGCCTGCAGAGAAATGTCTCTCAATCCTCTAGCTTTGTTGGAAATCCCATCAGAGTAAAATGACTTGAGCCTTCAGCCTCACATAGCAATTGAACATCATAGGACATCCAGGAGGAGGATCACAGGCAAGATTATTTCCTTTCATGTTAATTAAACACCATTTTGTGAAGAAGCCTTACAGCCTGCCTCATGTGTTAATTAAAACCTATTGTCTACGTGTGCAGGGCAATTAGGTGTCTATGTGAATAGGGTATTTGGCTGTCTATGTGAACAGGGCAATTAGCAGGGAATCTTGCAGATTGTTTTAGTTCTCAGGTTACATTATGAATAAGATACCCTCTTCTGAGTAATAAATCCCTGATATGAAAAAGGTCGGTAAAAAGGTTAGATTCTCAGATGGAGTCACGCAACTATGTATATCAGCGAGCACTATCCTGATGGGGACATAACATTCCCTCAATCCAAACTATGATTACCAGACCAAAGGGAACAGTGTGTACAAGCATAAAATTAGTTATTATTTACACTTTAAAGTGTGGGTTTATTTTTATTTCTTCACTGTTATAGAACTCTATTTGATGAGTAGTATTTTTGGAAAGCTTGGTCAACATTCTAAAACAGAGTTCTAGACTTCAGTTGTTTTGAGCTAACATTAGTAATTGTTGCATCAGCATTTACATTTTCTGTTAAGAACAATCTAATTACTTATTTGTGATTATGCCCTGAAAGGGTAATAGATAGTGAAAACATAGCATATAAAATCACTGATGGGTAAAAGCTGAGAGCCTGCAGTTTATTCACTTTGTGAACTATATGATAACAAATCTAAAATCGCAGTGCACAGAAACAAAACAGGAAAAAAATCTCAGTCACAAATAATGCAAGTTCCTGTGAAATGATCTTTCCCTTTGGATGCTGTAATCTGCATGCAAGGCAGGTATGCTGCCTTTTTTTGCATACAGTCATCTTAAACATAATGACCCAGATGGTGTATTTTCCGAATCATTCTTTTTTTTTTCTCTGAGTGAGTGTAGAGGTCATTGTACAGATTCTTCTCAATTTATATCCAAATGGGGAAAAAAATAGATTCACAAAGAAAAAGAGAATGGGGAATTTTTTGCTTGAAAGCATGATTTTGATGCATAACAGTAGTTATGCATATTTTAAAAATTCTAGCGGCAGGTCGATAAACATGCCCTTGAGCAGAGGAAAAATTATTAGAATGCAAAGTCTTCTGCAGACTGAACAGGATCCAAATAAGAATAAGTCTACACAAACTCAGCAAATGCAGGTGTATTCAAACATACACCAATGAGCCAAAACATGAAAACCACCCACAGAAAAGGCAATTATTGCTATCTTGTGACCACACTGCATATCAAGGTCTGCTGACAGACCTGAGAATATAAGCCAACAGTTGGTTCACATAGTCAGTGTGTTGAGATGTGGGAGAAATGGGGCCTGAGGAACTTTGACAAGGGTCAAATCATCATAGCCAGACAAGGTCAGAGCATCTCCAAAGGGACAAGCCTTCTGGGGTGCTCCCAGTCAGCAGTTATGAGTACCAACTAACAGTGGTCCAAGGAGAGACAAATGAACCTGTGACTGGGTGTTGGGTCCCCAAGGTTTATAGCTGCACTAGGGCAACAAAGATTATGCCGTCTGGTCCTAACCAACAGAAGGGCTACGGTAGCACAAGTCCCAGAGAATTCTGATGATAATTACATGAGGAATTTGTTAAAACACACAGTGTATTGCACCCTGCTGCGTATTCACTTTGTAGCTGCAGACCCATCTGAGTGCTCAATCCAACCCCAGTCCACAGCTGAAAGTGCATACAATGGCCACATGAGTGTCGGTACGAGACCTTGGAGTGGTTGAAGGTCGCCAAGTCCGGTAAGTACCATTTTCATTCAAATTATGCGCATCTGCCAGGTACATGTGCACCATTTTCCCAAGGAAAACACTAGGATTCACTGTTGTAGGAAGACAAGCTGGTGGAGGGAGTGTGATGCTCCGTGAAACGTTTTGTTGAGAAACCCAGGGTCTGGGAATTCAAGTGGACATTTCTTTGATGGAACTGTTTTAGTGGCACGAGGGGGACCTACACAATTATAAGGCAGGTGGTTTTAATGTTGTGCTGATTGTTGTATAATAGAGTAAGGGTGTAGAGTATTTCTACAGTGCGCAAGAAAAATTCTGGAAGTGGCACTAAACCAGTTTTGATCAAAAGATCAAATGCATTTTATAGGAATTTAAGTCAAGTTTTTGAGAGTACACTGATGGCAGTTGTAATTTTCAGTGGATCAACTGAACCAACATATGCATTATTGTTATGGAAAGTAATTTAATTGTTTGAGTGACTGTGCCAACTTAATTTGTCTTCTTTTCAGCTGTCACTGATTGAAAATGATATAGGACTTAACCAGCCAATGAATTGGATCAAATATCAGGGACAATTTGATATAGGTTTGGCTGGAAATTTCTTTGCCTTTTTATCATTATTTTAAAAAATAACACCTCAAAATAAATCGTCTGAAGTGGTTTTCCCCTTGAGCTCCCAGATTTCATTTCATATACTCAAGTACAGGTCACGCTCTCATATCACAACCATGGCTGTAACACATGCATAATATTCATCTCTCACTGCTACCTACATTTATGCCCATACACAGTCTTCTGCTTAGAGTTGTAATCAAGGCTTTGACCTTGAACAAAAAAGAGCCCGTGACTGCTGCAAATATATTCATGTGCAAATACCTCTGATACCCTTAAGGAGAAAGAGGAAGCCTGAGTGTGTGTGTGTGTGTGTGTGTGTGTGTGTGTGTGTGTGTGTGTGTGTGTGCATGCGTGTGTGTGTGTGTGTGTGTGTGTGTGAGAGAGATAGAGAGAGAGGGAGGGAAAGAGAGGAGAGAGAGAGAGGCCGTTGACAGAACATAACTTTCTCATGTCATAACTCCTGCTGCAACGTGATCACACAGCAGTGTGGACTCTCTCCTGTAGGACACACTGCTGACTGCAATCTCTGATTTGCTTGAACACCATTAGCTGAACCACTGGCTCCCTGCTGGATCGACACCCACAACCCATCAATCACACGCCCCAGCAATCAATCTGTATGACATCTCCTATTAAGCTCTTGGAATGTTTAAAGCAAAAGACGATCAAATTCAACAGGGGAAGCAAGGATCCAGTCAGTGAAATCAAAATTGTGTCTCTGGCCCACTGCTGCATTGTGAAAAAAGGTTGAATGAATTATTGTATGTTTTTGTCTGTGCTAATTGATTTGGGCGAGCCACATGCACTGTAAAACTGTGGAACATGTGACATATTTATAATCTGAACACCAGTGTGTAAAAGCTAAATGCCAGGTAATTATTTTTGTAAATAGGTGTTCTCACTCCAAACACTGATGTTTAGTAGATGTTGCGATCCAGGTTTTCAGATATGATGAATTCACTTTCAAACTGAATCTAAACTCTGTGACACGTTTAAAAAGTGTTACAAAATGGTGTTTAGCATGTGTTCAGAACTTAAACATTTGGTTTTACAGTGTGCATGGCACCGAAAGCAGTCATTAATTGCCTGATTGTTTTTTTTGTTTGTTTTTTTTTACAGTATTACAGTATTGTCAGGCCACACACCCAACAGTCTGCATCTCCGAATTCTGAGCAACCAGCCTGCCACCGCTATTACCACTAATCAGCTCCACCTGTTTGTAATCATCCAATTATCATTAGTAACCACATATAAGCCCTGACTCCACACCATTATGGTATGAAGTCTTGTAAAGCTCATGTGTTGTTTAAGTTTTTGCCGTAGCTTTTGGGTTTTGTATATTAATGCATTAATATTAGCCGGCTTTGTTTTATCAGCTCATAGTTTTCTCGTATTTGGGAACTGTGTTTCCTATTTGTTTTGTACTCGCCTTTTTATCGTTGTGGCTTTGCTACAAAGGGAAAATAAAGCCAAGTACTTCTTTGCATGTGGATCCTGCCTTCCTTTTTACTATTTTTCAGCGCACACACTGATGCACACAGAAAAACCATTACAAATGCTGTATAACAATGCATTTTTAAATGCGCTTACAAATACTAATGAACATCAGGACTAAATTATGAGGGAACGTGGCAACTGTTAAAAAAAAAAAGAAAAAATATTTAATTAAATACATAAACTAAAGCATCAAATGAAGCGTGAGTTTAAAATACATATAGTGAGTCTTAACTTGAGGGATATGATTTCACTTTAGTTTACGGTTCAGTTTGTGAAGTAATGTGCATCAAATGACCCTAAAATAAAGTTGATTTTACTTCAGTTTGTGGTACAGTTCTCTTCTAATGAGCAGCAAGTAGAAATATGTTAAAAAGTGAAAAAATTTACTTTCCCTTGAGCACTCAGTGTATTGTCTGATTATTATCGTTTAGGCAATGTCCCATACATGAAATCAGTCTGTTATCCTGGGCCCATAAGCGTGTTGGAAGCATTAAATGTAATGTCTAATTAAATTTAGTGATGCCTAATTCCAGGAGAATAACAAATTGCAGTATGAGGGTCAATGAAGGCAAAATAAAGATGCATTGTCCTGAATGCTTCCATGATCTCACTGAAGAAGCTTTATTTAAGGTCTGATAATGACATGGCAGGACATGGGATGATGTTTTACTGGTTTGGTTAGGAAGTGTTTAGGAGGAAGACTGAGTCCTGTTACTGCCTATAAACTGCACAGGATCCTCCAGGCTATGAGAACTCAGGATACTAAAGCTAAATGGGATATCTACAGGCGGAGATATGGTTCCTCGTTAGTTTATGGTGTAGTTTACTTCTAATCAGCAGAAAATTACCCAACATTAAGGTGCAACTGTGTTACATAATACCCAATGATAAAAATGCTGTCCTCCGAGCGTGCAATATATTGTGTAATTATTTCGTAGGCTTTCTACAACATATTAAATATGCTCAATTATATTATCATGGGCCCATGTTGCTAGCATTGAATGATGTGTCTAATTTCATTTCTAGGACAGTGTCAAATTCACGTAGAATAATAACTAATTGTAGTGTTTTTTCAATAATTTATTGTATTTGGGTTTTAATTATCCAACTTCCTCCCCATAAAAGTTGGGACGCTGTGTAAAATGTAACTAAAAACAGAAAACAATGATTTGCAAATCATTTAACTCTATCTTTAATTGAAAATTGTACAAAGACAGCATATAAAATCCTGAGACTGAGAAATTTGTTTGTTTTTTTGAAAAGTATCTGCTCATTTTGAATTCGATACCAGCAACATCTTTCAAAAAAGTAGGACCGGGGCATGTTTACCACTGAATTCCATTAACTCTTCTTTTAACAATGCTCTGTAAGCATTCGGGAACAGAGGAGACCAACTGCTGCAGTTTTAAAAGCAAAATGTTTTCCCATTCTTGCTTGATATTTGGATTTCAGCAGCCCAATACTTCATTTCTCATATTTTTGTTTCATAATGTGCCAAATGTTTTCAATGGGTTACAGTTCTGGACTGCAGCAGGCCAGTTTAGCGCCCAGACTCTTTTACTACAGACCTATGTTGTTGTAATACATGCAAAATGTGGTTTGACACTGTCTTGCTGAAATAAGTAGGGCCTTCCCTGAAAAAAGAAATTGTCTGAATGGCAGCATATGTTGCTCCAAAACCTGTATATATCATTCAGCCTTAATGGTGTCTTTATAGATGTGGAAGTTACCAATGCCATGTGCACTAATGCACCCCCATACCATCATGGATGCTGGCTTTGAACTGTGTGCTGATAACAAGCTGGATGGCCACTCTTCTCTGTAGCCCAGAGGATGCAGCATCCATGATTTCCAAAAAGAATTTCATACTTTTATTGCTCAGACCGCAGGGCAGTTTTCCACTTCACCTTAGTCAATCTTAAATAAGCTTGGCTTAGAGAGGGTGGCAGCGTTTCTGTCTTGTTTATATATGGTTTTATCTTTACAAGATAGAGTTTTAACTTGGTGGATGAGACATGAGAGACATTGGCGGATGCAGTGACGAATTGTGTTCACTGACAAAGGTTCCTAAGTGCACACATTGATTTCCTCCCATAGAATCCTGTCTGTCTTTAATGCAGTGCTGCGTGAGGGCCTGAAGATCACAGCCATTCAGTAGAATTTTGTGAAATAGAGTACAGTTAGGCTTTAACATATTTTGAAAATCTTACATTCAATTTTTAATCATTCTATAAATTGGTTAAATAGTGTCTAATTGGAAGACAATTGTGTTAGTTTACTTTTTAATTTGGGTAATTTTATTCAAAATTTCTGTTCAATTTGTTAAAAAGTATGTATTGCTTACATGTAATGAGTGTACATTAAAATAAAGTACAACAAAACATTATCTGGTGCATTTGTGTTGTTAAAAAAGTTGAAAAATTGTAAGGCCACGCCTCCAGCCTTCTAAGGCACTGGTCTATTAAGACCTGGATTGCATTCTCAGCCCCACAATCATTGCATGCAGCTGTTGTTCATTTCCAGTGAGTGGTATGCTATGCTATTTAAGACCGAGCTTTGCACTTAGTCTTTGTGAAGTCTCATAAGGCACAAGTCTGTGTTGAATCTCAAGTCTTGTGTAGACTTATCTCCCGCGTTTTCACGTGTATATATTCTAACTCTTGAACTTAGTGCTGTTTATTGCTTATGACAACACTTTAACTTTATTATCAGGAACCTCGTTTCATTCTTATTTTCTCTATTTTAGTAATACATTGTTACTGTAGCTAAAGCCCAGTGTTTTGTATTACTCATAGTATTATCCAGGAACCTCGATTCCTCATTTGTTTTGTACTGCTTCGTGTGTTCCTACTTGCTGTGCAAAAGGCATATTAAATGCAACCAAGTCCATCCTTGCACTTGAGCCCAGTCCTCAGCTTCTTGTCCTCCATGCACATCACCATTGTGCGAAGCATAACCCTTACACAAACAAATAGTTTTCACTAAGGAAATAATGGCTGTGCTAGAAACTGCATGCTTGTTTAAAACATAGGCTACTTACAATGCCATTTCTAAGGCTCTGGGACTCCAGTGAACCATGATGAGAGCCACTATTTACGAATGGAAAAGACTTGGTATAGTGGTGAACCTTCCCAGGAGTAGCAAAGCTACTTTGATGACTCATTCAGGGGGACTAGACTAACATAAAAAAAAAACACTGTAGGCCTCATTTGCCTCAGTTAAGGTTAGTTTTTACAATTCAAAAATGAGAAAGAGACTGTGCAAAAATAGCACCCACGGGGGAGCTGCAAGACAAAAACCACTGCTGACTAAATATGTTTGTCTCACATTTGCCAAAAAACATCTTGATGACCCCCAATACCTTTGGAATAATCTTCTGTGGACTGATGAGTCAAAAGTAGAACTTTTTGGATGACACGGGTCCAATTACATCTAGCAAAAAGCATTCCACAATAAAAATATCCCACCAACAGTCAAACATGGTGGTGGTAGTGGTAGTGCAATGGTCTGTGACTGCTTTGCTGCTTCAGAACCTGGGCAATTCACCATAATTGATGGAACCACGAATTTTTCTCTCTTCCAGGAAATCCTGAAAGAGAATATCTGGCCATCAGTTTGTGACCCAAAGCTCAAATGCAGTTGGGATATGCAGCAGGAGAATGATCCAAAGCACACAAGCAACTCTGAATGGTTCAGAGGGAACAAAATGAATGTTTTTGACCTGAATTAAATGCACAGCATCTCAATTGAATTCATCTTAAACAAGCAGTTCATGTTTGAAAACCTCCAATGCGGCTTTTACTGGGGTAATATTTTATTATGGGTCTGCCTTTGTGTTCTCCACCTCTGGTAAAGCAGTACATGCCAGAAATATTAAGAATACATTATCATTTTTGCATTATTTATTTATTGATTATTGATAGTGAGCACTGCCCCCAACTCAGCCAAAGCTGATGAGTATCAATAATTGTTGTTTTCTACTCCAAGCACTGCATAACTAGAGTCATGAACTCCAGCAGGGGCCAATATATTTTAGCCAAATAAAGGATGCAAAAAGTTAATATTCAAAAACATGGAAATAGATTCTCTCTATTATTCATTTGACCCAGCAAATGACGGAAGCAACATTTTAAGTTAGCCTGCTAAATCAGCTTTTGCGCTTTATCATGAAGATCAGGCAAACGTGCAATCAGCATGCCTTTGATCTCAATCCTTTGATGTATAAACTTTTTCATTCCAGCTCAAGTAAACGGAATGTAAAATAATTCTACAGAAAAGCTTTTCTCTCCATATTGTAGGCATGACTATATTAGAGGATAGATGAAATATTAAAGACAAAACCTCAGAAGCCCTGCATCAGCTCTATTTTTGATGACAAAAACCTCAAAAAAAAAAGTTTTGATTTATGCCAAAACACCTGCAACACTGAAAGCAGCAGCCAATTAAAATGTTTTTCACCTAGATACAGAGTAGCAAGCCACTTGCCCTGCCATGAAATGAAGGATTTAAAAGATAAACACTCTTGCTGAGCTGAGACATCTCACTGCATTAAGTGCACCTTAGGATGAATAAATAATTGTTTTCAGGGTGCATAGTTTCAGACTGGGATCCCATCATTGTCAGAAAATGAAGCTGTCTGCCATCTCTGCAGCTGAAAGGAGAAATGGTTTAGTTCACAGTCTTCAGCTTATCAAGTTATGCTCAAAATACCATGTAATTAAATATGAGTATCAAAAAAACTGTATAAAATAGCTAACAGAGTTGTTGCAATGCTTAACATGAAGAAAACACATAAAAACATAAATATACAATTATTAATAAGCATGGGGCTGTGGAAGTATAACAGGTAAAGGGAAATTATGGATATATTTTTAACCTTATAAAACCTATGGACCTACAATCTATTTGGGTGTATCAAATGCAGCTGCTGTATTCAAACCTGTGAAACTTGAGGCTATTTTAAATTCTGGTGGAGATCTCAAGGTTTCCAATGATCTCAAATATGTCCTGCTGAATTATTGAAAAATGTGCATAAAATTATGTACAAGATCTGGATTTTTTACATTTGATGTAATGCTGTGGCCATGAAAACGCGGCATCCCGGGTTTGAATATTTCTTTCAATATTGGAGAGATGTAGCTTTACTGTAGCCCTGCAACCAGCAGAGCTAGAATATGTATGTGATATTGTCCTACAATATATAAAAATGCTGTGTCTGCCTTTGAACTTACTTAAGGGAAAATTAAGTTAAAAAATTAGTCTAAGGGGATAATCATACCATTTGTGCATTGGTGATGTGGCCGTTTTCATATAAAATTTGAGATTCCACTGATAGTACTGCAGAGGGTATAAATGCTATTTTATGCTTATGTCAGCCAGTTTTCAAGCATATTAAACATGCTCCGATTCACTGGCCTAAGAATGCTAGCACACACAGTAAGTTTATAATCAAGATTCAGGCAGATTTTCATGGACTTCCAAATTTGTTTAGTGTAATTTATTATTATGGTTTTTTTTTGTGAAATTCCAGGGGAAAAAGATATTGAAAGAATTGAAACATCTAATTAGCAGGTTGATGACTCACCACAGTTCTGCATTTGATCAGTCAACACCGCATCATCGTCTCTCATGCAGTTACTGAAAATGTACCAAAATAAACACAAAATCATTCTCAGATTTTTTTTTTTTGTCTCCACGTATTGCATTAACATTTCAGCTACGATGTGGTAAAAGAATTATTATACTTGCAAATGTACAGTAAGTTTGTTCCTCAAATGTAGTGCACAAATATAATGAAAATTTGCAACTATTAATCAAATAACCCTGCAAACCTTTTGTCCAATGAACAACGTAACTATTCCCAGAAAACTTGATTATTATTTGTTTCTGTAAAACTGAGTATTATGTTTTTCTTAGGCCACATTTAAAGAAAATTTAGAAAGATTGCACATTATAAGTCAATGCTTAGTTTAAAAGAATAAAAATAAAAAACTTTCATTATTTACATACTAGTCCGCACTCCATGCAGATTGGCCAATAATGCTTGTAAATCTTTAATTTGCCCTTGAACAGCTAAAATTTTGAAAAAATGAGTTTCAGATTGATTGACCCACAAATTGAGGGGAAAAAAGGACTCAGAGAGAATAGGGGATGCTTTCTTCATTTTACAGTTTGATCTCTATTATTAATTCCCTCCATTCATCTGCTTCTTCCTCACTAGGGTCGCGGGGGAGCTGGAGCCTATCCCAGCTGACTATGGGTGAAAGGCAGGGACACACCCTGGACAGCTCACCAATCCACTGCAGGGCACACACACCATCCACACACTATTCACACTCACTCTCACAACTAAGGGCAATGTAGAATCTCCATTTAGCATGCATGTCTTTAGACTGTGGGAGGAAACCGGAGTACCCGGAAGAAACCCACACAAACATGGGGCGGGAGCTGAGAAGGGATGGTATTCTTTCATTATTAACCCTGCCTGTGGACATGTTTCTTCGGCCTTTAAGATGGCTCGTATTACCCTGTTCCACAAAAAACCTTCTCTTCATCCATCTGATGTCAAGAAATACCGTTCTGTACTGCTGCTACCCTTCCTGTCCAAAACTCTGGAGCGTGTCGTACTTTATCAGTTATTGTCATTTTTCCAACAGAATCAACTCCTTAATCCCTCCCAGTCTGGCCTATCAACAGAGACTGCTCTTTAGTCTGTGACGAATGCGCTCGCCACAGCACGTGCCTCATCATCTGTCCTGATTCTTCTAGACCTGTCTGCTGCCTTTCACACCATTAACCACTGACTCCTGATCTCCACTCTGGCTGAGATGGGGATTTCTGGATTTGCCCTCTCTTAGTTTGTTTCCTATCTAGCTGATAGGACATACCAGGTGTCCTGGATGGGATCTAGCTCTTCTTCCCAACTTTTTACTGCAGGTGTCTCTCAGGGATCTGTTCTTGGGCCCCTGTTGTTTTCTATCGGCTCTTTTATCTCATCCCATAGTGTCTGTTACCATTATTATGCTGATGACACCCAACTTTTTCTTTCTTTTCCCCCATCTGACACACAGGTTCAGGGCAGAATATCAGTGTGTCTTGCCGACATTTCAATGTGGATGGCCAGACATCATCTAACATTCAACCTGGAGAAGACGGAGCTTCTCTTTTTTGCCTATTGAACCTCCCATCAACAACAGCTTACCATCACCATTGACAGCACAGCAGTAGCTGCTACTTGCTCTGCAAAGAACCTGGGGGTCTTCTTGGACAACCAACTGAACTTCAAGCAGCACACCTGGGCAACAACACGGTCCTGCAGATTTCTTCTGTACAACAACAGAGGGATTCAACCATACCTGACCACTTACTCAGCACAGATCCTGATCCAAGCCACAGTGATCTCCCGCATACACTACTGCTGGTATTGCTTGCTGCTTTACCATCCTGTGCCCTTCAACCCCTGCAGCTCATCCAGAATGCAGCTGCTCATCTTGTCTTCAACCTTCCAAAGTTCTCCCAAGTGACTCTCCCTGCTTGACATCCCTGCTCTGGCTGCCAATTACATCAGACCCCTCACTGGCTCACTGATACAGAGTATAAACGGTGGCAATATTGAGGGTTGATAATTTTGTCTGCCTCACAACATTGTCCCAGTTCTTCTGGAATGGAGGTCATTAGTGGCCTTTGCCAATATCTGAAGATTTATAGGTCAAAAATCTTTGCTAGACTTGCGTGTCTCTGACACTCACCTAGCATCTGGAAACCAAGTGGCAAAGTAGCCAGAAAGCAAAATGCACTGTTCCAAGCCAGGGAAGTTAGCTTTTGTTGAAAGGAATTGTATCTGGCTTTCAGGTCCAGTGCTTTTTGGGGCAGGGAGTGGCTATTGTTTTAAGGAACTGGAAATTTGAGATGCAGTCAAAGGTTCACAGGACATTAGGCCAGTGGTTTTATGAAAAGTTGGGAATGATGAGACTCTGTTCTTTACTTTCACAGATACAGACCATCCAAAAGCCAACCAAGGATCCCAACCCCCCCCCCCCCACACACGCACACAAGCACACACCTCCCGCATCCCTAAACCCCGCCACCATTACTGTCAAATGCATGTGAGGAAAAATGTGGTGGAGAATGTTTTGTAGATGGAGGGTGTCTTTCTGTTTATGTGATACCACAGTATGTGGTGCTCTATTGTGACAGTTCTGCCACAAGTAAGCTAAACAGTGTCAGGGACAAAAGCTAGCTTGCAGGAACTGGGTACAAGTCAAGGCCAGCGCAATGTTGCTACAGCAACAGAAGCAGAGCAACTAAGTTAACATGAAGCCTAAAAAAATCTGAATTCAGAGAGAAAATAGCCACCCACACAAGATGAAACCAGCAAGATTATTTTACTCACAGATCATGACTTTAGGCACAAGCAGTACATTATACTACCCTGCCTTCTTTATTTTTATTTCATTTTGTTATTTTTTAATTAAACAATTTATTAATTCATTGCGGGGGATGAGGCGCTTGCTGAGCGCTGATTGTAGTTCACTAAAGCATCCCGAACATTTGTGATTCCTGATTGAATTAGTTCCACGGAAGCAGGGTAAGCAAGCTCTTTATTCACCAAAAAAATTATTCAAACTCATTCATATCTCAGTGAGCATCCATTCATTTCACCATGTACATAATTTTCATTAATCAATTTCTATACAGTGATTTGATTGATGTTTTACACGAGAATTTAACCAGTAGAACCCAAATAATGTTCATACCAATTAAATGTGCTCCCTTTAAATCAGAGTCAAATAACTTTTGTATATTTCTGAATGCTGAATAAAATTATATTGAGTAGGGGAGACTCGTGACTGGCATTATAACCAGGGTTGCATTGGAAAACAGTCACACTTTAGAGTTGCTCATAAAGGCTTTGTACAGCATGTCTAATGCCTTCATAAATGAGACATAATGTCTTCATAAATCATGCATAAGCAAATATCATGCTTTGTAAAGGGTGAAATAACACATCCTTATTCAGCATGTGATGCCAGATGAGACAATGACAATGTCAGTCAGCTGACAGTGTCACCCTTTATAGCATTTAGCCACGAGCTAAGTGACATTGTCAGTTATATCACATCTAGCATCACATGCTGAATAAGGATGTGTTATTTCACCCTTTACAAAGCATGACATTTGAGTGGCTGAGAGCAAAAGCCTACTAACGGACATTTTCCCTGAAATGAGCTTGCATTCTCATACCATACAGAATTGGCAGAATTTTATTGTGCTACGGTCTACTAACTGAACTCGTTCCTATGGAACTGTCAGAGGGCGTGTAACGGTCTTGCCCTCTAGATCAACGAACAGGTGTTCTGCACAAGAGGCTACTATCTGCAAAATCCAACATGGCAGCGCCCAGGCAACTGAGTGCCCACGAAATACTAGACAATATTCTTGGTGAAGATTCGGACAGTGACTTAGATGATGATGGCCATGACCATGACTATGGACCTGACGAAGGTGTGCATGACTGTGGTTAGCTGCAATACAATTTTGATGCTTTTACACATCTATCTAGGCAGAGGCGGAGCTTGTCAACAGGCAAGGCAGGCAGCTGCTTGGGGCCCCCAAGGGCTGACAAACTTTACTGCACAATAATGTCCTGTTTTTCATAAGAGCACAATTTTCAAGTTATGTAGTAATAATAATAATAATTTTTTTTTTTAAGTTTCAGTTTCTGACCTCTTTTGTTGGTTTCAGATTATTTATAAATATGTTTAACGCTTGTCAGCAGGGCTGTAGTGGAGGCTAAACGCACGTAAACGCCGTTTACGCACCTCTGGAATTTTGGAAATAGCGTTTATGCACCTCCAAATAGCGTTTACGAACCTCTGAGTGTCGTTTACGCACCTGTAAATTAGTTTATCCACGTTTGCGTTTACGTGCCTTTTACGTATTCCCAAATAAATTTGATGTCATTTTAAAATTGGAAACATTTCATGTGTTGTACCTACACATGCAATTTATCTTAACCATTTTGCGCTGCATTATGGTACGTGTCTGTGTGACCAATCACTGCCTGTGGCGGCTATCAGAAAGCGGCAGGCTGTCCCTATTGATCAGTGGGGCTCGATACAAGTTGATGCGGTTTGTAGAAGTCTGTAGAAGTTAGGTTGTGCTACAATGGATATTAGGCGATTTCTGAAGCGTCCCTGCAGTGTCTCACCTCCTACAAATGCAAACACAAGGCCTCGATTACAAAGTAAGTCCAAAGAGCAATACTTCACAATTTTTAAAGGTTGTTTTGGTTCACATAAGATGACGCATTCAGTCAGTGACGATAACGTTACCACTATTGTACACAGCTCTTTGCTAGCGAGTAGCAAGTTATGTTTAATGCATTGCTGTACAGCGCGGAACAAAGCTTATTTTTCTCGCGGGCGAAGGGGAGCTCCTTTAATAGCAGAAACGTTAGTGACCGTGGACCTGGGCTGTAGCACTTGATTAGACATTCAGACATGCTTTTGTAGGTCTTGTAGGAAGGGGTAGATTGCCCTCTGGGCATTGCTTTGAGTTACAGTGCAGTGGACATTGTGGGACTCAGTATTCATCATTAGGCCAACAGTTAAGCATTTTTCTGTAATGCAATTACATTTGTGGTTCCTAGAGAGGTGCCATTTATTTTGTTTGTTTTGTTTTTCTAAACAGACCCTGCTCTGACCTTTGTTTTCTGTATGAGGACACAGTTGGTTGATTTTTTTTTTTTGTAGGCTTGCTGTTAGGTAACAATCTGGAGCCAGACACGAGAACCAGTAGTGCAGTAAAAATGGGATTTTATTGGAAAAGGGGGGTGAACCCCCGCAGAGCGGGAGGCAACGGTACACAGTCCACAATCCAAAAATCAAAATCCACAGGACGTAATCCAGGTCGTAAGCAGGGCACCAATCACAAAAATTGTAGTCAGACAAAAAGAGGTTCGATACACAGAGATAACAAGAATTCCAATACAGAGCCAAAAATCAGGGACGGTCCAGTCAGAAGAGATTCACGAGAGATTACAAGGCGAAAACAAGCGTAGTACAGGCAAACCAAGAGAAACGTTCTGACGGGGAACTGCTGTGAGAAGACTGTTTAAATACACAGAAAGGAAGTCACACGCTATGATTAGGAAAAGGTGAACTGGATAAAACTAATTACGTGGGAGCAAAACATGAGGGAGAACCTAATCACATAGAATTGGCAAAAGCCAAAACGCGGACAGGGAACACGAGACAGCCTATGACAAAACATACAGCTCCGGTTAGGGAGTTCTAACGTGCACAGATAATGAGAAGCAGGACAGAGTGGAGCAGGTGCGGAGGATCCGCTGAATTGCAGCAAAGACTAAGTGAAGGCAAGAGGCGGAGACTAGAACAGGGCGAGTGCTGAGAGCTTGTTAATCAATTAGTAAGTGCAGCTATACAATCCTTAGTGCTTGTTAGTAAGTTAGTATTATATACAATGTTAGTCTGGGTTAGTAACTTTAACAAAAACAACAAACTGTTAGTATTGGTTAGTAATATAGAAAAGAGAGGCGAAGGAAGCAAACGAGATTGGAAGGAATGTTTGAAACCCAGAAACCATGAAATCACCTAAGCATGTGACACGCGGGACTGGGGAGAAGCTGTAACTAAACAAGAGACCAGACAGGGGAGACAAAGTGCAATGCAGGGCATGGCAAAACATGGACCGGTCTATAACAGAAAAGTGGAAGGGAGTGGCAAAAACGAAAACATGGCAAAATACAAAAACTAAACAGAACATGACAAAACCTAACAGACATGATCATAAACATAACAGGGAGGGAGAGAATCATAATAAACATGGCAGAACAATAACAGGCAGAGCAGAATCATAACAGACAGAACAGAATCATAACACTTGCTGATATGTTTTGTGCTGTTTTATTTTGATTAAATAAACACTTAAACTACAATAGATTTATCAATTCTGGAATCTTCTTCAACATTACTTTTTTTTTTAGATTTTCACCTTTATTTGACAGTTGCAGAGTAGAGAGAGACAGGAAGGTTGGGGAGAAGAATGGGGAAGACATGCAGCAAATGACCCGAGCCGGCATCGAACCCGGGTCGCCAAGGGAAGGACACAGCCTTTATGGTGCACGCGCTTGGACCGCTGAGCCACCGGGGCACCCCCAACATTACTTTTAAAAATGGATATAGTGACTGTGTGAAGGCATGAGAGAGCACTCAGTGATGTCCTTGGTACAGTCTAATGGTCACACATGTGCATAGGATAAAAACATTGGGTAACAGACTGCAGGTAGTATCCCATTTCTTTTCACAAAATGAACATTCAACAATAACCACAATATCATCATAACCATAACCAACAATTTTGACACTGATGACGCCGGTCCAGTATGGTACAAAATATAGGCCTATGCCACACGGCTGCCGCGCGGTCTGCCTTACTGCATCGTGGTCCATCTGATCACAGAATTCATAGTTTACCCACCTCTGATTTTACCACTACAGCCCTGCTTGTCAGAGGGGTTCAGATTATTTATAAATATGTTTAACGCTTGTCAGAAGGGCCCCTTGGGAATTTTTGCTAGGGGTCCCAGCACACTCTAGAATCGCCACTGCATCTAGGTAGGCTGATTTTAGATGATGGATGCAATGTGGGTGGGTGTGTAAGCCGGTAGGTACTAATCTGATGATGCCCAGCAAAACAGATCTCTTCGCCAGTAGGTTATACATAAAGCAGGCGTCACACTGTCCCGAATTCGACACCAGATGGCCATACAAATATTGAATTTCGCACGATGGCCCCGAACTTGGTCAAAAGCCAATCTACAGCCGAAGCAAGTACAATGCCTACAGAAGGTCATACAATGGCACCCAAGCCACACACGAAGGCAACACAAAGATGTGAATTTTTATTAAGTAGTTTACCCGCAGGACACACGAAGGCCACACGATGGCTTGCATATTTACTACAGAGTAATATAGTAAATTTACGACAGATTACTGTAAGTTTCTATAGTAAACTATTGTTTTGTTATGAACAAGAAATGTTAAGATAAAAAAAGTATGACGTTAAAAGCAACCAGTTCATTATCAGTTATCAGTTTCATGAATATGTTGTGCCTTATTTATATATATTTAGAGCATGGCACTCTTAAATACTCGATTCTGACTGGTCAATCGCCAAAATTCTGCGGTGTTTATTTCCAGAGGTATGACCGCTGCACTGCTGTCCATTGCTAGTAATATTAATATTTAAATATTTTAAATGTTTTTACCATATTCTAAGTGGGATAATGTATAGCGAGCTGTGTGTCGGGGTTCTATTCCCCCGTCGGGAGTTATTTTTCAACAATCACCAGCTCACTATACATTATTCCTTACATATATATAATATACGTTGTGCCTGCTCTGTTGCTTAGGACTGACTGAGGAAGATGCTCTGAGGCTGGCCTTTTATATGTCCACGTTACCATGACACACGTGAAAAGCTTGAGCCACTCAAATTCGGCTGTCTTCACCGACACCGTGGTCCCATCTCGATGTCATCGTACTATAATATGACAGCTACACGACGGCATTGCGAGGGCTACACGTAGTTGTGTTGCCTTCCTAAGACAATCGGGCAGCTTCTTGTTTCCTTCGTATTGTCGTTTTGAAGCAAAAATGCCCGATGGCACCGATGATCACACGAAGTAAAGACAAAGATGACACGATTTGACAAGATGCTCTCACGATGGCCTTACGAAGGGCAAAATGGACACATGAATTCAACACGAAAATGAACCTTCGCAAGGTCCTCCGGCAATTTTTTGGCATGCCAAAGATTTTGCCACCGCTCACAAAGTTGCTGCTGGAGACTGAGAAACTCAACCGGCGGTCATACGATGGCTTAAGATGCCCTCACGAATGGCCCGATGTTTTTACAATCAGATCCAAATTTGAACATTTCCTTTATTGTGTGTCCACCTGCTGTCAATTTCGGGACAGTGTGACGCCTGCATAAAGATACAGCGTTTTCATGCCAAAATGTCCACTTGGTTGTTGATGAGGAAAGAAACTAGAGGTTCAATATCACTCCATGCTTAATTGTTAGGCATTTAGAAGACTATTGCACAAAGTCAACAGCAAAACACTTCTTATCCCACTTGATATTTTTGACACAGAAGACCTCACAGTGGTAACTGCTGACATAGAACAAACAGCAGAAACAACTGCAGACATAGAAGACGACTAGACGTCCCAGAGGTAGTAACTGTGGCCTCAGAAGACCCTGCAGTGGAAAATGTTGATGGCAAGTAGTGATCTTCAGCAAATAAGTGCCACATGTTGAGACATCTTGTAAATTGGACTACTGTCTGTTCATGCAAAGTTGACGTGGGCTTTTGTCACTTTTCTCTTGAACCATTCATTAGCCTTAAAATTCACTTAGTTTAATTTCAGCACACTGCCAAAAGGAATTACTAAGCATGGGTTCCTAAGATGTTTTATAGAAATTGTTTCATAAGCTCCATATTGAAATTTGAGAAATTATTTCTATGAAACTCCATTACAGAATTTCTGAAAATTCAATATGGAGCTTATGAACAGTGGCGGAGCTAGAAATGGGAATTGGGGGGGCACAGACACGTCCCTTTATGACAAGAGTTAGTCCTGGCTAGTTCTCAATCATTTTCCTTTATTGACGCGTTTTCCAATTATCATAATTGGCAACTGAAGACACAGTTCCTCTCCATATGCGATCTAACAGCGATGAAATCATGGGCTAAATTCAGTTCAGAAAAATAATGTCTTTATTAGTTACTATTTAACTCGACAGTTAAATAGGCAGTGAAAAGCGAGCGGCTTAAGCTATTTGCGCAGGTATGCAATTTTGAATAACGTCGATTTAAATACAGAAAATACGCGTCCAGATGAATGATTGTCATCTTACCTAATCAGGGAGAACAATCAGCACCTGTTAAGTGTGGAGTGCCCTCGGAGTTCACCTTTCGTTGATTATGAAAATGACTGAGAACAGGTCAGGACTAATAAATGTTTTAAACGGATGTTTTGTGCACCCAATTCTCATTTCTGGTTCGCCACTCTCCTGAATTTAGCCCATGATTTCATCGCTGTTAGATCACATATGGAGAGAAACCGTGTCTTCAGTTGCCAATTACGATAATTGGAAAAAGCGTCAAGAAAGGAAAATGATTGAGAACTAGCCAGGACTAACTGTTGTCATAACGGGACGTGTCTGTGCCACCCCAATTCCCATTTCTAGCTCCGCCGCCGCTTATGAAGCTGTTTCTATAAAAACATCTTAGGGATACATGCTTAAAATTCCTTTTGGCAGTATGCTGAACTTAGACCAGGTGAATTTTAAGGCTGATCTAATGAGTGGTTCAAGAGGAAGTGACAACAACCCACATCAATTTGCTTGAACATCCAGTATGAATGCTGCAACTGAAGTCTGATCCTATGGGCAACGGGATGTGTGGTGCGGGGGGTTAACATCATTTCAGTTAGTAATTATTAGATAGCAATATGTTGTTGTGCAATAGGCTACTAACTAACAATTTAGGCCCTCAAATCTTTATTCTGGGGATAAATGACCTACTTATTTTAATACAGTTTTCTGGAGTCATTCCGTTTACGAAAATATGCATACTTTGTTCATACAAAATAAAGTGATTTTTCAGTTCAAACAAAACTTCAAATCTTATTTTCTCAGAACTTGGAAAATTTCAGATAGTAGACTTTTGCTCTCAGCCACTCATTTGCTTATGTATGATTTATGAAGATATTATGTCTCAATTATGAAGGCATTATACAAGCTGTATAAAGCCTTCATGAGCAACACTTCATCTAAAGTGTGACCTGGAGGGGAAGACTATATACTGTATATTTATACTGTTTATTCACAATCACCACCGTAGTTTCTCCTGAAACCTCACCAGGAGCACTGAAAAGACTCAGCATGGTAGTTCTTTTACTTCAAGAACATACTATTCAAATAAACATAATCAGTGGGACTACCTATTCAAGATCCACATTCTGGTTAAGAAAATGAATGCTTGCAAAAGTGCACATTCTGTGGATGAGGTGTTTATATCTGAATAGTTGGTGACGACTAACCCAAATAGCAAAAATTATCACAAACCCCAATTCCAATGAACTTGGGATGTTGTGTAAAACGTGAATAAAAATAGAATGCAATGATTTGCAAATCTCATAATCCCACATTTTATTCACAAAAGAACATAGACAACATATCTGATATTGAAAGTCAGACATTTTACCATTTCATGAAAAATATTAGCTCATTTTGAATTTGATGGTAGCAACACATCTCAAAAAAGTTGGGACAGGGGCAACAAAAGGCTGGAAAAGTAAAAGGTACGAATCAAAAACAGCTGGAGGAGCATTTTACAACTAATTAGGTTAATTGGCAATAGGTCAGTAACATGACTTGGTATAAAAAGAGCATTTTAGAGAAGCAGAGTCTCTCAGAAGTAAAGATGGGCAGAGGCTCACCAATCTGTGAAAAACGGAGTCTAAAAATTGAGGAACAATGTCAGAAAATTGTTCCTCAATGTAACATTGTGAAGGTTTTGAATATTCCACCATCTACAGTACATAATATCATCAAAAGATTCTGAGAATCTGGAGAAATCTCTGTGCGCAAGGGACAAGGCCAAAGGTCAATATTGGATGCTCGTGAACTTCGGGCCCTCAGGCGGCACTGCATTAAAAACAGGCACAATTCTGCACAGGAATTCACTGCAAGCGCTCAGGAACACTTCCAGAAATCATTGTCTGTGAACAAAGTTTGCCGTGCAATCCACAAATTCAAGTGAAAGCTGCATCATGCAAAGAAGAAACCATGTGTGAACACCATTCAGAAATGCCGCCGTCTTCTCTGGGCCAAAGCTCATTTAAGATGGACTGAGGCAAAATGGAAAACTGTTCTGAAAACTTGTGAGATGAATCAAAATTTGAAATTCTTTTTGGAAACCACGGATGCTGTGTCGTACAGACTAAAGAGAAGAGGGACCATTCAGCTTGTTATCAGCGCTCAGTTCAAAAGCTTGCACCTCAGATGGTACGGGGTTGTATTAGTGCCTATGGCATGGGCAGCTTACACATCTGGATAGGTATTATCAATGCTGAAAAGAATATAGAGGTTTTACAACAACATCTCTTTCAGGGAATGCCTTGCATATTTCAGCAAGCAAATGGTAACCCACATACTGCATCCATCACAACAGCATGGCTTCGCTGTAGAAGAGTCCGGGTGCTGAAATGGTCTGCCTGCAGTCCTGACCATATACCAACAGAAAACATTTGGCGCATCATAAAACGAAATCTGGCTTAGAAGACCCAGGACTGTTGAGCAGCTTGAATCCTACATCAGACAAGATCCCTCTTCCAAAACTCCAGCAATTGGTCTCCTCACTTCCCAGACGTTTACAGACTGTTGTTAAAAGAAGAGGGGATGCTATGTAATGGTAAACATGGCCTTGTCCCAACTTTTTTGAGATGTGTTGCTGCCAGCAAATTCAAAATGAACTAATATTTTTCATTAAATGGTACAATGTCTCTCTTCTGTTTTTATTCATGTTTTAAGTAACGTCTGAACTTCATTGGAATTGGGGTTTGTATTTATATACTCTATTCTACTTCTATATTTACAGCAACAACTATTTGTATAGATTACCATTGTTTTGTAGGTTAATACAGAACATATCAAACCGCATTACATCTCTGGGTTCAATTCAATTTTTTTTTTTTTTGTTTTATATAATGATTTGACTGGTTGCCACAAGATTGTTTTACTTTATAGCAAAAGGACAGTGCCGGGCCTAAACCCCCAAAATAAAAAAGGATTTAAAAAAATCCCAGTGGACAAAAATAAAAACATTTTAAAAAAGAAAAAAAAATTAAAATACGGTCATTAAGTTCATGTTGTAATTGCCCATGGCAAATATATTAATCAGTGCTATATAATGTATATAGAGAAGGCTGACAAATTAATGGATGTATAATATTATTATATAATATATAATACATATAATAATGCCCCATCCTATTTATGTATTCCACACAGTATGTTCTTGCAATATTTTGATGCCAGTGAGGAAGAAACATTAAAAACGCATCCAAATCAGCTTTGGGCACTAAAGTGCTAAAATATTTTTATATTTTTGGGCAATATTTATATAGTTTGCTACTGGCGAACAAGACAACTTGGATATGAGAGAGAGAAGGAGTGGAATAGAGCTCACTCTATCTGATCTTTGATTCAGGGGCTTGTAATAAAAGCAGGGTTCATGTGTCTATAGTGGGGGAGTCGCTTCATATGTGCTACTCAACCATGACTCATTCATTACTCCCGTGCTGAGAGATGCATCCCAGAATGAAGCTGGCTGTAATCAGCCCCACCTCTGCTGGCATTTCCTCAGCCACAATCCATGGAGTTAAAACCTTCTGCCAGGCTAAGCTACAGTGCACATCAGAGAGCAATGTAAATTTCTGACCATTACAAATGAGGGCCTATTGTTCTTTAAATTCTACTGAACTGTCTTTTACAGGCTGTGTATTTTGAGATAAAATTTCCCAATTTTTGCGGAGCCACCCTTGTATACTGTCTGGCAGCCACTTTGCACCATTATAAGAGAGCTACGGTGCCGAAGTCAAAAACTTGATAATATCCTTTCCATCTTACTGAATGGGTATAATTTGGAAAAGTTGCTGTTAGAAGAAACAAGAGATTCACTGGGCTGTATGACTATTATTGTCCAAAACATTCTGTTTTTCCCATCTGCGTGCACAGTAACTCACTGATTTCGGATACCTCTGCAGAGAGGTGACCTGGGTAAAATACTTCATGCTCTATATTATGGGGAAATAACCTTGGGAAAAAATGACTCAAACTGAGAATGTACTGTTTGCTGTATGATTCAAGATGATGTGTTCATGTCTTTTTATCAATTTAATTTATCAATTTCTCTGCAGTTGAATGATTTGCATGCTCGTGTTTCCGCCTATTTCATACTTGGGTAGATCATAAGTTGCTGTTTTCACAGCAGTTACAGATTAACACGAATCTGGTCGCGTCTGCTGTGGCAATCTCCCCTCAGGAATATTCTTATTTCTTTACTTTGGCAAATTAGGAGGTTAAGCTAGTTTATGACATCAGTTATTAAGTGATTTTCTGTGAATTTTACTCAAGCTTAGCTTGACTGGCCAAATTGCGACAATGTAGTTTGAGAAGATTGCAGCCTGTACCCACTGCTAGTCCGGAATGCAGTATGGGAAGTTACCATCTTTTCACAACCTGACGTGGACTTCTTTAGCCTGAGGAAAAATAATAGCAAAAAAACTGAAGCAGAGATTCTAGTGCTACAGTTGTGTAGGAAGGAGCAGATGAAATGAATGAGGTCATAATGGCATTTTATAGTTAGAATTGCGTAGATAGAACAAGATGATGTTTGATGCGCAGTGGTAATAATAATTCAACAGCAGAAGTGTGGCATTGTGCTTCACGAGTCACAGTACCAGTCAAAAGTTTGGACATACTGCGGCCGTCTAACTTCCCAAAGATGTGCTGCACTTGTGGTTTGCTTTTCATCAACTTTTTTTGCCCAATAAGTTCCAAAACTGCTTGTCTTTAATTTGGCTGTTGGAAAATGGAAAGAGCTTATTTGTCTGCTTACTTTGCAAAATATGGCTTCTTTGAGAATTATAAAATTTTGGGCACTATTCAAACCAGTAAACTATTCTCTTTATCGTCTGACTGTTTACCTCTTACCAGATTCCATTTGAGATTATGTAGAGAAGTTAAGCCATTTAAATTTCTCTAAAAACAGAGCGCTGAGACATAAGCAAAGTGTGTCCAAACTTTTGACTGAAACTGTACATTAAAATCAAAGTAGTTTCATTGGATCAAGAAGAAAGATTGGGAACTAGAGATTTATGATTGTTGCCATCAGAGTTTCAGTTCACAAGTGACTTTATTTTTTTTTTTTTCCAGCCAGTAATGGGCTAAGAACTTTTGCATTATTACCCATTATCCAGAGTGTGTCCATTCACATTAAATTAAATATTGGATCGCTATTGGTACCTACAATTCATTTCTATAAGCATAACAGCCAATGCTAACAAGTACCGTGCACCTAATAAAGTAAAAAACTCCTGCTTATTTCTTGACTGGGTGTCAAACACACTGAGGATCCCTCCACAAAATTCTGCCCACAGATAAAGGAAGCTGTCATTTTAGCTGACCATGACCACCGTCAGTGGTGTCGCCAAGGGGGGGGGCCCCCACGGACATCTCGTGTCCCCCCATGTGCCCCCCATTTAAGATACGTAAATAAATAAATTAAAGCGCATGTCACAAAATTAAACGCGATTCCCCCCCCCCGGTCAACAAAATAAATAATAAATTGCGTGCCCCCTCATCAAACTGTTGTGCCCCCCTTGTGCACCCCCAGAATAAAAAGTCTGGTGACGCTACTGCCACCGTGCCTGGCCCTTAATCCCTCAAAGCTGACATGACCGAACGAGTTGCATCCCTGATGTTTTCATGACATCTCAGAAGATCATAGCCTTATTGCCTACAGTCAAGAACACCATTCAAAAATTCGCGCCAAACACATGTCATAGGCTTAAATTCTATAGAGCAATATTTGGTCAGTTAAGCAGCACTGGTGTTCAAAAAAAAACAAAAAAAAACAAGGGTACTGCCAAGAAAAGCAGACATTAATGTAATTTTGCGGTCCTCCAATGGCTATTTTTTGTGATGTGTAAAAAATATATAAGTAAAGACATCATCATCCTTTGCCTTGATATTTCTTTTGTGTGGTCTTGTCAGCGACTCTTTCAACAAACACAAGATTTCCAGCAGGCCTAGACGTATTTGAATAGGAAATCGATGTGCTGTTTCATGCTCTGACCAACTACTTTGAGAAGCACCAGAGTCTGATTTCAGTCTGATTTATTCTTTCACAATAATCTGTGGTCTTTGAAACTACAACTCCATAGGAACGGGTTTCGATTATTTTGGCAAAGTGGTTGTTATCATGTCATGCGACTGTCGCCAAAAGAGCACTTGTGTATTCCCTAGCCGGCGCAAACATCCTGTGTCTAATCAAGGCACTGTAAAACTCATTTGTCAGTGTAGACCTTAATGATACTGTAAGTATGATACTGACAGTCCCCTGGCACATGCTCAAAGCTTGATGTGGAAGCTGTAACTGCTTATGTGCACCAAAAATATGTAAGCTGGATGGTGAGAAATGGGGCCAATAGATCCACTATACCATCGCAAAGGAGAATGTGCATAAAATAATCACACACAAAAAATGATGAATGCAAGTGTTATTTGCTTTCTTTCGTGACCGAAGTTGTCATGTTATTATTAATGGTGGCTGAGTCTTACCAACCGATGTAAATACTTGCCATTAATTGCAAATAGAATTTAAGGATGAAAGAGGTTTGATTGTCTGCAGTGTCTCTGACTGATTCTGGTGTCAGGAGAGCGGAGAATCTGTGATAACTAACCACAAATATCCTGGATCAAACTAAATATCTGCATTCATTTTCTTTCCTTTTCACTTGAATTTCCCTTATAGATAAGTTCAAATTTTACGAAAGCATTTTTTTTTTCCATATTGCAGGACAGTGTCACAGACTCATTCTTTATCTGCTGGTTGCAGTACTTTACTAAACCAACATCACACTTCTTTTGGGTGAAACATTCAAACCAAAGAAGCATATTTCTACGGTCACATCATTACAGCTGGACGTACAGTATTTGGTATCTTTGGAGACATTACTAGAATTTTAAATAGGCGTGAAGTTCAACAGATTTGAATAATGCGACTGCTTTTGATGAACCCATCGATGGGGCAGTGGGTTTTGTGGTATTAAACTATCAGAGAGCTGGATTTGCTCTAAATGTGTCTGAAATGGGGAAAAGAAATAACTGAAACTTGATTTGCAAAATGATTTTTAAATGAACAAAACACAGGTTTAGCAAATGGTTGCATAATCTGCGGGGGAGCAGTGTTTGGTGGCCCTGTGATTGGTGCCTTTCGCTCAGGGCCTCTGCAGTGCGAGGAGATGAGGGTAGCTTCAGGACCATAGACAGCACTAGTACTTAGTCCAGCCACTGCTACCGGTTTTACAGGCCTGAGTTCTTGAACCTCAGCAATAAACGGTTTGCATTAGTATAACAAATGACTTTCTATGGCAATCAACATCAAATAAGGATCCAAGCCTAAAGCGCATGATAAGCAGGAACAATCAGGATAGGCACCATTGAAATATATATTAAAAATAAATAAATAAATCAGTCGCAAATCAGGAGATACGTAGCAGCTGCAAAATCACTGAACTGTGAAAGACAGCCAGGATATTCTTGCTCAGTTTTCCATCAGAGTGATGATAGCATTGTGATGGCATTGACGTTTTAGGCACAGCTTGTCCTTTGTATAAGAAAAGCATAGATTCATTCCATCTGAGACAAAGGTAATGGATGGAATCAGCGCAATACCTGTCATATTCAATGAGTTCCCATCTGTAGTCAAGCTCACTGAATCTATTCAGTGTCTTTGACTTTGACAGAACTCTGAAGGCCTGAACGATGCTGCTGTTGGACACAAGTTATTTCATGTGACGTGTGATAGCTCTTATAATGTTTGCTTTTTCATAATGTTATCGGCTGCTGTTAAAAGAACCCAATGATAATACCTCAAGATGACAATACTGAAGTTCTGTGTCAGAACCCTCATGGTTAGCTGAACAGATGGCTAAGATTGCAGGAAGTTTGGTTGCCACATAAAGGCCTAATTTCTCTGCTCATTTACAAAATAAAAGTGAAATACATGATGGGTAAAAATTATTCCTGAATAAAAAAAAAAAAAAAACAAATGTTAAATGCAAATTATTACAAGTATCACTACATATATAGAAAATAGTTTTCAACCGAAAGTTACCACATACTTTCATTCTGCACACTCAGTACTCAGGTAAGACTTCTCAGTGTATTTTCCTCTCTAATGGCCATGCCGTTTGACAGCTGGGCTATAGAGGGACTGTGTGGAGAGTCTGACCTCAGCAGCTCTGCAGAAATCCTGGCCTAGCTTGCTTTGTCTGAGATTAATGGGCCTGAGTGCTCCAAACAAAAATATTTTGTTTTGTCTTCTTTCCTATTTTATGGAAATCACAACACACATGCTTACCACAAGACAGAGCACAAGCTATTATATGTTTGGACTGGAACAAATTACTTGTAATTTATGCAATCGTTTATTGTATTGCTGACTGGATACACAATAATACACAATAATACAGTTGTAAGAACCTATGTAAAATACATCTTCATTGTATATGCGGTATCCATCTATCCTGTGTTAGAATCAGCCTTTCACCCATTTCGTTCCTTCCACTCATGTTCGAAAGGAGTCTGGAAATAATATGTAAAGTATTTATTTCCAACCTGTCAGCTGAATCATCAGAAAATGGTGGGCAATACAATAGATATGGGCATAATACTTAACAATAGAAAACACCATTGTTCTGAAATACACACATGTGAAAGTTCATCTTAAGCATAGACAGCACAAAGCAAACCAGGACAGCCACAATATTAATTGCTTTTTGCACAGCTGTGCACCACATAATCATTGAAACCATTTCTAGGATAAGGAGGCTAAAAACACCTTGTTCTGAAGGCCGTGTTTAACAGCTGGTTGAAATTAGTCCACAAATACTTCAAGGCATATGAAAGTCCTCTCTGATATAACGTAACTGACAACATGTGTATGTGCGTGTACGGGCGCTTATGTGTGTGTGTGCATTGTGTGTCCATGTGTATATGCGTTTGCGTATGTGTATGAGTGTGCACGCTTGTCTGTGTGTGTGTGTGTGTGTGTGTGTGTTGTGCGCACATGCTTGTATGCATTGTGCATGTATGTGTGCATGTGTGTGCGTGTGCGTGTCTGTGTGTCTGCCATGAAGAAAAAGGTTGAAACACCTGCCTCAAGGTGAAACATCTGAAATTAGTAATGCTGAAAACGAGAGCCGAGAGAGGCAGAGTAGAGAGGCACTGCAGAGAGGGATGAAAGGCTCAATGCCGTGGGGGAATGACTAGGGGGGTCAGGCCGCAGGTGGACAGTTGATTAATGTACTGCCGAGCCTCTCAGGGGTGACAGGCTGCTGCACAGTCAGGTATTTCAAAGGATGTGCCGCGATAGCAATTCCAGCAACTGCCCTCACATCCCCCTCCCCCCTCTAACCGCCAAGGTGCTCATCGCTCCCCAACTGCAGGGCCAGTATGTTACAGGGGAGGCCATTCCAAGGGCTCTGACAACGTCAGCTCAAGCGGCTCTTACAGATAAAAGAAAGTTCCTTTCTGGGACAATAGGAACAGGATGTCATGTCATTGCTGTCATTGCTGCTATTTTCAGGTTTAGCCCCAAGCTATCTTTATTTTGAGTGGGCAGATGTACAGAAAGTGTTTTGTTGTTTTCTCTGTCTTCAAATAGAATTTATCCTGGCTGTAAATTACGAGTTCATCCGAATGTTTATAATTGCATATTTTTTGTTTGCTTTTGTTTTCCCACTGCCCTTTAAGCATCATAAATGCGTGTTCTCAAGCTATCCGCAGAGTATGAGTATTAATAGTGTTTTGTGCCCTTGGCAGATTTTCTACATCTACATTTTCTATGAATATATAAGCTATTAACAACAATCAAGATCCCTGAAAAAATCCCTGGCTTACAGCATTTCAATACGTAAATTGGAAGTAAATTATTTACTGAGGTAAAAGATGTAACTGACTCTGACTGATAATGTGTGCATAAGACACAAACATATCTGGCTGTCAATATATATTTTTTTATTTTGATGTCAAGGGCATACAGTCAAAGAACTGATACATCAGAAAGAAGCTGACTTTTTTCTTATTTGGTCTGAAGAGGTGGACAGTTCATTAAATGGTTCATCTGAACACAGAGACCTGTCTCAGTCTCTACACTTAAAAATGATTAAAGTTTGCTCCTGACATTTGCTCTAGTGTGATATTCTGACAGAAAAAAAGATTGTGTGAAATCTAATATTTCTCCCAGGGATGGGCTAAATATGGACATAAATAACTAAGCTGAGAGACAGGAAGTGAATAAGGGTGGGGGACATGATTGTTGTAGCACCAAGTTAGATGAGTTTTACTCTCCAGAGCGAATCAAGCCTGCCATTTCATCAGCACATAGATGCATGTACGCAGTTATTGCTTTGTGTCCTGATGCATCAATATCATATGTTGTAATAGATAGCGCGGGTTTTGATGGCAGGCGGTCTAAAACTAAATTAGCCGTTTAAAGCTAATAAACCTTGTATTTGTTCTGAACAATGGTTTCATGGATACAGCACAGTTGAGATTTGCACGTTTGAGATCTCCAGGAAACATCTTGAAATTTGAAATCTTTCTTGTATTTGATGTGCGGCTGCTATTCTTAGTGCTGATCCTGTCATACTGGGATCAGGTCACCTTTCATCATCCCAGCCCCCAAAAAAAAAAAAAACATGCACCAGAAAGGAACACCCAAGTGGGTTGAACATGTTCATATTGCTGCCAAAGAGGCCCACTCAATCAGGGCTGAATGCACACTGAACTTTGACCCTACCTCCCTCTGCTTTCCTACACTTTGGTACTCTGTCTCTCTTCTCAGAATCCTGCAGCTCTCTGTCAATGCAGGATCAAAGCATTAACACTCACAGTAGAGATGTTACACCTGCGATCTTGCTTCTGCAGTGCCCAGTACAGATCCGGGATAAGACTCACATATCTTTGATACAGGCATGCTGTAGCAGGCAAGGATGACTCACTGTTTCTTCAAAGCAAGACAAAAATGTGCCACAGAGCCGAATTCATTGTATAGGTCCTGAGCGTTTTTACAAAAATCAAACAACTACACATTTTTTTTTTTTTTTCTGATAAAGGTCAATTATGCAACTTGAGTGAAAGCAGAACAAAAGTATTGACAGTGTGAGCTGTAACTTATAATTTTCTTCAGCCTATTCAAATTGCATATCTGTATTGAACTGCTAATTTGCTAAAAATTGCAAAGAAATTTAAAATGACCCCAACCACTATTTCACCAGTGAAATATCACCACTTAGCGCAATATCTCCGCTAAGTGTTCTTTTGGAAAACACAATCTGCTAAACATGTTCCTATTATCATTATACGGTATAAATATATCTCAATAATAAATCATGGAAATAGCATTCTGAATGTGGTAACTCACATATTGAGAAGCAACTCCTCATTGACATCGGCCAATTAGGCACGACACCAATTAGGCAAAGTGTTAAGTCTGCAGTTCTGTCACATATTGACGTTAGGTTACTGCATTGAGTGATGTAGGTACGATATTGCTCGATCCAGTGAAGGATTTTCTCCCAATGGTCGTTGCCTATTCAAAATGAGTAGCTGCGAACACAGTCCAGCCATTTACCAGTCTTCATCTCGTCTTGCTTGAAAAAAGAACTTTAGACCCTTTTTCACTGTATACAGTGAGAAATAATATGCTGATATTACACACAACTCCACTGAAATTACCAGACTCTATGGTGTGACTCTCGCTGGTATTATTTAGCCGCATTTATGTAACTTGATATGACAAAGGAAATTGTCATTTACCCCATCTAATTGCGTCTAATGTTCAGAAGGGTGAAGGTGCAGTTGCGAAGCCAAATGAAAACTTATAGCAAAACTAATCTCAAGGGGTAGGTTTTCCTTTGCTTTGGAAAAATAGCCCTTCCTTTTTATTCAGGAGTACATTTAGTTGAATGCATTTCTGGGTGAATTTACCGCCGTTAATGCTACTAAATCTCATTTTTTAAGCCACTACAATGATCAACATTAACACATTAGGACAAAATTACAGCCCTCCACTGCTTGATTCTTTGAAAATACCTCTAAAAAAGAGAGTCGGCCAGATAGGACATCTATACTTGCCTTCCGCATCCAAAGTAATTTTGTCACTGTTTATCCCCACAGACTAGCCTCACTGTGTGAGGCTTGTCAGAGCCTATTGGCCGCCCACGTCAGCTAACAGGAAGCAGCACAGATCTAGAAAATGCGGCTGCTTGTTATTCCAGGCTCCGGCAGCCACCAGAGCTGAGGCCACAGATGGAAAGGAAGTTGCACAATTTTCAGAATAAGAATAAATGGGAGGTCGCCATGGGAGCAACGATGACAGCGACTGGCACTGAGCTGAGACAGAACATTTAATTTGACATGTCCTGCAAGACCTCTGCTCCACATCTTCAGAAGAGCTGGATGGAGTTTGTAAAAGCATGACATGAAATATTAAAATGATTCTGCAAAAGATGGAGAAATCTAAGGATAACATCTAAATCTAGCAAATCGGGTGCCATTGCATGCTGCATTTGTCGTTAGCTAGAAAAAGATGTGCGTAACTCTTCTCAAACCTTGGCTAAGCATGAGCAATATATATAGGTTCAGGGCTAGATATAGTGCAGTGTGTTTACTGAATGGGTTTCCCAGCAGCCAAAACATTGGTTCACTACATAGCACAGTGGCTGAAAGGGTAGCACTATTGCCTCTCCACAAGAAGGTGTGAGTTCAAATCTGACCTGGGGCCTTTCTGTGTGTTGTTTGCAATGTCTCCTTGTGTTTGTGTGCGTTTTCTCAAGGTACTCTGGTTTCATCCCACAGTGCAGACACAGGCATGAAAGGCTAACTGGAGACACTAAATTGCCCATTGGTGTGAGCATCTGAGTGAATGTTGTGTGATTCAATTCCTACGTTAGTTTAGAGGAGTATGATGGGTGACATGATATGACCATATATATATATATATATATATATATATATATATATATTTTTTTTTTAATAATATATCCCCATTTTCCCTCCAATTTAAAATTCCAATTTGAGCTAAATTGCAGTTATCAGGGCTCATGTCTTTCAAAGCAAAAGACCACATTTGGGACAGCTGAGCTACAGATTGGCTGCACTGCTGGCTGTGATTGGTTCAGGCTGGTAGACTTGATTCATGACACATTTCTTCATGTTGTTCCCCCTACTAACCAGTATCCTGAGAAAACTGCAAAAATGAAAAGTTTTTTCTTTTTTCCAAAATGTCAGCTAACAAAACCAATTTGGAAAATGGTGCACAGGAGCAGTCCATCAACCGAACAAGGAATGGAGTCTGAGAGCAGGGGTTGATGGATAAGCAGCCATATGGCCGCTCTTGGCGGTAAGCGAAACGAGGGCCATTTTGCGGCTCAGACTTGTGATAAATGTGCAGTGCTGTTGAAGCTGATGGGTGAGAGCAAACACTATCTCTCACCTTCAGTCAGCTAATGCTGGTGCCCCAGGGAGAGGTTTCCCCTTCAAATGAAAAAGGCAAAAGCAGGTCATTTGTACAGTTATACAACATGTATTGGGTTAGTGATGCAACTTCTGTTGTTTTGGCTCGGCACTGGCATATTGGATCCGAAATAAGACCATTCATTTGAGGGGTAGGCAATGTAAGAAAAGGTCAAGAGTTTTTTTATTTTGTTTGTTTTGTTTTTTACCATAAACAAAGAAAGCCATCATTGGACTAGACTGAGGAAAAAAAAAAAAAGATTGATCAAAACATTGCATTGGTTTTGGAGTAAGACCACACGCGTGCGAGACCAGGATTGATTTGGTTGACTATAAGGGACCTTAGTAATGGATGACTGAAGAATACTTAAGTAAAATTGTGAAAACAAACCTTTGATTTAGCAGATCAAGAATGCTCTCTTTAAATATATAGATGTGTCAAAGGCTACCACAAATAAAAGACTGAGGAATAACTGCTCTGCAAGATGCAAACAGGAAAGCCTACAGAGCAGGACAGCCAAGTTATAGTCTGCTTGTAACAGTTCTGGAACATAGACTTTTAGACAGATAGAATAAGTATCATCCTGTAACAAGTAACCCATTCCTTAAGGAAATGTTTAATTCATATCCATATATAAATTCATTCCAACTATTTTGAAGGTCAGTGCAATGTTCTTATCGATTCCAGAGATTGCAGAGGCACAATTCACCAGCAGCTGATTTTCATTCCGCAGTCCACCAGCTGAGATGCCCAGTTACTGCACTGCAAGAGCAAATTTTATGCACAGTCTGTGTAGATTGCCAGCAGCTGCCCAGTTGACTGGATGAGTCGCCCATGCAAAATTAGAATACAACATGATTGCCTGACGAATTGACTAGAGTGGATAATGATATACAGAAATTCATCCATTTTTGAACTGTAAGAACCGAAGCATTATCATAACACACCTCAAAGTGGAATAAATTTAAGCCATAATTTGTGAATAAATTCAATTTTCCCAAAGGAGAGTCGAAAGTATTTAAATTTGTGATTGCCCTGCCATTTTCTCCTTTTCATATTGTCTCCTGTGCAGCCTGTGAAGTCAAAACATCTCCTCAATATTCCACCAAGCATCGACAGTCACGATTCAGCCTGCGCTCTCCAATGATACAATCATATATTTCAATTATGCTAAAGAGCGCGAAGCAATTTCTTGCCACAACCTCTACCTCACCGATCATCCCCTGATAATAATGAGTGTGAGTTTTGCATGCCTCTCTAGCCTTTTTACCAGAGGTTGGCTTGATATTGCTGCATTGAATCAAAACAGGCTAATGCTCCAGAATGGTGAGGGAGGTGGGTAGAGGGGTGATTTTCAAGGGCAAAGATTGATGGTTGAAGGTTAATGCAAGGATAGGAAGTCTAGGTGGTAATAAGACATTGGGTGGTCAAAGCTGGAGACAAATAATAATAATAATTATTATTATTACTATCCACTTGGGCATACTAGCTGCAGTGTTTGGCAGTCCCAGATCTTTGTTACATACAGTATCATGGTTTTTTCATAGAAAAGCATTATCGCTCTCTAAAAAGTGTATGTTACATTCAGCATCACTCAACTGGAATGAAAGACACTGACTCATGCTGCTGGCATATTGTTGCGGTGAAATGTCGTGGGATGTCTCCTTTCTATTTTATATGATGGTGAGACAGCCAGTTATACTCAATTTTACACCAAAGCCTGTGTATTTACTCAAACTGCTTTTATCTTAAAGTCAATATTTTCTGCCCTTTAAACTCATTTTAGAAAGGCCAAAATATCACAGTTTCTTTAGATCTTGAGTCCTGCCCCACATTTCCAATGGAAAAATACTCTTCCAAACACAAGCAAAAATATTGCTGGCTGTAATGCTCCAATCAGTAAATTTTCACCAAAGTGGATCGCAGTTGATTTAAAAACCATTGCTTTGTACATGGGAAGAATTCTGGTTACTTATTACAAAGCACAGAACAACAATCCATAAATTATACTATATGTCCCGGATATCGCAGCTGGGGAACCCTATTCCACTCGGGGAAAGCAAATCATTCAGCTGTGTTAATATCTCAGCCATCAGAAGGATATTAGGGAATCGCAATAATTTAAAGTGGAGACAGTTTTTACCTACAGCCTGTCTGCTTTGCCAGTGTCCTGGGATTTATTAACGTTTGCCTGAGCTATGACTCGCTACCACTGCGTCAAAGAAACACAATAAGGTGAGAGAAAGAGAGAGGGAGGGGGAGATTTAGCAATTCACTGGGTATTGTGTGAGTGAGAGATAGTGAGAGAAACAGAGAGAGAGAGAGCGAGAGAAGGGGTAGTGAGAGGAAAAGGAGGGAAACACAAGGAAATGGACGGAGGGGGCAGGGTTAATGCCGGCTGAGATTGATAGATATTGATCCTCCAGCCAAACAGGTAGACATTGATAGATATTGATGTGTACACTCAAAAAAAAAGGAAGAAGAACATATTACTGGATTAACTTAAAATTTTGGACCAGACGTTACATTGAGAGCACAACAAATAAAACCATGTCTATTTTTACATCAGTAGTTATTAAATATACGGCGCCCTCCTCTGATGTTAGTATCCTTGGTAAATGTTAGCTAAAGAGGCTATGAGAAAATGTTGTTGTTCTCAACCAAAATTTCATTTAAAATTACAATAAAAATTTAACCTCATATTCCAAAAAAAGAAGATTGAAAGAAAAAAATCTGGTCATCTAATAATAATTTTCTCCAAAAAATAAGTGAGCTGCAATCTTTAGCACAGCTGAAAAATCTCAAAAGAAGAGAGATTAGCAGACATAAATTATGTCTTGGGGGTCAGAGAGTCTCCAAAACTATGATTAGGCATCATCTTTGTAACTACAAGATATTTGGGAAGGTTGCCAGAAAAAAAGCCACCGTTCTCATCAAAACACTAAATCATGCGCCCACAATTTGCTAAACGGTACTGAAACTTGTCATGGGACGGAGTTCCATGGTTAGATGAGACCTACTGTGAATTCTTGTAGAACTCTGAACAAAAACACCAGAGATGAGTGTATGGAAAAAGTAGACATTTGAAAGTGAACCTCATCCCTTCTGTGAAGTATGATTTTATGGGGCTTTTTTTTTTCTTCCCAATGCTCTGGACAACTTGTTGGGATTCATGGTTTCCAGAAAGCATCAGCAGTTACTAAATTATAACCTGAATGCCTCTGCTAGAAAGCTTAACCCTAATCAGCAAAACACGGGTCAGAAATGACCCGGACCATAAAAAAGTTCATATTTTTTATAAACTCAATCTATCGATCCTAAATATATATATATATATATATATATATATATATATATATTTTTTTTTTTTTTTTTTGTGAACCAAATTTTGTTGTTTTACGTTCTGTAAAAAGTTTTTAGGATCATTTGAGCGGTTTTTATGCATTAATAAAATTGTCAACCGGGTCAGTACTGACCAGAGCGAATGTTGTCACTTATTTCATGCTGAAATTCTAAATTTTGTCAGCTAATATTGGTTTTCTTTTGCAGGAATGTAAAGAAGTGAACCATGGAAAGAAAAAGAACAAGATATACAACCCAAAATAATAGTCATGCTTTATCAAACTGTGCTTGCAATTATAGAACTATTTGTGTCAATCAGTTACTATTCATTCATATTCAATGGATATTATCTTGCTTATTACCTCTTTTCATTAAAGCTGAGTTATTGAAAGGATTGTTTAATATCTGAGGAAAAAAACTTTTTGTTTACCTTATATAAATGGTAATTTTCATACAATGGTTTGACTGGTATGAGGTGCCAAAATCAGTCAAAATCGTTACTTTACGTTACTTAAAAATTAATAAAAAAGAAACTACTTGTTAAACTTCATTTATATTTGGTAAATAAATTCATTATTAGTGTACCAAGCATCAAATTAAGTGTCAACAAGATTGTTATTTAAAAAAGTACCAAAACTGATGCAGACAGATCCCTGGATTGCAGGAAAAACCAATGAGGGAAACAATAAGGATGTCACAGGAGACCTCCCTGCCTTTGCCCATCAAATAACTGCGGATAAGAGCAGAAAATGAACCCAAGGAAATGGAAAAATGGAACATGAAATAGAACAGAAGAAATTGTTTACTTCAGTTCTGCAGGTCCTGAGTGAATCATGTGGCTTATATTTAGCTTTAGAACTAATCATGCAGTTCTAACATAATGATGTTGGTACACCATTCAAGACAAAAAAAAAAAAAAAAAAAAATTTCAGAATGTTTTTCATTTCTAAAGCCATTCAGTGAAAGAGATTTGTTCATTTTTACATAACACTGCTTTTTAAGATTTTCACTGGCTTCTAATATAAGGTTTTTTTTTTGCCTCCAAATGCAAAAAAGTTATAGCAAGTTATAGCATCATAGCCTCGCTGCTTCAGAGATGGTCTGACCGACTCATCTGGCGATAATGATTTGACCCTTGTCAAAGTCTCTCACGTCCCACATCCAACATATAGACAACAAAAACCAACTGTTTTAACTAACTCACCTTCTGAGGTCTGTCTGAGTCTGTGACATGTGCAAGATAATCAATGTCATTTGCTTCATCTGGGAGTGGTTTTAACATTTTGGCTCATCGATGTATGATTCCAGAGAATATTCTCCAACGAGGAACATTCAGTTTTCACTTTTAGACTATTCTTACAGAGGAGAACAGAGGATTGATAGACAGCTTTGTCACATGGGGCAACAAAAATAACTGGAAGCTCAATATTGGCAAAGCCAACTAGATTGTAAGTTGGCTTGACAAAGCAAAACTGTTACCATTAAAATGATGCTAACATTTCAAACAACTTAATCCTATGACAAACAGTTCAACAGTTTTGGACCTTAAAAGCTTAGCCAATCAGCAAAGGGGATGGGGAAATGTTCATTAACATGTTACCCTTTCATGAGTCCAACAACCCAACCCCCTACCCTCTATGAAACATGGATCAAGAGTTGCAAAGGAGAAAAGGAGAAAAGCTAAGCCAATCAGGAGAGGGGAAAAGTATTTAGAGATTAAAATGTGACCCTTTCCTGCGTCCAAAAACCAAACCCCAAAGACTCTCTAACAAAAAATTCAATAGTTATGAGGAATGAAATATCAGCCAATCAGTAAAGTGGGTGGGGCTAAGTCAATTCACATCTGATCCGGTCCTGAGTCCAACAACCTGATCCTCAACTCTCTATGACAAATGGTTCAATAGTTATAATGAATCGAATATCAGTTAATTTAAAGAGAGGGGTGGGGCTTTGCCAATTAACGCGTGACCCTTTCCTTAGTCCAACAGCTAAGCCCTGGGCAGGGCTTCAGCAATTAACAAGTGACTCAATCCCAAATCCAACAACCCAGCCCCCAGCTCTCTATGGCCAATGATTTAATAGTTATGAAAGATCAAATATCAACCAATCAGGGATGGGGTGGGGCTTTATCAATTAACATGTGACCCTTTTCTGCGCCCAACAAACAACCCCACACAGGGATTCAACATACACCATGTGACCTTTTCCAAAACTGAACAACCCAGCCACAAACTCTCTGTGACAAACTGTTAACTTGTTATGAAACATCAAATATCAAATATGGATCAGAAAAAGGGGCAAGATTATCCATTTAAGTGATAACTAGGATGGAGTTATGAAAAAAGGAGAAGAAAAATGGTCCATGCATCTGTATGTATGGGTGTGGTGTGTGTGTGTGTGTGTGGGGGGGGGCAGACAATAACATCCATACATCCACCCTTTGGGAAGCTCTTAATTTTAAAGTAAGTTTCAAGGCTCAAGCTGGAAAGTTGCAAGATTTTGTGAATAACTCATAACTGAACTTTAAGGAGGGTAGAGTGATGAATAAGAAAAGAGAGGGGGCAGGGCTACAAAAAACAGTCTGAAGCAAACTGTGGGTGTATGAGGGCTGTTGAAAATGAATGGGAGTCTTGAAGAATGACAAATGTGACCTGACATGAAGCTTAATTACAAGTTTGATGTTACTAGCAGTGAAAATGTATGCGCATGAGCACATTTAATAAATACCTCGTTCTATGTTTATGGGGATTGAGAATGGGACAGACTAGAGGTCACCTTGATCTCCGGTTTTAGACGATATTGCCTTCACAATGATGAAATGCACTTGAGGTCACAGTGACTCTGACCGTTCTCTTTGTGCTTTTTGGAGATATTGTGTTCACAAGATTGAGTCAGACGTACAGACGGATGGTTGGAGAACCTGAAAACATAATGTCTCCTGTCACAGCTGTCACCAGTGCAGAGGCATGAAAAAAATCAACAAAACCAAGAACAAAATCCACGAATGGACCCAGCCAAAAAAAGACTGGAACAAAAAGTAACAAAAACCCTTTTAAAAAAAATGAGAACATAGAGCCTGTTCCTTTATGGCTGCCCAACTCCTGAGTGAATTTCTCACTCTTTTTTTATCCTCTTTCCCCTGTATCAGGTATCAGGCTGCAGCCTGGCCAGCTTGTTAACCTAGCATTTAGAGGAAACCAATTACACCAGGTCTACATACCACACATTTCCATCCAATTAGGAATGAAAGAAGTGCACTTACCAATTTGATGGCATATCAGGCTCACCTCCTGAAACTTGGCAACTTCCCTCTGAATTGGTGTCTGACATTTTTCTTTAAATTAATCTCTGGATGCATCAAAATAGTCTTGTTTAATATTCCTCCCTCCTCGATCCTCATTTCAGCAGAAAGTAGCAGGCCATCTCAAAGCTTTTATTTTTGCTGCAAGGAGTGAGGAGTGAGGAACAAGGATCGAGGAGGCATCTCTGAGAAGCCATCAGCGAGGATACAAAGGGAGCAGCCTTCCATGAGGACTTTCAGCTGAAAGCCATGACGTCAATCGGTAATGACTAATGCTGGCAGCAAAATCAGTTTTGTGCTGTCATCAGACACGGACGTTGCTTTCGAGGGAAGGATATATCATTTCTCTTAAAACATATTTCCTCATTTCTTCTCTCTTTTCAAGGTATCTATGTATTCCTTCATGTATCCCTGGTGGGAGAGACTACGACACAAAAAAAATACGGAAGTTAGGGAAACATGGATGCGATTTAAGAGAACTGAGATACTCCATCTGCCTTAATCTTCTTCTCTGTTCTTCACAGACGTCTGCAGCCAACTACATTCAGCTAAATTAGTGCATTACCATGAAGAAAGCTTTAGCTGCTCCTGTTTTGGTTCAAGCTGCTGAAAGCCATTTCTATATGCTTGCTGAAGACCAACAGCCATTGTGGCTCTTATGCAACACCATAGAAATGAAAGGAGATTGCAAGTTCAAATCAACACGGCCATTTTGCAGCAGCATTAATTTTATCGCCTCTGATAGGATAGAAGTGCAATCTATTAATAAGAAGATCAATTCATATATTGGCCATAAATGATGGCTCACAAACCAGAAGAGAGCAATGAGTGTATTGCCCAAGGGTGGCGATACAATAATATCCACCCAGTCATTAGAAATCAGGGCTGAGGCATTGCGGGGGCTGTTTGCCTATTTAAAGAGAGCAGAACCAATAGATTAGACAGACTGTAAATCCAACATGACTGTCCCATTAAATCATCTCCCCGTGATAATGTGCACTTGGAACAATAACATTTGAAACATAACTCTGAATCTATTACATCTGGGACCAAATGCAAACATGCTTAAATATGCAGAAGATTCTTGCTTTTGCCAAATTTAGTGCCCGAGGGGAATGGGAAATGGATGTGATGTTTGAAAGATATCACAGGAGGCAGAGGAGAGAGAATGTATATGGAGCAGAATTGATGTTTGAAAATCCACTCGATGTTAATTGTAATCCAGGTTGTGAAAAGAACGATGAAGCAAATTATACTCCCACTGCCCTGATAATACAATTGGACAGCATTTCAGGGTCAAAACCTTGAACATCTTTATGAGTAGAATGAATATTTTGCACCTTATATCTCTGCAAGGATTAAAGAGCAAGGCTTTGTATTACCCGACTTAAGATTTATCTGCTCTTAGCTTTGATGGGACTTTTGATGCTGGAATCCTGCTATATCCTGATAGCATGTTTTAGCCACAAGAAGAAACAAGTATCGACATGTAGTTCACCTCATTTTGTGTTTTTTAATCTTTTTATTTTAAATTATTATTTGCCTATCCCCACTCAATTCTCTAAAAAGCTGTGCATTCTTTTTATAAGCATCATACTAATGCCCATTTTTTAATCTTTCAATAAGGTATTTAAAAAAAAAACCCATTATATATATAAACACTAATTATACAAAGAGTTTTATTGTAAGGCACTTGACAGTGGCTTGTATGTATCTCACTTATTTATTCACATAGTAGAAACATAGCAAATACAAGTTCAGATTGAGTATGTGTGTGCATGTGTGTTTATGTGTGTGTGTGTGTGTGCCGGCACGTGTGTGTGTGTGTGTGTGTGTGTGTGTGTGTGTGAAATCAAACTGCTGAAAACCAAGTCAGCACACACTGTTCCTTATATAAGTGGATAATGGAAAATTAGAGTACATGGAAGCTTCCAAAACATTCATGCAAATACTATGAATTTACATTAGTACATGAAACATTCTATAACATTCAATATTTAAGGAGTCATCTAGATCATAACACCACAGAATGTTTAAGAATAAAACCTTATAGAACTTTGCAGAGTTGGGTCCAAGTACTTTCAAGTACTTTTGAGAATTGTATGCAAGCATTTTTTTTTACATACCATAGTACTCGTATTTGTATCTGAGTACTACCAAATAATGCCTAATATTAGGCATTAGGCCTAATAATATTATTAGGCCTAATGCCTAATAATACCTAATAATAAATATTTGTACTTCTATCCAAGTACTTTTCAAAGTACTGGACCAATCTCTGTCAACACTTAGGAGACAGATTGGTCAAGAACTTTGAAAAGTACTTGAATACAAGTACAAGTACTTTAGGCATTAACAGGAAGTACTCCAATACAAGTGCAAGCACTTTGGTATTAAAAAAAAAGATACTTTCATCCAATTCTTGAAAGTACTTGAACCCAACTCTGGAACTTTGTAGAGAGATAATCGTTGAGTGCCCATCTCTTACAACACTGATACAGAAGATCTTCTATTTTAAGATCTTCTAGTATTAGTATTAGTATTTGTATTTGCCATTATTATGATTGCATGAAAATAAACAAAACTTGTGGATAAGTGCAGTCCTATGCCAAACTTTATCTTGCATTGTGGACTAATAGCCCTGATGGTAGTGCTACAGCAACTGTCTAAAATTTAAAACTTTGAAAATTCATAAGAAATCAGTCATACATGCCACCACTTCACAACTTTCACCATATTTTCTGATGCTTTGAGCCAACAGGAATTATGAAGTCTATCATTTTGTTCTTCTCAAAAACTTACAACTAATGAAACCTATCTCATCCCATATTTTTTGCTCACTTGATGCCAAGATTTCCATACTTCAGACTCTCCACCACCACCAATCCAGCCAGGTGTTTGAATTATCAAGAATTTGAGCCCACAGTGCATCAGAATGTTTTACTGTAAACACTATTGTAAACTGCTACTGCAAATTCTTGCTAAATTAATCTCCAGTGTTCATAATTTTGGTGTCATGGCTGATGTAATGTGGTTATTTTCTGTTTCTCAAAAAAAAAAAAAATTCTGACAGTATTTTGAATTCTATGCTCAAGTAAACTATTGCTTTCAATAGAAATAGAGTGTCTTAAACATCATTTTGTCATCTAAATAGCAATTAATCTTTGTAAAAATGAATTACAGACATCTCCATGTTGCGTAGATGAAGTACACGTATTCTCAGAACTTTGTCCTCATAACTGAATTTTTTTTGACTCAAGTTTGAAATCTGCCTTCTCAAATTTGATTGCCTAAGTCATAGTGTAAGGCCATCAATGGTTTTTTACTGCGCCAATAGCTCAATAAGATTATGGGCCTTATTTTAACAATCTAAGCGCACGGTCTGAAGAGTGTGACGCAAGTGCATTTAGAGCATGTCCAAATCCATTTTAGATAATTTATTGGAAAATCATCTGGGTGCAAAGTGAGGCATATGGTTCGAAGGGAGCGTGTTTTATTTCTTAAAATAATAGGCGTCATGATCGTAACATGAAATGAACCAATCAGTGTCATCTTTCATTCCCCTTAAAAGCCACATGCTGCTGCAACTTGGCAAATTGCTATTCTAATGATGGATTTTCCAAATAGTAGGAAATAGAGGATCTTACATGACTGGGCATGTCATAGGAAAGTTATTAAATGAACTGAGTAAATTTTTGGTTTGTTGTGAGTTAGCGAAGCTAAATATAAACAGTGTGATGTAACACAGAGCAATTTTTTTTTTTTTTTTTTTATTTTTTTTCCCCTCGTGCTCTCAGCCAATTAAATTTTTGCAAAAGTGATATGTACCTAGGGTAATATAAAAAATATGAACTTGGTTATGGGAAAAGTACTACAGTACTGTGATAAAAACACTTCTCTGCAGAGACAGGTCTGCTTGTGTGCAAAGTGAAGGCGCACGAGAAAACCACTGCTGATTCTGATCTCTCTAATGTCCAAAAATGTAAACATATGAAATATATTTATTAAATATAGTTCAAAATTGTTTAAATCATATTACAATGAAAAAAGCCATCATACACCACGAATCTTGGGGTTGCATTTAAACATGTGCATAAAAAAGAAAATGAAAAAAAGAAGAGTTTGAATTAATGAATTTTGTGCTTCCCTCTCAAAATGCCTGGATCTGACTTACTGCTGCATGGCAGCAATAATTGAACATATTCTTCCCATATAATATTTGCCATGCATGTCTCACCCTGTCAACACAATTGTGTCACTACCCTTCCAAATTTTATGTTACAAGCCCAGAGGGCCATCAATGCAACAGCTAAACCAGGCTGACAATCCTGTATTAAGCCAAGCGACAGAAAATTTCAGATCAGAAAGTATATGTCCGCCCCAGAATTTTGTTCCAGTTGTCTGGATTTGCCAATTAGCACGATTCATCTGCCGTATGGGATAAGATTCTCTTACTGCCCCATGGGTTTTGCGCCTTCAGTTAAGCCCAGCAAACTAAGCCTGATTCGAGATAGGATTATACATTTTAAAATCAAAATGGATCTTTATCTGTCTTAATTCACCAGTGATAGCTGATCTGTATTTTTTTTAAGTCCATTTTTGTTTATCGTGCTAAAAACTCGCAAAACAGGTCAAGGACAGCTATCGAAATGGATGCCCTTGGATTCCTCTGTATGCTTTGATGAAGCCTACGGCCACATTTTGTTTTGCTCAGTAGCTCTCCCAGATAAATGATGATTGCACTCAGAGCTCGGATAAGAGGATTGTCATATCTGTTCCAGCTCATTGCCTCGCTCTTTCTCATAGTTCGAGGATATAACTCTTAGTCCCTCTCTTGGTGTTGAAAAGAACATCTTGAAATGATGGAGACAGCAGGACCAGCTGTTAGTGCCAGCGCGGATTGATAAGGAAGACAAATAAAACCTGCTCTCTTTGGGTGCAATAAATTGCCGCACACAAGTAAAAGTCGACTCCGCTCCGGGAGTCAACTCATTTGCTGGCACTTTCATGTTTACTGGGTGATATAAAATTTTCCATGAAACAAAATATAATTCCCTATCGTAATACATAATAGGAGAATACCAGCAGAACCTTCTGTCCAATCCTGATGCAATTTAATGCAAGAGAAAGAAGAGAAAGGATCTCTTTTCAGGTCAGCTTTTAAAGTATTTACTTCATTTCACTGAAAATGTATTCAATTTCAACTTCAGCACCGAACATGTTGAGCACATATGGTAGAACAGCTGTTTCAGATTGTTAAGGATTCGGACTAAGGGGAATAACAAAACAGCACAGAAACATCAGTCCTGTCTATTTTTAAAACAGCTGCATCAGATGTTCCAAAGAAAGGCTGACTCAATTTGAGCTCCATTCCCAAGTGCAGAGTGGATATTTCAGAAGTAGGTCATCTGTGATCTCCCTACACCTGAGCTTTTATAGTTTGTCTCTGCAAAGGTAACTGAAAATAAGGCCTCATTTTAAAGATTAAGTCCACATTGGAATATTCCTCCGAAACCACCGTCTCCTATCCCCATTTTATACCTTGGTGCACATGGGTAAATTGCAGCATCAGAGCATCAAGCTTCTAAATATCCTGACATACATAGGTGGATCCCATGAAGCAACTCAGATCATTTCAAGACTTTCTATTTGTCATATTTAATATTCACTTCTTGAACACAAATGCTGTATGGGGGACATCTGAGCGTAAACAATAATTTAATTCCTTTAGAGCCGCAGACTGCAGATTTATTGTGGTACAGAGCAGGCAGGTAGTATTGCTGGGTTTCTGTCCTTCTCAATGAGTTAAGAGATTTATGTCACTGACTGGCCATTGACTTGGTGTTTCTTGGTGTCCAAAGTCCAGTAGAACTACTGTCCTTGAGAGCTAGCCCCTAGCCCCTACCCCTTCTGTGGGTCATTTGGAATGACTGAATGTAATATCCTCTGTGTGCATTAAATATAATTGCAGAAGGCCAATACTAAGTACAATTAAAAATCAGGGATACTGTATTTCACCAGTTTACCTGTCACTACCCTCATGTGAATTCATTTTGTGTCTCGTTCAATGTAGCAACTTGCCCGTCAATTTGTTGTATGTCTCATATGATTGATTTACGTTGTACGTGTCTCCCCACCCTCCGCTGTTGTTACCAGGTTAGCCGGTTGATGAGTGTTTAGGCCCTCTTCTCAGTGCTGCAAACTGCTGGAGTGTGATGTCCTTATGTGTGTTTGAAACTTCTCAGTATTTCAAGAGTAAACTTTTTTTCTTTCTTTCATGCAAACTGCACTTTAACCCTTTGACGCATAGAGTACATACAAATGCCTTGGACCATTTGTTGGGATTTGGTGCAATATTTTGTGTGTGTGGTGGGGGTGCAAGTGGGTTGTCTGTCTGTCCATTATTTTGGACATTATGCTTGTGGGATGCACACTGCCCCATCCAGTATTCTGGACATTATGCATGCGGAGTGACAGAAATAATGTGAAGTTGAAGAAACCTGGTCATTGATATGCATGATGATCTATCTGTATTCTGAACATTGCTAATTTGAGCTATTTACTCGGCATGCATAATGTCCAATATTTCTGATAGAGTATAGACTCAGATGAGTTCCAACCAATAGACATGCAGTACATAGGTTATGTAGTTTCAGTTTGTGCTGTATAATGTATTTCCATCCCTCAACAGAAAAAGTCTGATCAAAACTTGAACAATAGAAGACTATTTCTGACTTTCGTTAACTTACCTCTTACTTGTGGATGCAGCCATTGTGATTGTTTGTGGTAAATCATGTGACTAATCAGAGAGGCACCTATTGAGGAATTATCTGGAAATGTCCAGTAAAATGTACATTTTGTGTTTTCAGGGTATCTATGAGCCTAGAGAAAATAAGCCTCACTTAACTTATGTCCAAAATATTGGACAACATGCAACAAAGGGTTAACGACTACAGTTCCTGAATTCCATTCTTGTAACTTAATTGATTCGAATAAGCTTCCAATCCTAATCAGAGTCCAGGATTGGGTCTGCATTCAAGTTAACCCAGCTTTAGTTAGTTGCTCAGTTCCAGTTTATGAGAACAAGCTCCCAAGCCTAGGCAGGGTCCAGGATTGGGGCTGCTTTCTTGTTAACTTCTGTAAGTGTCTTCCTCTGTTCAGATTGTTGAGAACAAGGTCCCAATGCTTCTAGGGTCATCAGGATTGGAACTGAGTTCCCCAAAAGCTACTTCATCCTCTCGTGGGTCTGTTCGACGCTGGCAAAATCTACACAACTTCTGGCTGTGATCCCGATTGCCACTGGCCAGCGGCTGACAGCTCAAGCTTTCTCAATGACATCTGTTCTGAACTGTGCTATCATTATCCAGGATTCCCTCCTCACCTCTCCCTCAGGGGTTCCGTCAACTAAATTACTGTATATAGTGATCAATAAACTATCTATTGCATTGTGCTCTGCCTCCACACTTGATGCCTGGTCTGGACCGTAACATTACTATTTTATTCCATGAATCACAACATGACTGTTTTGGCTATCAGATCTAAAAAAAAAAATGTTGATTATTTCATACAAAGTTTTATTTTATTTCTCTTGGAGTATACAACTGTTTCTAAATTCCTATTGCTGATAAAATCACAATGATCAAGGTTTCTGAACTTCAATGAAATTGAATTCAACCAAAAGGGGATGGATGGACATATCATTAATGCAAGTAGGTGTAGTCAGTAAAATTTTACACAAATTAACACAAAGTAAGCACATTCCCCATGAATTGCAATAATCATGTTTTATTCATAATCAACATCTCCTGAATTAAACCAGCAGAATTTATGAGCACAGAACATTTCCTCTCCCTTCTAATCAGGCTGTTCTGATAATACAGAGGCCAGCAGTGGAATATGGGCTCAGTTGTGTATAAAAATGTAACCCCAGAGATGCTGATGCTTGCGAGCCTCAGCATCTCCCCCTTTCAAAATTTCACACAGGATTTTCGTCTCACGTCAAATCAGCATTCTGCACTTGGCAATCAGGGATTAGTTCTAGAAGTCAAGACCCCAGGCATTGACTCCATGAAAAACAGATTTTAGTTGGAGCAAATATGCTGCTTCCACCAGATAAAGGAGCAGATTAGGTGCTGATAAGCAAATTCAGTGCCTTTATGAATATTCAGGGGGTTACATGGCTGAAGCCTAGCTGAAGCTTTAAAGATGGTTATATAGCTTTGGCTTGGTTGAAGGTGAGGCACAGGTTATGATTAACTCAGCTGATAGAAATGAGAGAAAGTAGTGGAGGTTTCCGGTCACAGTCAGACCATACCATCTGCCGGGATACAGGGGTCAGTTCTATTGCAGCATTAAAGCATAATCCAGAGCCCAGAAAAATTTGCAAAGACTGTCAATTCTGATTTACAATTTTCTGTCAATCTTTACTTTTCAGTGTTAATAGAATTTTTAAAAAGTTGTTGAAATTTCAAGTGAATCTTCACTGATCTTTACTACAAAAGGCAATTTCCCTTCTAGAAACTAAACTATGCTTAGGTCTGACTCAGACAACCAATTGGCCATTCTGTTCATTTGTCCGTGACAGAGAATCAACACTGTGAGTGTAAAACCTGGCTTCTTTGCTGATGATCCCCTGTATGTGCCCCTTTCACACTGTACAGGAGAATTAGATAAATGAGCCCTGTCTCATTACACAAGAGGACATTGCTCTGTGATGTGAAAGCCTAATTAAAACTTTAAAGAATTTAAACCAGAAGCTGTGGAGAAAACCTGTGCACCCATCTGGTTAATGGAGCGAAGGATTTTATTTTCTAGCCGGCTGCTCTGTTTTTACAAAGAGAGAGAGGGAGAAAGAGAGAATGGGGGATGACATTTATAAAATAATCCAAAATTATGCAGTTAAGTGGGCTAAAACGTCCTATTCCCCCCCACCCACTGCCTTACTATTTTACAAAATTAGGCTGTCTAAACCGACAAATGACAACTGCGCTATAGCTTGAGCATTTCCAATGTGTTAAAGTTTTCCTCCAGTCTTAGTCATCTTTCCCCTGGTTTTGTTATGCTAAAAATCAAATTCAGATTCTGTCTCTTCAGTGAAGGGTTCCGGCTCATTTCATTGCCCTCTTAACGAGTTTCATTTGCGGTTGTATCACTGCCCAGATATCTGAATGAATCTCCCATAAATGGGCAGGATTGATGTGATAATCTCTCTGGCTTTTTTCATTCAAGAGAGTCCAGAAACAGGCTTCCACTTCGATTTCCATCATTTTATTTTAAATAATTTGTGAATTCAATTCGTAATCATTTGTCCATGTGATGGACAAATCACAGCACATCCCAGGCAAGGACAACCTCACAGCTGACTACCTCTCTTGCAGTTCCAGCGAGAGTCCTGAAGGGTGGTAGTGTGTGATGGCCAAGGCCACACAAAAAGAGCAGTACAAGGGGTAATACGGTGCACACACTCACCTCACTTCAGTAAGTACACAGGTTAATTTAATTTGCAGTCAACCACACTACACAGGTTAATTTAATTTGCAGTCAACCACACCCCAAACAATTCATGTTCACACTACAGTTTATTTGATTTATAATTTCTTTATTTTCCTTTAGCTTTACATTGTTTAAATGGAGTGCACACATTTTCACACTGTAAGGTTAAAATGAGTTTTTTTTTTGCTGTTATATTAAATATCTTTTTTGTGTCTTTGAGTTACCATGTTGGTGGGAGGCGTCATTCTGGAGAGGCAAAAGCGTGGCAAAGGGGCAGAGCCTGCTAAACCTGTTAGGTTTTCCTTTGTATTAGTTTTAGTTGATGTCCATTTTTTGTTTTCCCTTTATGTGTTAATTGGTTTGGCCAAGCCAGTATATATGTTCCCTCATCGTTCATTTTGTGAGGTGAGTTTGTTCTGTTAACACCCTTTTTGTTGCTGTTATTTGAGTAGAGTTATATTTTTTGACCTTTTTCATAGGCCTAGATATTGAGTTTTTGGTTTATGTTGTTTTTGCATTTTTGGGTAAATAAAAACCCTATCTTTTTTAACAATCTCCTGTTTTCCTCATTGCCTCACTGCTTGGTCCCTGACAGTCCACGTGTTCTCATTTAAATTGTTCATTCAGTAGGGCTTTATGAAAAGTGACATGCATATCTATAATAACTGAACATATATTGTTCATGTTTTTTTTATATGAGACTTCAGGAGAAATTCTGCTCATGAGGAGCCTCTTCAAATCTTATAGCCCCAGAGGTCTTCAGGACCATGGACAGCGACAGTCTCATGTGCTCAACATTAACAGCTCACTTCAGACAGTATGAAAATCCTTTTGTCTCCATCAGGAGCTTTGTAAAAAGCGCTTTCATTTGGAGAATTTATTAAAAAATTTGGCTTGTTCAGCCTTAATGATTTTTTGATACAACAAAATGAATAACCATCAAGGAATTCTCTTTTGGTGTGAAACTGACATTTCTGAATTTTTTTTTTTTTCCTGTGGAAATAGATAAATTTAGCTGGACCAATAACATGTTATGAGACAGGATGGCAATAATGGAACCCTGCATCCAACCAGTATTGCTCTCAGTGATCAGTGTTCACTGGGCAATTATTGCATTGTTACCGCTTTCAAAGCACAGAGGATGCATGTTCTGCCTGAGGACTTGCGTCTCAGAGGCCTTTTCCTGCCCGAGGGCTGAAGCTAAGTGGAGCTGGGCTTTGCCACTACTTTGATGAAAATGTCTGGATAATGTTGGGTAATGGCCGCAGATGGCGAAAGAAGTACAGGAATTAAATTCCAAAGCACTGATGGGTACGCCATGATGTAGATTATAGAGTCTTGTGGGAGATATACTGCAATTAGGACAAGACTATCTGTGCCTCTCACAAATAGTTATGGCTCCATGTAACTGAGGCAGGAGGGTTTCAGTGAAAACAATCCTTTGATCTGAGTTTATAAATGTGTATTTAATAGTCATATCAAATAGTTCTGAAGCTGGTATTGAGGTTATGTAAAAGAGTGCATAACGCAAATGAATCAGTTATTCGAAATAAATCCCAAAATGGGTGATGCATCTGAGATACAAAAAGAAGGCATAGAAGGCATAGAAGGGGCTTGGAGAACATTGTTCCAGCTATTGCGTGATAAATTGCCAAAGAAATTGAATAATCCATCTTAAAAGTGTGTATTTTTAAGCACTGCAAACAGGCTTTAAATCTGCTGTTGTAAACAACTTACCAAAAAATTAAACTTGTAAATTCACTTTTGTAATGGTTCATGCTGAAAAGGGAATGTTTGCATGCAAATTGCAGATTGGCAATTCTGTCTTGCCAGCTGTTCCTGAACTATAATCAGACTTTAAATACCATTCCTTTGTTTTTGCCTGAGCTGTTGACACATATCACAGAGTAAATCTCAATATGAGTGCACACTCTGTCTGGACTATTTTGGCATGGAGAGAGAAGAGGGATGCAGTCCCATGTGAATTGATAGGCATTCATTGACTGGTCAGTTTTGCGGTCATGCACATGATCACAAAATACAACCCCATTTGCACAAACATTGAGAAAGTTTAGAAAATGTAAGCGAAAACAGCAGAAACTTGCAAATCACCTTTGACCTGTATTCTGCAGAATACAGAAGGCAATATATGTCATCTTTTACCCCTTTGACTTCATTGTTTTTTTTATTATTATTCTTTTCTGGAATAATGTGCTCATTCCAAATTTGGTATTGCAAAAAAATAAATGAATAAATAGATTTTTTTAAAAAGTTGAGATAGGGTAAAACTTCAAAAGTGTTGAAATGCTAAAAAAAATAGGAGAATAAGTGTTGGGCGCCATCATGCTTGCATATTAGTAGTATCGACAAAGGGCCCAGTTGTTTACAAGCAAAATGTGGTTGAGCCTTGTTGCTGAAGTAAAAGATGTGGGATTGAATAATCCAACATACATTACAGTGCATAATATTATTAAAAGATTCAGGGAATGAGGATACATTCCTACAGAAAAAATGAGGTTGAAACTCAATGTTGACTGCCTGTAATCTTTGATCCAACAAACAGCACTGTATGTAAAACCAACATGCTTTTGTGACAGCCATAATCACATGGGATTGGACAAATCTGGAAAATATTTGCCACTTAAAAACCAATCATCATTGCATTGACAAATGTGAATGAAGACTGCACTATGCACTGAGGAAGCCATATGTCAGAAACATCCAGAAACCCTGCTGTGCTCTCTTGGCTTGGGTTCATATGAAATAATGTTATGCATGGTAGAAAAATGGTCAGACCAGTCAACCTTTGAAATAGCTTATATTAATAGGTTATAATGAATGATAATGGATGTTGTGTTCTCCAGGTCAAAGAAGAAAAGGACTAACCGTATGTGGTCACCAATATAAGTTTCAATAGCCTGCATCTGTCATGTGTGGAGGTACGTTAGTACCCATGCTATGGGAAACTTGAAAATCTCTGTTGGTATAATCAATACCAAAGTACATATATGCATTTTGGAGCAACATATGCTGCATTCTAGTTGACATCTTTTCATGAACACCCCTATCTATCTCAACAAGACAGCAGCAAGCCACAGTGTGCATGTGGCTTCCTAATTGGAGAGTGCAACTGATACACTGGCCTGCCTGCAGTTCAGGCCTTTGTTCCATTGAATATACTGAATGTAGAGCTTTAACAAGCACAAAATACAACATTGAAGACCTTGAACATCTTAGCAGCTGAAGATATGCTATATATCACCAAAGGTATATGAATAAAATACTTAACACTGGGGAAAAAAAGATTAAAATTAGGAACAGTTGGTGTGTTAAGTTCCTCATACAACTTTGACATAACCCCTCTCTAAATGTACCCTTGTTCCAACTTTCCTGGATATGCAGCAGGCGTAAACTTTGGAATGAGAGTTTATTTACAATAAATAAATAAGTAAATAAATCAATACAGAAACTAGGAGGCACTCACAGAGCGCATACCTCTGCCAGGCCACAATACTTCCTGGTAGAGGTGTTAACCTCTTAACTGTCACCTGCGTTTTCTCGAATTTGGCCCGGATTGGTATACCACATTTCAAATGCTCACTGCTCCTACATACAATTATTCTATTACACAAAATACTGCGTGTCTGTTGTTGCTGTTCTGAGTATTTACATAAAATATACAGCTTAATCTTCAATTTTGGGACAAACAACTTGGATATCTTGATTGCACAGGTTTTTAGCTTTCGAACAAGACCAAATGGAACGGATGATACATGGTTTGACTGTCACAACACAACTTTGATGATGAGGACTGAAAAGTTTCACTGTACTCAAGTATATGGTGTCTATGTTTAGAAATTGATTTATTGCATTTGTTATGACTGACATAGGGCAAAAAGGCGGGTAGAAATGAAATCCTGAGTGTCTAAGATTTCAAATGGTATATCGTTTACCTGGATTGGTTGAGGATTTAAGTCATAGTTTACAAATGAAGGATTCAAAATTTGTTTGAAAATTCCGTAGTGCCCTAATTAGGGCCCAGTGACAGTTAACAGGTTAAATAGTTAAAGGACAATTTATAAATAACTGTTTTGTTTTTTTGTTTTTTTTCATCTTCAATATCATTCCAACCTCTTCAGGAATGGGCCGGTTTATGTGCAAAAGGTAGTCATGCATACTTGTGCATATTCTTGACCAAATACTTACTGCACTTATTCTTTGGTTTTATACAGCAACGGCCAAACTTATCAGCAAATTGTAAAACTAATACAAATGTTATTCATGCATTAAATAGTACATTTTATTATTAATGGTTCTATGTACGCATTTCATACATGTAATATTTATATTATTGCATTAAGCATATGAAATAACACATTAATAACGCAAATATGAACCTGTCACAAATACATTTTTTTCTAATCTTCACTTAGACCAAGCTTTAAAAGTATCAGATCAAGAAGTGGAAAAATGACTAAAATAACCATAGCGCAGATGGCTGGTGAAAAATTAATAAGGTAGCAAGCGCTGAACAGATTTTCTGAGCAAGGGGACTTAAATCAACTGGGAGTGCTTGCATTGTTCTTTCCTTTTCATTTTGGGACATGATTAGAATGTCTTTATCCAGTACTCAGATTAGATTTTAATGCAATTCATGCTTAAGGGTCAAACTTGTTCAGTCTGAGAGACATTTCAGCACATTTTGAAAATGAGTTTGTATACAAATTATATTTTAAAAGTTAAGCAATTAGGAAATAGGCACTAAGTGCAGCTGAAATGGGTTGATGGAATGGGAGGAAAGGAAGTTTTAAGTGACATAAAATATGCACACTTTTGATGCTTTTTTTTTTCTTTTCTTTAATTTTGCGCTGTTGCCTGTGTACTGGCTGTGCCCAAAAAGCATTCAAAATCCATTGTATGCTGCTTTCACACCGGACGCGAAACGACTTTTTCGCACGACAGATTACATTCAAAGTCAATGCAAAGACGCGTATCGCACGTATCCGCGTCTTTGCATTGACTTTGAATGTAATCTGTCGTGCGAAAAATTGGTTTCGCGTCTGGTGTGAAAGCAGCTGTATGCTGCATGGTGCTCTGCAGTAATGGAGTTACCGTGTTCTTTTGGCATTTATCTCCCCAGTGATTTCCCCAGTTTCCTCTCCGCGCCTGCCTCCATTGAATCAGCCTCCTCATGAAACAACGTGCGCCAGTCAGGCAGGGCTGAAATTCCAAAACAGTTTACTTGCTATGGATGTAAAATAATCTCATAGTAAACCTGAGAGTACACATCAAGTAAACTATTGAAATAGTAGTTCTTCAAACAGGGCCCCTGTCTGAGGATATGTACAAACCTGACTGCATCTTCCCATTACAAGACTGAAACACTTGACAACAGGAACACAAGCCCATTAATTGAAACATGGGCAATAGTTTCTGGCAAAAGAGGAGCACTTTTTTAGCCAAGTCACATCTGCATAACAGCCAATTATCAAAATGCCATGAATATTGAAAACTGGATGTGTGACCAAAGATAACTCCTTGTATCAGCCAAAGGCTCTTAACACATTGTTAATTGCTGATTGATACAATGTTATGACAGAGTGTACATGGTAGCATTAATTTCATCCAACAACTGACCAGTGACAGCCTGGAGCATTTGACTGTAGAATCATTTAGCACCTAATTGTACATTCAGTCAGAGCCTGATCTTGCCAATACTGTTTATCAGCAGCAACAGCATAGGCTGGTATTGTGTTCACCTTGTGTGACTGTGCGTGCGCGCGGGCGCGTGTGTGTGTGTGCATTTGTGGGTACATTTGCGTGTGCATCTGTACGTGTGTGTGTGCGAATGTCTGTGCGTGTGTTTATACGTATGTGTGTGTTTCTGTGCGTGAGTATGTGTGTATGTGTGTGTGTTTGAGTATATCCAATTTTTAGCTTACCGGCCCTACGGGCCGATAAGCTATTGTCGTGGTCCGTCGTCCGGAACATTTTTTATCTTTTTTTTGGCCTTTTGAATTTCCGTGCAAATTTGCAATGACATACTACTAGATCATATCTCCAGACTGTTTTCTCGGATTTTTGATTGAATCATTTTTGTTCGTTTTATGGGCCCTTGAAATTTTGGCTCCAATGTTAAAGATAGGACTGAGAAATTTAAAAAAATTATTTTTCAAAAACTGAGTGATACATTTTTTTCTAAATCAGGCAATCAACTCTCCTTGGTACCGTCAATGTACAGTGTGAGCGCCATTTTGATTGAATCGACGGAAGTGGGTCTATTGGGGGCGCTGTACTTCATGAATATGCAAGATGGCCTGTGGAGGCCAAATGGTTGCAGATAGAAATTAGGTTTGTATTATTGACATATAGGAAGTCACATATGACCTATATTTTGGCAATATTAAATGTGACCACAGATTACTTTGAAAGGTCAAATTCGAGGTCAGGGAATATATACCGAGCAACAAAAGAAACGCAAGTTAGCTAGTTAGTTAATGTACTCTTATGGTTACTCAGTAAAAGTGACCGCAAAATAAAGAAACGTTTGATGAAACGAGTGTAAATGAGCACGCGATAGTAATAAATTTGATTTTCTAAAATAATTACGCGCAAACTTATTTTCTAGTCTGCCTTTAATTAACTTGTGTTTCTTTTGTTGTTCAGTATATTAACAATGTTAAAAGATATGACTTGAAATTTCAAAAAATTATTTCTCCAAAACTGTCCGATAACTTTTCTTCTAAATCTGGCAATCAACTCACCTTGATACACTTCATGTACAGTGCCAGTGCCATTTTGATTGAATCGACGGAAGTGGGTCTAGTGGGGGCGCTGTACTTTAACATTGGGTCTTATGGAGAATGGGCCAAATAGCCTGTGGAAGCTAAATGGTTGCAGATAGAGATTAAGTTTGTATTACTGACATATAGGAAGTAATATATGGCCTATATTTTGGCCGTGTTAAAGTTGACCTCAGATGACCTTGAAAGGTCAAACTTGAGGTCAAGCAAAATGTTACAATTTTCAAAGGTTTCTAGGCTTGAAAATATTGAAGATTGGGAACATATGTGCATTGAACACTTATAGGAAGTCATGTATGCACTTTCATTTGGTGGCCTTAAACTTGACCTTCGACGAACTTCGAAGGTCAAACTTCACATAGTGAAATTTCAATGACTTCTATCACCAAAACTATTACAGATAGAGCTTAGGTTTGTATTGCGGGCATATAGGAAGCCATGTATGAAGTTTCATTTGGTGCCATTGAACTTGACCTTCAGTGACCTTGAATGCCCAAACTTCACAGTGAAATTTCAATGACTTATATCAGCAAAATGGTTACAGATAGTTTTGGTTTGTATTGGAGATGTATAGGAAGTCATACATGAACTTTCATTTGGTGGCCTTGAACTTGACCTTCGACGAACTTCGAAGGTCAAACTTCACATAGTGAAATTTCAATGACTTCTATCACCAAAACTATTACAGATAGAGCTTAGGTTTGTATTGCGGGCATATAGGAAGTCATGTATGAAGTTTCATTTGGTGCCATTGAACTTGACCTTCAGTGACCTTGAATGCCCAAACTTCACAGTGAAATTTCAATGACTTATATCAGCAAAATGGTTACAGATAGTTTTGGTTTGTATTGGAGATGTATAGGAAGTCATACATGAACTTTCATTTGGTGGCCTTGAACTTGACCTTTGGTGACCTTCGAAGGTCAAACTTCACAGAGTGAAATTTCAATGACTTCTATCACCAAAACTATTACAGATAGAGCTTAGGCTTGTATTGTGGCGATATAGGAAGTCATGTATGAAGTTTCATTGGGTAACCTTGAACTTGACCTTCAGTGACCTTGAACGGACAAACTATACAGTGAAATTTCAATGACTTGTATCAGCAAAATCTTTACAGATTGAGTGTAGTTTTGTATTGGAGACGTATAGTAAGTCATATATGAACTTTCATGTGGTGACATTCATATTGACCTTTGAAGGTCAAACTTGACCAAGAGAAGATTCAATGACTTCTGTCACTGAAAAGGTCACAGATGGAGCGTAGGCTTGTGTTACTGACATAGGAAGTCACATAGGAACTTTCATTTGGTGACATTCAACTTGACTGTTGGTGACCTTTGAAGGTCAAACTTGACATAATACAATTACAATGACTTGTATTGCCAAAACAGTCACAGATGGAGTCTAGGTTTGTATTAGAGACGTATAGGAAGTCATATATGAACTTTCATTTGGCGACCTTCGTACTGACCTTCAAAGGTCAAATGTGACCTAGTGAAAATTCAATGACTTGCATCACTAAAATGGTCACAGATGGAGCCTAGGTTTGTGTCACTGACATCTAGGAAGTCATGTATGAACTTTCATTTGGTGATATTCAACTTGATTGTCAGTGACCTTTGAGGGTCAAACTTGACAGTGAAATTACAATGACCGATTGAGCCAAGGTTTGTATAGAGACATTTAGAAAGTCATATATGAAGTCCATTTGCTGACCACAACTTGACGTTCTGTGACCTTTAATTTCACAAATGAAATATAGAATTTTCAATGACTTGTATCACCAAAACTGCTTCAGAGTTTAAGATTGTGTTTGTATTACATGAGGTCCTATAAATGTATGTGAACTTTTATTTTAGTGGCCTTGACATTGATTTTCATTGATTCAAACGTCAAACTTCACATGAAATTTTCATAACTTAGCATCATCACAATAAGACTGCTTGCCGGTAAGGTACAGGACCCTTGGTCCTATTTTTTTTGTATTATTGTGATTGAACATTGTTACACTGCTTTGGCAGGCATTTGTCATGCTAATAAAATCTCGATTTGAATTGAATGGAAAGAGGGAGGGAGGGAGGGAGGGAGGGAGAGGGAGGAAGAGAGCAAGGCAAGTCAAAGACACTTCTGTTGTTGTGTTTGTTGTGTTGTCTTATTACAGACTTGGCTGAGCAGAAAGTGAAAGAGTCAGGATTAAAACAGACTGTTGATACTGCAACACATCTGCTATTCCTTCACACCCTGAGGGCGATCAGCAACCATCCCCCACAACAATGCCAGACATCTCTCAGCTGCACCCCAGCCTCCACAACTAATTATAATGAGTGCAGCCAACTGAGACTGCAAGTCATTTTCACCCACATGATGTGGAATTAAAAGACCTCCAAAAACTGCCTTTTCGTTTTCTTCCTTGGCATCAGTGATGTCAGCATCAAAACAGATTTAGGCGAGGACTGCTACACTGTTTACCTAAAGCAACTAGCTTTTGGATCTTTAAAGGCGATGAGGCCCCTAACCCCTGGAAAAGCTCATTTACATTAAATTACTGCTGTATTCTGTGCATCAGCAGTTCGACACTCAATATTGATATTTGGTTACCAGGCCTTTTCTTGAAAAATCTTTAGGTGCGCAAACATTTGCGCGCGTAAACTTAATTTTTCAGCCTTAGGTGGGCATTTTTTTTAATGCAGCTCAAATGCTATTATAGTTGCGCAAACCGCGCCCTGCATGAAAAGTTAAGGTGATATGAATGTTGTACATGATTAATCTGAACTAATAAAAGCAATATATTATGGCGATCTTTAAAATATGTAAATCTACCATGTGCAACACCACCTTTCTTTTCCTACATTACATCCTTCTGCAAGTGTGTGTTTCAATTTTGTCCTAAGATCCGCCCTAACTACAGTTAAGATGAAAGCACCAGAGGTGCTGATGCCTCGGTGTGTATTGCTTAGCCACTACTGATGTACAATAGTTGTACAGTAACATAAAAGCAAGCTTGAATACATAAACAGTCAATAGAGTGCGGTCCTTTTGCCAAAATCATGTGGGTGTGGCTTAACATTATGTACACAAAACGTGTATACTGAAACATGAAGTGCTACAAAAAATCAAAATTCTGGCACATTTAAAATCAAGAGAACAGTGTTTGTCACTCGTTGGCATTGTTACTTTAGCTTGGATGCACACGCTGTCGCAGTTATGATGGTAACAGACAGACAAACAAATACACAGACTGAGTACCGTATGCTCGCTGTGCGCATGCGCACACCGAGGCATAATAAGCGATATAGGCATTAGTCGCTCACTTCGATATAGTGTTGGAACATAATGTTCAAGAAAAAAAAAAAAACAGGAGTTTGGCAGAATTTCCTGTAAGTCGCAGATTATTGAAAAAAAATTGAATGAATTTGCAAGCAACATTTCGCTAACCCAGCTCAACTACGAACGGGGCTACCACTTAAGAACGGTAAATCAGCTTACTTAGTAGTCTCTCCGCGCATAAACCTGTTAAATGTGCTTTATAGGTGAACATTAATATTAAGCTGTTACATGTTATATGGTAATTTGAACCGCTAGTTAGTCAGGCTTCTTAAATTGAAACTGAATGAAGAGGTGCATCTCTACTGCATGGCGAGCAGTAGGCCTAATATTGCAACTTGCAGGTTTAACGCAAACACAGCCTGCTAATATCTCCGAAAAAGAAAGCGCGATAACTGATGTCTCCAAAGCCAGTCTGACAAGCCGAAACCATACGAAAATGAACCCAATAAAACTTCTTTTTAGCTTATTTCGTTACTTAGCGGAATGTATTACACCATAACAAACTTCATGTCGCGGATCATTGAGCAGTCATGTATGGACAGTAAAAAAAAAACAGTTTTTACTGAACGCCGTTTCCGTTTACTCAGCATTACATTTTGCAAGTTGCGATTTGAGTCATTATGTGAATTTGCTTTATCCAATTTAATTCTTCAGTAATTTCTTAGATTAGTCATTTAGTTATTAATAATACATGCTTCGGACTGTTCGACTCAAAGTGAACTTCTACTGGTTAATTTACTATTGCGGTTTCAATGAATGAGGAAAAACAAGGCATCCCCTGCGGTAGTCTGCTGGAATGGTCTGTAACGTAGCTGTTCTCCGCAAGCTCGAATTAAAAACCCAACAAATTAACTCGTCAACAATTAATAGCAGAAATTAAAACAAAATAGCTCTTATTCAGCCCAATTCATTATTTAATGTCATTTCCATTTTGTGTCCATTTGAGAGACACTGGAGTCCATTAGAATTTTCGACTTCATGATTGTTACAGCTAACAATAAAACGATACTGGGACTTAAATTCTCATTAGCAGAAATAAGATGAACCAGGTCTATTCAATAAAACAACCTACGAAGTTTTATGGTAGGGTCAAATACAGGCATCAGTCTATTATTGTGCAGTCATCCTTCAACTTCTCAAGTGCAACAGCAGAATCACAAGGGGTAGCGAAAATAGGGGGCTCCAAAGAGTTTTCTCATTTTGAATGATTGGGAAAAAAGGCCGACTATTGGTCAACCAAGATTTGTTTTAGTAGGGGACAGTCTTAGTAATTCATTAATTAAATCACGGCAAAAACTACAGTCGAGATGTGAATGGAGCTAATCTGGTTTGCGTTTCCCGCAATCACTGATGCTAACTTCCATGGTTGGAACCATTGACTTTGAATGGACGAACTACGTTAGTTGCCAACGTTAGCAACTATGCTTCTGGGAAACGAACCCAGGACTCCATTTATTAGCAGGAATGACCGATTGATCACACCAATCTTCACCGTCAAATCAACCGATATTCGGCAATGAAAACTTTCGTACGACAGATAAGAGAAAGCTTACTTCCATTACCCACTCCTTCCCATCCTTTCTGACAGTTTTAACGGGCTTTATGCCCTTGGTTTCGACATCCCACGTTCTATGAGTGGAAAGCTGGATGATATGTCCAACCCGCTTCGCAATCTTTGGTGGTTTTTTTTTTAATCTCAAGTGTTCGATGCAACGCGCAGTTCCATTGGCTGAAGTCTCGCGTGTCCACACACTATTTCTCATGGGCCTTCGCGCGTTATGCGAAAAAGTTTGGAAATGCTGTCTAGATGGCGCTGCAGTTCGGACAGCTAGGCGCGCAGAAATTGAACGTTTCTGATGGATAGGCGCGCATTTATTTGCGCACCTAAAATGCAATCTTAGGCGCGCAAAGGCGCGTACGCGCAATTGCGCGCCTTTCATAAAAAGGCCTTGGTTACCGGGCACAAAATGGAGTAAGTTCTCATGGTCTGGGTCCTCTAGGTGTTTTTGTCAAACTTTGTTCCACTGAATTCATTCATACTGACCTGCGGGCAGGGGGATGCAGCGCTCAGAAGCTAAATTTACCTTCTCCCCACTGTGTCAGATCATTTCAGAAATAATTCTCAAGCTAATACAAGTAAATCAGCTTTAAACAATCCAGGTCTGTAAACTGTGCCTGAGTAAAGAACACTCAGGCACAGCTTTAGTGTGTCCACTGTGGTTTGTACTTTCATTTACTTTTGGGTATGTGTCTCATTGTTTCCCATCATCAGGGCACAAAATGGGGCTTCATTGTCTGATATAGAAACAGAAAATAGCCTTCAATTAATGCAATGGACTGCACTGCTTCTTCAAGGAAAAAAAAAATCAACATCAATAAAGCCCAGCAAACAAAGTAACTGAAATTTAGGTCCATCGATATTCCTTTAAGACTTCAGCAAAGAGCGCTTCTCATTACCACATTACATTTGGGTAAAGAATAATGTTACTGCAGCTACAAATACTCATTGCCACGAGTACCTTATCAACTCTTGGAAAATTAATGTTCACAAAAGGTCAAACAGTCTATTAATTTAGAGGCTGCTATGGCAAAAGAGCTGAATTGTTTTCTGCCTTCAGTAAGCAGGGTTGCAATTAAGGGCCAACATGCATTTGCTCATAAATTCAGACCAAAAAGTCATGTTGCTTTTATAGGATTTTGAAATATAAATTATTTTAAAGCATAATCTAATTTTATCATATATTCTAGGTTGATACAAGAGTAAAAAAAACTAAAATTTAGCTAAACCAGTCCACTCCCTGGGATATACGTGCCACAACGACGTGCAGACTTGCCAAAAATGCCCATAAACACAATACATTTGCTCATAAACAGTTTATATTTGGAGAATAGAACAAGCAGCGTTGTCAGTCCCTGACTGCTCCAATGTCCAAAGTCCTTGTGCAGTTTCAGATTGATTGGCCGGCCAATTGAGGAGGAAAATAGATTTAGACAGAAAAGCCAATGGACACTGTTGGATAAGAGTAGGATGATAGTAGGATGATTTTCACCTCCCTGAAAACTTCCTTGAAGAAGAAGAAGAAGAAGAAGGCTGCTCATCAGTATAAAAATGTAGCACTTGAACATGAGTCTGAGTATCTCTTATTCTTTTAATAGTTTTGAAAAATGAAAAATTGAAAATTTGATCCAGATGCTGGGAAAGAGTCAAATTATGTGCAATTAACTGACAATCTATTCAATGAGAAGTATTATTTTACTTCTTGATCACTCACTTTCTGTCTCACTTGCTTCACATATTTTCTGCCTTTTGCAACCGCTGACGCCAATTGGCATCAGTGGGAGACACAAACTAACAAATGACAAAAAAAATTTTTGGCTGCATTGATTATACCTGATATCTTATCACATGATATGATTACCATCAAAATACATATCCTAGAAAAATACTGAAGGAATCCACCGACTGCGAGCTGGAACGCTGATACCGCATGATATTCTATTATTGATATTCTCATTTGTCCATCTATTAGCATACAGGCAGTGCAAACTCACATTGAATTTCTGAATAACTGCAATGAATGGTACATCATTATCGATGCATGCTTCATAAAACGCTACAAGAGACTGCATCACCTCACAATAATTGTGCACAGGGTAATATGATGATGAACTGTGCTCCAAGGACTGATCAAAAGGGAAATGTAGTAATAAGACTCGGGTTTTGTCAAACAGAACAGCAGAATAAACTTCAAATGAGTCTCTGAAGCTTTAGTCACAAAACTATTTTACACTTAATGCATTTGTGGCTGCAAAAAGAGTGCTGTGTGAATAAAAATGACCTTTTCATAAAAAGTGAGAGAATTATTCAGCAGAAGCAAAGGTTACAAGTTTCAAAAATACTGGGAGCTGTTTTGATTTTACTTGCAAGTTCTGAAGCATGAGCAAACCATTCATGTTAATGTGAATCCAGCTTAAGCTCAGATGCAGCCCTGGCAAGTAATATCAAGATGGCTTATGGCACTTAAGAACCAACCCTTTATTTGATTTAAATGACATAATATACACCTACAAGGTTAATAACCAACTTAGCATATGTAAATATGGTTTATTATGTGATTTATTTTCTTTGGATGCCAAAGACATGCAGTGACAACATGAATGATGGCAGCCATTGGTTTGCATGAATGTTGCCAACAAGCAAACAGATACGAACCTCAAAAAATGAACAGGAATATGCCCAAGTCAGGTTTTGTGCAGAACACTCATCTACAAGCAGGAGTTTCAAGTTCATATTAAAATGTAATGAATCATAATTTCAATGGATTCAACATCAGTGCTGGAGTTGAGTCCACCCAATCCGAGTCTGAGTCCCTACCTTTCGGGTCCGAGTCCGAGTTCGAGTCCTTGGTAACCGAGACCGTGCCGAGTCACAGTATCCAAGTCCGAGTCCGAGTCCTCGAGTCACTGTGCAAATTTTACATGTACCGGTTTATGTGAACTATCCAGAATGTCAATAAAACTACCTTTTACCATTATGACATCATTCATGTTTCCTTGCAAAACCAGTCTGGAAGACCATCATTGATGCAAACACATCTTTTGGAACAGAATCTTCCCTAGCTTTTAGGCAGTGGTCATAAGCAGGCTGCTTCCATCTGTGAACTGGTTAGTCAGATAAATTTTAACAACACTCTAGCCTCTAACATGCAAGTATAATTTAATGCCCTTACGATTTAATGTATGCTATTAGTTACTCAAAACATGAAAAAATAGAAGTTTAAAAAAGGTGCTGTAACAGGCAAATTTTATTTTGAAACGACCACTACTATCATTGTCGCCAGCTTAGGCAAGTTGATCGCAAATGAATCTGAAAATTGATTTTACACAGATCCCCCCCCCCGTCCCCCGTCCCCCGTCTGCCAGCCAATGTTCTATGTGCAAGATCTTTGAGGACATTGTTTCTATCTGAAATCAGTCCTGAAATGATTTCCTATACTGAAATGACAAAAATAATAGACTTCATGTTGGTTAGGCATTAGTAAATTTATAGCCTAATTATGTCAGGCAATTTATCATAAACCCCATTGACAATGAGACATGGATTATTTTGCCTTAAAAACCATGTTAAAACAAGGAATGAACTGTTTTAATGGAATGTGCCAAACGTAAATAATTGAGCCCCTCAGAACAATAGTGGTCTAACTCCATTTTTTTTATCATTTTGAGAAAACAGCTTCCAAAGTTTCGACGTTGTCAAATTCAGCATGCCAGTAAGTATTAGACCTGTCTTGAAGTGACATCCTTTGAATCTTTGCTTTCATGGTCAGAAAGTATTTTGTTGTCAACATTGACGATTTTTGTTATTTTTGCATGTTTTGCTTAAAAACTAAGAATTTTGGAGTTAGACCGCTCTTGCACTACTATCTATATTTCAGAGGGGAACTAACAATCCTCTGCCCCATTATTGCATGAATAGATTTTACCTTTAGCATGAAAAATATGGGTCTGACTTGGAAAATTAGAAAATCAGAGTTAGACCACTATTGTTCTGAGGGGCTCAATTATGTGAATATAATCGAATAGAGCACCGAAGTCCAAATCTGAATGGCCCCCCTTTTTATACCCCCAAAATTATTCAAGAGAGATGTTGCTCACCTAATTAGCACAGTTTTGAACAATTTTGAATATCATGAATATTTTTGAGGGTAAAGAGGGGGGGGGGCATTCAGATTTGGACTTGGGTGGTTCTTGTCCTCATGTATTCCTAAAAACGTGTGAAAAACACCCACAGCAGCCTTCACATAATGCAGTTATTGCACGCACTGTGACAAGTGCAACATGGCTCTTAGAATTGGAATATTACATAACACCAATTAAAGAAAGGCTTTTTAATACAGCAATGTTGGCCCTCTGAAAATTATGTTTATGTATGCACTCAAAAATTGGTTGGGGCATTTTGCATGAATTACTGCATCAATGTGGTGTAGCATTTGGAGGCGAACAGCCTGTGGCAGTGCTGAGGGAACTGCCCAGTAATAAAAAACAGTCAAACTCACGAAAAGGTAAGACGGGTTTTCAGTTTAATTTTGGCCCGCCGTGGTCACTGACTTTTCATTAAGCCCCACATTGTGTTTGTTCAGGCCATAAGAAAATTGTATGATAGATACGGTGGCATGATATTTGTACTGTACCATGGCATTTCTGTCATTTAATCTCCATCAGGTGGGCCATTTTTTATTTATTTCAGACAGGATGACGATAGCTTGCATTGCCTTACGTGGCTCGTGCTCATCGTAGCTAGGTCAAATACTATCTTGAGCAATCATTCCCTGGTAATTTTTCATTCATTTACGGCAACATAGCCTTTTTGTTGCAATAACCACTTCAGCAGCGTAAACTGCTTTGTGCCATGTAAACTTAGCTACTTACAAGTACAGTTTGACTGGAGCCAGGCTGTGGAATGGCTAATCTCGAAGAAATGAGTACAATATCGTCGTTAGCCACAATGGTTTGACGGAGAGTTGAAGCCTGCCTAAGCTGAATTTACCGTGATAATGCTGTTTTGCCTTTCACTGCTAAGCGGAATATCCCAGTTGTAGCCTACTGTCACAGTGCTAGCTAATGCCAAGCTAGTGGTAAAAAGTCTTGGCATGTTGAAGGTGCTTCTTAAAAATACAGTGGCTATCATTCCATCTCTCCATTGATGACATTCATGCATCTTCCCCTACATCTGCTTACTTTGCTATTTTGTTAACGATACTAGAAAATAAACCCGAGGTTAGCAAGCTATTCTGGTCGGGTGTATTCGAGCTTGTCTACCATGTAGGATAGGAAGCTAAAAGTTTATATATACAAACAGCCTATAATTTGTGATTGAGTCTCCAGTACCCCGGACGCAGTTAGCTACTGTTAATAACCTAGGCCTGTGAACATTATCAAGCAGGAATACCTGTTTTTGAACAATTCATATTAGATTGTGTGCTTACCTGGGTGCTTGGGGTCCAAAATGGGATACGTTGGATGCAATAGTTGGTCAACCACAGGATCATCTCCCGATCAATCATACATCAACTACTTTCGGATCATATTTCCCGGTCAACTACAAATCAATGGCTTTTCAATAACGTGCTGTTTCCCGGTCAATCCTTTTTCGATTACTTTTCAACATTCAGCATTACCTTCTGAAGCTAGCAGAGTATTTACTGCCAGTAATGGGCACACTAAGTAATGCATTGCTGTGTTGGAGTTTCCACCTGATTCGCGATCCAAAATCTTGTGCAAGCTTCAAGATTGTGGTAATTGACCAAAATAACCCAGGTGACCGACACTCCGACAGTCTTGCCTGCATGCATAGAAGCTTCTTTTTATATAATGTATGTAACTGTAACTGCACGAGTGCACAGTACTATGGTACATGGCTAAGTTTGAGGTAAATCACGATTTTAAATTTTTTTTACGATATTTTTTCCACTCAAATTGCTCCAAAATTTGCATTTTTTTAAAGGACTCGTGCCCGGTCTCAGACCGAGTCCTCGAGTCCACAGAGCCGAGTCCAAGTCCGAGTCTTGGAACTCCGAGTCCGAGTCAAGTCCTTGGAAATCGGGACTCGAGACCGTCCTCCAGCACTGTTTAATATACCTATATGTGCAGCGGGGCTCCTATGAAGTTCATTTTAGCATTTTTAGATCAGCAACTGTGATGGTCCAGACCAGGAATCAAATGCGGAGTCAGTGTACAATCCAACAGGTAGTTTATTGACAGCTTTATACGATAATAAAGGGGATGGAACCCCATAGGAAAAGGTGGAGACGGAACCCCAGATAATCATAGCACAGTTCAGTACAGATGTCACAGATGAAGCTTGAGCTGTCAGTCTTCGGCCAGGGGCTTTCGGGATTATGGCCATTTGGTGGGCAGATTTCACCTGCACCAAACTGTCCCGCAGGAGGATGAAGTAGCTTGAGAGGATCTCAATTCCAATCCAGATGATCGTAAAAGGATTGAGAGCTTGTTCCTAACGAACTGGACAGAGGTATACACTTGGAGGAGAGGCTAACAAGAATGCGGCCCCAATCCTGGACCCTGCTTAGGCTTGGGAGCTCGTTCTTATAAACTGGAACTGAGGAACTAACTAGAGCGGGGTTAACTCGAGCGCGGTTCCAATCCTGGACCCTGATTAGGACTGGAAGCTTATTCGAATTAACCAAGTTACAAGAATGGTAATCAGGAACTGCTGTCATTAAAGAACAAGTTGCATTTAACAAAGTAGAGGAGTTTACTCTAGAAATACTGACTAGTACTAAGCACACAAAAGCACATTACAATCCAGCAACTTGCAACACTGAGAAGAGGGCTTATTTACCCGTCACCTGGCTAACCAGGCAACGAGGTATAGCCAGGGGTGGGGAGATGCGCACAACGTAAACCAATAACACAAGACATACACCAAATAGATGCGCAAGTTGCTGAATTGAACGAGACACAAATGGAATTCACACAAGGGCTCTGACAAGCAACACTGTCTTGTTGCCTTCTTAGTCCTTAGGTGCTTCACAATGCACTTCCTCCTCCAGCAGATGAAGACGAAAGAAAGAAAGTGAATTTTTCCTGTGACCTGTAGAGATGCGTTGATGCTTTTTCAGATCAGAGATACTGATTAGGGGAGCCCTTTTCCTGCAGTACACCCGCTCCCACCATCCCTCTTAGTGAAGCCATTAGTACAAAAAAATGCATTAACCGCATGTTTTGATCAATTTAATATGCAGTGAGAGCTCATTTGCTGATTTGCTGACTGGCCAACAAAACTAATGACTTCACAAACTTTGAGTTCCAAAACCAATACGCTCTTAACTGTCATCAGTATTTTAACAGCTGGCTCCAATTCCTGCCCCAGTAATTGAACTGTTGTGGCAGAATAGGGCTCCTCTGGAACGGCCGAGCTGCACTCAAACTAATTCCCTTGAAAGCACCATTGACAAAGAAAGAGGGAGAAGATGAGGGCTGTCCCAATGGATGTGCGTGATCTAATAATAATTCACTCTAATTGGCTGCTGTAGACCAAATCCAGACAGGTGTAAAGAGCTTGCATGCCACCCCTATAAGAATTGTGGGAGGCATTGCTGATGGCAGATTAGCAGCCATGCAAATCGTTGTTTGAAGAAAAGGTTGGCTGGCCGTATCCTTGCAATCTGTCAAGCAGCAAGGCATGAGCAGTGCATGGCCAAAAAAAAAAAAAAAATAGATAATAGATAATATAATATAATAATAATAGTTATTATTATTATTATTATTTATTATTATTATTACAGGATTGTGGTCTGTGTTTTGGAGCACTGAGGAAGTATTGGTATGAGTTGCTTTTTGATTGCAATACAGTGAGCTGCCACCAAAATATGTTCTAGCCTATGCAGCAGCAGCAGCAGCAGGTGTGCACCCAATGGGGAGCTGCTGTTGAACAATCTGTTTGCGAGGAAGGTTCTGTGGCTTCTTGCCTCAGACTCTGAGGATTGATTGCTTTTGTTTCAACACAGCAAAGGTGACTGGCCATATGCGCCAGCCAACACAGCAGCTGACAGGTAGCTAATTAAGAATGAGTTTTTTGTAAAAATGCTCTTACCACAAAGCTGGCCATTTGTTATAGAAGCCTACTGGACTGCTTATTTAGCAGAAAATAGCATTTGCTCATTTTCAAGAACATGCAAACCGTTAGTTCAACAAATAACCATAATGATTTAAAAATATTATTGAATTAAAAAAAAAGAAATAAGTTGTGAGCTTCCACAAGTATTAAAAGATGTAAGTCAAGGTTTAACTGATTGAAAGCATGAAATAGAAAAAGTAGCGACAACTTAAAGTTCTATCAGCTGACTCGCATGTAAACCGTAAATAGCAGTAGCAAAGAATAGATACAATGATTATTTGGCATCCAAGCTCTAACACTGACACACCCTGCGGTGGATGCTGGGGTGGAGGTGGGATCGTAACTGGCAGCAAGTAAGAATGATGCAGCAGCCGAGAGCAATGCAGCGCATTAGCAGGCAGAGGCATGTTGTGCTGCAGGGGCGGGGCAAGAGCACAGCTTATATTGCAGACCTACCAGAGGGGCGGAGTAGGTCCTGATCTGTGGAAGTGTCTATGGGAATGTTGGGCATGTTTCAAGTTGTCTGCCAGAGCTAGCTTTTGCAAGCTGTGCCCTATTTCGGTGCTGCATACTGCTTTTTAGCTTGGCTTTGTTATTTGGACTACATCAAACTACAACTGTGTTGCATCATAAATTGAGAATTTTTCACATTCTTAGAAGTATTCTGTATATTGAGGACACTGCTCAGACATCCGCTTGGCCCGGAATGTAAATTTTCTCTCTAATACATATTTCATAGATTGCATGTATTTTCGTATTACATACAGTATTAGTCGTGTGTATATTCTAAGGACTGTGCCTGCATTTTCACAGTGCTTGTTTTCGCTCATCAGCATGCATTTCGATCTAGAAAATCCATCTTGAGATCCCATTTAAATATGAGCCTCAAAACCTTGCAGGGAATCCCTTCTAGAACAGGTTTGACTGAGTTATTTATTCATGGTTTGGGATCGCAATTGCACGATGCCATTTCAATCCCCATAAGTAAAAAAAAAAAAAGCCATAGGATGAAACCATAATATCACTATAAATGAAAAAAAAAAAAGATTTGGTCAATATCAGAGCTTATTTTAACCTACTCCTCTCCTTCCCAGAGAAAAATGGAAGGAATACATACAGTAGCTGCATCAGAGGGTTTTGTTTTAGTCATGACATCTCAGTCAGCATCTAACATCTAATTCCATCCAAAAATGTATTTAGATGCGAGAAACTCTAAAAGGAAGTAAGAGTTTCCTGCCAATGCAAAATGAGCAAAATAGCAGTAATTTCATTATAAAATGTCCCTCTGATTTAGAGGCAGGAAGAGAAGTGTGAGAGAGATGGAGCAGCTCCAGCACTGATAATGAGGCAGTGTCTGTATGAATTGGGGAGAGCGGCACTTCAAGGTTGTTTTTTGCCTTCGGCACCCATTAGGAGACTTTTTCCATTTAGCAGACAGTGTAACAACCACTCAGTAAAAAGACATATTAGAACATCACTGTACAGAGGGGATGAACACATACTGCTAGGGTGAGAATTAGCTGATTGCTTAATTTTATGTTCAGATGTCCCCGCAGCCCTGTCCTTGGTTTCCTTCTGATTAGACAGGAACTAAATTTACAGTTCATAATCAACACTGTTTAGTAATCCCCATCCTCCCCCTTACAGTGGAATTGACCTGAAATAGCCTGAGACTTAAGTGTACCACTCAAAGGACGTTCAGCTGTGTCCACTGCATGCGATAAGTACAGATATAGTGTCCGCAACATGCATCAGCAGAGGTATGTCTGCCGCCTCTCCCTCTACACAAGGATCTCCAGGAGAAATGAAGGCCTGGGGTTTCCCCTTATACGAAATAGTTCCTTTATTGCTCTAGGGTATTTGTTTGTCTGGGGGATGCAAAAAAATAAATAAATAAAAATTCTCTTCCCTCAAGGGTTTCTCTTGCCCTAAACACTCTGCACTGAATCAAATGAGTGATCTTACTTGCAGCCACGAGCTGCAGTATAACTGCTCACATTTTGTCATGAAATGCCTTCACATTCAAACGCAAAACCTAATGTCCAAAATGGCCGTTTGTGATCGCAATAGATTGGAGTGATTTTGAGTGATACAATGCAGATAAATTGAGGTTGAAGGAGTGGAAAAACTGTTCAGAATAGAAGCCAGCATATCTCCTGGCCATTTTGCCCCGGGTTTACGGACTTGCTTTTTATTATACCACAGGCATGACACCAACAATCATTTAACCCCGATAACTATACAGCAATTTTCATCCAGTAGTCGTGTATTATGGCAGATTTTGAATAATGCTTTACTTTCAATTAATGATTTGATGATTTAAAAGCTGCATTATGCATTTACTCATGTTGTTTTTGTCTAATATTTCAAGAAGTTGGAAGATATGAAATACGACAAATAAGCAATAGTAGAAGGCAAACGGTAGGGTGGAATACTTTTTCACAGCACTGTAAATATTGATGACAATCAATATCATTCATGTGCAAAAAATAATTGCCCCTAAACCTAATAACTGCTTGTGCTGCCCTTGGTGGCAGTAATAACTGCTAATGAGTCTTTTCCATTGCTGTGGAGGAATTTTTGCCCACTTTTATTTGCAGAATTGTTTTAATTCAGCCAGACTGGACAGTTTTCAAGAATGAACGGCCTGTTCAAGGTCATGTCACAGCATATCAATCAGATTCAAGAGAGGACTTCCATCAGGCCACTCCAAAACCTTCATTATGTATCTTTTTAGCCATTAAGAGGTGGACTTGCTTGTGTGCTTTGGATCATTGTCCTGCTGCCTAATCCAACCGTGCCTGAGCTTTAGATCTTAAACTGATGGCTGGGCATTTACAATAATTTACACTCCTCAGGATTTTATGGTAGAGACCAGAATTCATGGTTCCATCAATTATGGCAAGTTGCCCTGGTCCTGAAGCAACAAAACAGCCCTAGACCATCACACTACAGCTACTGTTTTACTATGATGTTCTCTTTGTGGAATGCTGTGTTAGCTTACGCCTGATGTAACAGGATCCATGGCTTTCAAAATGTTCCATTTTTGACTTATCGATCCAGAGAATATTATCTAAGAAGTTTTGGGGGTCAACAAGATCTTTTTGTCAAATTTGAGACAAGCCTTTGTGTAATTTTTGGTCAGCAGTGTTTTTTGGCTTGCAGCTATCTTATGGAAGCCATTTTTACCCAGTCTCCTCCTTAGTGTGGAATCGTGAACAATGACTTTAATTGAGGCAAGGGCGGCCTGCAGTTCATTAGATATTTCTCTAGGTTTTTTGTGACCTGCGGCATGAGTCGTTGATGCACTCTTGAAGTAATTTAAGTGGGCTGGTCACTCCTGGAAATGTTAACCTCTGCTCCAATTCGTAGATAATGGCTCTGGCCATGGTTAGCTGGAGCACCAGAGCCTCAGAAATGGCTTTGGAGCCCTTTCCAGACTGATAAATGCCAACAACTTAGTTTTTCATCTGTTCTTAAATTTCTTTAGATAGCGAAATTATGTACAGTTCTTTGCCTCATTCCTGCTGCCAGACAGGCTCTATTTAAGAGATTTTTAGATTCATTAGGGCTGGCAGTAATCATTCCTGGGTGTGTCTCGTGAAATTGAACCCAAATACTGTGTGTAATTAGCTGATTTAGTAATGTAGGGGGCAATTACTTTTTCACATAGGGCCAGTAGGGTTGGATAGCATTTTTCCTTCAATAAATAAAATCATTATTCAAAAACTGCATGTTGTGTTTACTCTGTTTATCTTTGTCTAAAATTTGAATCAATTTGATGATCTGAAACATTTAAGTGTGACATATTTGCAAAAAATACTTTTTTACAGCACTGTAAGTCATTAAATGAATGTGGTCATTACAGATTCAAAGCACAGTCCAAATGAACAAACAGTTCCCAGGGCTGATTCTGGGCTGTAAGTTGGCTTGCATCAGTGCTTTAAAGACTTTTTCTGATTTCACACTTGCCATGTTTGTTACGACTTAATTGGACCTGCAGCGTTTATTCCTACAGAGATCGGGTCCAGAGCAAACAATTAATTTCAGACTCCAGCAGGAAGTGCTCTCAGGCTCCTTCCAATCCAGGCTTGGAGTTGATCAAATGAAACAAGATATGCATTTGTATAAACACTGTTTTAAGGCTTGTTTCTGGTTCACTCTATTCCAAAGATTACGGCAATGGCTAATTCAGGAAAATGATGAGACTAAAAAAAATCTATATTACATCAACGTTTTTTCGGACATTTAACTAAGCTTCTCCAGAGTTGATGGGAGCAGGTGGCTGTGGTGGACTAAACAATTTGGCAAAGTTAAAAGTAGGAAAAAAGAAAAAAGAACTAAGCAGAAGGCTTTGGCCTACCTCACTACCTCATTTTTGTTCATTGCAACACTTCCTGTTTTGAACTATATCCTTATTGAAGAGGTACAGCACACTTAAACATGTTTTTGAGAAGTAACTAAATTATATGACTGCACCATAATAGAACACACCAATGCTTGGTTACAGTACATACTATGTCTTTCCAAAAGTACAAACTCAGCATTTTATGAGTTGAAAATGGCTCAGCATGCCATCCACTGTTTCAAATCAGCCAGGAAACTCACAAAGCCAATGCTGATTTAGAATTTGGAAGTAAAGACTCATCTTGATAATGAAATTTGTATAAAAAAAAGTTAACACCTTCTAATCCAAGATGGGTCCTTGAGCGGGAGGATGCAAAATGGTGCTCATTATCAAATATATGCTGATTGAGATTCTTCATGTACAGGATTTTTTGCCCTTTTTTTGTCAGCATTGCTAGCCTTGTATCTCTATCACATTTTCTTCCAACATTTTGAATTTTTCATTCCACAGTCATTAAATTTTAGAGGAATATTTCTGTCTACTTAGTATTTTTCCAGTTTGGCACAATTGTTTGGATTTGTGCTTTTGATTGCTCTAGTGACATCACTGGAATGAATTTTTTCCCTTCAAACCCTCATGCAGCTCGGTAATGGTTGCAGATGGAAGGACATTCCCTCAGTAGCAACATTACTAATATGCCCTTATGCTAATGCTTCAATAAACTATTTGAAATTTGTTTTGTTACCCAATACAATTGTTCTGCTAACCATCCACATTTTGTGGGAGGAAGAAATACTGTACATACTGTAATAACTCAGAGAAGTCCTATTCAACATATGTATCATTGTTTTTTTCATAATTCTGTTCACCCTATAATGTTAATGTTGCCATAATTTTACTTTCAAATTAACTTCATGCAATCGAACAGTGATTTGACTTTAGATTTTACTCTTGCTTTAAATCATTGCCACATGCAAAATGCTGTTAATGTGGCTATTTCATGTAAGGTCGAATAATGATATGCCCTCTTTTCCAGACTCATATTTTTTGGGAGGATGAACGTCAATCTGGAATGGAAAAAAAAAAAAAAAACTGTGTCAAAGGCTTAGATGCCTTGTGATTCTGTCTCATATTCTTGCTCTCCATTGTCTGGCCGAGGGATGTCATTCCTGCCTCAAACATCCATGCGCCCTGACCTCGCTCCTTTCCTCAGCTCCTCTCTGCCCCCCTGTCAGCCCCTTTCCCACTTTAGAGCATTTTTATAAATCATGCAGTGGGTGGAGTTCAGACCTCAGACCTCTGGGTGAACTGATGCTCAAAGTATAGCCTTCTCTGCTTAAACCCGAATCAGATGGTAGTGCATTAGCCTTTAGTTGTGCATCTGACTCCAAAAGTTTGCCAAATTGAGTTGTAATGCTGTTCCTATTCATCTTTCTCATGACTCAATACTAATGACACCACGTGTAGACAATGGTTATAGATGCAATAGGATTATGTCATTATCTGTGTTAGGTTTTCAGTTTGTGTCAATTGTGGTAATTCAATTTCTTGACCAATGAACAAGTCATAACAGTGAGTGTAACATAAATCCTAGCACTCTTTGTGGCAGTGCGGCAGAATGATAAAAAAGAATAAAATAAAAATAAATAATTAGAATTAGATGGGAAGAGTGCCTCCAAAGAAGGGACATGCTTAAATGCTCAGTAACCAAATCATAAATAATCTCCTTCTCATATTTTTTTTCTGCTCAGTGTCTGCACTGGCCCGGACATCTCTGTGTGGAGTTAGCATGTGTTCCTTGTTTTTGCATGGATTTCCCCCGGGTACCCTGCTTTACCCCGCTCTGAAAAACATGTACTGTAAGTACATCTGAGCATTGCCCCTGAGCAAAGCTTTGGCTTTAAACTGGAGTTGGTCTTTGGGCACTGCATTGTGACTACCCCCTGCTCCAAACCAAACTATCTAGGATGTATTAAATGCAGAGGACAAATTACCCTGCAAGATTAAATAAGATATCTTCATGTTACCTTTAGCCTTAAAGGAGACTGATTGCAAAATGTATGCCTGACATCTTTCAGTATTTAAGTCAGGCCACCACTTTGGCACAGCAAGGAGCTCATAATAAATCTGTCCACACTCTCATTGCCAATCGATTGTGCATCATTTCAGTTTGATTTTCAAACCTGAAATGAGATTCACTGTCAAATGCGATGACTGGTTACTCATGTCGGACTTCACAAAGCTCTTGATGTACTTACACGCATACTAGCACCCCCACTGTCATCACAAGCAGTATCATACGCAACAAAAAATTATTGCTGGACTTAGAAGAGTTTGAATTTCACATTTAATATTGTCGATAAATAGTGCTAAACTCAGCTCCTAGCATGAACACTCATTTGAAAAAAAACATTTTATCAACTATATGTAAGGATTTGTTCAGAAGTCATTTTCCATGCATTAACAATGCTTTGAGCTCACCCCCATTCAAGGCCATGGAAATACATACAAAATGCATCAAGTTTCTGAAACACTGTAAATGTGGTCAGCCTTGATTTCAATAAAAATTGAAACAATTATGCTGAACCCACAGTTAGTATGCTTGTGGTCCAGTAACCTTTCATACCTGGATGCATGTTACCAAGCAGTAATGTGTATAAATAAGAAAAACTCTACAATTAGCATTCAGATTGTCCAGCTCTTTGCCAGATATAACAAATGAAACTGTATGAGCCAATCAATTTGACTCATACTTATTGAAAACCAGAGAGGAATACCTATATGTGTCATAATTTTAAACACCCTCAGTTGACTCAGTTTAGAATACCTACTTTAAGAGCTAAAGATTTTCATTTAAAGAGCATATGATATTCAATGTAAGCCCTTCTCCCTTGCACAAGCAATCCGTGCTGACAGTGCAAGTGGACGGCATACCACTCAATCAGTATTCCCTCCTGCATTAGCTTTCGCCAGCAACTCAGTATTGATTGAGACTTTTACATTCTTGTAAGCAAAAGCTACTTCTCCCTTTGATCACACTGCTGAACAATAGCAACCATTAGCCTCTTTATTCTTGATGAATGCTGTTCCCAAAGGAAAGGAAGACAGGGTAATATTCTCTCCAGTTAGCAAAACAACCACTGCATTGCAAAATTAGAGCACTTCCATTACTGCAAAAAGGAATGTTATTTACACTACCGGTAAAAAGTTTTAGGACACCCCAATTTTTCCAGTTTTTTATTGAAAATTATGCAGTTCCAGTCCAACGAATAGCTTGAAATGGTACAAAGGTAAGTGGTGAACTGTCAGAAGTTTTAAACAAAAGGTAAGGTTACCCAGGTTTTTTGTGCGTCGTCGAGTAGGTGAAAGGACAGTTCCTCAGTGTGTGACATCAACTGTCAAACATGGAGGAGGAAGCGTAATGGTCTGGGGCTGTTTTGCTGGATCCAGGGTCAGTGACTTATAGAGTGAAAGGCACCCTGAACCAAAACGGCTACCACAGCATTCTGCAGCGCCATGCAGTACCCTCTGGTATGCGCCTAGTTGGTCAGGGGTTCATCCTATAGCAAGATAATGACCCAAAACATAAGTCCAAGCTCTGCCAGAACTACCTTAGGAAAAAAGAACAAGATGGTAAGTTTGAAAACATGGAGTGGCTAGCCCAGTCTCCAGACTTAAACCCCATTGAGAAGGTTTGGGATGAACTGGACAGAATAGTGAAAGTAAAGAAACCTACAAGTGCCACACATTTATGGGAACTTCTGCAACAGAGTTGGGAAGAACTTTCTGAAGAATATTTGATTTCCATTGTAGAAAGAACGCCACGATTGTGTTCAGACATTATATCTGCCAAAGGTGGCTACTTTGAGTCAAAGTTCAAAATACATTTTGGTTTATAAATTGATTCCATGATTTCTTTTTTAACTTCAATTGTTAATTTTTTCCATCGTGTCTATGCTTTCATTCCAGAGTACAATGAGTCATTAAACTGCATAATTTTATATTAAAAAACTGGAAAAATTGGGGTGTCCTAAAACTTTTGACCGGTAGTGTACGATTATTGACATAATCCAAAGGTGAGTGCTTTTGGCCCAATATGAGCATGAACATATTGTGTTTCTGCTCGGCCAATCTGCTCTTCTGCAACAGGCTGACAACATCTTATGTCACGTCTTTTCATTGGCACTCATCCCAGCCACAGTGAGTCTCCATCCTCTCTGCCCAGTGGTGGAAAGACCGGCTTGTCCACCTTTAACATGCTCATTCTCTGCTGACCTTTTGACTCGGGGTGATGAAGCCTCATCTCTTCAGACAGCACCTGCCCTAAGTTTCAGTCATTTACTGCTATGTCCCGACTCCTCCCATGAAAATAATCCATCACTTGTCCCTGAATCACAGCACTTGCAATAATGTTTTTATTTAGTTTTTTTTTTTTAGCTTTGTATGTTTTTTTTTTATTTTAATTGCTAGTTTGTTTACTTTCTTGTCTTTTTAATTATTTGACTATAGCTGACATATGCCAATCAAGTACTTTATGCGTTTGTTTATAACTGAGCTGACAGATGCTCAGTGTGAATTGTACCTCGTCTGATTGGTAGTGCAGCTGTTTCAATGCCAGACAAAATCGCATCACTAGCCTGGTCTGAATTACATCACAATGAGAAAATACAAGGTGCCTCAACCTCTTTTGACAGATGATCTGTCTTTTATCTCTCCTACTTGTGGCCATCGCATAATTCTTGCATATGCTTGAATATGAGCAGAAGAACCACTCCCACTGATGGGTCACAGCGGCTGCAATTTGTCCTTGCCTGCATAGCATATGATAGGGAAAATTGGGCCCTAACTCTTGAAAAATCTGGAAAAAAAAAGTTATTTATTTTTTTTTTTAATAATTATCCTGGAGTGGCTTAATCGATGCAGTATAATGTATTATGATCCATTAAATGCTTTTGCAGCAAAACTGCCTAGTGTGAACAGAGCGAGTACTTTACATTTGAATTCTCACAGTGAAACAAGAGAATACACTTTACTTACAGACCACATAAGTCTTCATTTAAACATCAATTATGCACAAAATGGTCATTATTAAAGTACTAGGAGAACAAAAAAAATTAAAAAGGGAAAAAATACAAGGCCTCTAATTAGTTGTGTATATTTTCCTCAGTAAAATAATGTCATCAGCATTGAAAAGATTACATTTTGAGTCAGAATCCAGAGGATAGCACATAAATGTAGAGAAAATAAATCCCAAATTTCATCATCTCTCCTGGACGGTTCTCCCTGGATGCCATACCAACAAGGGGCTAAGGCTCCTTTCTTAAACTGCCAGCCTTTCACATCTCCAACCCCAAACCATTTTGCCTGAAGATGGTCTGATCTATATCAAGGCTGTTTATTTCAGTGCAAGTTGTGAACAGCTTTAGGGCACCCTGTATTCCTGACTTTTGCTTCAACAGCAAATCCACCCTCCACTACCACCGCTTTCAATACAGAGTGTAAAGGCAGGCGATTTATTTCCTCACTGTCTCCATTTCCTTCTCCAAAATAGACCTCTGCCAATCAGCGAGAATTGCCAGCAAGGAGCTTTACAAGGGGGTAGAATTGGATGAGCCCCCATCTTGATTGAAAGTAACTGTTGCAATTATTCTCTAGCTGTCAGGCATCTGCAACCTCATTATCCTCCCTTGCCTGAAATTGGCTTTAAAATCAACAAGCTGGTAGAGACAGAAAGGAAGCTCAGAATGGAAAACGATGAGGAGCCTTGCAGGTGTTCCTTTACTCTTCTAGCCAGCATTATGCACAGTATATTCACTTTCCCAATGGGTAAGCTCAAAGTGGTATCTTCTCAAAGAATGCATCAGAATTGGTGGTTGAGGTAAATAAGCTACTCTCACTTGAGAAAGTCTGGCTAAATTGCAGTATACAAGACTTCCAGGAAACTTTATTTCACGCTCTCTGGGGCTCACATTTGAGAACCATCAAAGCGTGTTATGTGATCACAGCATTGATTATGTTTTGCCATAAAACTGTTTCTTAAGACATTTGAAATCTCTCACGGTGAATAAGCGGAGATTGCTTTCAATTTTTTTTTGCCCACTAAAGTGTGCTCAGGACACAGCGATGTGCACCAGGCTGTGCTTTTAAAAACAGTAAAGCAGCACACAGATCCCTTTATACATGTAAGTGTGAGAGGATTTAATAAAGAAATTAAATTGTTGGGATACTTTTCTGTATGGCTGCCATACATTGAAAGAGGTTTGAAGGTATGCTGGACCTGAGTATTACTTCAGTTGATCTTGGGCTCATATCCCCATGAAAATGATCACATCTGGCCTCAAGGTGGAAAGATATTAAGCCTCCATTTACACAAAAACACAATGACAATGGGAGAGAACAAAAATTAAAATAAAGAATAATAGTGGAGATGGATCATGGGGGAGAAAAACTGGCCCTGCAGGTTAAGGTAAGTACCATCAGGAAGATGCCAACGAACAGAACAAGCAGACAACACTAAATAGACATTGTCAAACTGGGGGGGTTGCATTTATGTCAGTCCCCCAAGACCAGGGATAGCAGCCTTTTTTCCAGGGGTGACAAGGTGGTTGGGAGAGAGGAGAGGTTCGAGACCCCAGGACAGAGGTTCAGTCAGGAATATTCTGAAGGTGACGGTGCTGGTTGTCGAAGGAGGGCTCCCAGCAGTCTCAGAGAGGCTGGCAGTTGGGAGCTCCTTCTCAATCTGATTCTGAAAGGGCAGCCACAGGAAATGAGCTGGATACCACATTGTGGATTTCGCGAACTGACCTCCCTAGGGAGGAGGTGGCTGGTCTTTTACTCAGTCACTGATGGGCTCGGATTGCTGCCAGGTGTACTAGTTGATAAGTTACCAGCTGTAGTTCATCAGGAGGCCCGTCCTACCATTTGTCTGCCATGTGCTTCGGCTTTGTTATTGTTTTGGAGAGAGCTGTTAGTGGTGCCAGAGTGGTAGAGTAGGGGCAGCACTGAAACTGTGCAGACCACACTGTCATTGGTTTTAGCTCTGATTTGTGGACACCTGTGTGTTTTTCTTAATAAATCTCCACAGAATTTTTATTTAGAACACAACCAGATTTTGATTTGTCAAATGAACATAAAACACCACAAAAAAAAAACGAAACAAAACAAAAAAAAATCTCCTGATCTATATTTTGATCTATATTTCATTTGATCCAACAGTAGAGTTTTTCTTTTTTTTTTAAACGCTTCCCTTTCGTACAAGCTGTAAAATGAAGGTGTTTAAATTTGCGGGGAATGAAACTCCCTGCCAACTCCCCATGTTTAGGTAGCCATTCATTCAAAAATATCATCCCCTAACTATTGGTGCCAGGGATTATTCATCAAAAAAAAAAAAAAAAGTGCACTCCCCAACAGCGTAGTATTTATCACAGCATATGCCAAACCCACAGAAGAAGGATGCTTTCTCAGGCTACCATATGGGGCTGCCCGGTGGGTAGCAGACCCTCAGGAGACCAATGAAGTGTGATCCACAGGGTGGATTAAACTCACATGAATCCTTCTGAATATACGCTGATTAGCCATGATATGATAACCACCTGCTTAACATAGTGCAGGTCCCCTTTGTGGTGCCAAAACAGCTCCATCAAATCGATGTCCACCTAAATTCCCCGACCCAGAGTTTCCCAGCAGAACATCTTCCAGAGTATCTCACTTTCTCCACCAGCTTGTCTTCTTCCCAAAGTGGATCCTGGTGCTATCTCTTCCCAGATAAATAGGGCAAAAGTACCTGACCTATGCACAAGATCTAAAAGACAGCAGGACTGACTGGACCAGGCAACCTTCTTCAATTGCTCCAAGGTCCAGTTCCGATGCCCACATGCCCATTGTAGGCACTTTTGAAGAGTGACTGGGGTTAAAACGAACATTATGACTGGTCTGCAGCTACAAAGCACCATACCCAGCAGGATGAGGTGCACTATGTGTTGTGAAACATTCCTCACGTAAGTATAATTAAAATTCTTGGTGACTTGCACCGACTTGTAGCCCTTCTGTTGGTTCAGACCAAATAGGATATCTTTTGTTTCCCTTGAGCATTGATGAGGCTAGGGCACCCAACACCATCCTGCCGGCCCGTGATGTGTTCCTTTTTAGGAGCACTGTCTGTTGGTACTGACCACTGCTGACCGGCAGCTCCCCAGACGCCTTACCACATTGGTGATGTTCTGACTCACTCTAGCTATAAAGGTTCAGTCCTAGTCAAAGTAATTCAGGTCCCATTTCTATCACATGCAACACATTGACTACGAGACCTGACTGTTTGCTTCCTGTGTAAGGCCTGTCTGGAGACCTTGACATGCACCATTGTTACGCATTAATCAATGTTATTTGCTGCATCCGTGCGTGATTTTATTGTTTCGATCATTGGTGTATAGACCATATATCATTAATAGTGCTACTATCCATCTGTGTTTCTCAATGCAGCCATTTGGAAAGAAAGAGGTTTTATTTTAGGGCAGCAATAAACTTTTATCCTGAGTCTATAACTCTCCATTTAATTTAATTCACCATTCAAATTAACCTCTTACACATAATAACAGCTATGTAAATATGGACTTATGTCACTCAAATTGTGTTCTTAACCAATAAATTTTGTTCATTTAAGAAAAGCATAAAAAGTTTATTCTGAATCAAAATTAGGGGCAATTGCTTAATAAACCAAATGGCTGGCCATAAAAAAAAACATTTTTAAACTGTACTCTAAATGCCCTGTCCAATAAGTCTTCATACCTTCTGTTTTTGGTTAGACAAAGTCAAATATGATGAAAATGAGAAAGCCAGGTCATCACAGCCTTCTGTCCTGAGTACTTCTGTCAGTGCTTCTTTCTGATTGTTTGGTTCCCTGTCTCTGCAATGTGGCCTGTGCTGACAAATCGCCTAATTTTCAGCCCATCCCCCGGTGGAGGCAGGATAAGGGTCACCTTACCCCAAGGTCCTGGATCTGCCGCATGGAGCACAAACACTGCACGGCCCCAGGGGCACAAAATGCAGTACTCATGCTCACTCATAATCACTGCACCACTCTGACCTCGTGTGAAATGCTGTGGCAAAGATATCTCTCTCACTCCTTCCTCTTCCCCTCATTCTGCCTCTCTCTGTCACTCCTGCATAATTATGTCCTCCTGATGAAGATTTCCTGCAATTGGAATTACACTGAATCGTCTATTTTGCAGTTGATTCACCATATTCTGAATGAATGTTTTACTGAAATGACCTGACAATGATTTTAATAACAAGCGCAAAAAAATTGAGGCTCCTGTCTATTTTCTGATTATTATTTTGTCTACCTACAAGTTCTCTTAGCATAAAATTATGCTGTGAGTTGGAAGCTGAATGACAGGACATAGTAAGGCAATGTTCCATGTCCAATTTCTTTTCTCATTTTGAGCGGTCAGGGACAAAGATGTTTAGCAATATCACACATACAGCTCATGTGCAGAATTTTTAGCATGGAGGAACATAGCAGTTTCACATTAATACTCGAAACTATCATGTCATGTTAGGCTGAACCTCATGCAAATTCTGAAACAAATTCTGAAACAATCCTTATTCCAATTAACAATCACAAAATGATCATGGAGCACTACAAAGATGCAGTTAGCCACTCACCTGTGAAGCGGACAGTGTTTTAAAACCAGCATTGCTGACTAATCTTTGATCCCTACAGGAACCTTGGGCTGAGATTAAACCCAAGAGGGCGGTCAGTTCGGACAGATGGGCAAGGCTTTGATGTTTGATGCTCCAGAGTCGGAGTGGAGGTCCGAGCTGTCCCCCGGAGTATCATGTCAACCCAGCGCGCGGTGAGGAGTGGGCTGGCATGCATCGGACAGACAGGCGCCCCGCATGGCTGACTGCTCTGTTCAACAAAACACGATGTGCAGAGCGGACAGTCACAAAGACAGTATGGAGCCGAGGGAAATGTCCTGAAAGCTCAGTGTCAGAATGGCTAAAAAAAAAAAAACTTTTTAAAAAATCCGTCAGCTTGCAACTGAAGCCAAGTGGGAAAACAGTCAGTCACAAAATGCATAAGGTCACTTGGAAGCTCCAGTTTTAGTCTGTTTTCAGACCAGAAGTGGGAACAGACCGGGTCGTACATAAAAATGTGAACTGTGTGCGTTTGTGGACTTATTGTGCTTATGTATGGTTTGAAAGACACACAAACACACACACACACAGGCATACGCACACACACACACAACACGCGCACGCACACGCACACGCACAAACACACACACTTACACGCACACACACACGCACACACACGCATACGCACAATATTTCAAAGAGTGGACAATTTAGTTCAGACTTCTTTGAGTTTCCTGCCTCCAATATTTTCCAGCAAAACAGACACAAAGGTTCATGAATAACATGAAGCTGAACTGTTTTCCTCAGTGTCTGCCCAGACAGGTTTGGAGCAGATCATTAAATGAACTGTCCAACTTCGCTCCTGGCAGTAACACTGCGAGTTTACCACACCGAAGATTTTTTCTCATTCTTGTCAATTGTGATTAGACTAAACCATAGCTCTGAATAAAAGGCCCAGGCTTCATTAGTATTCTTGTTCAAATTGAGGAAGCAATGAAGAGGACAGGAAAAGCCAGTCGTATCAAACTGAAATGTCTGTATTCCTCCGTCTATTTATCCACTTAACATGTTCCCTGGAAGCAAAAGTATCTCTCCGTACATAATACAGGCTCATTCTGTCATCAGTATTGTGTACACGCTACTGCTTCACACACGGTCACAGAATAAAATACATAAACAAATGCAAGTGCACATTCAATACATGCATGCATACACAAAAAAAACATGCACTGTGCCTCTCATTTGCTTTCAAACACTCACGTTTTCTCTCTGACACACAAACACTCGCACCTTTGCACACTCTACACAAGCCAATATGAGGCTCATGATTATTATAGTAAGAATCTAAGAGGACCGGAGAATTGGCTCTCCCAAAGAACAAGTACAGCTAAATTGTCCAACTAAATATTACAACAGTCATGTCCAAATAAGCGAAGGAGGAGGTGAGGAAGATCAGTGCTGGAGGATGGGGCTGGTAGGTACAAACCTATACGGCTGAACCATGGGAACTCTAAATATTTTTTTATTTGCTTTTTTGAAATACCTTAAATTATTACATTTTTATGGCAAGATTTTATAATTCAGCAAATTCTGTCAAGGCATCTCTACCTCTTTTTCATGTTCTAGGTTATAAAAGAGTGGAGTCATGAGGACTCTACCTGTGTCAGGCCACGCCTCCAGCTGTCCAGCTCACCGGTCTACTAAACCCCGGATCGCACTTTAGTCATTATCCAAGTATCCTCAACACCTGTTTCTTATATCCACTGAGTGGTAGCAGTGTGTATTTAAGACTGAGCTTCCCTCAATCTCTTTGTGAGGTCTGTGTAATCTCATGCCTGTTTGACATAGTAGTCTGTGTAAGACTTATTCTCCAAATTTGCAAATTTATACTAAAACCTAAACACTCGTGCTGTTTGTTGCTTTTATTCAGCACGTCATATGTTGGAACCTCGTTTCCTATTTTCTTTCCTATTTGTAATACAATGTTGCTGTAGCGTAGCCCAGACTTTGTATTCCTCATTGTGTGCCTATTTAGGAACCTCATTTCCTTGTTGTTTTGTATTTATACATTTGCGCCTTCTGCCGTGCAGTTGGTCATTGAACATAACCAAATCCATCCTTGCACCTGAGTCCAGTCCTCAGCTTCCTGTCCTCCATGCATCTACACTCTGCACGAAGTACAAACGTTACACCCTGACTGCGACTGTTTTAAAATGTTCACATGAATAAATATGTATTTGGCTACCCATAGTCATTATGATGCAACAATTGAGATGCTGGAATATATTCAATAAACTTTACTTGAAACAACTAGTTACATCATTAAATGTGCTAAATGTAATTACTAAACTACTTGTCTGGTGGCTAAAAGTTGAAAAGATGACAACCGTCATCCCAACCCCCACCCCCGCCTACTTAGGCTGTTCATAGGTTACGGTGGGAAAACATCTTGGACAGGGCCCTGTAAATTATGAAACCAGTAAGTACAAATTGCCAGATATCCATACATTTTCACAGTGTTACAAATTATTACCTGCTACATTTCGACTACGTGATAAATGATTAATCCCATCATTTGAATGAGATTCCTGGTTTACAATGCATATTATTTGGGTTTTCCTTGATAAAGTTTAGTCAGTCATGTCATCAGTAATGCTGCAAATTGAAGGTGAACCACAGAAAGCCTGTTGCCATGGATACCCATATTTTCTATAAGCTAACCATATGGATGAAGGGTATTCTTAATAGTACCACATTTGACAGGCCTGGTAGCTTCCATAACAATCACAATGTTTAATATTTGACGAATCACAATTTTTAAAAGGTGCCAGCTCTCAAGCGGGTTGCTAATAGACCACTTTATATCTGATACCTTTGTATCTGATTATCCCCATTATCCTTCAACCATCTCAATCCGTTTAGAATTCACTGGATGCACTGCCATGGGAAAATGTATTGATAACAAGAGAATTGTTTGCCGTGAGGCAACGGTACAGCTCAGATATCAATAAAGAGCAGGATTCCACCTGAAGCTCCATTATAACAAAGCCTGCTTGCTGTGACTGTATTCAGTGGAAAAATAATGAAGTCGATCTTTCAGAATGTCAGATCACCTCATCTCAAGGTCCCCGACTCAAATTGACAAATTTTGTCCTTGAGAGTGATAACATAGTGCAGTAGCATTTCACATGCCCAATAGTGGTCATTAGCAAAACTTTCATTCACTTTACCTGGATTCAGAATAATTTAACACAATCTCTGTCTTAGACGTTCTGATGAAAACACATTTTATTTGCTGACTTCCTCTAATGTCAGTTTCATAGCACGATGATTGATCGTATGATTGATGTGCGTGTCAGTTGAAGTCTACATTTTTTTTATTGCACTGTGGGGAGGGGAGATATCATTGTACAAGCACCAATATTTGCATTTGTTGGGGTAAAACATGGCTGTCATCTTGTTCCTGTGTACACTCCATGCATCACTTCAAGTCGAGAAGACCATTTATAACCACTCAAATAAAGGGAAGATGAGAATCAGTACATATTTTCATTTTAAAAATACAACTGTATATCAATATCAATAAGAGGAGACATAAAATACAAGGAAGAGTGACGGAAGTTAAACAGGCAGATGTCTATTAACGAGCACAGAATATAATCTTTGGCGCTGAGACCTTGGCAGAAAAGATATGTATGTTGCATCCTTGTAAATGATCCCATGAATTATACGAAGTGTAGGAATCCACTGGGGCCAAGACGCTGGTGGTGGTGAATAAATAACTTATAGGCCAAAGAAATGGCTGGAGAAGGGCCAGGCTTTATTCCTGAGGTTGTGAAGGGGAGGGGGAGGGTCACAGATCACATCCATACTGATTTGACAGGTGAATGAGTGCAGACAGATCTTTAAAAGTTTTCCAGCAGCACATGATTGGTTATTTTGTCGAGCTGTGATTAGCTAAGGATGGGAAGGGCTACCAGAGCTTAAAAGAATAACAGGAAATCAGCGCTTGAGTTTGAAAGCCTGTGGAAAGAGAGTCCTCCTGCTTGAATTTTCGCCATTCCTCCAAAAACACAGCATCAGTCTTTTTTCCTGAATTGGTACAATTCTATTCTGCCCAGTGGGAGTACTGCCTTTGGGAAAAACATATTTCAGGGCAACAAGTAAAGATATCACTCCCCAAGACAAAAAAATGAAAAAAAAGTATTAATTAATGGAATAAATTACAACACTAAATTAACTACATGAAAATTCTAGTTTGAAGAAAAGTAATTATGAAAACCTTTCTTTTAATGTTATAAATAAACTCACTTTCCAAGTATTTTTCAGTCTAGTTCATAAGATTTCAATATGCATCACAAGCATACCTGCCTTTTCTTCTGTCCTTATGTGATAAATAGTAAATAGCTGCCAGATTTTGGTGAATGTCTTTACAATACAGATGCATATGTCTTTGAGCGTATGTACGAATCTGATACTTTTTGTCATCTGTAAAAAGCAATCAGTAGTAGCACAAACCTTACCAGTCTCATCCAATCTGTGGCCACTTGACCAATGGAAGGACCACAGGAGAATGAAAAGCTCTCAAAGTGATAAGTGGAGAGCCTCTTGTCATAATTGCTGGCTTCTGTCATCACTTGACACAAAACAGCATGAAAAAAAACAGATAATCTCTTCAACAAATTGCCCAATAAACTCTGGTCTCATGTGGCTGTGCATTTGATTAGCAAGTAGATTGGCCAGTTTCCTATGTATGCTTTACTCATTGTTTTATAAATTGGGATGTGCTTTTATATTTTATATTCACCGTCTGACTCAGACCATGGCCACTGATAAATGACCACTGAGTTAACCCTATCTAGACTGGGCTTTCTGGGGCTTCCTAGGGGGGGGGGGCTTTTTACGCCCCCCAGTAACTCATAAACGATATGGCATATGACCACCAAATTTGCAGGGAATGATGTACACGTAAAACTAAATCACTACAATCATTTTGGTATTATTGTGACCTATTATGACATCATTATGACATCATATTTGATTTTTATTACCCAGAATGCTTTGCTTATTTTATCCCATAGTGCACCAGCTCCGAGAGGCCATAAAATACACGAAATTCTATTTATGCTCCGTGAAAATAGTTTTTCCTTTACTCTGAATGTTTTTCTTAGAATTTCAGGTCAGAAAGAAATGAAAGTAAACTTATAAAGCATAACAGGTTTGCATACGCAAAACTTGCTCTGTTCTTATTGTCAACTTCTTTGTGTTTAGTATAGTAGAAAATAAAAGGAATCGATGAAATTTGAGGGAAAATGTACTTAAGTCAAAGATGTAGTCCGCCATCTTGGATTTTGGCCCTTTAAATTCAATGACATCATTATATTAGCATAAATTAATTCTACTTAACAAAGCCGACATTAAATAACGTAAGACATTGTAAATATAATAGAATAAGTATATGTTAAAAAGAAAATCTGGAAACTACATTGATGAAACCAAAATCGGCGATTTTTTGTCAGAAATACCTGTTAGAAAACCGTTGCCATGGAAACGGTGAGGATGGTGGACTTGACTTATTGGTATAAAATTGTTCCCAGACATTTAGGAAAAGTCACCAAGTTTGGTGGTCCTAGCTCAAGCCGTTCAGAAATTATATGACGTGAAATTTGGCGTGGGCATAAAAAGCCCCCACCCCCACCCCGGTCAAGATAGGTAATGTGTAAATGTTTAACATTTTCCGGTGAAGTATCGGATTTCCATTTAATATGTATGTTAAAGTGTAATCGGAGAGTAAACTGCAGACTTTTGTCAGGAAAACGGCCCAAGGTGCCCTTTGAAGTCAGGAACCACTCCTGCTAGTAGTACTGGCTGTGAAAGAGGCTTTAAAGTCACTCAGTACCTCTGGATCCAGAACAAGATAAAAGTTATTCAAACTTTTGCGCACAACTCTAAGAGGAACAAGCTCAGTCCTGCTTGCAATATTATATAAAATTATTTGGTTTCATGCAATGGGTTTTGGTAACACTCGCTACAAAGACAGACACGTAGCCTAAATTACATTCACAACGTCTGACGAAATGCACACAGTCCAGTCGCTGAGCCTATTCTTATTTTCCTCCACCCCCTAACTTGTATATTTCCTCTAGAGCTGCATGCAACTGGGAGGAGAGACGAATTTTAAGGGCGTAGTTATGTTGCAAGGGGTGTTTTCCATGTAAACTGGATGACATCAGTGGGAGTATTATTTAAATGAGGTTGCGCCAAGAAATTTTTTGAATTCTTTTTGATACTTAAGCCGGACCACATATGATTTGCAGGGACTACATCTGAACAGAAGCACAACCTTTTCGTAATTTCACCTGGAGGTGCCGACACCCAGAATAATCTGTCCTTAGTTAATGAAAATAAAATCGGTAGCATCATAGCATAATTGCCTATCTAAATTTTTTAGTTTTTTAAAATTATTTTTGGAATGGATTTTATTCTTTTTTTCTTTTCTTTTCTTTTGAAGGTTTTGAGAAAAAAGTAAAAAACGTATGTTTTCGCCAACACGAAAGAACAGGCAGCCAATATCTCAATTTGGCGAAAATAGAGAGGGGGCAGTAAAATTTTGTGTACTGTACTGTCCTGTGCCACAGGCCACTACACTCAGAGTGCAGTAACTGTCCTGCTCCACTAGGGGACTGGCCCGAACCACTGAACGAGTGTCTCGATAGTAGAATTTTGCCATCCTTACTGGCCTTGCACCAAGGAAAGTGGCTTGAGACAGCGGTAGCGGTCTTGGAATCACTGACCATACAGTCCATGCTCAGAATACTACAGGAGAGAGAGAGAGGCAGTAGGTGCTCTCTTTTTATTATAACCTGATTGGGGGCAGGGAATCTTCGCACCTTTGCTATGTGACGGCAATTTGTTGACAACGCAGATGATGTCATCACGTGGGCTAAAAGTTCTTAAAGAGACAGTCACTGTTGTGGATGATCTTTTTCTTACCGTTGGTACCGACATTAGTAACCTATGAGGCAATCTTTTTTTTTTTTTCACATAGGGCCAGATTGGAGAGAACAATTTTTTTTCTTGAATAAATGAAATCATCATTTAAAACTGCATTTTATGTTTATATGAGTTATTTTTGTTGAAATTTAGACTTATTTTGGTTGAAATTTGGACTAAACTTTTCATGGAGTGTGCGAAGCTTTTCACATGACTGTATAAATGCTTATATTTGATACACTTGGAAGAAAGAGCCTCATTAACCCTTGCCTCACCATGTCATACCGTTGGATCGATAAGCATTCATTCGCCCTTCTTCCACAAGCAGCGAACCATGACTGAGGTAAAAGATCTGAAATATATTGCTGCACATTTGCTACAGTACAATGTGGCAGCTTCATCAGATCAAATTAATGGACTGGGTGGACCACTTGGACTCCCATTGATTTCAATAAGAAAAATCAGTCAGGTGAAAAATGTTACACAGTGAGCTCGATAAACATGCTGCAGGAGGGATATAAACTATCTAACTCGATTACTCCTTTCTTATTATTAGCTCATGTGTGCCGATGAAAACAATTAAAATTGTGCATATTAATTACTGCAATGGTGAATGATAAAAAAAGAAACTTATGTGGCAGATACCACTTATCATTTAAACTAATATCCAAAATTCATATGTTCTGGTTGTTTGTCTCTCAGATTCCCGGGAGGCTGAACACACTGAGTGGCTGCCTTAAATTTTCTTATTTCCACATATTTTCCTGTTCTGTGTGAAGAAATTCCTCCTGCTAGCTGCATTACTGGAGTCATCACATGTGCAATAATGCCTTACACTCCCAGTTCCCACTCTGAGGCCTACACTGTGAAATTGTAAAAAGTAAATGAATGTATGTTTTCATTGTGTGATTCAAAAAAATGTAAATCACAGCCGTGAGTCTCAGAGTCTCAGGAACAGAAAATGTTGCTAAGGACAGGCACGGGTCTTTCATAGACACCATTTTTTTTTCAGTAGATGGATTGCCAACTGAAAAAAGGAGCCTGTACCTATCCCCATAATCTGTTTAACAAAAGCCATGAAAAGACCCAACAAATAGCTAGCATAAGCCAAAAGGACATCTTTCACATCACAATGAGCATAAGGTTGTTCTGTATAGTATTATTAATGCTTGATGTGCGTTCCCTGTGGCCATACACTGTTTGCCACAATTTCAAAGTATTACCCATTCATCAGCTTCAAATGCTATCATTACTTGTAATCACACTGAGCCAGGCATTTTATCATTTGGAGTGGAATGTGGTGTGGGCATATTGAAAGCATCAGTTTAATGCATATAATGAAGTGGGATGTTTCTCTGAGTGCTGAGCTCTTGGTTTAATGACAGAGAGTAAAGCTGCTAAGGATTCCTCAGCTCGCATTTCATCAGATCGTGAAACAATGCTCGCTGTGCATAAGAGCTGAATTAAATTTTATGAGCAGACAGTGTCGTGGTATACAAAGCTCTACGGTTACTCTGCACTGTATGTATGAAATAAAAGATTTCAAAAGACTTGATACCTTATGTTTGAGTGTGTGCATGGATGCGCACATGTGTGCATGCATGAACAACTGAAGGCAAAGCATTTCCAGATTCAATTGACAGCTCAGGAAAATGGCACACAATCCACATCGGACATCTTACATCATTAGCGTAGCTGTGCCTATTGTCCTCATGGCATTTTGAGATTTTGCATGTGTTTTTCATGAAATGGTGATTAGGAATTTGTTTCGATTAGAATATTAATTGAGTGAATTTCTCATATTGTATATTTCTAAAAAAAAAAAAAAAAAAAAAAAAAAAAATGTACCATTTTGTTGTGTATGGTGGCAGCCTTCTCAGCATCAGCCAGTGAACCAGTTCCCATTCAGTGCAGGAAGTACTTCACAGCTTTATTCCATTAAACATGCTTGGTTTTTGGGGGTGACAGCATAGTGCAGCTGCCTGCATTTCCGTAATGCTTTGTTTGCACAAGCTGATTGAAAAGGATAAGAATAAACTGATGTGTAAGAGCTGACTCTAGAGACTTAATGAATATGCATGAATGGGGCGTGCCTAAAGATAGCACATCCACAGTGCTCCAGCATCAGCATTATATCTGCTGACAGTTCAGTGAGCACAAACACAGGAGTCTCTGTCATCGCTGTATGAGATGAGTATATGGAAGGACAAGTGGCTACACACTGGCTACAGTGAAAGGATTGCATGACCCATTCCAGCTCATTACAGCTCGATCTCTGTGCAGTCCTAATGACAGTTCTTTTGCCAAATTGGAGGGTAGTAGTAGTTATTTTCAGGCCACTTTTTTCCATTAGTGGCAAGAGTTTTCGTGAGTGCGAAATGCACATTTTAACCCTTTAAGTGCTTAATTTTTACTCTGTCTATAGCTCCAAAAGTTGATCATTCATTATTTAGTTGACAAATGACCTTCAGAGGGACTCACAGGTACCTGTAAACCCTTCTGAAAGTCATTGCCAACTAATTTGCCCACTAAAAATTGACAAAACTGTTGACCTTTTGAAGGCTGATATCATGAAATTTTGCTTCAAGTATTTTGCACCTTGTGTGACTATAGCAGTGATTGGCACTTTAAGGGTTAATTGTGTTTGATTATTGTCCAGGTCCACGAGCAAAATAAAAGAAGGCTCCAGAAACTTGCCCTCCAGGAGACAGTCTCGCAGTCAGAAGTATAGTGTTTAAAGCATGTCTGTGCAATCAAATTAACCTAACGCAGAGAAACCATAATACACGTAAACATGCTGGAGCTACGTGCGAGCGAACACATGATTCTCAAGAACCAGAGCAGGAATTGCAGTGAGGAAAACCACTGCACCGAGGGACTGCACCCAGGGAGACAGTTTCAGATTTTTGAATTGAAACGGCTGACACAGACGAGCAAGATTTAGGCCTATGGATTTCCCAAACACAAGGTTTTAGCCAAAGAAGACAAACAGAGATGAAGATTCAAGTGTAACAAATTGACACTTTATTTGCTTATTAAAACATGCAATAATGTTCTGGATAAGAAAAAGAATGAAATATTTATCAATTAAATTTAATTTAACCCATTTAAACCGGGACAGCATGTGCGCATTTTAAGAAGCCGACACAGATATGCGCGTAATTTTGAAAGTACCGTAATTACTGTAAGTTTTGCGCAATAGAAAAAAATTCCAACTGTTCCTGAAAGCTGAGAAGCTGTGCTTCAGCCCAAATACAGGTTACTATGGTAAATATGGCAGCATGATTCTCTGCTAGGATTTTTGCATTAGGCCTTAAAGGGTTAAAATAATTGGTGGAATAGGTCTTACCTGCCAATGGAGGGCCCAGCACTCAGGCCTTAAAAAAGGGGTTTGTATCCCACCACTTATTTTGTGTAACATGTACTGCAATACAATACACTCGCAAATGGCAGCAGTGTCAGTGTGTTAGTCCTCGCAGCCAGAAAATACACAGCCGATAAAGTACCCAATGGAGACCGCTTACATGAAGCGCCAGAACCCCCTACACCAGAGGGAACAGGCTACTTAACAAGCAAATTATGGGAAAGATGGATTGAGAACAATGACCTCATCTCAGGATTCATTAAAAAAAGACAAATCTTGCACTTGCTACTAGGCCCAAATGAGTATGGCTGCCTAGTAAAAACATAATACAAAGCAAATGAAATCGAATACAATGTCAATATCTATAAACATAAAAAACAGGACACAAAAGAGCAATAGCAAACAACAATAACGGTAACAAATAATGAGAATTAAATCAGTATAATATTAATCAAATTATAAACAACATATCCACGGACCGCACGATCAATGGACGCACCAACTGAGTACAAAGAATTCACTGGTGGAGTGGTGAGGGAGTTATTAATGCGTCCTCAGAATGCGGAGTGAAAACAAAAAAACAGGAATCACACCAAACAAAATCCAAGATCAATTTAATGTCGTTCTCATAGCACGGAGCATGCACATTGTGTAATGCAAAACACCCAAAAAAACACATAAAAATCAAAATCAACAAATCCAAACTTAAGAAATGGCTCAAATAGATAGCACAGTAATGCCGTGATGGCTAACCACGGAGAACAATGAGACGAGTGGAACCCCAGCGAAATAGGCAGGGAAGAACACCTGGAAATCCAGCAAGGCAAGCATAAGCAAAGCAGCAGCTGATGAACTCAGGGGAGCAGTCTTAATCAGATGCCAGTTATATTTATATAAACGAGAAATCACACCTATACTGATGTGCTGTAAAGTTATAACGGCCTTACCTTTCATGCAGTTCTAACTACCCAAAGTCAACCTTCTGGCACGGCTTCAGATCAACACATTCCAGTTTAAATCACCACAGGTGAGGACATCAATATTAAACCAATAATAGCAATCATTCACACAATTGGTCATATATCTAAGTCTATAAACTGACCAAATTTCCCCCAAAACCAGAAAAATAGTGCTAACCACTAAACCTGGCACACAAAGAAAACCACAAAAGCATCTGGAGTAGCTATAATGGAAATTATCAGTGTGCATGCCTTTCATACATAGTCACCTGTTGTATGCAAATAGGGGAGGTTCTTAATGACCAATCAGGTTATTAAGGGGGACTCACAATTACAAGTGGTGAGAAAATAATTTTTAGATGCTGTGTTAACACTCATAAAACACAAAGCAAAGTACTGCAGCTGTCTGTTCTTCCTGATGTTGCTTGGCAAGATGTCAGCACCAATCTCTAAGGTCTCCTACAAGCAGGGGAAATGTCCGCTGGTGGATGATTAGTCCCGCTATTCGGCTGCAGGGAACCTGCACTTTTCCCCCTGGCAATGATATTCTCCCCAATATTGTTTTCATTTTAAAATGCTTTCCGCCGAGGGAGTGAAGGGCAGGGGAGGGGGTTACCACCATTCTGTGCTTGCCTTGCTGAAAATTAGTTGGCTACAAATAAGATTTAACTGAATTTTGGGGGCTGTTAATCTAATTGGTGTGAGTGCCAGGGAGATTTAAAAGCCAATCAATAGAGCCATTGCTGCAATAATTGGTACGGTTTGAAAGAGACTGTTTTATTACATACCAGGGTACGAATGATGCTGGGAGAGTATAAGTTGGGGGAAACAAGACAGCTTCCATGCATTCTGCAAGTTGCAGGATTGTAATGTGAAAAAAATAGACTTATTTCCAAAAATTAAGTATACTAGTTTAATCCTTGAAATTATCTGCTTATCAGTAGCCACCATTGAGTCCCTACGGCAACACGCTGCTAAATTGTCATTGATATTGTAGATGTCAGTGGATGCTCTATAAAGAAACTCTGTTGGTTGGGAAAGATATCAGACAGGTCCTCTCAGATCTTGCCATTGCCCTTGACTAGGACTGATGTTCTGACCACTTGAAACCAACTAAGTTCCTGGCCTTGTGTGTGGCAAGGAGATCTGTCCAATAATTTGACTGTCAATAAATCTTCACCTTTGCCGATGATGTGACCTCCATCTCTAATAGCCCTTAAAAACTCACTTGAAGGTACAGTGCAGATTTATGAGGATGATTTATAATTGAACACCATTCAGAATTCCCAATTAAGAGTTATATTGTCACACCACACATTCAGAAAAAGCATTGAAAACAATCTGCATTGAGGAACAGCTGCAACCCAAATGCACACTTGTTTGTGATAAACGATACAATTTATTTATTTTTTGCTCTGTTTTTGGGCGGTTTTGTGATCTCAGACCACAGGGTCTGAAAACCTGTCAAAATGCTTCAAAGCCCCTGGAAACCCAAATCTACAATAGCCTTCAGATTATGAAATTTAGGGTATAATTCACATAATATTTAGCATCAAAAAAGTATGAGAAATTTGTTTTGATCCAAATTCGAAATATTGTCACTTAAGTTCTGTAAACCTCCCTGATATTGGGTTTGAGTTGGTTATGTTGGCCATTAATTGCATAACAAAATCCGAGCTTATCAGAAAAGATCCTTGCTGGTTGTCCCACCCAAACAGGTGCAACAAAACCTCTCTGCTCCTGATAAATCTGCCTCAGTCAGTGCCAACTCCTTTGCTTTGCAGCCTCTTGCAATTAGCTGTCTAAATAAATATGACCTATTCAATCTCTCTGTCTCTGTCATTGTCTCTCCTTCCTATTTGCCCCATCATGCATGTTTGTGCTGTCCCTGGGTTTACATCCACCAAGTAAAGATGGCAACATGTCATTCGTTAATTTTCCGATCGCGATAGATTCAAAGAAACAGTGGACTGCATTTTTAGGAGCCAAAGTGGAGTCGTCCAGAAAAATACAGAAAGCTATAGGTTCTTGCAAATGGCTACAATTTGCAGTTGGAGCTCTGCCCTCACTTTCTCCACTTTTGATGATGTAAGTTGCTAACCATAGACAAAGTTAAGCCATACAATATGTTTAACTAATTATTGACGCATTAGACTATATTTAAGCTTGTCTAGCTTTTGGATGTTGCTAACATTTAGCCCCAGTGATTTGTTGCTAACGTTACAATGTTAGTGTCAATATTACCGTGATGTAGCACAATTGAGCAAATGTTAATTCAGTTGGCCAGGTAATTAGAGTTACCTAACGCTGAGCTTACACTGGATGAATTTGAGAGGAGAGACAAACTAATTGGCATTGACAACTAATTCCCAAAATTGTATCTAAATTGGGCATCAATGGTTTCATTAGAAAAGCACAGCTCTGAGCCAAGGACATGTCACTCAATCTGTAATTTCACAGGGATAAACAGCAAAATTAGTCATTTTTGATCTTGAGCGTCTAATAGTTATGAATGTTTTTTTTCCCCCTCAGGTATGTGTGGATTCTTCATGAGGCACTCAACTTTGATATCATATTTTCATCTTTCCTTTGTCAAGCCACTTTTCCAGCGGCTTTAATGTGCACACACAAATTAAAATAACTCTGGGCCTCCAAGAGGTTCCCAGCTAAGGAGTTTGTCTGAGAGCCCTGTAGCCAGATGTTCAAATCCTAGCCATGAATCCTAGCCATGAAGCTATGCCATTACCAGCTGTGGCCAGAGGTCCACATGGGTGCGGCAGTGATTGGCCTGGACAATTTGTGGAGGGGTTAAGCTGGTTAAAATTTGTCACATTGCTCTCTAGCGGTCACTCCTAGTCGGCTAGTGGTTGTGGATGTAAAAGCCAGATATATGCTGAGTGCATTGTCCTCAGGCAGCACCGGCAGTGTGTTATTGGTGGTGCATCTGCAAAGTGTAAAGACGCGAGGGCCAGTCTCAGCATGAGTGGGAAGAATTATATGCCACAGCTTCCTCCTCTTGAGTAGATGGGAGCAGGAGGCTACAATGAACTGAACAGTTTGGCTGTGTTCAGGGTGGGGAAGGGGGAAAGGGGTAAACATGCATTACGTGCATGCAATAAATAAATAATGAATAAAAAAGTATAACCAATTTGCTTATTAAAATCAAAGCAACAATGAATTTTACTGCCATTGCTTAAATTTGTTTCCAAACTCACTCATGGTCACTCCAGAAATACAGAAAATCTGTATGACGTGCTGACATCTGTTCTGTAAACTATTTGAGGAGATATATGTCATGCAAGTTGCTGTAAATTACTGAAATGCTATAAATTTACACAGCATTCTGTAATTATTATGTTCATATCTGACTGAATATGTGAGGTTTATAATCCGAAGTCTACATTGAATAAAGCAACCCATCCACTGGCCTGTTATAATTGAAAGCAGTGGTTTGTTTACGAGTTCTATAGTGTACAGTGCCAAAAGGTTTGAAAGAAAATGCTTCTGATTTAGCACTCTTTCTTCAAGGTAATTATTGTAGATATTACTAATAAGCTAATCAGTTGAATGTGTCCATTTGCACTGAAGGGCATTTTGTCTCTCCAATATTGTGGAAACATCATAAAGAAGCACAGATAGGTTCCTTATTTCTAATGCACTCTGGTCTTCTCAGAATCCTCTCCTTTTCATGCTACCCTTAAGATATTCCTTGCAAATCATTTAATTGCTTGAAGTTTTCATTTGATCAATTAATGGGTTAGATTTGTCAGTTCTGGATGGTCTTAATTTTTTATTTCCTTCACTTACATAAATGTGTGTTTTACCTGCCCCTGTAAATCAAGAGTACAACATAGTGTCACCTGCAATCATTAGCAAACTCCTTCATTTCATCCAGCAAGTAACATTTTTTTTTTAAAACAATCACAAATTCCCCACTGAAAGACGTGTTATTGTTGGGAAGAAATAATCTATTATTGTTTTGACTTTTTATGACTACTAAAGTTTACTGTTCAGGCTGCATTATTGAAGAGACCTGACTTTTAGAGAAATTGGGCGTGGCACAAGGTTTAGTCTGTCCAGTGTTATTTATTTATTTATTTATTTATTTATTTTTTTTAAAAATTGAGATTACAACTTCCTCCATCCAATTAAAACACAGTGGAAACAAAATGACAAAAGAAAGCATAAAACTTTTAGAGGACCAAGCTCCCCCTAACCCAGCCACCCAAACCCAATATTCTCAGCTGTCAAAGTCAGCCTCTCCCTCTGCTGCTTTTTTCCTCCACTTAAAGTCCATTACCATTCCTATTCTACTCTTCTAAAAAAAAACCCTGGCATACAGAGCAATGCCTGCTGGGATACCTTCCTTTCTGCATGTACAGGCCCTTAATTTAGAGCAGGCCTCAAGGATTTAATGCGTTTTTTTCCCAGATTCAAGGTGCCGATTGTTGGGATATGCTCCGCATGAAAAATTCATGGTGGCATTACATGTGCTTGTGGCAAATGCCTTTTTTAAAGAACCTGTCCTTGTACCCAATCAAGGGCATAATAAAATGTGATCTGGTGTTATATATTATTAATAATCATGCGATGGGTGCCCATATAAAATGCATTCACGCCTCCCTCCAGAAGTGCATTGTGCCTGCAGAGGCCTGGAATATGAAAAAAAACTGCTCCTAGACATAGTGGCCTAATCGTGAATATTTGATCAAGGACCCATTCGTTGTGTGCTGCTAATCACAGCCTGGAAACCACGAAACGAGACTTAGAACCTGTCGTTTAATACACGTCCATAAAGGGGATTGATACCGCAACAGCAAAATTGGCGTGTGCAGTTCAGCAATGAAGGCACTGGAGCTCATCCAAGGACAGATACATTTAAATTTGCATTTTCATAAAGCACTTCAAATGCTAAAACGGTTGATGCATCTTTGCCTCCTCCCAAACCTCCTTTGACTTCATTTTATAGCAGTTTTCAATATTTAAAGTAATTTCTCTGCAATAACACTAAATTTAAACATTTTGCTGCCCCAAAGCTGAGCTGGATTTACCTAGAGCAGTTATTCAGGGTACAATTGTAAAAAAATAAAAAAAAAATAAAAAATGTGTTCAAATATTGTGACTGCTAGAATACTGCCAAAGAATTTTCTCTATCAGTTCCTTTGAAATAGGTCAAAGAGAAGATGGACAGAGAGATGCTTCTTGACACCTAGCACATGTTTTTAATCAATAGCCATTTGCTTTGGTGAAGTACAAGGTGTTTTGACCCTTCAAAAATCAATAAAAACAGTTCATTATTTGCAATCACAATTTGGCCGTCTTTGTTTTGTACCACAGAATTAAACCAGATTAGCATTGTTCGCTCTTAAGTACTGTATGTGTTTAAGGCGAATTGGAGCTTGTGTCCAGACTACCAGAAACCCATCCTGAAGACTTAGAAAAACAATTTCCACTGTTTGTACGTTGAGGTGAAGTAGCTGGTAACCCACAATCAGATGGCAGGCCTCACAGTGGTTAAAAGTATAAGGTAGAGCAAGCAAATGCTGGGAACAAATTTTGGAATAGAACTGGAAGGAAAAACCTCCTGGGCCCCTGAGGGAAAGACTGCAGGAACCCATTTTTGAGAGAGAAAAAAAAAAGTCTCTCTACTGCAGCGGGAATTAGAATCCTATGGGTGGTGAAGTCCTGGAGAGCAGTTTGATCTGTTTCCATCAAGTTGTCCTGCGTGTCACTTAAATGGACAGAGCTGACAGCCATGCCGTGGGGAAATGTGGAAAAAAAATTACTTTAACTGCAGGTTCCAGCTGACAAGTTTCACTTTTAATCCACACTAAATCGACAGGAGAAATGAAAAGGTACACTTGTGTCATAAAGTAGTGATGAAACTGCCCTCTCTCTGGGGCTCACTGAGAGTGCATTTACTGCACAATCTCGTAATGGGGAAAAGTTGTAGTCTGAGAGGGCAAATTTGACAGCTTCATGAGCCAATCAGTGAGTAACTTTGGGGGGGTTGTTTATGGGGGTGGGTGGGTTTGCTCCATCCTGCCTTGAGTCGGCCGAACCACAACATCAGGGAACAAACTGAAATGGGAATGTTAGTATACCCATCTCTCTCCCCGCATTGTGTGCACACACATAGCACTATATTTGCTCATGACATTTATGCACTAAATTTTTATGGAGGTTAAAAGCAAGCAGAAATTTGCTTGTATGCCTTCCCTCCACAACACAAATCAGAATCAAGCGGAGTCAAGTTAAATCCTAAGAGAGATAAATATTCACATTTAATTCTGAAGCTAGATAGACCAAAGATTTCAACGCACCTAAATCAGCAGTAACACTGTCCATATTCCGCACGTGCAGTCATCCCAACTTCAACCTTCAGGACTTTTACTTTGAGTTTTTATTTTATTAAAACATTGATAGCTGTGTGCCACATTTTCCCATTCCCTTTTAGTATGAGGGAACGCCTCAACTCCAGCAGCTTTTCAAAGGTGTGTGCAGACCCCTGGCAATTTTAAAAAGACACTGTCCATATTTCAAGAAACCAATCTGAGGCTGTATGATATGTTGCTTTTTCTTAGTTATGAAGACAGCCCCTTCTACGGTACAAGACAATGCAGGGGGTGGGACTATTTCTTCAGTGTCTCTACACCCACCCCACCCAAACTCGAGCACTAGGACTGCATGGATGACCAGTCGGGCGAGGAGAGGCTGCGCACAGAATACGAAGCAGCAGTCAAAGTTGTGCTTTCATCTCTCCACTCTTTGACCAGCCTTGGAGTCTCATACAGCCTGCAAATAACCGCCAAGCAGGTCTGCCAAGGACACATACAGACGAAAAGTTGTCTGGCAATCTTGGCTCAGACTTTTAGTGATGCGGTAAATGTCAGTGAGGTGGAGTGTGGGGAGTACACAAAAAATATGGAGACATGTTTACTCAGCAAAGTGCCACAAATTGTGCACGTAAAAAGGTGACTTTTTATGAAGGACGAAGATAGTTCTTCCCTGCTTACCTATCTTTTCAATGTTTATGGTGACTTTAGAATGAACTACGATTAAAAGCTGTAAAATATTTCTGAAGAATATAGAGAATCCTGGACTCATTTGCTTTCAGTTACCTATAGCGATTAAGACATCAGTATTACAATGTTCTGATTAGATCTTAATCCCTTAATGTGGGAGATTATGGTGACTGTTCATGATACTTTTTTATGACTCTATACATAATTAATGACTCGTATATGTTGTTGTCTGATGCAACAAATAAAATCATTGATAGCATTTATTTTTTCATTTACTGGTTAACATGAGGGCTGTCAGCCCTAATGTAAGGATATTTAAATCTGACTTGAATGATCTGTGTAGCAAATTGTTTTTATAGATAGTCGCCCTCCATTAAAAGGGGACAGATGTAATTTGACTGTGGGCTGAACTACTATTACTTTTTGGCCAGCTGAGTGAAGTTGTATCCTACACAAGAAAGCTAACAAATTGTATTAAGGTTCATTCTAAGCTTGCCATCTGTGTTTGTGTAATGCCCCTCCCCTGTGGCATTCCATTCCCCTGGCTACCTGCCCTGCATCAATTATTCAGTCATCAGTTTCCCCCAGCCTTGATTATGCCCACCTGTTTTCTTTTAGTTAATCTCTTTCCTTCAGAGTATTTATACCTCAGTTTTTCCCCATTCGGGCGCACTGAAAAAACTGAGACTTTGGATCCAAGTGAAAATATTGTATCAATTTGTTACTCATAATTGTTTGCAGCTGAATTTCTTTGTTTTGAACAAATCAACTTTTTTCGGAAAGCACAGAAACCTAATTTTATTTGTTTAGATTAAATAGTATTCTCTCTTCACATGAATATAGGCCACCAAGACTTATGACCAGAGCAGGGCTTATGACATCATATATTTGGATTTTCAGAAAGCATTTGACACAGTACCGCATAAGAGACTAATTTTTAAAATGAGCTCCATTGGAGTTACAGGAGGTATTCTGAAGTGGATTCAAAACTGGTTGCAGGACAGAACACAAAGAGTGGTGGTCAGTGGTATCTCATCTGAGCTAGGTATGGTGGGGAGTGGCGTCCCCCAGGGATCGGTGTTGGGACCCCTGCTGTTCCTCATCTACATTAATGACCTTGATAGGAATATTGAGAGCAGATTAGTGAAATTTGCAGATGATACTGAATTGGGAGGTTTGGCAAATAGTTTAGAGTCCACTAAAGTGATTCAGGATGATTTGGATAGAATCCAGAATTGGGCAGAAATGTGGCAAATGAAATTTAATGTAGCGAAATGTAAAGTAGTACATGTAGGTAATAAAAACATTAGACGGGATTACTTCATGGGAGGTTTTAAACTGGAATGTGCTCCACAAGAGAAAGATCTGGGAGTGATTGTTGACCAAACCCTCACAGGCTCTAGCCATTGTGCCGTAGCAGTTAAAAAAAAGCCAATCGGATGCTGGGATACATTGCCAAAAGTATTGAGTTCAAATCCAAGGAGGTGATGCTTCTTTTGTACAACACATTCGTCAGACCACATCTAGAGTATTGTGTACAGTTCTGGGGACCAAACTTTAAGAAAGACATAGAGGCTTTAGAGAAAGTTCAGAGAAGAGCCACGAAGCTAATTCCGGTATTAAAGATGAAAGCTATGAGAAGAGGCTGAAGATCCTTAATCTCTTTAGTCTTAGGAAAAAGGAGACTAAGGGGTGATCTGATTGAGGTCTTTAAATATGTTAAAGGGATTAACAAAGTGAATTATGTAGGATTCCTTCAACCAAGTGTTGTTAGTAGAACTCGGGGTCACAAATGGAAGCTGACCAAAGGTAAATTTAGCACTGATATTCGGAAATATTTCTTCACCCAAAGAGTAATTTCGGTGTGGAACAGCTTGCCTGACCATATTGTTGAGGCAGAGACCTTGGGAGTTTTTAAGAGCAGGCTTGACTTAAAGTTAGATACCACTGAGTCATTGAGTATCTGAAGTGATATATTCACGATAGTACAAAGAAACTGGCGAGCCTAGTTGGGCTGAACGGCCTGTTCTCGCCATTCATGTTATGTTATGTTATGTTTGTTATGTTATTAAGCCATGATCACTTTTTTCAGTGCAGGGAGCCTTCGTCTGGATTTCCCCGTCGTGTTAAGTGCACTCCCCTTAATGTTCTAAAGTTTGTATTTGTCTAGTTATCCCTTCACCCATTATTCAATAAACTCCACGTCCCTGCAGCTGGGTCCTCCTCTCCACTCCTCGCCCTGGTACCCTCTTTTACATCCTGGGGTGTCAGGGCATTACAGTTTGGAGTCAATTGAGGGCCAAATATGTCAATGAGACTGAAAAATCTGAATTAATTGATTGGAGAAAAATAGAAAACATTGACAGTATAAAACACTAGCTAGTGCGTAAGTGAGCTATAAGATATAATAAAAGGCCTGAAGAATCATGGAAGACCACCTTAAAATACACGATCCTGAAGAAAAAACACTTGTGAGCTGACAAACAGATCAAGAATACTGCTCAAGGTATGAATATGAAGACTACACCAGGATCACCTCAGTTTGTTCGATGACACATAAACCTTCCGAGACACAAACCATGTCAAGCTTCAAGAATAAAAAAGACAAACTAGTGTTGGCTGAAATTTGATTTGTCCTGGAACAACTTTTTGATGACAAGATGACATACCTCCACCAAGGCCCAATAGACCCCCACATGTCTGGGACACAAATGAGTAGTGGTATTATGTACCACTACACAATTGACCCTAGTCCTGTCGGTCGCCAATATATAAAGGACCCACACTCGTTTCCCTGTGTGCTCATCATCGATATATTGTTCCCTTATTGCTATTGCCCTGTATGCCGGTTCTCGATAAGCATTAGCCTGGAGGCAGGAGTAGGGTTAAATAAAAAATTCCTGGATCCAAATTTTTCACCAAATCACTCACAAAATAAAATCATTTCTACGTTTGGCTAAGACACACCCTTGGTAAAAGCTTTCATAAAAATCGGTCCATAACTTTTTCCTTAATGTTGTGAACAAAGAAACTAACATGCTTACCCTCAAGCCAATGGTAAACCATAACCTTCTTAGTGGACGTAATAACCATGCACCTCCTTCAAAGTCATTTTTTCAATTTTTGTGTAAAATTCAAATCTCACAATAAACATTCAACCATAGAAGAAAAATACGTAATGGACTCATAGATGAGGGTTGAAGCAGTGGACAGGCTATCGTTCTGGGCTTTGAGCCCTCTCCAGTCACATGTATGTGTGGGAGTGTGAGCTCTGCTTTTACCACATATGACCAGCACTGGCCTGGATAGTTATGTAGCATCCAGTCATCTACAGCAGATCCAAATGTGTTTATTATCACGTTCATTAAGCTCCTAGTAATAAATCAGACTATTTACTATTCAAATCAGTGTTCTGCACTCATCTACCCCTAGAGAATGCTAAGGACCAACTAAAGATTGATTTGCGCCAACAGCAAATTGCAATGGGACCCATTAAAAACTTTTTTTTTTCCCCTCTCCAGACGAGGCTTGGAATAAAGTTGCAGTGGCTTTGATAGCAAAAATAAATTCTCTTAGAATTAGGCTCACCACTCTGTAAAGCGGGAATTATATACCAAGCCCTAAACCCTTACAATCTTGTGTAAAGACCTTGACTGTGTCTGAAATAGTTTTTTTTTTTTTCGGCTGTCCACGGAAATCATACTTATACTGCCTGCTGAACATACTGCCAATAACCTATAGCACACCTGGACAGATACTCTTAGAATCTTGCTTAGTATTATGCCCAGGTTTTTGTGGTAGGTACATGCATTCAGGAAAACAATAAACCATATTCAGCGATGAAGAGGCGGTGTTGTGTTCACATCCAACCACAGACTGTAATACCATTGCTGAAATGATGGGTACTTTTCTGTTATATTCCAGACCAGGAATCAAGTGCAGAGCAAGAGTACTATCAAGTAGGGGGTCTAGTATCTTTTGGCACTAAGTGACCTAGGTAAAAATGATTGTGCAATACTCCACCTCCAGAGACAGGCTATACTGGTTGCGTAGGTAGCTGAACAGGGAAAATTCTTTCAAACACGTGCTGGCAAATAACACTAAAACCAGAAAGGCGATATTTACTGTTTCCTACACTTGCTGATCTCTGGGTGGAGAGCTCCACCCGTGAATTGCTCACGTTTGTAAGAATAACATAATAAAGGTGGGGTTACAGCCAAATCCCCACATTTCCAGTGCAGGATAATGGCAAAAAAATACTGCTTTACTGGATTGCAGTTTGAGGATGTCTCTGGACGGCGGAAATCTCATGTTCAAAAAGTGGTGACAAGAGATTTACTAATTGGTCCAATAGATAGTTTTATTAAAAGCTTAGACGATAATTTGGAGACGGAACCCAGGAGGAAAAGATGGGGACGAAACCCCAGAATAGGATAGCACAGTTCAGTACTGATGCTGTGGGTGTAGCTGAGCTGTCAATTGCCAGCCAGTGTCTTCCTGGATGGCAGCGAGGTGGAATGCAAATTTCGCCAGTGCCTAACTGTCCCACAGGATGATGGAGTAGCTTGAGGGGAACTGGGTTACAATCCTGATGACTGTAGAGGGAGTGGGAGCTTGTTTCTCACAAACTGAACAGAGGAACAGAATTAGAGGAGTTTGCAAGAATGCGGTCTCAGTCCTGGACCCTGACTAGGCTTGGGGTCTTGTTCGAGTCAACCAAGTAAAGAGGAAAGCTTCCAGGAATACTGTAGCTGTCATTAAAGTACACGTTCCATGTAATAAAAATGAAGAGTTTCTACTAGGAATACTGACTGGTTCTAAGTACAAAAAGCAAATTACAATCCAGCAACTTGCAACACAATGCAGGGGGCTTAAATACACACCACATTAGGATGTGTGTGACACATCCTAATGACATTATGGCCATTAGGAAATGACCATGAAACGAGACACAGCCAAGGAGCGGCAAACACACAAGATATAAACGAATCAAAAGAAAACATACTTCTAATAGACACATAGAAAAGGAATAGACAAGAAAGGCATTCACAAAGGGTTGTGACCCTTTTCATTTCTTGATTGAACACCAACTACACAGTCATTCCGGATGAAGTCGGATGATCTGCATAGTGTGTACAGTAAACTGTATGGCACAGCCACACTCTTTGAAACTATGGGAATGCGTATATCATTTGGGTATTTTGAGAAACCACATACTTGACGACTTTCTCATCTAGTGCACTTTTTAAGCAGGAAAACTTAAGCAAGGTAACCATTTTGAATGCAGCCTTGGATTAGAACAGTCAGGTGTGTAACTGCTTCATTAGGATACAAACCTGCATTTATTCTTCACCTTTCTGGATAAGGTTAAGAACTCCTGCTCTGAAGGGTGTTTGATGAGTAAAAACTTTTTGATACCCTCTAACCCCTTACTAAAACCACAGACCTGCCAAGTATTGCTGTTTTAATAAATTGGTAGCCTTCAATATGCAATTTTTCATGCCCTTGACAAGAAAATGTAAGTTTATTTTTTCTTTTCAGAAGTTTTATTTTAATACATTTTATAGACCAGAGGTATACAATTTTGCACTGCACAAGGCCTTCAAACTAATTGATTGTATTTATTTTCTTTATTTATGGATTAATTAAAATGGGTTCCCTTCTTCCGGGAGAAAATGCTAGCTTCCTCCAATTATAATCAATGAGTCTCGATGAGGATGGGATAATTATTCACTCTGATTGCGGAGGAATCCGTGTGGATTTGCATTTCAGCGGGCTTTGAGTATTGATAATGAGGGTTAGGCTGATTACATTTTCATACGAGGTGCATAGCAGATTAAGTCTGATCCATATACAGATTAGAGTGGATGCTGGCTGCCTTATCAGAATAATTTAAACCATCACTTCCCAGCAAATATCAGTGGGAATGGAAGCGCAGATGCTGTCAATTGCCTGCAGCAGAATGACAAAAGTCACAGCCAAAATGGTCAGGGAATAAAACATTGCAAGAAGAATGTGACATGGTCAATACCTTATTTTCTCCACATGTATAAATGTACCAGAGCTGTAATTTGTATAGAAGCAGCAGACAGGGAGTGAGCTGCTACGCCATATACTGATTGGTTGCGCCAGCAGTGTTTTATGGTAGTTTCACATTCCGTGTTTTATGAAAATAATATTTTAGCACAGCTTGTACAGGTCTGTTACAAATGTGATGGTGTTTTTATGGAATGTTTTAATTGCTCAGTACCTAGTATTTACTGACAGACAAAGTATAGTATTAATGATAATTGTACTAATCCAATAAATATACCCACCAGCCAGGTCATTGAAAATAAACAAAAAATATATATTTCTCCTTTAAAGGGCTATTCAGCAATTCCATGGATCTGGGAGGGGGGCAGCCACTCACAATAGGAGAAGAAAATGAGCATATTAACATTATCCCTAGAACAGTGTTTGCTGTGTGTTTCCCTGCCTTTGCTGCAGTTCAGTATAAACCATGCCAATGCCCAGTTACGACCAAATAGGAATTGTTTTATTTCTTTATTTCTTTCTTTCTTTATTTATTTACATATTTATTGTGACTACGTCTGTGGCTATTATCTATAATCGGGCTCCTTAGATACGTACCTCACTAACAAGCAATTACAACATACTAAGTCCTAAAACAAGTTCTAGCATTAATGTTTCCCATCTAGAGTGTATACACATTTATTATCATTTTATGTATTTTGCTGACCCAACACAATTAAGTTGCCTTACAAAGCACAGAATTTCTACTTAGGCTACAAAGTATATAGGCAAGCCAACCTACCTCCAACTTTATGCCTGACTCATTTTCTGAAATGAATCTCTGTCTAAGTTTATATCTCTGTTCCAGACGGACACTCTATACCCAACAATTTAAGGTAATTTGGGGGAATTTTTTTTTTTTTTTTTTTTCGTGGAGGCAGCACTGAGCCATTTCAATGTCCATGTTGGTGCACCACACATTTTTGTGGAGAATTGCTGATTTTGCCTTTAAACCAACGGGAATTATTTTGCTGTGAAATGTGGTGCCTATTGAATTCTGTACTTTTGTGTTTTTAGATTGTGTATGTATACATTGTCAATGTTTTTAAATGTTTATATCAAAGCAAGTTTATTTTACTGTTTTTTTTCCTGAATTACTATTGCACACTCATTACCCCTAATACAATGGATAAAATATTCAGATCTAAATCACGCAGAATATAATTACTTCAAAGGATGCAGAAAAATCCTTTGGTTCCTTAAGTAAAATCCAGGTGCAAAGAATGCAAGGCTCATTTTCAGGAAATGAAACAGGCTTGACTCAGTAGGACATTGATTCACAGCAGGATTTACATTTTCAGTTTCAAATTAAACATGATTCCAAATCATTTTGCCCGATAGTCCCAAAGAGGTGCCACAAGCCAAAAAATGTGTGGAAGACTGACAAAGCGGAGGAAAGAGATAATAGATGATTACTGGAGTTATGGTGCAGATGCTCGAGGCTCTGTTCCAGTGCGCACTCAGTGCGCATTTATACACTGCCAAGACTGGGAAAGCAGCTGTGATTTACTGGCATCTCTCACAGTTGAATCAAAAATGCTTTGAATCCATTAAAATGCATTGTAAACAAGTCAAACAATTGCTTAACAGCTGTCTGAAACGTTATAAGCCCATGTTACTCCTCAAAGCAAAGACTAACGCCAGAGTCCATGTGCAGTGCAGTCTCTGTTTTTTTAAGAGGCAACAAGGAATTGGAGAGTGACGCTTTTTAAAAAAGATTGGCAGTATTATGGATTTCTAAATGTTATCTAAAGCTTTCAGGACCTTGGACAGCAGCTGTTTCAACAGCCTGTCTGCGAAGCCACTGAATGACGAATGTCTTCACCAGGGCTCTCAGAATGGCACAGGCAACACACATGCATACAGGAGATGTGTGCTTCAACACTGCACTCGCACGGCACTAAACCAATTCTGCCAGGACTGTTTGTCACTCTTGGTGCCGTCATGGTGATTTTATTCATTTTCTTGTCTTCTCAGTGGTTTTAAATCCAGAATGATGCAGTATTATTTGGCTTTTCACATTTCCCCCCCCTTTTCCAAGATTAATCGATACACAAAGCTTATATATGTGGTAATCCACATCTTAAAAAAAAAAAAAAAAAACAAGATGAGCTGCATTTAATTCTCAGGCTAGGAACAAGCCTCACAAAGTTAGCTATCATGTGCCCAGTAAAGAAAGGATTTGTAATAAATAAAAAACCCATATACTGATTTGTTCCTCTTTTATTATCGACAGAAATGCTGTAGTCACACTTCTGATTGGACTATAAGATAATGTACAACAGCTCAAACAAAAGCTCAAACATTAAACAGTTTATATCCTCCAATTTTTCATTGCAGATACATAAATAGTGGACTGTGGGTTCTCAGTTGAACAATGTATGTTTAATCTCAGCCAGATAATTTGAGCATCACTTGGTGATTTCTTGAGAGGTAATACGGTCAGGAGATAAGAGGGGTATGATATGATAACATGCTTCACCCCCCCAACCCCCCCCAAAAAAAACCCTCTTCATCTCAAATGAAGAGACTCTTACTAAGCTCATTCCACGTGCTAATTCAAAGAAAATGAAGAGAGGTGAGAGATGTAAGTGAAAATATCTTTATCAAAGACACATGAATTGGCTGAATAATGGATTTTCTTTTGCTCCATCAAACATCAGTTTGAAACAAAACATCGGAGGCAAAGCAGATGCAGGACAGATGTGAGCAGCTGGATCAATATGTCCATTATTTAAAAGTAAACGCGCTGCAGAAATACAAGGCATAGTTTCTTCTTTCCTGGCTAAAAATTTCTTATTAATAATAATAATAATAATAATAATAATAATAATGTCCTAACTGAATAAACCGGAATATCCATAATGACGGTGGACTTTGATCAATTTCTCAGTGCGGTGCAAGGGAGAAGAAATGAATATTGTTATGACGTGAAAAGTCCCATTGGCCTCATTTCAACATCCCACTCTTTATAACCAGGAGGCCAATTACTCACTGCTCAGCACATGTAGAGTCATTACTCTGTTACTTTTATGAGATTGCAAGGTTACCGTAGATCAGTGTCAACATGTTCTCTGGGCTGCTCACCCACTGGAGGCAGCTGCCATGCCTGTTCTGTTCCACAAAGATTTGACAGGGCATTCATCACTGGCATCTCCTATCATGTCCTCATGTAAATGATGTTCCTAAACTGCTGTAGCGCTCTGAGTATGATAATGGCGACATTATATGGATGCGCCTGTCACATGGAGGACATGGAGGAAACAGATGCTTCCTGGAATGCTCTGAGACACAATTTGTGTTTCGATTGCCACTTCTGCCCCTCCCCCACCCCCTTTACCCTCCCTCGACCCTCTACTACCTGTGTCAGCAGCTAAAGAGCCCAAAGTGCAAGGGCAGTGGGGTATTTCTGGTCCCACTGACTATCTTAGTCCTCCTGATACACGCACAGCTAGGGAGAGTATTTACAGGACTGTTGAGCAGCTAGAATCCTACATCTAACCAGATTCCTCACCCAAAACTTCAGCAACTAGTCTCCTCACTTCCCAGATGTTTACTGTTGTTGAAAGAAGAGGGGATACTAAACAATGGTAAACATGGCCCTGTACCAACTTTTTTGAGATGTGTCGCTGCCATCGATTTCAAAATGATCAAATATTTATCATGAAATGGTAAAAGTCTCACTTTCAACATCTGATATGTTGTCTCTGTTCTGTTGTGGGTAAAATGAGGGTTTTGAAAATCATTGAATTCTGTTTTTATTTACAATGTACACAGCATCCCAACTTTTTTGGAATTGGGGTTATATAATACCAGGGCATAACCCACTGCACACATATATACCATGTTGACCTCTTTTTATTTTTTTTTTCACTGCTTTGAGATATATTCAGCCCTGAAAACCAACTGAATTTAGTTAATTTACTGTAGGCAAAATTTTAAACTATTTAATTTTTTTTATCGGTCTCGTCCAACATCCCTCCCCAATCACCCCTTCTTCTCATTGTTTTCTTCCAGTTCTTCTGTCCTTAGTCCTCCACTGGAATCTCAGGTGCCTTGATTACTCGGAACGAGAAGGTTCCCAGTGTTCCCACTCGTCTGACATCTGAATCTGTCCAACCCCACTTTAGTCCTCCCAGCATTCCACTGCACTTCTGAGTAGCGGCCTCAGTTATAAAATCTGTTGCTAAAAACATGGCTGCTATACCTGTAAAGACAAAAATCACTTGTTTTGCTGGCTCATAGAACTCTGCATGTTTGCAATGCAGGAAACTCAAAAGTCTATGTTTTACAATAATTTACTTGTATTCCCATTAAAAAAAAACTATTTTTGCTGCTAACTGATACAAATTTATGTCACTTATTATTTTATCATGACAGCACAATAAACAAGGGGGTATGCAGTATGAATTCAGATAGAAATCGTGATTTAGGGTTCTGATGAAAGCACTTTTTAGCCTCACAGGCTATGAATGATATAATATATAAATAGTATAAGATAACCTGGGAGCGATTTACTTTTGTTGAGCAAGCTAGCAAGAGTGTGATATCTCAAAGTTTTCCTTCTAATTTACTGCTTTCTTCATGAATATTGCAATGCTCCATGAATATTGCAAGATGTCAATATTTATGTTTGATAGGAAATATAAATACGGGACCCTAACAGGAATTTGGAATGTCTTAATTCATTGCATTGCAATGTATTTTGTTGTTACTTGGTGGCTGTTCAAATGTGTATTAGCAAAACTAGTGAGTGATGTTAACTCCAACTTTATTTTAGGATTAATGTGAGAGAGTAAGAGTTTCTTTCAGTTATGAACAATGAAATTCATGCATAGTGGGTTCCATTTTTTGAATTCTAAAAAATCTTTATATGTATAAAAAAAGTGTGGTATGCTGATTTTGCTACAAGCTGAGCAGATGGGGAGTAAATTGCAGGATTGACAGTGAGCCACTAGGGCACATTTGTAATAAGAAGGAAGAGGAGAAATTGAAGAAGGCTTGGAGAACCTGCTTCACCCAATAAATTGCTTACGAACTATCTGATTAATAATTTAGCTCCCTGAAAAGGACACCAGGGAGCAAACCTAGAATATAAAGTCAGTGGGTAGAGTCACCCAATCCAGAATGATGATTCAGCTCTGACTGAGCCAAAACCTACAACCTATATACACAGGACAATCAGCGGCTATAGCTGATCACACTAAGGGAATAACGAGCCAATCAATCAACCTACAGAAAAAATAGAAGCCCAGCAAGCCTGCTAGAACAGGGGAAAAACTAATGAAGTGGATGCGAGTTGTGATAGATTGAGACAATGCAGTGAAGAAACAGGAGGGTGAAAGATGTCTTTATGCTTATACTCAAATCATATATTTCAATCATTTCATTCAAGGCACACACTCAAACATATTTTTATTTTTGTTAGTGTCCAAAACTCTTAAGTGCCCAAACAACTACACTGAATGCTGTCATTTGGGAAATGACACTGGCAAGAGTAGCGTAACACAATGCAGATGCTAGCTCAGAGAATGAGTTAGAAAATGGCTTCACAATGCCTTCAATGCAACTAGGACAATTTTGGGATTAGAGTAATTTTTCAAATCTTTAACGGTAATATTCCGCAGTCAGCACTGTCTACGTTCACTTCAGGATGAATAGCACCATGACCAATGATGTATTGGCTGACCAAATGTTGTTTTCCCCATGTATTTCATGTTTTTAGGAAATAAAACACCCACTTAGGTTTTCCTTTTCATGACTTAGAACAAATAAAGAACAATATATAGTCAAGAATGATTTTAAAAATGTTTCCCCTCTCCATTCCCTTTATAATTTTCATTTTTTTTTTTTTTTTTTTTATCTTGACAGAAGTATGGTTTCACTAGCAAGGACCATGCCGCAACGAGGTGAAGTTAAAGGTTTAATGAATTGAGGGATTGAGAGGGTGGGTATGGAAGTGAAAGAGGGATGTTTATTGAGGTTGTCTGGAGGACATGTTGATGACTGGGAGGAGGAGACTCAGTGTGGGGGTTCCGTCTCGGCGTTATCCACCTGAGCTGACGACGAGCCCCCAAAGAGTCAGAATATAATTGAGCAGAGTTGAGCATGTGCTTGATGGAGGTCTTGAAGATTGTTGCGGATGTAAGTGCGATATGCCTGAGAAGACCATCGGCCGAGCACCTGGATTGTTTGATCAGAGATGCCTGATCTGGCAGCTGTAGATGCTGCTCTTGCTTGAATAGTGTTCTGGGGAATACATGAAATGTTGAGGACTTAATGTAAATTTTTCTGGAACCAGAATCGAGTGGCCGTGTTGCCCGTTTCAGTAAGAATGAGAGGATGCTGAGGTAATGCTTTTGCAGTGTATCTGTAGCTTACATATTTAGTCAGGGAATCATATTGGATGAGATATGAATTGAGCCGGAAAACATGGATGAGGAAGGAAACTCCCAACTGATCAGTTTTACTCCCTCGGAGTGCAAATATGCGGGAGTCAGGAGAGTGGACGGTTACGTCAGATAGACTGGGATGTCAGGAGGAATTGTAGAGGGATGACGTTGGGGTGAATTGGGGCATCTCAGGAAAGAGTGCGGACGCAGAGAGCGAGATGGTCAGAGGTGAGAGGCAAGTGTCTGGCCTTGAGAGTGGCTTTGTTCTTATAGCCTTTGATTAACACTGTTTTGTGAGATTGGAAGTAGAAGGACAATGGAGGTCAGTGATTAGTTTGACGAAAATATTAATGCCAGCTCAGTATGTCCGGATGGTGGAGGCCTGGAATTTGGACAGAGTGAGCATGGGTGATAAATTGCAGATTGACATAACGTCTGAGGAGGGAAATGACAGATTGTAAGTGGCATGATAAGTATGAAAGTGTTCCAGCAAGTTAGGTAGGCTGAGAGAGTGCTTAGAGCAAGGCTGTCAAGAATGGCTTCTTGAGAAGCGTTACAGAGGTTTTCAAGTTGTGGAGTTAGGTGAAGGTTGTGGCTGAAAACAGTGGAACTGATGTGGGACGCACGTCCGAATCTGGAGCTAAGTGTCTGAATTTGTGGAATGAGAAATGAAATAATAAGTCGGCGATGCGATTATGATAACCAGGAATGTAGGCTGCCCTGAGGATGACCTGATGTTGAGGAGAGATTAGGGTGATTCTGTGCAGGAACTGCATGATTGTTGGAGAATGGATCGATCTTTATTTATGATTTCTACGACCGAGGTCTTATCGGGGTGGATGAGTATAGACTTTTTGGACCATTCGTGTGTTAGAAAAGGTCGGGTGGACACCAGATGCAGGATCCAAAGTGTTTATTGAAACACCAAACACTAAGGAGAAAATAGGCACACAGGCCAGAAACAAAACACCGTGCACATGCACTGAACAAATGGGAGAAACTAAGGTACACTGCCCAAGGCAGGGGGAAACAGAAATACACACTCCAAGAGTGGATAAACTAGAAAAACAAAAACTGAACCTAACTAAACTGACGGACACACTGGGAGACTTAGACACAGGGCAGACAAGACGTGGGCGCAGCAAAACACAAGGCTCGGGAATCATACAAAGGAAATACTCGGGAAGGCACAGGAGCGGAGATTTCACAATGCAGAGCAAAACCAATACGAAGTTCCGTCTGATGTCACTTCTCAGTTTGCCACAGATATAGCCATGAGAGGAGGCGGGGACTCGGAATGCAATCTCGAATGGAAACAGAAACACATGGGATTAATAAACAAATTCATGAGAACCGGGTTAACAATAATGACTCGAGACAAGACGCTGAGACAATCAATCAAGCTAAACAGTTTAGATTGAGGTAATCTAAACGTGACGAGTAAAAAGCACCACGAGAGAAGCAAAGGAAAGCACAGCTTTAAACGCAGTTAATCAGGGAAAGCTTTGGCAGGAATGACAAAAACTAGAAACACTCGCTAATGAGTTAATTAGGTTAATACTACATGATGAAATATATACAATCACTCTCAAATAAGTTCTGGTTAGTACGGGTTAGTAATTATCGTATCAGAGAACGCATTTACTCAGAATTTAGAGAGACCCAGAATTAAGCACAGGTGGAAGCAATGAATGAAATACCACAGCGAAACCGAAAGAGGAAACGTGATTGGACAACGAGACTCAGGCATGCTGAAGGCTGTCACACGACATCACTGGAGTTTGGGCAAAGAGAGAATTGAACATCAGACGGCGGGAATGAAAGCTGAAAAATAAAACGAAAGTAAAGCACAAGCACAAATAAGCACAAAGACGACACACATGAGGCAGAACCATAACATCGTGCCCCCAAAGAATGGCAGCTATGACTATGGGGTGCAGCTTATGAAGCACGGATGAAGGGGAATGGGACTTAGTCAAGAGATTTGAACTCGGTGGTCATGTGGAAGTTAGCCATATACTTCTGTAGTAGCCGCCAAAAATAAGGAAGGAGCTAGAAACTGGCGAGCCTAGTTGGGCTGAACGGCCTGTTCTCGCCACTCATTTTATGTTATGTTATGTTATGTTATGTTATGTTATGTTAAGATGGAAGTGTTGCCAAGTGCGTATTTTCGTTTTGCATTTCTGATTCTGGGCAACTCTGTCATGGAGAGAGGGAACGGCTGCAATTCTGTTAATAGATTAGACAGAGAGGATTTTGCTTGTGGGATAATGCAAGTGGCATAATTGAGGTGGTCAAGGAGGGCAAAAAGCTGGCGTTTTGTGTATCTGTCTGTGAGGAGGTAGTTTGCAAGCAGCAGAGTGATGCACATGAGGATGAAGGGATGTGGGTAGGGATGAGGTAAGGAAGGGAAGAGGATGAATTGAAGTGGATGAAGGGATCTGTGTATCTTCTCAGATAGCAGAGATGCCAAAATGAGAGTCCAGGGTGATACTGAGGAACTCAATGGAAGTGCTGAGCCCTGAGGTTTCTCTTAGGAAAGAGGAGCACCGAGATCTGAGAAGGCTTTTGTGAGAGTTGTGAGCCCTGGACAAGGAGGTGAGGACGATGGAGTGACTACGAGAAAATCGATGACAAGATGGGGTATGTGGGGAAGCCTGTAGGTGTTGATTAGAATCCAGCATAGTGCTTCAGGGAGAGTATTAAAGATCTTGGGACTGCTTTTGCAGCAGCTGGGAATAGGATTATTTAAGCTTGGAATGTGTGAGCCATGAGGGGAAGAAAGATCTATGATTAACCGCTTTGGCTGACAGAGCTGAACTGGACCAAGAATAGTCTGCATTTCCCTGGGCTGACTAGTGTCGATTTTAGAGGGATGAAGGAGCTAGGCTAAATCTACGAAACCACCAGAGAGAATCTACTGGCGTAATGCGAGAGAGCCTGGAGAATGGCGATGAATAGGTGAAGCTGGCTGGGTAGGTGGTGCCGCTGTGGCTAGAGTGTAGTTATTGACGAAGAGAATGAGGAGGTTGAAAACCATTAATTTGATTAGCCTGTGGTGGGGCCCTTGGTGATGCTCAATGGGGCTGTTGTGCTGTGGTGGTAGCCGTGATAGAAAAAGGTTGAGCAGATGCCGTGTTATTAGAGGCAGCTGAAGGCAGGGTAGAGGAAGGGATGATGGGATAGAAGGAGGTATGTGCACGGGGATTTGTGACGCCTGTGAACACAGGAATGAAAAGAAGGCTGAGATTGTGTAAGAAAAGCCAGACACAGAAGGAGCAGGCACGGGGGGTGATACGACCTGTACCCCGGTGAAGGGGGGGGGGCTGATGGAGTCAGCTGTGGCCTTGGAAGCGGTGGAGGCTCTGTGACGTCGTGGGAGACGGGCTTGCGGTGATTGTCTCTGGCCCATTAGCAGGGGTCAGTTGCTTCTTTGTTGTCGTAGGCTGTTGGCGTGATGACGTTGTAGTGGTGCAGGAAATGTGGTGAAGAGCCGAAGCCACTGTATAGCAGTTGAATGGTTCTGGACGATGGAATGTTGCTTCACTTGAGATTGATGTGGAACAGGACTGAGATCGTTTTGCGGTGTTAAAATAGTGGATGAAATTAGGGTCCGTTCTTTCATTGCGTGTTAGAGACGAACAATGGCCCATTGTTAGGAACCAGGAAGTCGTGCTAGTTTGAGTAACTGAATAACTGAGGATGCAGGCTGCAAGCTATAGTCCGAATCCTAACACTGGAGAGTAGCTTAGTAGAAGCAATATAGTGCAGTGATAGATAATGAGGCCATATGCATTCCTGGCTTTCTTGGAGATTTCTGGCTTCTAATTACCAAATAATCCTTAATTAGCAAAACCATTTAACTAATATTACATTTTAGTGCCCCCCCCCCCCCTCCCCCTCTCTCTCCTCCTTCGGCAGTGTAATTGATGGAAATGTCAAGTCACTGGGCGCAATCTTCCAGAACAGGAATGGCCTGCCTTAATTGCGGACTGTTGCTTTAATGGTTTTCTGGTGGACGTGGTAGTCGAAGACGTCAGGCTTACGAGGATGTGGCAAACCAGGAAGTCTTGTTTGGTATTACCTCAGGCGAAACATTGCAAAAACAAGCCAAATAGCTCAGTCTTTTCTTCGTAAAAACCTCGGCAACCTCGTAAAAAATACGTACAGCTTACTTGCTAGAGTGGTTTAATTTGTGAAAACAAGGCCGAATTAAATCCTTTAATTCGGAGCATGTTACGTTCGCCGGAGGGAGTTGCCGGAGCCGGAGACGCTGGCTGGAGGCGGTGAAGTTGTAGCTTTGCCTGGGGGAGAAACCCGTTGAGACGCGGCGAACAGCTGTTTTTTATCCGCCGTCTTGGAAGATAGTCTGTCTAATCTGCAACGAAGACAACATCTGAACTGAAGGCATTGGAAAATTTGTTGGAATACTTCCATTCGGTTGAACGATTGAATTTGAGTCGGAATCAATGTTTGATGGTTGAGCTGGAGTTTGGACTCCGGAATCCGTGTTGCTTGGTAAGTAGAAACATCGGATAGCAGAAAAACGTTAACTTAGCAAGAAGCTGGCAAGGGAGAATACAGGTCCAGTAGAATGCTGGTTTCGAGAATGCGGTCCAATAGAATGCTTGTTTGGAGAATGCGGGTCTGCTTAGAATGCTGGTTTGGAGAATGCTGATCACCTCGATCGAGAGATCTGAGTCAAACGGAGAGGAAGGGGCTGAACAGGCATAAATAGGCTTGTCCGCTGATTGAAGGTGGAGTTGAGGCGTGGCCCTGCTCCCAAACCTAAGTAAACTTATTAACTTCATTTAAAAAGCCAGTTTTTCTCTCAACCAATCAAATACACGTTCAAAGTGGCCCTGCCTCTTTGCCTGGAATACATATTTTGCATTATTTCAGGTAGTTATAAATTCTGATGGCGGTGTCAGCAGACCCTACCAATGCCATACATCTATGCCTCACAGTGAGAAAGTAATCTGTTGCTTGGTAAAGGATTGTAATTCCAGACACAGTGTTCGTTAGCTCAGCAATACAGTTCCCTAATTAAGTGTCAGAAATGCGCAGCAGCAAGAGTGATGGGCAGGGTGGAGAGGCCTGTTCATAATGTTTTGACAAAGACTGCAGGGTGCATGGTTGTAAAAGCCCCTTTGCGGCTCGCTGCTTTGGCTATCGCTTCGACGGTTGCCTTGTAGGAAACCTGCTTTGGACCCAATTAAAAGTATTTTGAAGTGATCTTTAGTTCTGGGTCAATAAGCAAGGTCACAATTTCTAAAACTGTAGCAATGTAACCCTGATATTTCAGAGAGCAGTTACTGGACTGTCCCCAAGAAACACTGCTATTTGGTGAGATAAAATATATTCCTCTGCCAGGCACTTTACCTGCCTGTGCAACTAATGGCTTTCATGGTGTTTGCATGTTTACGGCGATTAATGTACGATGAATTCCAAGCCGAAAGGAAATATGTAGCCTGTGTGTATATTAAAATAACTGCCCGGTGAAATGCTTTCTGTGACATTGAGGGTAAAAAAATTAGGATACAATTTTGCAGGAGTACTGTTCAAGACAGCAGGAGGAAGGAGACGATTTCTGCAGCCGGCAGTGGGTGGCTCTAAAGATCTGGAAGAGATCCTAGACACAGCTGGGCCAATTCCCAGTCAGAACTACAAATATCTTTTCTCAAATGGTTCCTACAAGCCAAAATGGAACTGATCTTGAGCTGGACTGGAATGACTGCTGAGTTGAATGCAAGCGATTCCTGAGCAGGACGGAACCACTAGACTAACCTGAGTATGCAGATCATTTACAATGAGTATATCAGTGAATTGTTTAGACTTCTGTTGTTCGTTGGGTCAATTAATTGAGTCAATCAAATGGCACACAAGTGAGTAATTGACAGGATCAAAATTTAAATGACTATCGCCAACATCTTGATTTTTGGAATGCGTACCTATACATTTTGACACCGTTTACTCAAGGAGAGTTTATACATTCACCATTTTTTATAATCCATGGATTATCATGACATTTCTGAGCCCTCAGGTGTTCTTCAATCCATTCTACATTAACTGGTGAGCTACATTTGTCCTCCAACAAAGTTTCCAAATTCAAATGAATGCCAGTTGTGTCTTAAGTCAAACCAACACTTATTTCATCTGTGTCCTCTCACTGTCCCTTGCTGAGGCAGTTTCTGTAATCTGGACACCTGGGAGTATGGCTGCAGGAGATCAGATGTGGTTTCCATCTGAATACTTCAACATCGAATATTGTAAGAATGCATAATGTACTCAAAAAGATTTATATGTGGGCAGGCAATGTGTAAATGAAATGCTTTTTGTTATTATTGCAGCTGGGATGCATACACTGTCATTTATGCGTAATTTATTCACACAATATATTTCAAGGACAATAAACAGTGTAGTAAAATGATGTCAGATCACTGGCAGGCATATGTATTGTTTGTGGCTGCTGTCACATAATCTCTTTTGTTTGTTTTGCCAGACGAATCTACATTTGACTTTCAAAGATTTGCATTAGTAGTTTCTCAAAAAAAGATGCAGAGAAAAAAAACATTTTCATCATGAGACAAAGCTCAGATAGCAGAGCTCATTCTTCATACAGAGAAATGAGGATAAAGAACTTTGTTCTCTGACTGAGCATAACGAGCAAAGGGAAACTCATGATAATGTTTCAAATTTAGATCAAAGTTTTTGTATTTTATACAAAATCTAAGCAGGCTAATTACGTTGCATCTTTGTTTATCCTAATGATGTTATGGTTTCAAGAATAAACATTCAAAACCTCCAAAATAAATAAGATGAGAGGGAAACATCCCATTACAGCAAGAGATGCCAGAACAGTGTCAATTCAAGGTGGTGTGCAGTAAATCTGCATAAAGCTGTTTTGTTGTGCATTGATGTGAACTCCTCTCCAGGTCCGTAGATACTTTGCAGAAAATCATTTTACTTTGGTTTGTGAATGTATTGATAGTATATTTGGTAAAAATCCTGTCCAGGTGAGGTAGTGTGGTAGATCTCTGTGTTACAGCATGGTATTTGTAGTCAAACATAAACTATTCATTCCTGTAATCATTAACAAAGCTGTTGTGAATGTTCATTTAGATAGAGGACATTGTGATCTATAGTAAACATTAAACTTGTAATGCGCTTTACATGCCAGTTCTTCCTAAGTGCCTTGCTAGCTATAATATACACTCGTAGCCCTGCAGTTACCGATTATAATATACACTAGCTGCCCTGCAGGCTACTACACAAGTGGCAGCAGCCTGGGGCAGGGTAGGAGGATTTGAGCGTGTTTTAGGGTGGTGTCTTTCTTCATTTCATTATGTCGTAGCAATTATTTGGTGCTTGCAAAAATGAACACAACTCAGCTGGTTCTCTAGTCCAGAAAACTGACAACCCTCCTGACAGCGAGATTTCTGTCTTCCTGAGAAAGCAATGGCTGATATTTTCCATTTCTCAAAGAAAGAGGGAAAAACTTCCTTTGAAAACAATCAACTTGAAAATTACTTGTCAAATATGACTAGGAGAATATCCTGGCATGTCAGCGTGAAGTTATTTGTGCGTGAGGATTTGTGTGCACAGAGTGGAATTGGTAAGTCTTGGGAGTCGTACTCACTTTGCCTGTCAGTTAGGTTAGGTCAGTGTGTCTGTCTCTACGGAGCTTACACAGCACGGACAAAGCTCTAAGGCTGACAGCTGTCAAATTAATCCCGCAAGAAGGTGGAGGAAAGGTAAAACTAGATGACATAACCTGTCCGTAGCATATTTCCAAAAGCATTTTAGGGCCCTGTTTTCAACCATCTCGGATGCACTTGTAGAGGTGAGATTACAGGAGTGAGACTGGTATCACCCTGATGCTTCACTAACACTCAGACACACAGATGCGGGCACTCTCACGCACTCACAAAATACACACACACACACACACACACGCATACTTGTTTTCCCCCCTTGAGGGGTCCACAAATTTTTCGCCCAAATGTGGGGTCCGCCCTTTCCACTGGACCTACACCTCTGAAAAAAATCAGGCAGGATCAAGAGCAGTTCCTCATCACAAATATCACTTCCGTCTAACAGAATTCAAAACTTTTGTCTTCACACCAGTTTTTTAGTCACTTGTGGGGCTCCGTTTCTAGCATTCAGACCTTGTGAGGTCCACTTTCACACACACATACATATTTCTAGCTTTTATATCTTAGCAGGGACCAAAGTTATTGTCAGGGGACATTAATGGTTCGAATTATTTGTCCTTTATTGCCACAGAAACTGCAGGACTGCATCAGGGCTTTACATTATAATTTACATCCTGAATCTTTTCCATTTGCTCTCTACATTAACCAATTAACTAACCTGGTTAGTTCAATCACTACCATGGCAGGCCTCATCTTAACAAAACATGAGGTAGACAGGGCAGTAAGATGGTACTCAAATGATGCCCTCCGGCGCAACACTTCTAAAACCATGGAGACTTTTCCAAGTCAATGAGCCCTCAAATCCCATTTTGGGTGAACATATTTCTTTCTGGGGCTAACCATAAGCAACATTTTGCATCAAACATTGCATAAAATACACTCTTTACATGCTTTGTCCTCAATGAACATCAATCAATTTGTTTATACATCATGGGCAGTTCCATGCAAGCAGTGATGGTCAGACTACATTTTACCATTTCAGATTGTGTATGAAAACAAAGCTTTTTAGTCCAAGTAAAAAAAAAAAAAAAAAAAAAAATGTAATTTGAAAAATAAACGAGCTCTAGGCAACTTGTCATGACCGCAGTACATTAAAATCTAATAGTTATGTGCTTGGTATACAATTGTGAGAGAAAGAAAAAAAGAAAACGTACAGCAAATAACACCACTCTTCTTCAAAACTGAATACATCAGCCATTCTGGTTGGTGGGTTTGCCTGGTTCTATACTTCTTTATCCCCCATACCACAAGACACAAGAGAGAACTTCAACAGAACAAACTGGAAAGAAGTCCATGAGGTGGATTCAGGGGAGGGAGAGGTGAGCAAAGGGAAAGCATGAGAGGAGAAAAACGAAAAAAAAAAACCTGAAAGATTTAAATCCAGATGTGTGGGGTAGGAAGAAAAAAGCAAAACTTTTTTTTTCATATTTTCTAAGGTCTCACACATACGAAATGTATTGTAGCATTATGAAATACACATAAATTATATGCAAGTGTATCATGTCACATTCGGTCTGCCTTTATTTTTCCCTTTTTAGCCCCCGCCGCTCGCGGTGCGGGAGCTATGGTATCGGGCTCCGTGCGTGCGTGCGTGTGTCCGTCAACACATTTTGCTTTATCTCAAACTATTTCAGTTACAGGCTCCAAATTTTTACTGGACAGCATCTCATAAAGGCCTACAAATGACGTGCCTAAGGTGACCTTGGCCTATTTTTTCAAGGTCACTGGCCTAAGAATATCACCAAAATCTTCGAAATTTTCCTTTATCTCATCAACTATTTCAGTTACAGGCTCCTAATTTTTACTGACATCTCATAAAGGCCTACAAATAGCGTGCCCTAAGGTGACCTTGGCCTATTTTTTTCAAGGTCACTGGCCTAAAAATATCACCAAAATCTTGAAATTTTCCTTTATCTCATCAACTATTTCAGTTACAGGCTCCTAATTTTTTTTACTGGACACATGCAAATCTCATTAAGGGCCTATTTTTTCAAACTGGCCTAAAAATATCACTAAAAAAATTTTCTTAATCTCATCAACCAGTTGGCCTATTTTTTTACTGGACATGCATCTCATTAAGGCCTTCAAACATAAAGGTGACCACCCTAAAAACTGGCCTAAACATATTACATTTTGCTTTATCTCATCAACTATTTCAGTTACAGGCTCCTAGTTACAGGCAGCGGGAGCTATGGTATCGGGCTCCGCCCGTGCGTGCGTGCGCACGTCTGTCAACAAAAACGTCGACATTTTGCTTCGGCGGGAGCTTCTGGGGCCTCCAGTGCCCTTTATTTAATTATTTCTGGGGTGTGTCACAATATCTGAAAATTTAATAACTTTTGCAGTAAAAGGTTTTTATATAAGAATCCCTTTCATACGTATGAAACTTTAGAGAATGTGAAAAACATTGCTGTGCTTTTTTCTACCTCCGGTGAAGGTTTCTTAAACAATAAAGCACTTTTGAGGGTCCTCCTTCTTGATCAGTATTTGTCTACCACTGTTCAGTGGAGCACTTTCACTCTACTTTTCTCCTGATGGCTGAAATTCGATTTTTGACAAAATATTTAACTGCTTTCCAATCTCTGCTTCCTAGGGCTTGCGGTTCTGCAGTAATGCAGCGCTCACAGTCCATTTTCCCCGGAACTTGATTCCTTATTATGAATTTTCTTAAATGTCTCTCTACTGCAGCACATTCCTCTGGTGTCCAGCTTCTTTTGACAGTCATCTCTTTACCTATGGCATTAAAAGAACACAATAAAAGCTTAAGAACCTATAAGAAGTCTTCATTGGAAGTGAAACATCAGTGGATTGATCACATACACCATCCATTGCAGCACTGATTTGGTAAAGGGACCAGAAATGACTCTCCCACAATCAATGAGAAATATGCATAGTTTCATTGTCCAGGACAGTTGTGGAAAGATCATATGTTCTCCTGTCAACTGGATGCTTAGAGACCTCTAACTACATTGGTGCCCAATACCCCTTTCACACACAACCCACAAGTATGATGGGTCATGAAACCCGAGAGCAATCTGCATTGGAAATGAAGTTATTGTTCATTATCATTTTTACACCTGTGCAGGCACTCAAAACTTGAACTAACCAGATGATGGAGGTTGTTTATGACCAGCCTATCGAAAGCCCCTGGAGGTGCCGAGAGATACAAGCATGACATTCGCGGATTTTGCATTAATTTTAATGACCAGGATTAATTATATTCAATATTGTTCCCAACACTTTATCCTAATTTTAGGACATTTTACATTACAATTGACAGAAAACTTCCCAGTAAACACGTCGCAGCAACATATTGACAATGTGCCGGTATGTCTCGACATCTCAGGGACAATGGACCAGTGAGCAAACGAAGCTGCAGATAATTATGTTCAGGAAGGCAATTACCCACTCTATTTGATGGGGGTGGCAAGGGACTTGAAAAATGGAGAGCACTGGCCAAAAAAAGGTTGAGAACCACTGTTCTAAGCTCACCACTCTTTCTTGCTGACTTCCTCTGGTTTTGGGGAAATGACGTGGAGGTACATTCCTGCACAGATGTTGCACCGACCTCATCTTCTGACTCCTGTGTTTCTGGCATACTGGCATCTAAATACAGAAAAAAAAGTTTATTCAAATCTAAAAAACAGATATCTGTGGATTGACATTAATTCCCATTGACAAGGAGAACCTGACAGTTTTCCAAGATTGAAAACAATATGAGTACACCCCCTCATCAATAAATTGGCTGCTGCTTTCATGCCGGGCGAGTGAACGCTGTGCGCGTCTAGCTGCCGCTGCTCCCTGGTACCTTTTGCTTTTAATCTTTAACTTTTATTGTTTTTATTGTGCGGTCTGACTGATTCTGCCTGACTGCAACGGATTTGACTTCTGCAATCCTCGCTACTGCAACCCTTGCCATCCCAACGTCTTGTCCGGAGTTGGTGAGTGCTCGGTTCACTCTTACCTGAGCCACCGGCGTCTGGATTAATAGGATGTTTCTCGGGCTGGTGCTCACCTGGACTAACCCTGCTCATGACATCCCACCCTTCGACTGCAGTCATCCGGTACTCGGTGAGGGAGCTTTTACAACTACACTTCCGCCTGGCTGTTACCATCCTCAGAGCTGCACCTTTTCCCAGACATTGCCTATCATCCTCGCTGAAAATATACCCATCGTGGGTCCTGTCTGAGTTTCCAGTTTGACAACTCCAACCCCATCCGATCTTTCTGGTCGTCATCCTGTCTTCCACCGAGGAACTCCGGGCGGAGAGCTGACCATAGCGTCCTAGCTAGGCTGCCTCGGCTGGCTATCAGTCATGGCTCCCATGCCTTCACCAAAGTCAACTTCTGACTTTTCAGCATTCGTTCACTGACAAAGGACTCCTGCTTCAAGATCTCCTAACTGACTGCAAGTTTGATTTTTTATGCTTAACTGAAACATGGCAACAACCTGGCGTTTTCTCTGCACTGAATGAATCCACACCAGCTGGGTTTTTTTGCATCTCTCTGCCGCGCCTCTCGGGGCGAGGTGGAGGTCTCGCAATGATCTATCGCGATACTTGGAAAGTCTCGCCCATCCCAGTTGCCACGTTTGCTTCATTTGAATCCACTGTAACACAACTGAATGGACCTTCTCCTGTTGTTGTGGCTATCGTTACTCATCCTCTTACAGGAGGGAAAAATCACCTGAATTATCAAAGTTAAGCATGTGGTGAATTGGCCGCAGGCCAGCATCACTGAATCTTAACGTTAGTCTCACAAATCGAGCAAACATATTGCAATTTCACTGGTAAATAAATACAGTGTTTCCCATACATTGACGAGACTATGGCGGCCCGCCATAGTCTAATTTCCCCCGCCATAGTCTCAATATGCGCAAATGCCGCGTGTTGAGATTACATGCGCACATTTAAAAAAAAAAAACAAGAAAACGGAAAAATAGGAAAGGCACCGGAAGACGCGCAATCCCCCCCCACACACACACACAACAACATGAGAAACCCCCCCCCCCGCCCAACAAAATGAGAATCATCACTCCCCCCGCTCATCAGAATGAGAATCATCTCCCCCCCTCCCCGGCTCAATAGAATGAGAATGACCCCCTCCAGACATCAGTCTGCCACCACACGTGCCCCCATAGTCTCCAAAAATTCTGTGGGAAACACTGAAATAAATAAATACATTTTTAACTTTCAGGAAATAGCCAGGAAGAGCTACCAGCTAAAATAGGGACTTGAAAAATGGAGAGCACTGGCCAAAAAAAGGTTGAGAACCACTGTTCTAAGCTCACCTCTCTTTCTTGCTGACTTCCTCTGGTTTTGGGGAAATGACGTGGAGGTACATTCCTGCACAGATGTTGCACCGACCTCATCTTCTGACTCCTGTGTTTCTGGCATACTGGCATCTAAATACAGAAAAATAAGTTTATTCAAATATAAAAAACAGATATCTGTGGATTGACATTAATTCCCATTGACAAGGAGAACCTGACAGTTTTCCATGACTGAAAACTTGGTAAGTACACGCCATCAACAGAATTCTTGTCGGTACTGATCTGTGGATTTACATCAGAGAATACAAAAATTATCCTCTTAACCAATTGTGCATTGCCAAAAATGGTCAGTACATAGGAAAACCTGCAGGCATTGCATGGACAAACAAAATGTACAACCCCAATTCCGAAATAGTTGGGACGAAGTGTAAATTGTGAATAAAATCAAAATGCTATGACTTTCAGATCACATGAGCTAATATTTTATTTACAATGGAACACAGATAACATTTCAAATGTTGAAACTGAGACAATTTACATTTTTATCCACAAAATTAGCTTATTTCAAATTTTCTGGCTGCAACAAGTCTCAGAAAAGTTGGGACACAGGCAAAAAAGGGCTGAAAAAGCAATTAATATATGAGAGAATCAGCTGAAAGAACATTTTGCAAGTACTAAAAGTTAACTGGCATCAGGTGTGTAACATGATTGGCTATAAAAGGGACGTCTTAGAGAGGCTGAGTCTCTCAGAAGTAAAGATGGCCAGAGGCTCTCCAACCTGTGAAGGCTTGCGTAAAAAAAATTGTGGAATACTTTAAAAACAATGTTCCTCATGTCAAATTGCAAAGGCTTTGAAGGTCTCATCATCAACAGTGCATAACACCATCAAAAGATTCAGAGAAACTGGAAAAATCTGTGCATAAGGGACAAGGCCGAAGACCTTTACTGGCATGATTCTGTCATTGACATTACTAAATGGGCCCAGGAATACTTAAAGAAACCACTGTCTGTAAACACAGTCCGCCGTGCCATCCACAGATGCCACCTAAAACTCTATCATGCAAAAAAAGGAAGCCATTGTTGAGCATGATCCAGAAGCACCGCCATGTTCTGTGGGCCAAGGCTCATTTAAAATGGACTGTAGCAAAGTGGCAAAGTGTCCTGTGGTCAGACGAGTCCAAATTTGACATTCTTGTTGGAAATCATGGGCGTCGTATCCTCCGGGCTAAAGAGGAGAAAGACCACCCCTCCTGTTATCAGCGTTCAGTTCAAAAGCCAGCATCTCTGATGGTGTCGGGATGCATTAGTGCAAATGGTGTGGGACACTTGCATGTTTTAAAAAGCACCATGAATGCTGAAAGGTATATAAAGGTTTTAGAGCAACATATGCTCCCCTCCAGATGACATCTATTCCAGGGAAGGCCTTGTGTATTTCAGCAGGACAATGCATAACCACATACTGCAACTATTACAACAGCATGGCTTCATAGTAGAGGAGTCCATGTGCTGAACTGGCCTGCCTGCAATCCTGATCTTTCACCGATTGAGAACATTTGGCGCATAATTAAACGAACAGTCCGTCAAAGGAGACCCAAAACTCTCCAGCAGCTGGAAGCCTGTATTAAACAAGAGTGGGATCAAATTCCAATGGCTAAACCCAGGAAACTTGTCTCCTCAATGCCCAGACGCCTCCACTCTGTGTTAAAAAGAAGAGGGGATGCTAAACCATGGTAAACAGGCCCCTGTCCCAACTTTTTTGAGACCTGCAGCAGCCATCAAATTTGAAATGAGCTCATTTTGTGGATAAAACTGTAAAATTTTTCAGTTTCAACATCTGCTTTGTTATCTCTGTTCTATTTTAATAAAATACTGGCAGGTGTGATTTGAAAGTCATTGCGTTTTGATTTCATTAACAATTTACACTTTGTCCAAATTATTTTGGAATTGGGGTTGTACTTGCAGTGGTCATAAATATTCATATCTAATGAAAGAGCATTCAAAGCCATCATATCCACATACCTTCCGTGTCCTCTTGTTGACACCCCTCCATGTCAACAGTCTCTAAAATGGTCAATTAATAGAATAAAAATAAGCTAGAAAGCTGAAACTGTTGAGATCAATCTGACAAACAAGATTATACAAAGGTGTTGCATAAACAAGCTGGACTGAAAATATAAATGGTTTAACCGAAATTGTGTAGTTATAATCAAACCAAAACCCCCATAACACTCACCCAATGCATGTTAAAAAAAGGTCAAATACTTGTACAGGATTTAAAGATGGGCAATGTTTTCCTTTTTCACTTTCTTTTCAAAATATACACACCATATACTTAATTAGGTACACCTTTGCAATCTAATGCAATCCAATGCAACAGCTCTGCCAAAAATTCTACGTTTACAAAGTTTGTAATGTTCGTTTTTTTGTTAACATATTGTGAGGAATGCGCAAATTTAATTATATGTTTATTGTTAAGGCTGTAGGTTGCAGTGGTGCCATATTGGACTGCATTATATTGAGAGGTACTTCTAATATTCTGTCACCCTTATTGATATACAGAATACAAAAAATTATATTCATCTCTCAGTATAATGCAACCTAGTACAATACCGCTGCAACCAACCTCAAAAATAAACATATAATTAAATGTACACATTCCCAACACTGTCAACAAAAATTGAACATAATTATCGTTGTACTGGTAGAATTTATGGCAGATTTGTTTCAGTGAATTGCATTAGAATGTACTGGTATACCTAATAAAGTGGCCAATGAGTGTATAATAAGACTAAATACCGTTTACATCAAGGTGAATTTCGTCCAGACTCTTCCCTTTGTATTCTCCTAACCGTCCCTGTTCCAATGCCAGGAGAACCTTGCTTATTTTTGCTAACTGAAGGGTGCCCTCTGGAAGGCGGTAGTGCTTTCTGTGAACATCAATGTTATGCCCAAGAAAATCTGCCAACTGGTCAAGTTCTGTTGTCTTAAGATTCAGAACGGTCGAGAGGGTAGCAATGTGTTTCCGAAGTTTTGTTGAGGTTAGCGCTTTGGGAGTTTTGAGGTCATCACATTCATTCACAAACTGCCTTATGCAGTCGGAACCCCTTAGGTAATGGACAGAATGCGGCAATGCGAACAAGTATCCGTTTTCATTCAGCACCCCACATTCTTCACGCATCTCAGTCAGCATATCGAGTGATTCCCTCATGAGCGGGGTGAGGAGAACAGGAACTTTCCTTCCTCTCTTTCCTACTATGGTTATCCGGATAAAATGTTTGCAAAGCTTCTGCTCCAGTGCTGTAAGGGCCAAGTTAACATCTTCATGCATCTCTGATGTGTCCTTAGATAAGTACGCAGACAAAGGCATTCTGGATACTTCTCCTGCTCTCCGGCGGTTGAAGAGGATGACTTGTGCTAAGGTCACTTTAGCTAGGTCTTTCCAGTTTGAAGGCGAAGGCTCTTCTTTCAGGGCATTCAATCGCTGCTGCTGTTTCTCAGACAAACGGCAATGAAGTTTTTGGACATCCTGCGTGAACGGTAGGAGTTGAGGAGAATTCCACTTTGTCTGGTCAAGTTGAGTTAGCGCTTGGCTTGCAATGTCAAATTTCCAACTTTCTTGATATAGCTGTGCAAATTCCTCAGCATCTTGGGCTGTTTGTTTATCTTTGGTCTTCAGTCCTTCAGACTTGATGAACATGGCTAAAGAGTGCAAGCTGTGCCCAACTTTGCGAGCAAGAGATGGACGTTGGTATTTGCCAGTTTCGTCACTAAATCCGGCGAGGGACCTTGCAGCAGTGACAACATGCCCATAGTTTTCAGGCTTTATGAGTTCTTTGATAGTCTTCACAGGTATAACTTTTTTTGCTTCCAGAACGAGTCTGCCAAATTCTCTCAGTTTTTGTCGAATATATTGGTGTTGGCTGATTACCTTCTCATTCTTGTTGAAAAGTCTGTAACCATAATCTAGAATGCAGCGGTCTTCCTTAATTGCGACTGCGATCACGTCTTGATTCATATCACTTAAGAACTTCCAGTAAGCATTACTAAATCTAGCTGGAGCAGGTTCAGAAAAAGCACACAATGCTTGGACTCTTGATTTCCCTGGTTTAGATTTCTCACCCTGAGGCTTGAATTTGCAGACCTGAAAATGTCGCCACATCACTCTTTTTCTGAACATTCCATAGCAGTACACACAATGCATATATTCTTGTCCTTCAGTTCTTTTCTTCGGTTGCTTCCACGGGATGAGTGCGCCTTTCAGGCTCGCCAAAACTTCAGTATTATGTTGAAGTTCCCCTTATTTCGGATATAATCTAATTGCAGTCGCCTTTTTTTTGAATTCTTTGGAAAACTAAATGCTTTTGCTACATCAAGCTGATCGCTGTGTCGGCGCAACAAGTGTCTTGACATTTTCTGAACGATTTGCCCGCAATAGTAGCAGTGATGTTTCTTGTTGTACCTTCTTGAACCATCCTCTTTATTCATAACTGGATTAACATAGACAGATGGCTCCTCTTCATGGGACATTACAACACTCGCCTCCTTGTTAGCACTTGTTTGAACTATTTTCTCTTCATTCACATCAGTTCTCCTATCAGGACATTTTTGTGTGGGGCCATGACTTGCTTCAGGTTTTCTGCCTTGACTGGACTTAAATTGGCTCTGACTGGAAGACTTGCTACTGCTCTGCTTAAAAGATTCAGTCATTTTATTTTTATTTCCCAGGGATAGGTCACTGCTACAGTCACTGTCTGTGCTTTCCTCCTCAGGATCTGGAATATACTCATCTTGACTATCATCACTTGAGTCATCTGATCCTACAAGACCCCTTTGAATCTTACAAAGAAAAAAAAAAAAAACTGAAGTTAATAACTCAACTTCCAAATTACTGTTTCAACTATGAAAAACTGACAACACTCTTAAAACGATAATTCACTCATCATCTACTCACTCCAAGGCTAATTGAAGGGTTGATGAATTCCTTTCATCCTCAAAACACTTGTGGAGTTTCAAAGAAAAACAGCATTGAAGACAAATCCAAAGCATAAAAAAATATTAAAAAAAAAAAAAAAAAACACTAAATGCCTCTACACTGCTCCTGTGGCGTAATCCAAGAGTCCGTAAACTCCGACATTCAAATCTGACTCGAAAGGATGTCTTTTTTACCATGTTGTTAGCCTATATGTCCAATGTAGCCACTTAGCTAGGAGCTGCGTTATTTTTTGCAAAAAAAAAAAAAAAAAAAAAAAAGAAGCCCAAAATTCAAGATCCGTTATCATAAAGGACATGATAAACTAAATACAAAGAAGAAGGGCAAACTTGCCATAGCCTTGAACTTGTGTTTACATGCAAGCCGGTGTTACAGACCTACTGGTTTCCCTGTTAATAGGTGACCGTTGTTTGTAAATGACGAGGGTTTCTCGTGATAATGGCAGATGTTCTAGCAACGGGAGGAAACATAGCTGACCGTGCAAATGCCTTACAGGTTACAATTCAGTATCACTCCTAATTAACAAGGCTATCCCTCTGATTCCAATAGATTATTGTTGATGGGTGGAGTATAGTAAATACAAATACACATTTAAGTAGGCTAAGAAAAAACAACCAGACATTGACTTACTGATTTAAGATGGGGTTAACAGCTGTGTTAACTTGCGACCGCTGTAATTTCAATGAGTTTGTTGTGCCTGAGAAGTTCAAATTTTAATTTTGGTTGATATTTTTGGTTATACCTTTTCAATACATATGGTTTTATTTTGTATTTTTGGAGATCTACGGTTAATGTCCGCGTCAGTTTTGGGGGAAAATAAACAAACTAGGATCCAATCACAACTTAATAAGCTGCATTTCATACTTTTAAGATTGAATGCACATGCACTGCTGGTGCCACTGAATCATCACTGACCAATATTTTTACCCACATGCCCTTCCCCTAGTTAATTACAGAATTAAAAATATCAGTAATACCATTTTATCAACTTAAATCGAAAATGTTTAATTTTAGAGGCACAACAAACTCAGGTGCTTCAACTATCACTGAATCAATCTGGTCACAAGTTCAGGGAGGAGAATGACCCAAGGTATGAAAAAACGGAAAACTTGTGGCCGGGGGTCAAGGGGGCCGCGAAGGCAGGTCCAGGGCAGAGCCTCGATTCAGTAACCTCAATTGCCCACAAGCTGTTCTCGTTTAAGTCCGTCTGATTAACAATCAAACAATTTATCAATAGAACAACTAAGACCAATACATGACTCAAAATTAGAAATGATAATGAAAAAGTGAATGCCTATAGCCTATATTTACAGGGATTGCGCTAGCCGCTCGCCAAAAAGTTTGGGCAGCGATAATATTTTTGTTAGACCTCGCCACAGTGGCGACGGCCATATATTCTCCGAAGGGAGATTAAATATCATTCTGTGGCTCGTTCAATGATTTTAGATCATGTTAGTTGAATGCGGCGAAGTGCAGAAGTCGGGAAATCATTCCCATAACCGTTGACTAGAGGCTCTGATTGAATGCAGTTTCATTATCATAAATAATCATGAACAATTTCCTTTGCGGGGCCGACTATCTGTACATACATCGCCTTTGACATTGCGCACAGTATTCCCCAACGGGGAGACTAATTATGACCTTGCATATTGTCATGATAATGGCTTGCAGACACACAAATCGGAGCGCTGCATCATTTTGAATATGGCGGAGAAGCACTGGCCTCCCAAGAGCCAAAACACCTTGTCGAACTCCGCCCGTACGATAAAAGTGATTGCAGTTGCGTTCAACAATTTTGATTTCGTTATTTTCCTTTGTTACCGGACGAAATTGTATTGCTATTGGTGTGTTCTGATAATTTGTGCTGCCTTGTCAAAAAAATGCTACCATAATGCAAAGCGATCATAAAGTCTTTGTTATCGCCTTAATATTGCAAAATTAATCCGTCTACAGTAGTAACTTTGATATTAGTTAGCTCATTATGACATAAGCAAATGTTATGAGTTGGATAAGTCTGTTCAAAGATGTATGCCGCACACCATTTATCTTTATCCATCTATTTATCATTTATCATCCAATTTCTGCATTTTCAGGAAAACCTAGCTTGTACTTGCAAATATATATACACCCTTGCAGGTCAAAAGGTGCATTGAAAAAATGTATTTTTATGATTTTTGAACATACTTAAGATGTGAGCGAGGAAACTACGCTAGACTACGTTTGCAATGTTATCGGGCCATCGCAAACCAACCCAACCCCTTGTAAAACCCACAAAACAATACCAACGACAGAAATTGCAGAGGCCGAAGGCTCCACGTGTTCTTTCGGCTGGCGTTAACTCGCGCGACCTCCTGGCTGGTGTGAATCACAATAAAATGGATCTATTTTCTCCGTTCGAGGAACGGGGCACAAAAGCACAGCGGTGACAATTAATCTGACTCCATAATACATTTATAATGATGAATTTAGTTATACCCTCGTTAAATATCTGACTCCAAATTAGAATTAGAATTTATAGTTTAGGGACACATGCGTGAATCTCGGGGCAGCTACGCCGCCAGACTCTTCCGTGAAAACCACTGTACTCAATTTACGCCCCCGGGTAATAGCGCAATTGCCGGATCTTAGTTCGGTGAGAGTTCTAGAGGATGGAAGAAATTACCATGATAGTAGCAACTTTGGCATAAACATATCATGAACCCAGATTTATGTGCACCACAGGGCCCCTTAAGGGGATCGGCCAGGCACCGGCTTATAAACCCAAGGGTGCCCTTAAGGCCAAATCCCCAGGACCGATACTACATAAACCCTTTATATAAGTAGACCGTAATTTGCAATCCAACTTAAAACCTGTCACTACCTATAAACATCAGCTAGCTAGTCTGGAATGGTAAGGAATCGCCCCTAAGTACCGGTTGTAACATGGCTAGAAAGAATAAAAGGATTAGGAGTCACAGAGACCACGCAAGCTTAAAGGGAATAACAGTAATTTATTCACCAGGTAGGCAAAAGCTTGAATCAAACAAATCAACGTTAAACCAATTACAAGTTACACACAATTTAGAAAATGAGGGTGAAGTCATACCTGGCGAAGAAGGCTACACACACACTAACGTGCGCGGGGAGAGATCGGATACGATCTTCCCTGACTATATAGATTGGCTACATACGGCATAGGGATGCGTATGGGAAGTCGACTACGATCCTCCATAATTTAAAAGGACTACTCACGCACTTACATACGCGGGGACAGATCGGATACGATCTTCCCCGAATGGATTGTTTCTCTTTGCTTTAAGCCAAACCACGTCTTTGATCTAGGCGGCATGGCCATAAACACCTGGAAGGGGGGTCGAATCCGGTTTTTGGGTTTCCACCATTGGGAGGATGTAATAAAACACTTCCGCAGAGAGAGGAGAATAGGGTGATTACCAGAGAGTATTCTGACCAAATTCTCAGGAGTTTCCAAAAGGGAATGAACCATAATTTCAATGGGAATGAAACATACTCCATTCAACTCCTTGGATTCCCCCGAGAATAACAAGACCAAACATGATATGAATATGTACTAATATGATGCAGTTGTCATGCAAAAGTCTTAAGATGAATTAATATATAGGTGAATTGGGTTATAGGTCCAGAAGTGATTTCTTAGCAGAATATTGAACATATAAGCATATTGTGACGTTCTCAGAGGTTTAGATTATTTTAAACAGATTAATATGACTGGACTTTAACTTAAGAATAAGGACAGTAATATGACTCCCACAGGGGCATTGTGTCAGCCAGAGCCTTGCAATTACCCCCCCGTACAGAGTAACAATAAGACCATCGACACCTTCCACATGCAGGCTGAGCAAGCATCCTCGGGGGAAGTCCACAAAAGTTTTATTGCTATCTGGCATGGCTCTGGACCGAGCTTATCAGCCATTTGTCGCTTACAGCCTCTGGGCTCCCCCACGCATCAGCATTTGCAGGTCTTACACAGGTGCCGCTCAGAACCCAACCCAAAGGCACAGATGAATTTTACTGGTTTCGGAATGGAACAATCTCTTGTAAAATGAAATATGCAGTGAATTCTTACCAGCCATTCTACCCCCCAAATTTTCCCCCCGGAATTAAACAGATCACAAAAACGATCTTTGGGGCGATAGAAAAAGCGGAAACCCGCCAAAAAACGGAAAATTCCCATCCCTGTAAATTAATGCGTCGGAGGCATTTTAAACTGGGAAACCAATTTGTTGCCTTTTCTTTTTCTATACAAGTAGGCCATGTATTTGAAGCATTAAAAGGTAATGAATGGTTCAGCAGCTTGGCCCAATTTGAAGGCATTTATTTTTTGAGTTAATTCCGGGTGTGGAGTGTAGTTGGGGATTTTTTGGGGGAAATGATGCGAGTCAGAATTTCCGCATCACACAGATTCACCAACTCAAACAACAATAAACTAAATGAATGAAATGGTTAGCCTAGTTAACAATGAGCAATAAAGTATAAAATCCATGAAGGCATTCGCACAGGGACCTACCCTTCTTGTCCGTGGTGGGAACATCTGCAGGTATAACCATAGTTTATAAACAAAGGTCACCGTTAACAGGGAAACCAGTTGATCCGTAACACCAGAACTATCACCACACGCAACAGAGAGAAGTCTGTAGGTGTTTAAGCAATGTTATTACAAGAACGACAAAGGGACTTGCTGAAACACCAGCAGACTTCTCTCTGTTGCGTGCGATGATAGTTCCGCCTAGCACATAAACACAAGTTCGAGGCTAATACAAGTTTATCCTTTCTTCTTCTTCATCGTCTTTAGTTTATTAAGTCCTCCATGATAGCAGATCTTGAATCTTAAGACTTTTCCCGCGAAGAAGAACATGGCTCCTCGCGAAGTGACTTTATTGGACATAAGGTTAAAAACAAGCTTAAAAAGATGTCTTTCGAGTCAAATTTGGATTACGCCACAGGAGCAGTATGGGGGCATTTTATGCTTTTTTAAATGTTTTCTATGGTTGAAAGAGTGGCTACCCTTGAGTTCAGTCAATCTGAATTGGTCTACAATGCTGTTTTTTTTTTTCGAAAGTCCAAACGTTTTTTGAGGACAAAAGAAATTCACTGACTCAATTAGCCTTCGGGGTGAGTAGATGAGTGAATTTTCATTTTTGGGGGAACTATCCCTTTAACCATCAACTGCATGTTGAGATCATGTACATTCTATAAGGGGGCTGAGGGAAATTCAGTTTCAGTCCAAGCAAATTTACAAATTAGAAAGACATACTGTCAAGTTCTGTAAAACTAATGGACTAAAATATTCAATACAATTTGAATGTGTCAAATATAAAGAGTAAAAAGGCACACTCCTGGTGTACAAGAATGTTTGGGGAAATAATATTTAAAAAAATTAAGATACTACTAGTATCCCCAAAAATCAATATGAGGGTCACTAAAAAGAGTGACAGACATGCGTATTGAGTCGTGCAACCACAAACACTAGTCCCAAAAAGTAACATTTCCAGACAATCATCAAATACTAAATAAACTATACCATTTACTTTGGCAAAAAAAAAAAAAAAAAAAAAAAAAAAGAATTATATTCCCAAATCAAAATTCAAGTGAAAATCCCAACACCGACACTGGTAGAATTCATAGTCTAACCCGAGGATAAACAGATGGAAATGGTGTGAAAATACTTTTCTTCCATAAAAGTCCAAAGAATATTTAAATAGTGCAAATATACCCAAAGCGGAACAATGTTGACAATATGAAAAATTATCATGGGGGCGATTTGTAACAATATGTCTTTTAGGATATATGACACAGTCTTTATACATCATCCACAGAATATGCATGTCTGGCACTCTAGTTAGTGAACATGGTGTTGAGTTTGGGTGGCACTGCCCTTTAAGATATAACATGAAGTGTAAAAAAAAAAAAAAAAAAAAAAGGCTTACAGGATGACCACAGCCTCTCCTCGGCCTTTGTGAAGCCATTTCAGATTTAGAAGTGGAGGGGCCCTCTCTGCTATCATCACTTGAATCAAAAAGACCATCTGAAAAATCTGGTATTCTATCCATCTGCTAACAGAAAGTAATGCAAGGGGCATGATTATCCATGTTTGTTCACATGTAAAAATCAATTACAGAGGACACACTTTGGGGGAAAGGGTTGATGAACTAGTTATTAGTATTTAGAGTGTCAGAGGCATTACCAGAATGCTTTTTGTCCTTCTCAGCTTTGGAACAGCTTCATTGTCTGACTGCACACTGACAAGGTCTTTTAAAGAATTTCCATCATCGGTTTCGCTCACTACAGTCTCACTTGAATCGTACAGAGGGTCAGAAAAATCAGGTATTCCGTCCATCTGCAAAAAGGGAGTTAGGTCGAGGTATGGTCATCCAGTGTTGTTTACATTCTATTTAGAATAAATCACGTGATGGATTTTTGAACACTTGCTGATCAACATTTTACTGGCATTCAAAGTATCGGAGGCATACCAGATTATTTTCTGTCCAACATTTCCTTCGAACAACTTCTTCACAGCATGGAGTCAGACATTGGTCATTTTTACAGCTCTGAGCGGATTCATCACTTTCGGAATAGTCCACTAGGGAAAACCCTCGGACGGTCAACACCTAAACAAACAAAATAAAAAGTATGCATTACGAGCTGATAGTAATGATGTATGTGGTGGTATCCGCTAGTGACTAAAGTTGGCTCATGCGAAAACAGTCAATGAATTAGCAAATAACTTAAAGGGATAGTTCACTATTTTTGAAATGGGGTTGTATGAGCTACTAATTGCCAATTATATGCAGTAGAAAGCTCCCTGCTCTCCGCCAGTTAATCTTACCAGCGCATAGTGCTGGGCAGAGATTTAGGCCATACACTGTTGTGAACAGTCCCAAAGTAACAGCGCATTTTTGCGGCCTAAAAGAGGTCCTACCTGAAAATAATACGCCACTTTAATTGTACACTATATTACAAAAATTTACATCGCTTCAGCTGCTCGGAAAAAAACACAGCTGTTCTTAAACTAACCAACCGACATATTCCTCCATGCAGGCGCACTGGAGTAAACTGTGCATTGTAGCGATCAGTTGATTGGGTCAGACTCTTAGCGGTTTTATAAAAGATTGAAAAATGGGTGATTATGACAGCGACGATGAAGTGCCATTCACTTTCATCTCATCACTTTCATCATTCATCTCCACCCAGCACTATGCGCTGGTGCGGCTAACTAGGGGAGAGCAAGGAGCTTTCTACTGCATCTAATGTACACTACTGCTCAAAAGTTTGGGATCACTTGGAAATTTTCTTGTTTTCCATGGAAACACACATGAATTTAGTCTGAATAGGAAATTTAGCAAATGAACAGAACATGCTGACATTGTCTGAGTTAGAAATAATGATTTTAATGGAAAATGATGAATATGTACTTCAAACTTTGCCTTCATCAAAAAAAAAAAAAAAAAACCACCTTCACTGTTGATACTGAAACTGGTGTTTGACGGGAACTATTTATCGCAGCTGCTAGTTGACAACCTGTGAGGCGTCTTTGTCTTAAACTACACACTCTCAGATATTTGCCTTCTTGCACGGTTGTGCATCGGGGCCTCCCACTCCTTTTTTCTGTCCTTGTTAGTGCCAGTTTGTGCTGCTCTCTGAAGGGAGTAGTTGACAGCATGGTAAGAGATTTTAAGTTTTCAATTTCTTGCATTGAATAGCCTTCTTTTCTAAGCACAAAAATAGACTGACGGGTCTCTAAAGGAAGTTCTTTCTTTCTGGCCATTTTGAGCCTGTAAACAAACAACTGCTGATGCTTCAGGTACTAAACCAACCTTAAGAATGTCATGCTCCCTTTTGCGCTCCCTTATTAGTTCAACGGTTTTCAGCAGTGCAACACATTTGCAGAAGGGTTTCCTAATAATCAATTAGCCTTATAAAATGCTTAACTTGGATTCGCAGCCATACCAGGAGATTTATGCGGAGGACTGACAGTTGCTGATAATAAGCCTCTATGCAAAAATGTAGATCATTCTTTGAAAATCATCTGATTAATTTTAATCATTTGTGAAATGGTTAAAAATGTTTGCGAAATGCATGAAAATGTATTTTTCTTTGGAAAACAAAGAAATTTGCAAGTGATCCCAAACTTTTGAGCGGTAGTGTACGTAGTGGCAATTTGTAGCTCATACAACCCCACTTCAAAACTATCAAACAAAACTATCCCTTTAAACCAAAATGCAAGGCGTGATCTTTTTCTAGATGTCTCGACAACTTAAACATATAAGGGGCTGCAATGGGATCAGATTCAAAATACCCTTTTTAAACATGCAACTGCACAGGAGGCGTAAAAATATATCTACAATAACTCAAGTTTAGATACTGACAGGTGTTGACCAATGATGGAAAATCACTTCAAGTAAGATCCATATGGGTAGGCATCGTGAGGACAAGACCACAAATGCATCCTTATGAAAAGTTCCCGGGCCCCATAAGGGCAACACCAGACACATGAGTGTGTGAGGTTCACAGGCCCCATGAGGGAAACACTAGAAACATGAGTGTGTGAGGTTCACGGGCCCCATGAGGGAAACACTAGAAACATGAGTGTGTGAGGTTCACGGACCCCATGAGGGCAACACTAGAAATGTATGAGTGTGTGAGGTTCATGGGCCCCATGAAGACAACACTAGAAACATTAGTGTGTGAGGTTGACCAGCCCCATGAGGTCAACACTAGAAACACGAGTGTGTGAGGTTCACGGGCCCCATGAGGCCAACACTAGAAACACGAGTGTGTGAGGTTCACGCGCCCCATTAGGGCAACACTAGAAACATGAGTGTGTGAGGTTAACCGGCCCCATGAGGTCAACACTAGAAACATGAGTGTGAGAGTTACACAGGCCCCATGAGGGCAACACTAGAAACACGAGTGTGTGAGGTTCATGGGCCCCATGAGGGCAACACTAGAAACATGAGTGTGTGAGGTTCATGGGCCCCATGAGGGCAACACTAGAAACATGAGTGTGTGAGGGGTTCATGAGCCCCATGAGGGCAACACTAGAAACATGAGTGTGTGAGGTTCACGGGCCCCATGAGGGCAACACTAGAAACATGAGTGTGTGGGCCCCATGGGCCCCATGAGGGCAACACTAGAAACATGAGTGTGTGAGGTTCATGGGCCCCATGAGGGCAACACATAGGGCAAACATGAGTGTGTGAGGTTCATGGGCCCCATGAGGGCAACACTAGAAACATGAGTGTGTGAGGTTCATGGGCCCCATGAGGGCAACACTAGAAACATGAGTGTGTGAGGTTCATGGGCCCCATGAGGGCAACACTAGAAACATGAGTGTGTGAGGTTCACGGGCCCCATGAGGGCAACACTAGAAACATGAGTGTGTGAGGTTCACGGGCCCCATGAGGGCAACACTAGAAACATGAGTGTGTGAGGTTCATGGGCCCCATGAGGGCAACACTAGAAACATGAGTGTGTGAGGTTCACGGGCCCCATGAGGGCAACACTAGAAACATGAGTGTGTGAGGGGTTCATGAGCCCCATGAGGGCAACACTAGGAACATGAGTGTGTGAGGTTCATGGGCCCCATGAGGGCAACACTAGAAACACGAGTGTGTGAGGTTCATGGGCCCCATGAGGGCAACACTAGGAATATGAGTGTGTGAGGTTCATGGGCCCCATGAGGGCAACACTAGAAACATGATGGGTGAGGTGGGTGTGAGGTTCACGGGCCCCATGAGGGGAAACATGAGTGTGTGAGGTTCCCATGAGGGCAACACTAGAAACATGAGTGTGTGAGGGGTTCATGAGCCCCATGGGCAACACTAGGAATGTGAGTGTTTGAGGTTCCCCATGAGGGCAACACTAGAAACAAACATGGGCCCCATGAGGGTGTATGAGGTTCATGGGCCCCATGAGGGCAACACTAGAAACATGAGTGTGTGAGGTTCATGAGCCCCATGAGGGCAACACTAGAAACATGAGTGTGTGAGGTTCACGGGCCCCATGAGATGACAGTGTCTAACATTACTCCATTACCTGCACGGTAGCATCATCTCGGTTTGAATCCTCATGGGAAGTATGATCTATAGGGAACGTCTCAGTCTCTACTGCCATAGCAGGAGCCTGCATGTTTGTCACCTATAATTCAGATAAAAAACAACACATCACGAACTGAAAAAAATTACTGAGTTTGGAGATATTCACTAGTTACAAAATTAGGTCGAGTGAAAGTATTTTCTGAAAACTAATTGCGAAGTATGGCCTTTCCTAGAGGGATCAGCAAGTGTCACGCGAACATACAGCGGGGAAAATAAGTATTGAACTCATCAACATTTTTCTCAGTAAACATATTTCTAATGGGGCTATTAACATGAAATTTTCACCAGATGTCGGTAACAACCCAAGTAATCCACATATACTAAGAATTTCCACAAATAAGTCCATAAATTATGTGTAATAAAGTTAAATGACACAGGGAATAAGTATTAAACACAAGAAGGAGGTGCAAAAGCCATGGAAAGGCAAGAAACCAGCTCTAATCTGTCAGCATTTAGAAAGCAATCCTGCACCCTATCAGTGCAAATTAATATCAGCTGGTTAAGACCTAATTGATGGCCTATAAAAAGGTTTCTCATTTCCAAGGTGTCACACAAGAAGCATTTCATGATGGATAAAAGCAAAGAGCTCTCTCAAGACCTTTGCAACCTTACTGTTGCAAAAAATACTGATGACATTGGTTACAGACGTATTTCTAAACTTCTGAATGTTCCAGTGAGCACCATTGGGGCCATAATCCGGAAGTGGAAAGAACATCATTTCACCACAAACCGGCCACGACCAGGTGCTCCATGCAAGATTTCTGGCAGAGGAGTCAAAAGAATAATCAGAAGAGTTGTCCAAGAGCCAAGGACCACTTGCGGAGAGCTTCAGAAAGACCTGGAATTAGCAGTACAGTTGTTTAAAAAAAAAAAAAAAAAAAACAATAAGTAATGCACTCAACCGCCATGGCCTCTATGTACACTCACCACGCAAGACCCCACAGCTGAAGAAAAAGCATGTTGAAGCTCGTTTAAAGTTTGCTGCACAACATTTGGACAAGCCTATGAAATACTGGGAGAATATGGTCTGGTCAGATGAGATCAAAATTGAACTCTTTGGATGTCATAGCACACGCCATGTTTGCAGGACAAATGGCACTGCACATCACCCCAGAACACCATACCAACAGGGAAGTTTGGAGGTGGGAACATCATGGTGTGGGGCTGTTTTTCAGCATACAGTACTGGCAAACTTCATATAATTGAAGGAAGGATGAATGGAGAAATATACCAAGACATTCTTGATAAGAATCTGCTGCCATCTACCAGGATGCTGAAGATTAAATGAGGGTGGACATTTCAGCAAGACAATGATCCCAAACACACAGCCAAGTAAACTAAATTGGTTTCAGAGAAAGAAAATAAAGCTGCTAGAATGGCCCAGTCAATCACCCAACTTGGATCAAATTGAAAATCTATGGAAAAAACGGAAGATCAGAGTTCATAGAGGAGGCCCCCGGTACCTTCAAGATTCAAAGACAGTTTGCGTGGAAAATGAGCCAAAATCGCACCTGAGCAATGTATGCGACTAGTCTCTCCATACAGGAGGCATCTTGAAGCAGTCATTACCAACAAAGATTAAGTATTAAATAAAAAAATGCTACAAATTTGCGGCACAGATTTGCCTGAACAAGTTTGCTAAGTTTTCGATGCGTTTGGCTGTTGCGTGCAATGCGAAAATAATTTCTCTCTCACACTCACATTCAACATGCTTCACAAAATGTTTTCCACTTTGCGTATATTTTCGAACACTTAAAAACCAGGGCTATCTTAAAGGTAACCAATTTGTTCCTTACCCTCAACTTTTTTTTTCACATAATTTGCCAGGCTGTTCCAATAAAAAGATTTGTATGTAAGTTTAAATGTCGTCTTGACCCCTAACAAGGATAAATTCTGAAGGAAAGCGATCACTCCACCATTACGATCAGCCACTGCGGCTGCTGGACCGCAACCATTTTGACGTACCTACTACTTAACATGCATGAGCGATTTGCATGAACAGTCACTTCAGATCAGTCATCAGATTCGACTGCTAGTAAATCAATTACGTATATGCATGAGAAATTTATAACTATAAATATTTCTAGTTACAAATATGGGACGATTTCAAGTACATCAACGATCTGAAGGTGCAAGGAAACAGGGAAATCGGGTATTTTGCACCAGGCATCAAGTTTACTTACGTATCCAGCAAAAGTTTGGCCACATCTTCATCGGAAATATCTCCAAACCCGGCTTAAAGTTTTCAAGTGATCACTTTGGCTTTATATTTATCCTGGCCTTCAATCGACCTTCTTCCTGGACTTTTCTCGCACCTTTTTGGGCTGAATCAGTCAGATATTTCTTTGGCCGCGGCATGTTGCTGTTGGCTAACTTCTCTTCATTTCTGCGTCCACCGCGCACATTCGCTTTCGTGTGACATCATTTTTGCAAACTCATAAATACTAATGAGGTATTTCAAATGGCATGGGAAGTTTTTGCGTGTCGCAAAAACTAATTTCACATTCAATATTCAGGGTATTGCAAGTTCTCGGAGAAAAAATGTATTTAGTCCCATTTGTTTTGGTCATATCTATTAAATTATACAAAGAGAACAAATTTATTACCTTTAAAATGATTTAATTTTAAAGAAATATTTTTTATAATACTTATAATTCTATGATGGAAGGTGGAATTCAGGGGTCATTTTTTATTTATTTACATTTTTTTTTTACTATTTATTCGGATTATTGGCATTATTTCAATCTACCAAGGTAGCCTCGTTAGGTCTTTCTGGTTCTCATTATCTCTTCTTAATCATTATAGGCTACATTTTGGTTTTGATTAGTCAGTTGGCTGAATAAATGGCTTGATTGCAAGTAAGGCAAAGTACACGGGAATTTATTTAAGGTAAGCTAATTATGCCAAGGTGATGGAGGCTGTCCAACCTCGCTGGTAATTAGTGGACTTCAAAATGCAGTTTTCTTCCCAAAAGCATTTCAATTGGCCTCTAATGTTTGTTAAACACCGCATCAGGTATGTATCATAGAAAAGACAATCAGAAAGCTTGTCTGTCTGCCCCGTAGTGGCAGTTACTTTTACCTTTATTGCACTTAAAACAATCGCCCAGCCCTACTAGCTACTTTTCAAGGTTATGTGCCATTGACAAGGACTAATTACAGTTGTAGTTTGAGATGAGAGTAACATCAAATTTACACCAATTATTGGTCAAATGTCATCAGCAAGGCTGCCATGGTGACATATTACCATGCATCGCGTGGGTATCTTTAAACATGCAACAGCTCAGGAAGTGCGCAAAAATATCTGCGATAACTTGAGTTGAAATACTGACAGGTGTTGCCCAGCAATGTAAAATCACTTAGAGTGAGATACGATCAGGAGGACCCCATGAGGGCAACACTAAAAACGTATGAGTGCGTGAGGTTCCCAGACCCATGAGAGCAACACTAGAAACGTATGAGTGTGTGAGGTTCACAGACCCATGAGGGCAACACTAGAAACGTATGAGTGAGTGAGGTTCACAGACCCATGAGGGCAACACTAGAAAAGCGTATGAGTGTGTGAGGTTCCCAGACCCATGAGAGCAACACTAGAAACGGATGAGTGTGAGAGGTTCACAGACCCATGAGGGGAACACTAGAAACGTATGAGTGTGTGAGGTTCACAGACCTATGAGGGCAACACAAGAAACGTATGAGTGTGTGAGGTTCCCAGACCCATGAGGGCAACACTAGAAACGTATGAGTGTGTGAGGTTCCCAGACCAATGAGAGCAACACTAGAAACGTATGAGTGTGAGAGGTTCACAGACACATGAGGGCAACACTAGAAACGTATGAGTGAGTGAGGTTCACAGACCCATGAGGGCAACACAAGAAACGTATGAGTGTGTGAGGTTCCCAGACCCATGAGGGCAACACTAGAAACGTATGAGTGTGTGAGGTTCCCAGACCAATGAGAGCAACACTAGAAATGTATGAGTGTGAGAGGTTCACAGACACATGAGGGCAACACTAGAAACGTATGAGTGTGTGAGGTTCACAGACCCATGAGGGCAACACAAGAAACGTATGAGTGTGAGAGGTTCACAGACCCAGGAGGGCAACACTAGAAACTTATGAGTGTGTGAGGTTCACAGACCCATGAGGGCAACACTAGAAACGTATGAGTGTGTGAGGTTCACAGACCCATGAGGGCAACACTAGAAACGTATGAGTGTGTGAGGTTCACAGACCCATGAGGGCAACACTAGAAACGTATGAGTGTGTGAGGTTCACAGACCCATGAGGACAAGACTAGAAAAGTATAAGTTTGTGAGGTTCCCAGACCCATGAGGACAACACTAGAAACGTATGAGTGTGTGAGGTTCACAGACCCATGAGGGCAACACTAGAAACGTATGAGTGTGTGAGGTTCACAGACCCATGAGGGCAACACTAGAAACGTATGAGTGTGAGGTTCACAGACCCATGAGGGCAACACTAGAAACGTATGAGTGTGTGAGGTTCACAGACCCATGAGGGCAACACTAGAAACGTATGAGTGTGTGAGGTTCCCAGACCCATGAGGGCAACACTAGAAATGTATGAGTGTGTGAGGTTCACAGACCCATGAGGACAACACCGTATGAGTGTGAGAGGTTCACAGACCCATGGGGGCAACACTAGAAACGTATGAGTGTGTGAGGTTCACAGACCCATGAGGACAACAACACAAGAAACTTATGAGTGTGAGAGGTTCACAGACCCATGAGGCAACACTAGAAACTTATGAGTGTGTGAGGTTCACAGACCCATGAGGACAACACTAGAAACGTATGAGTGTGTGAGGTTCACAGACCCATGAGGGACAAACACTAGAAATGTATGAGTGTGTGAGGTTCACAGACCCATGAGGGCAACACTAGAAAGTATAAGAGTGTGTGGGGTTCACAGACCCATGAGGACAACACTAGAAAACATGAGTGTGGAGGTTCAAGACCCATGAGGACAACACTAGAAACGTATGAGTGTGAGAGGTTCACAGACCCATGAGGACAAGACTAGAAACGTATGAGTGTGAGAGGTTCACAGACCCATGAGGACAAGACTAGAAAATGATGTGTGTGAGGTTCACAGGCCCATGAGGGCAACACTAGAAACGTATGAGTGAGTGTGGAGGTTCACAGACCCATGAGGACAAGACTAGAAACATGAGTGTGTGAGGTTCACAGGCCCCCATGAGGACAAGACTAGAAACGTATGAGTGTGTGAGGTTCACAGACCCATGAGAGCAACAAGAAAGAGACAACACTAGGTTCATGGGCCCTAACTGAAAAAACACTAGAAACGTATGAGTGTGTGAGGTTCACAGACCCATGAGGACAAGACTAGAAGCGTATGGAGTGTGTGAGGTTCACAGACCCATGGGGACAAGGGAAAATAAAACGAACTCATGACATTTGTGAGTAAAGGTTCACAGACCCATGAGGACAACACTAGAAATTTTCACCATGAGTGTGTGAGAGGTTCACAGACCCATGAGGACAAGACTAGAAACGTATGAGTGTGAGAGAGGTTCACAGACCCATGAGGACAACACTAGAAACAATGAGTGTTTTGAGGTTCACAGACCCATGAGGACAAGACTAGAAAGTGTATGAGTGTGTGAGGTTCACAGACCCCAACACTAGAAACGAATGAGTGTGGAGGTTCACAGACCCATGAGGAACACTAGAAGCATTTCATGAGAGGTTAAAGACCCATGAGGACAAGACTAGAAAGCAAGTGAGTGAGGTTCACAGACCCATGAGGACAAGACTAGAAACGTATGAGTGTGAGAGGTTCACAGACCCATGAGGACAACACTAGAAACGTGAAGTGTGAGAGGTTCACAGACCCATGAGGACAACACAACCACTAGCAAAGACCCATGAGGACAAGAGGAGTCAAAAGAATAATGAGTGTGAGAGGTTCACAGACCCATGAGGACAAGACTAGAAAACGTATGAGTGTGAGAGGTTCACAGACCCATGAGGACAACACTAGAAACGTTTCAGTGTGAGAGATTCACAGACCCATGAGGACAACACTAGAAAAATATGAGTGTGAGAGGTTCTTAGGCCCCTATGAGGGCAACACTGGAAATGTATAAGTCAGGTTAAATAGTTTGAGATGACAGTGTCTACATTACTCCATTACCTGTATGGTAGCATCACCTCGGTTTGAATCCTCATGGGAAGGATGATCTATAGGGAACGTCTCAGTCTGTAATGTCATAGCAGAAGCCTGCTCGTTTGTCACCTGGAATTCAGATACAAAAAACAAAGAACACATCAAGAACTAGAAAAGAAATTATTTATTGAGTTTGGAGATATTCACTAGTTACAAAAATTAGGTGAGGAAAATATTTTCTTAAAAATAAGTGCATGGTATGGCCTTTCCTAGAGGGATCAGCAAGTGTCAGAGAAACTAAATAACTCGGTTACCACAGGGACCCAACTTGTATCAAATTGAAAATTTTTGAACAAAATGGAAGCCAGCAGCCATATTGGGCGTCCCAAATTACCTTGAAAAATCGGTCTTGAGCATTGTCATATATACATCTTCGCCTGTGTACAATTTGAAAACATTCCTGTAATAATTGTGGCTTCCAGAGCCCGGAACATAAAACATTTCGGACAAAATGGCCACCAGCAGCCATACTGGATGTCCGAAATTGACGAAAATCGGTCTTGAGCATTTTCATATATGTGTATATATATCTTTGCCTGTGTAAAATTTGAAAACATTCCTATAGTAACTGGCTTCCAGAGCCCGGGACATAAAATCTCTGCGGCGGCAGCTCCGCCCCGAACTAAACCATAGTATCTCCCGACTATAACCATTTTCGGGGAGATACAAATATCTGGGCGATTTGATGGATCACATTCAAAATACCCCTCTTAACCCAATAGCACTTAGTCTCATTATATATAGATTACCTCTGTTTCCTGCAAATATGGCTCGTGAACTGCCAACAGGGAGGATCAAACAAAGCCTTAAAAAAAGAATGGTCACGACCTGTTTTCAATCATTCATTTAAATTACCATTACAGAAACTCCGAAAACTCTCAACATTATTTGGGTGTGGCCAGTTTCCATTTATAACGAACACATACCTGTCAACTCTGCGCACGTTGTGAGTTTTTAAGCACCGCCTTTCACACGGGACCATGAGGAAATGAATTTTTCCAACGACACAATGATTACATTCAAAGTCAATGCAAAAACGCAGGGTATTGAATACACATCGACTTTGAAGGTAATCTGTCAAAGAGAAAAAAATACGATTTAATTTTGAAAGCAAATATTTTGGGAGGTTTACATTCCTCTGCTGTAGTCAGCAATTACTCAACAGCATTATTTAAGAGATTTCTCATTCAAGAGAATTGAAGTCCTTGTGCATGGAGGGTTGGAGGCAATGGAATTCATAAGACGTTTCAAATGATCTTATTTTATTACAATGATCGCGGAAACACATGCATTGCTTCTAACCGCAAAAAAGAAAAGCGTGCAAAGTCCTGAGTGATGGTGTTTTTGTTAATGAAAACTGGGCACACCTGATAATGTTGAGAGTTTCCAGAGACTGGTAATTCAAACGAATGATTGAAAACAGATCGTGACCAATCATTCTTTTTTAAAGGATGGGTTTCATCCTCCCCTGTAGCCATTTCACGAGCCGCCAATGGTTCCCTGGCAATCAACAAGGCGGTTTGAGGCGGTCTAGGGAACAAGTTTCTGGCGGTATCGGGCGGTCAAAGGTGCTATTATTGTTAAACAAGCAACAGCTCAGGAAGTTTGTAAAAAACATACCTGCAATAACATGAGTTCAGATACTGACAGGTGTTGCCCGGTGATGTAAAATCACTTCAGTGAGATTAATAGAGGAGGGCCCCATGAGGGCAACACTAGAAACGTATGAGTGTGTGAGGTTCACAGACCCATGAGGGCAACACTAGAAACGTATGAGTGTGTGAGGTTCACAGACCCATGAGGGCAACACTAGAAATGTATGAATTTGAGAGGTTCACAGACCCATGAGGACAACACTAGAAACGTATGAGTGTGAGAGGTTCACAGACCCATGAGGGCAACACTAGAAACGTATGAGTGTGTGAGGTACACAGACCCATAAGGGCAACACTAGAAACGTATGAGTGTGTGAGGTTCACAAACCCATGAGGGCAACACTAGAAACGTATGAGTGTGTGAGGTTCACAGACCCATGAGGGCAACACTAGAAACGTATGAGTGTGTGAGGTTCACAAACCCATGAGGGCAACATTAGAAACGTATGAGTGTGTGAGGTTCATAGACCCATGAGGGCAACACTAGAAATGTATGAATTTGAGAGGTTCACAGGCCCCACAAAGACAAGCTAGAAACGCATGAGTGTGAGAGGGTCGCAGACCAATGAAGACAAGACCAAAGACTCATGAGTGTGTGAGGTTTACGGGCCCAATGAAGACAAGACCCAAAAGGTGTCAGTCAGGTTAACTCTGTTTCCACAATCAGAAGTCTGTCACATCTCTGAATGATTAACCTTGACTGAAAAGCTGCATCTGAAGAAACGTGAGCACCATTCCATCTCGGTAATGGAACTATATAAATGGTTTGTGATGACAGTGTCTAACATTACTCCATTACCTGCATGGTAGCATCATCTCGGTTTGAATCCTCATGGGAAGTATGATCTATAGGGAACATCTCAGTCTCTACTACCATAGCAGAAGCCTGCTCGTTTGTCACCTAGAATTCAGATAAAAAAACAAGAAAACATCAAGAACTGAAAGAAATTATTTACTGAGTTTGGAGATATTCACTATTTACAAAATTAGGTCACGTAAAAATATTTTCTGAAAACTAAGTGCATGGTATGGCCTTTCCTAGAGGGATCAGCAAGTGTCATAAGAAAATATACGGGGCTGCGATGGATCACATTCAAAATAAACAAGCTCTTAAACAAGCAACAGCTCGGGAAGTGCGCAAATATACCTGCAATAACATGAGTTCAGATACTGACAGGTGTTGCCCAGTGATGTAAAATCACCTCAGTGAGATTAATACAGGAGGGCCCCATGAGGGCAACACTAGAAACGTATGAGTGTGTGAGGTTCACAGACCCATGAGGGCAACACTAGAAACGTATGAGTGTGTGAGGTTCACAGACCCATGAGGGCAACACTAGAAACATATGAGTGTGTGAGGTTCACAGACCCATGAGGACAACACTAGAAACGTATGAGTGTGTGAGGTTCACAGACCCATGAGGGCAACACTAGAAACGTATGAGTGTGAGAGGTTCACAGACCCATGAGGGCAACACTAGAAACGTATGAGTGTGAGAGGTTCACAGACCCATGAGGACAACACTAGAAACGTATGAGTGTGAGAGGTTCACAGACCCATGAGGACAAGACTAGAAACGTATGAGTGTGAGAGCTTCACAGACCCATGAGGACAAGACTAGAAACGTATGAGTGTGAGAGGTTCACAGACCCATGAGGACAACACTAGAAACGTTTCAGTGTGAGAGGTTCACAGACCCATGAGGACAACACTAGAAACGTATGAGTGTGAGAGGTTCACGGGCCCTATGAGGGCAACACTAGAAATGTATAAGTCAGGTTAAATAGTTTGAGATGACAGTGTCTACATTACTCCATTACCTGTATGGTAGCATCATCTCGGTTTGAATCCTCATGGGAAGGATGATCTATAGGGAACGTCTCAGTCTCTAATGTCATAGCAGAAGCCTGCTCGTTTGTCACCTGGAATTCAGATACAAAAACAAGAACACATCAAGAACTGAAAGAAATTATTCATTGAGTTTGGAGATATTCACTATTTACAAAATTAGGTCACGTGAAAATATTTTCTTAAAAATAAGTGCATGGTATGGCCTTTCCTAGAGGGATCAGCAAGTGTCATGAGAAACTAAATAACTCGGTTACCACAGGGACCGAGTCGTGTATCTCCCCGATCCCTAAATTTTGAACAAAATGGCCGCCAGCAGCCATATTGGACGTCCCAAATTGACGAAAATCGGTCTTGAGCATTGTCATATATACATCTTCGCCTGTGTACAATTTGAAAACATTCCTGTAATAATTGTGGCTTCCAGAGCCCGGAACATAAAACATTTAGGACAAAATGGCAGACCAGCAGCCATACTGGATGTCGAAACCCTGAAAAATCGGTCTTGAGCATTTTCATATATGTGTATATATATCTTTGCCTGTGTAAAATTTGAAAACATTCCTATAGTAACTGGCTTCCAGAGCCCGGAACATAAAATCTCTGAGTGTGTGTTGCCCAGAACTAAACCATAGTATCTCCCGACTATCGTCGTCGGGGAGATACAAATATACGGGGCTGCGATGGATCACATTCAAAATACCCCTCTTAACCCAATAGCACTTAGTCTCATTATATATAGATTACCTCTGTTCCCTGCAGTCGCAGCTCGTGAACTGCCAACAGGGGAGGATCAAACAAAGCCTTAAAAAGAATGATTGGTCACGACCTGTTTTCAATCATTCATTTAAATTACCATTACAGAAACTCCGAAAACTCTCAACATTATCAGGTGTGGCCAGTTTCCATTTATAACGCATACCTGTCAACTCTCACGCATTCGTTGTGAGTTTTAAGCTGCTTTCACACCGGACGCGAAATGAATTTTTCGCACGACAGATTACATTCAAAGTCAATGCAAAGACGCGAATACACATCGACTTTGAAGGTAATCTGTCACATCTCGAAAAATACCCCACTGCGTCCATGAAAGCAGCGTCAATCTAAAATTTACATTCCTCTGCTGTAGTCAGCAATTACTCAACGCGTATGTAAGAGATTCTCGCGCAGAATTGAAGTCCTTGTGCATGGAGGGGTTGGAGGCAATGGAATTGCATAAGACGTTTCAAATGATCTTATTTTATTACAATGATCGCGAAACACATGCATTGCTTCTAACCGCAGAGTAAAGAAAAGCGTGCAAAGTCCTGAGTCACAATCGGTGTGCGTTGTTAATGAAAACTGGGCACACCTGATAATGTTGAGAGTTTCCAGAGACTGGTAATTCAAACGAATGATTGAAAACAGATCGTGACCAATCATTCTTTTTAAGGGATGGGTTTCATCCTCCCCTGTAGCCATTTCACGAGCCGCCAATGGTTCCCTGGCAATCATGTGACACGGGCGGTTTGAGGCGGTCTAGGGAACAGAAGTTTCTGGCGGTATCGGTCGGTCCGAGTGCTATTGGGTTAAACAAGCAACAGCTCAGGAAGTGCGCAGACATACCTGCAATAACATGAGTTCAGATACTGACAGGTGTTGCCCGGTGATGTAAAATCACTTCAGTGAGATTAATAGAGGAGGGCCCCATGAGGGCAACACTAGAAACGTATGAGTGTGAGAGGTTCACAGACCCATGAGGGCAACACTAGAAATGTATGAGTGTGTGAGGTTCACAGACCCATGAGGGCAACACTAGAAACGTATGAGTGTGTGAGGTTCACAGACCCATGGGGGCAACACTAGAAATGTATGAATTTGAGAGGTTCACAGACCCATGAGGACAACACTAGAAACGTATGAGTGTGTGAGGTTCACAGACCCATGAGGGCAACACTAGAAATGTATGAATTTGAGAGGTTCACAGACCCATGAGGACAACACTAGAAACGTATGAGTGTGAGAGGTTCACAGACCCATGAGGGCAACATTAGAAACGTATGAGTGTGTGAGGTTCACAGACCCATAAGGGCAACACTAGAAACGTATGAGTCTGTGAGGTTCACAAACCCATGAGGGCAACACTAGAAACGTATGAGTGTGTGAGGTTCACAGACCCATGAGGGCAACACTAGAAGCGTATGAGGGTGTGAGGTTCACAAACCCATGAGGGCAACACTAGAAACGTACGAGTGTGTGAGGTTCACAGACCCATGAGGGCAACATTAGAAACGTATGAGTGTCAGAGGTTCGCGGGCCCTATGAGGGCAACACTAGAAACGTATGAGTATGAGAGGTTCACAGACCCATGAGGACAACACTAGAAACGTATGAGTGTGGGAGGTTCACAGACCCATGAGGGCAACACTAGAAACGTATGAGTGTGAGAGGTTCACAGACGCATGAGGACAACACTAGAAACGTATGAGTGTGTGAGGTTCACAGACCCATGAGGACAACACTAGAAACGTATGAGTGCGAGAGGTTCAAAGACCCATGAGGACAAGACTAGAAACGTTTGAGTGTGTGAGGTTCACAGACCCATGAGGACAACCATAGAAACGTATGAGTGTGTGAGGCTCACAGACCCATGAGGGCAACACTAGAAACGTGTGCGTGTGAGAGGTTCACAGACCCATGAGGGCAACACTAGAAACGTATGAGTGTGAGAGGTTCACAGACCCATGAGGGCAACACTAGAAACGTATGAGTGTGTGAGGTTCACAGACCCATGAGGGCAACACTAGAAACGTATGAGTGTGTGAGGTTCCCAGACCCATGAGGACAACACTAGAAACGTATGAGTGTGAGAGGTTCACAGACCCATGAGGACAACACTAGAAACGTATGAGTTTGTGAGGTTTACGGGCCCAATGAAGAAAAGACCCAAAAGGTGTCAGTCAGGTTAACTCTGTTTCCACAATCAGAAGTCTGTCACATCTCTGAATGATTAACCTTGACTGAAAAGCTGCATCTGAAGAAACGTGAGCACCATTCCATCTCGGTAATGGAACTACATAAATGGTTTGTGATGACAGTGTCTAACATTACTCCATTACCTGCATGGTAGCATCATCTCGGTTTGAATCCTCATGGGAAGTATGATCTATCGGGAACGTCTCAGTCTCTACTGCCATAGCAGAAGCCTGCTCGTTTGTCACCTAGAATTCAGATAAAAAAAAACAAGAAAACATCAAGAACTGAAAGAAATGATTTAATGAGTTTGGAGATATTCACTATTTACAAAATTAGGTCACGTAAAAATATTTTCTGAAAACTAAGTGCATGGTATGGCCTTTCCTAGAGGGATCAGCAAGTGTAATAAGAAAATATACGAGGCTAGAGATGGATCACATTCAAAATAAACAAGCTCTTAAACAAGCAACAGCTCGGAAGACCCAAATATACCTGCAATAACATGAGATCAGATACTGACAGGTATTGGCAGTGATGTAAAATCAATTCAGTTAGATTAACACAGGAGGGCCCCATGAGGGCAACACTAGAAACGTATGAGTGTGTGAGGTTCACAGACCCATGAGGGGACAACACTAGAAACGTATGAGTGTGTGAGGTTCACAGACCCATGAGGACAACACTAGAAACGTATGAGTGTGTGAGGTTCCCAGACCCATGAGGACAACACTAGAAACGTATGAGTGTGAGAGGTTCACAGACCCATGAGGACAACACTAGAAACGTATGAGTGTGTGAGGTTCACAGACCCATGAGGGCAACACTAAAAACGTATGAGTGTGAGAGGTTCACAGACCCATGAGGGCAACACTAGAAACGTATGAGTGTGAGAGGTTCACAGACCAATGAGGACAACACTAGAAACGTATGAGTGTGAGAGGTTCATAGACCCATGAGGACAAGACTAGAAACGTATGAGTGTGAGAGGTTCAAAGAGCCATGAGGGCAACACTAGAAATGTATGAGTGTGAGAGATTCACAGACCCATGAGGACAAGACTAGAAACGTATGAGTGTGAGAGGTTCACAGACCCATGAGGACAAGACAAGAAACGTATGAGTGTGAGAGGTTCACAGACCCACGAGGGAAACACTAGAAACGTATGAGTGTGAGAGGTTCACAGACCCATGAGGACAACACTAGAAACGTATGAGTGTGAGAGGTTCACAGACCCTCATGGGAAACACTAGAAACGCGTATGAGAGTATGAGAAGGTTCACAGACCCATGAGGACAACACTAGAAACATCAAGAACTGAGTGTGTGAGGTTCACAGACCCATGAGGACAAGACTAGAATTTTCTGAATGAGTGTGAGAGGTTCACAGACCCATGAGGACAAGACTAGAAACGTATGATGGTGTGAGAGGTTCACAGACCCATGAGGGACAACAATAGAAACGTCAGATATGAGTGTGTGAGGCTCACAGACCCATGAGGGCAACACTAGAAACGTATGAGTGTAAGAGGTTCACATACCCATGAGGGCAACACTAGAAACGTATGAGTGTGTGAGAGGTTCACAGACCCATGAGGACAACACTAGAAGCGTGTGAGTGTGTGAGGTTCACAGACCCATGAGGACAACACTAGAAACGTATATGAGTGTGTGAGGTTCAAAGACCCATGAGGACAAGACTAGAAACGTATGAGTGTGTGAGGTTCACAGACCCATGAGGGCAACACTAGAAACGTATGAGTGTGAGAGGTTCACAGACCAATGAGGACAACACTAGAAACGTATGAGTGTGAGAGGTTCACAGACCCATGAGGACAAGACTAGAAACGTATGAGTGTGAGAGGTTCAAAGAGCCATGAGGGCAACACTAGAAACGTATGAGTGTGAGAGATTCACAGACCCATGAGGACAAGACTAGAAACGTATGAGTGTGAGAGGTTCACAGACCCATGAGGACAACACTAGAAACGTATGAGTGTGGGAGGTTCACAGACCCATGAGGGCAAAACTAGAAACGTATGAGTTTGAGAGGTTCACAGACCCTTGAAGGCAACACTAGAAACGTGTGAGTGTGAGAGCTTCACAGACCCATAAGGACAACACTAGAAACGTATGAGTGTGAGAGGTTCACAGACCCATGAGGACAACACTAGAAACGTATGAGTGTGAGAGGTTCACAAACCCATGAGGACAAGACTAGAAACGTATGAGTGTGTAGAGGTTCACAGACCCATGAGGACAACACTAGAAACGTATGAGTGTGTGAGGTTCACAGACCCATGAGGACAACACTAGAAACGTATGAGTGTGAGAGGTTCACAGGCCCATGAGGACAACACTAGAAACGTATGATTGTGTGAGGTTCACAGACCCATGAGGGCAAAACTAGAAACGTATGAGTTTGAGAGGTTCACAGACCCTTGAAGGCAACACTAGAAACGTGTGAGTGTGAGAGCTTCACAGACCCATGAGGACAACACTAGAAACGTATGAGTGTGAGAGGTTCACAGACCCATGAGGACAAGACTAGAAACGTATGAGTGTGAGAGGTTCACAGACCCATGAGGACAAGACTAGAAACGTATGAGTGTGTGAGGTTCACAGACCCATGAGGACAACACTAGAAACGTATGAGTGTGAGAGGTTCACAGGCCCATGAGGACAACACTAGAAACGTATGAGTGTGAGAGGTTCACAGGCCCATGAGGACAACACTAGAAACGTATGATTGTGTGAGGTTCACAGACCCATGAGGACAACACTAGAAACGTATGAGTGTGTGAGGTTCACAAACCCATGAGGGCAACACTAGAAACGTATGATTGTGTGAGGTTCACGGGCCCATGAGAGCAACACTAGAAACGTATGAGTGTGTGAGGTTCACAGACCCATGAGGACAACACTAGAAACGTATTAGTGTGAGAGGTTCACAGGCCCATGAGGACAAGACTAGAAACGTATGAGTGTGAGAGGTTCACAGACCCATGAGGACAACACTAGAAACGTATGAGTGTGAGAGGTTCACAGACCCATGAGGGCAACACTAGAAACGTATGATTGTGTGAGGTTCACGGGCCCATGAGAGCAACACTAGAAACGTATGAGTGTGTGAGGTTCACAGACCCATGAGGGCAACACTAGAAACGTATGAGTGTGAGAGGTTCACAGACCCATGAGGACAAGACTAGAAACGTATGAGTGTGAGAGGTTCACGGGCCCCATGAGGGCAACACTAGAAACGTGTGAGTGTGAGAGGTTCACAGACCCATGAGGACAAGACTAGAAATGTATGAGTGTGAGAGGTTCACGGGCCCAATGAGGGCAACACTAGAAAAGTATGAGTGTGAGAGGCTTACAGACCCATGAGGACAAGACTAGAAACGTATGAGTGTGAGAGGTTCACAGACCCATGAGGACAAGACTAGAAACGTATGAGTGTGAGAGGTTCACAGACCCATGAGGACAACACTAGAAACGTATGAGTGTGAGAGGTTCACGGGCCCTATGAGGGCAACACTAGAAATGTATGAGTGTGAGAGGTTCACGGGCCCTATGAGGGCAACACTAGAAATGTATGAGTGTGAGAGGTTCACGGGCCCTATGAGGGCAACACTAGAAATGCATAAGTCAGGTTAAATAGTTTGAGATGACAGTGTCTACATTACTCCATTACCTGTATGGTAGCATCATCTCGGTTTGAATCCTCATGGGAAGGATGATCTATAGGGAACGTCTCAGACTCTACTGGCATAGTAGGAGCCTGCATGTTTGTCACCTGGAATTCAGATAAAAAACTAGATAACTCGGTCGCCACAGGGACCGAGTCGAGTGTCTCCCCGATCCCCAAATTTCAAACAAAATGGCCGCTGGCAGCCATATTAGACATCCGACATTGACGAAAATCAGTCTGGAGCGCTGTCATATATATCTTAACCTGTGTAAAATTTGAAAGCATTCCTGTAATAATTGTGGCTTCCAGAGCCCAGAACATAAAAAATTTCGGACAAAATGGCCACCGCCAGCCATATTGGACGTCCGAAATTGACGAAAATCAGTCTTGGGCATTGTCATATACATATCTTCGACTGTGTAAAATTTGAAAACATTCCTGTAATAATTTTGGCTTCCAGAGCCCGGAACATAAAACCTCTACGGCGGCGGCAGCCCCAAAACTAAACCATAGTACCTCCAGACTATCGTCCTCGGGGAGATACAATAAGACCTTATATAGATCAGATCATATAGCTCTGAGATCACATGGATATCTATGGATAGAAAGATAATCAGATTAATATAAATACAGGAGAAATACCAAAGTAACGGTGTTAGTTGGCACACTTTCACATGCTTTGAATTCCCACCAAAAAAAGTCAGAATGTCAAATCTAACTCACCTTTTCACGCCAAGGCCACATAGAATCACCATAGTTGTAATCGAGTTCAGTTCCCACTTCTATTTTCTTCACCGCAAATAGGCATAAATGTGGCCTGTCATTCACTATAACTTTTTTCATGATGCAGTTCGGAGATTTGTGGTTGTCATTCACTAATCTTCCAAGAGATCCATCTTCTTTGGATGCATCAATACTAAAACATGTCAGAAAACTACCCATTAAACTCTGTACTGTATAAATATCAAATTTCATAAAGTTTATACATTTGGCTCATTCCGTGCGGAATCACCCAAAATTCCAATATTTTCCCAGGTGACCATCTCAAAAAATTTCTGCAAGTAGCTACATATGAGGGATGATCACATGCAAATTTTTTCCCACTAATTCCCACTAGTTTTTTTAATTATAGCAGTTTAAAAACTGGATGCCACGCCCACTTTTAGCGCTCGCGAGTGACATTTTAACATTTTCTTGTTTTCAAAGATCAATATCTCTGAAATGCATCCATGTATAATGCTGAAACTTGGCATGTGTAATATTTAGTGACTATACATTAGGGAATAAGTGTCAAAACTTCCATAGGAAAGATAGATCCTGTTTTATGGGTTGCTGAATATGGCACTTTGTGCTGTTTTGAAATTTTTTGGCAATGTTTACAGGGCTCTAGAGCAAAGACTACTTTCGTGATTGTCTTCATGTTTGAGAATTTACTTTATTAAGTTATTGACTTCATGCAAATGAAAAACTATGACAGTGAAACAAAATGCTGATGAGCTATAGCTTCAACAAAATTGGACCATTACGAAAAATGATCAAAAATTCCCTTCGGTCTACATGAGATTTAGCCATGTAGGCAACTGCCTAGGAAGTTCATATTTTTTTCCTAGAAAGAGACATTCTACCCCAGTCTAAAGTAAAAATTTTATCTCCTAACTCACATGACTTGAAGGTCAGAAGTAAAGATCAAAATGCCTTACGTTTAGTTAAACGTGGCCTATCTAAAATATTCATGTCCAAATTGTGGTTTGTACCATTTCTCATTTTCCCTCCAAAAGACTAAGTGTTTAAAGTAAAACCCTCGTATTATTGTATTTTGAACTTAAAGAAGTCTCTAAAGTGTGGAAAAAAATGTTTATAACACACATACGTCACCGAAAATCCCCCCAAATAAATAAAAAAATAACTACGTCAGTCATCAGTTGTGTTAGAGAAGCCTTCTATCACAAAGAATCTTGCCCAATTACTTGAGGGACTATCCATTTGCGGTATATTACAAGTGTGCATCGGGTATTGAATGTTTGTCCTTCTGTATTATATCAGATTCCCTTAAACATGATACTGTGAGTGTACATGCATTTATCACAACACTGCTAACACATATCAGAGAAACAAGACCAGCTGTAAAAAAAAAGATTTTTTACTTTAGTGATGGAGCTGCCAGTCAGTATAAGAACTATAAGAACTTCTCAAACTTGTGCCTCCATGAGCAAGATCATGGGCTCCCAGCTGAGTGGCATTTCTTTGCCACGAGTCATGGAAAAAGTCCATGTGATGGAATTGGAGGGACAGTCAAACGATTGGTAGCTAGAGCAAGTTTTCAGGCAACTGTAGAAAACCAAATTCTCACTGCTGAGCAAATGTACAATTGGGCCACTGCGAATATTCAAGGAATACATTTTTTTTTTTGTCACAAGTAATAACATTCAGCAAAATGCTGAATTGTTCAAACTGCAGGAACGTTTTAGTGATGCAAAAACTGTTGTTGGCACTCGTTCCCATCATTCATTCATACCTGTTTCTAACATGAAAATGGAGATGAGAAGAGTATCAGCTGATCGGATTTTTAAGATCGTTAACTTGTGTTCTGTTGATAGCGATCAGGACAATCCCTCTGCTGGCACCACACAGTACAGTGATATTAGCCTGTACCAGCCTGGAAAATATGTTGCCTTTATATATGATGATAAGTGGTATCTTGGTAATATAATGCAGAGGAATGAAAATGAACAGGATGTTTTCGTAAACTTTATGAAACAAGGCAAAGGCAATAGTTTCTCTTGGTCTCCTGAATATAAGAAGGACCAATGCTGGGTACCATTACGGCATGTTTTGTGCGCAGTAGAAGCACCCCTGATGGTTCAAAGTACTGGCAGACAATATAAGCTGACTGAAAGAGACCTCACAAAAGTCTCTGAACTTTTTCAAAAGTTTAAATACGAAGACCAACACATATATCGATATATCATTCAGTTAGTGAAAACAAGGAAAATACTATCAATACATGTGTCTTATACATCCCTGCTGTACCTGTACAGAAACACTCCCTGCAGATGACAGTGTAATCATGAATGCTCATACGGTTAACAATGTATCAAACAGTCATCTAAGTTTTGTTTTCACCAAATGTGAAACCTCGATGATACCGTATCAGGATATGTGTAATGGCATACAGAAGTACTACAATAATATACGCTTGTGTATTTGAAACCAAATGTTAGACTTTTGGGTGTAGAATAAAAGATTACCTATATTGTATTTATTGCAGTATTAGTACAGTAGTGTAGTATACCAATGCATGTATTTATTTCTTTTACTTTTTTTTGCAACTGATCAATGTGCTTTATACGTCAATACATAAAAATATTTTTGAGTATGATCTCATTTGAGTTAGAAGATAAAATTTTTACTGCAGTTTGGGATAGAATATCTCCTTCTAGGAAAAAATTATGAACTTCCTGGGCAGTTGCCTACATGGCTAAATCTCATGTAGATTTTTGATCATTTTTCATAATGGTCCAATTTTGTTGAAGCTATAGCTCATCAGCATTTTGTTTCACTGTCATAGTTTTTCATTTGCATGAAGTCAATAACTTAATAAAGTAAATTCTCAAACATGAAGACAATCACTAAAGTAGTCTTCGCTCTAGAGCCCTGTAAACATTGCCAAAAAATTTCAAAACAGCACAAAGTGCCATATTCAGCAACCCATAAAACAGGATCTATCCTTTCTATGGAAGTTTTGACACCTATTCCCTAATATATAGTCACTAAATATTACATATGCCAATTTTCAGCATTATAGATGGATACATTCCAGAGATATTGATCTTTGAAAACAAGAAAATGTTAAAATGTCACTCGCGAGCGCTAAAAGTGGGCGTGGCGTCCAGTTTTTAAACTGCCATAATTAAAAAACTACTGGAAATTAGTGGGAAAAAATTTGCATGTGATCATCCCTCATATGTAGCTACTTGGAGAAATTTTTTGAGAATTTTCTGAGATGGTGACCTGGGAGGCTCTGGGTGATTCCGCACGGAATGACCCATTTTCAGTTTAATTGTATGAGCCATTCAAAATACATAGCAGATTAACTGAAACTTTATGACATGATGGGAGAAAGTCCTAATCCAGTTCCTTTCATTAGCCAAAAATTTCAAGACTTGTAAGAGATAGCTAAATTTACAAAGCAGAACTTATTCACTGGAATTAACTGCTGCAATCCACCTAGCACATGTGATTAAAAGATTGTTCCTGCTTTCATTCTTCAACTATTCAAAACTTTGTTTCAGGTCTAATTAGAATTTCCCTGATCTCTACAAAACAAGTAACGTACTGGCAGGAGCCAGTACAGGACCCTGCGCTAAGGCTGCCATATCCAACCTGTTCCCAGCTGTCAGTACCACGGGATTAAAGCTATAAAAATTTGGCAGATGATCACCAAAATCTAATCAGCTGGAGACCTCTCCATAATGAATATATGTACCAAATTGCATTGCTGTATGTTCAATACTTTTTAAGTTATCGCACAAACAAATTTTGTGGAACCACTGACTGAATGACTGACTGACTGACACACTGACTGCATGACAATTACTGCAGACTAGTCCTGCTAGCGCAGGGAACATGTATCTTTATGTGCTTACCACAAGTGACGTTTCTGCCATTCAAATTCAAACAGAAATGTGCTCTCTATCTCTGAGTAGTGTCTTGACCGGCATTCTTCCACTGATATGAGTTCACCCCTGTACTCCAAGACAAAATCACCTGGTTCGATGGGCTGAGTAGCGAACACTCCCCTTCCTACAAGGACAGATAATTAAATATACATTCAATGATAAGAAACATTCAGTTATCTTAACCTTTCACATACAGCATGACCAACTGTTTATGAAAAATGTGGTATAACCATAACAGAATGTTGTTATAGCCAACTGCCTTTAAAACCAACTTAGTTGAAGCTCAACATTAACTATAACAACATGATGTGGCCACTTTAATAGCCATTTTGGAAATGCCAATACTACCTTTTATAATTTTCCAACTACAAAAATAGGCATTTATGATTCATAAAAACAGGATGCACCACAGACAAAATGCCATTTAAATAAATCTCAAGCACTTCATCTTTGTTTACTGTTAACATTTATAGAAGCCAGACTTATGTAGACTTGCCGATACCTGGCTGTATTTGATTTTATAAAACCATCAGCTGAAAGGCAGTTTTGCCAACAGATATCTGTTTCTAACATGTAGCCAAAATATTTGTTCATTCCGTATGTGTATGTGAAGGAACAGTACTCATAAATGCACTTGTGCAGCCCCGTACCTTTGTTGCTATCGATAAATTGTTCCTTGAACCCCAGCTTGTCCCTCGAAGACAGAATGTATGACGTTGCATCATCAGCAGGCCGTATCCTTGCCTTCCTTTTGAACATTATGGCTCTTTGAAAATATTTTTAAATCATTACACAAGAATCCATCATGAGAAAATTACCTCCAAACCAACCAGTCAACTAATTTCAATGAGTCATATTTATATTCAGTGGTTTACGATTTACAGTCAGTAGTCACCAGAAACTCAGGTGTCAGCAAGATAACATTGACCATAGATATGAAACACTAGGTATGTTTTAGAGGTGGACTGATTGACCTGTCAAGAGGGGTATTCCTGAGCTACGTAACTCTGAGATAGGGGAAATTCCGTTTTTTTTTTTTCAGTCCAGAGATAGAGGCCACTCAAACTCTGGTGAACATAGCCTCCTCACTAGCAGGTGTCCTTGAACACATCCTGAGTTATTCTCTGTCTCCTCCCTCTCACAGACACGTGAGACAAGCTGTTTCTTTTCCTCATTCATTCCATCACATCAAAGTTCATACTGAAGTGCATTAATTAGTGGAGTTTTCCCATCAGAATCAAAGTCCTGATTGGATATTATTTGGTTAATCCAGGACTCTTGAGTTACTGCTTTTATTCAAGAGTCATTTCTTTTTGCCCTCACATTCAAATATACCGGCATCAAGTCACCCTCAGTTCAAAACAAAAAATCTCTGTAGGGCCATTCTCAGTCACGTGTGTGACCAAAAATGTAACAAATAGTAGAAAAAATCTCCTCCAATTACAAAAGCATTGGAGGTTCATGATTGTGGACCTTGTATAAGAGTACTACTTATCCAAGTCTATCAAGTAAAAATGTTATTTGTTAAATTAACTTTAACTACTTAAGGTCAGAGGTCAAATCGACTGGTCACGTGTGTGACTTCACACGGAAACAGGTTTTTTCATAACTCTATTTGACTTCAAAAACTCTGAAGTTGAAAAAATCTAGAATTTTCATAGTTTTGGGGTATGGAGAACAGCAAGGAATAAATTTGATACCTTTCATTAATTTTCAAAGTATTTCTTTATTTGATGACATCTGGTCATGTGTGTGACATTTTGGTTCACTTCTCAAAGAATGGCCCTGTATGATCTTGTGTTGTTCTTTTTAAAATCACTGTGACTCTGTGCACACGACAGCTGCCAGCTTGACAGAGCAGTTCCACCAAAAATTTAATTGCACAGCTCCATCTACAGCGTACATACACTCACACTCCTAAATCTATGTTATAGACCAAGAAGCTTCCATTACTTTGCACCAATAGCAAAATAAAAAGTGCTTAGATTTTACTCAGTCACAAAAGTCAGGAGTTCAGGGCATGCAAAGAATCTGAGGCAAATCTGAAGCACAGTAATTCTTAATTCATCCCGCCACCACTAACAAATCTAAAAGTCGAGGGACCCTCCAAAATAAATAAATGAATAATGATTCACCTAATATGGTAGAACGTTGTATGTGCATATAAATACCATGGCATGACAGCTGAAAACTTTGTCTTTTGTCTCATTTGTATATTTTGATCATAAATAGCCTATAACTGTCTTAAGAATATAAATGACTCTCATGGAGCAACTTACATTCAGCGGGAACTGCATCAATAGATAACACCGTTAAAGCATTTGGAGGCAAATATTCAGTGGTATCTCATCTGTCCGTCTATAAATTTCTTGGTCTTATATAACAAAACGAATGACACGCCAAACGCAATCTATTATGTATTAGCGAGATTTGCTCATACTGAAAGACAATTAGTATTATTTCGTTATGAGACCATTAAACTTTTTCGTCAGGGTGGTAACTCTTTTCGGTAAAGCTAAGTCAAGCCTCCTAAGTGGTTTTAGTCGTAGTCAACCAACAACAAGCAGGCGAACACGAACTGCCTTCTCTTGTAAGATTAATACTACTGGAAGGGAGAACAAACAAAATGGATAGGAAAATTTATCTGCGCTTAAGGACAGCTAACTACTTACTCCATGGTCTTTTAATGAACATATTGTGAAAAGGTGCAGCACACTTCAGGCACTGTCTCATGTCCGTCTTGTGTGCACCGGTTTCGGTCTTCTCTGTCACTGAATCGGCTCGGTCGGAGTTCGGCAGTGGGGGGAGCGCTGGCTCTCCATCCCCGCCCGTCAGCAGCGGGTGCTGTACCAACCCCATACCTTCAGTCTGACAGAGGAAAAAACGAGCGCTCCGAGAGCTAGCAACACTGAATGTGCGCTACTGAATCAGAATTAAACAAACAAATTTTTCATTAATCCGAAAAAACACGAATTAATGAACGTCTCAAAACAGTTCAATGTGGAACACGTCCATCGTCTCCGAGTGCGAGGCGATTCCGTATTTTACTGGACGGTTCCGGTTCGTTACCCTCTCTGTAGTTAACGTTAGCAGCAAGCGAACTGTCCGTAGCTAACATTTTCAGCTAGCCAGCGATCTCCCCGTTGTGCCAGAGTTGAAAGAAACTCGATACCAAGGAATAAAAAAATAAAAAGAACAAGGTCAAAAAAGTTAAATGAACATAGAGAACTGTCACCCGTCGCTAACACGAAGTTGCAGGACTTTTCAGTATTAGAAACCCTGTCTGTAGCTAACATTAGCAGCTAGCAAAATATATCTGAAATTAGCAGCTAGCGAACTGATGGCTAACATTGGCAGCTATCGATCTGTGCAAAATTGTGCTTTATTAAGTCCCATTTTGTTCTGCGAGAGCTCCGAGAAACTAGGTAGTGAGGAAGACACTATCAAAAGAACAAAGTCAAACAGAAGTAAAATAAACCCACCTTATGCTCCCATGAATAAGTTTGTTGCGTTAGTAGTGAGCAGAACCATGTGGCACTAAAGGCCTCAGGCAAGCCATCGTTGGTGAAAATGTTAAAATGCTAATTGAAAAAATTACACACTTCCGGAACTGTGTATCTGCGGCATTACCGCCTAGCTGACTATAGGGGGAGATAGAGAGCAAAAACTTCACACACACTTACACACTTGTACCCATACTTTATCACCTTGTGGGGAAAGGGAAAAAAAAGCAAGAGGCATATCAGGGGAGGTCCTTGAGTTCATTTCCGTTAAAATCAGTGTGGGGCCCACCATTTTGGGCCCCACAAGGCTTTATGGCCCCATACGGTTGGTGGGCTCCTTGTCACTGAGCCCCACAAAGTAACAAAAACAAGTACACACACACACACACACACACACACACACACACACGTACAAGCACACAGATGGGTGAAAAATAAATGGGAAAAAAAATCTATATTAATTGTCAAACTCAGGTGTTAGGCTTCTATAAGCTATTACATCAGCTTTAACAAACCATAGCGTAGTCTACAAGTGGAGTACCGTTCTTCCAAGAGATATTCCCTCATTCGGCATTTTGATCGTGGGACCAGAGAGCACTGTCAAACACAGTCCAAAATCTCCCATATGACTTCAATAGGTTTGAGATCTGGTGACTGCGAAGGTGGTTGCATATGCTTTGGATTATTTTCATACTTATAAAACCATTCAGTGACCCCTAATTCCCTGTGAGGTTTGTCATCCTGGTAGAGACCTCACCAACCATGGTTGTAGTGCTTCATCACAGGAGCTACAAGTTATCACACTTGAATTACATTGATTTGCCATGACCCATCAACCTTTAAGAGGACGAGTGGACCCAGACCATTCCAGGAAAATGAACAGATCCATCTGCATTTGTAATCTTTGTCCAAGCATTTAATCAGGTTTCTTCCTTAAATTTGTCACCCATCTGTATGTACTGAGGGGAGGTGGGGGTTCCAAGTTCCGACTCAATGTAGATGGCAATTAAGAGACACTGAAAGGTGCATTCACAGGTAATGAAATCCTCTGAAAATCCACTCTAGATGTAAGGTTATTTGTTATCTACTAAAGCAATTTTTGATGTAATCCATTTCCACAAAACTTCACTATTAGCAATAATATATAAGACTACTTTGATCTACTTTGATCTTTGATTCGTCAAGATATTGTGTGTGACAAAAGCTTGGCAACACTGTGAGCCTCCAGAATGAAGCAGGATGAAGGTTTCAAAACCACTTCTTTATGAAGTATTCCTGACATGAAGCTTTGGGAAATTACACTGTTGCTCATAAAGTTGGAATATTTTTTACCTCTTTTCATGAAATGATTGTGACAACGTGATTAATTCTTGATAGATAAAGTGTCTGAATACAAAATTATTCCAGCTTTACGGGCAACAGTATATTTTCTTGACCAGCATGGTGTCATGATTCTCATGTGATATTAACATACGACTAAGGTTTTTTTTCCTTTTTAACCTTAACACTATATAAAAATAGAAGAGAGCTATTTTTAAAGATTGATTCTGGCTTTAGCGGCTACATTTTGCACATATCCTACTCTAAATTTTTTTGATTTACGGGCAGCGTATTCAACTGCCTATCCCACGGCAAGCAGAGTAATCGGTTGGCAGAACAGAGAGGAATACAAAATTTTTTTTGTGTGACTTTGCTTCGCCAGGTTCCTTAAATCAGCCGTAATGTTGTCATCGTGACAATTCCTTAGAAGTGCCATACTTCAAAATGTTGTCAGTTAAAGGCCTGGCTGCCCTTTTATAGCTGCCATTAATCCCTCATTACAATGCAAGGAGTTTCCTTTGTTCAATTGACCCTTTACAGCTGAGAGGCGGGACTTAATGGCTCTTAAGGTGGTTTATGGGGTAGAGAGTAATTCTGCTGGGCCAGTCGTGGTGCTAATAAGGCTATCCACTGAGTCATTGAAAGTAACTTCTGGAACACCTGTGGCTGTGGATTTCAGTTCTTCTACAAGTTATCAACTTGCCTTATTAAAGCAGGACATCCTATTTTTCTTTAGTCTGGAAATATTAAATTGGATGATCTGTGCTGCAGCTAAGCCTTCTCATTTTCTCGTCATGTGATAAGGGCACAATGGCCATGCAAGAATGGACGACAGAGACTTCTCACATTATAAAAGACATTCTTTATTAGCTTCTGAAATAACAATACCGTAAAGGTCAACAAATTCTGATTTCATCATACACATCTAAATAATGAGCTGCACTGTATATGCAAAAGCTAATGGGACGCTCAACTGCCATCTGAGGGATTACATGTCATATGTAAATGAATCAGTGCAACATGCAATTTCGAAAATAAATAACCTGTGTATTAAAAGCTAAAGCCTCAGTACCTGTAGTGCTAATTCTGGATATAATTAATGGCCCTAACAACTGTGCAGCAAGCTCACTTAATATCAATCTGCTCAGCATGCTTGGAGATACATAAGCCAAATCTCTGCAACAAACAAGAAGTCTCATATATCCCTGCCAGTATTCCCAGCGGTGGTGAGTTTGAACGGGGCCATTGCAGTGAAGAAGTTAATTAGATTCTAGCTGCCATTGTTTTGCATGGTAAATCCCAGCACTGTATGTTGCAGGGGATGAAGCATTCATCTCCCATTGTGATGTCAGTCCCTTTCATTCTTCTCGTACTCCACTCAGCGCACAAGAGCCTCAGGAGGGCATGTTCATGGCAACCGCCTGCATTGCTTTGACAGGTAAATCTCATTTGCCGGCACTGCGCTACCTAAATGTTGTTCATCCTTCAAAGAGCTTTGTTAGGGTTTATACAAGAATTGTTTGTAATCCACAGATAGTAAAGCATTTATGCAAATAAAAGTGTACTGGGATTATGGAGTCTTTTTGAAGTTCCTGCTCCAACAGTAAACTGTGTTCAGAAAATGTGAAAAGGGTGGGGATGGGGTCTTGAATAATATTTTATTTGTGCACTCCTTTTGAGTATTCCTCTGTATAGCTGTTTAACTCTAAATGGGAGCATAAACCTTTAAGTGCCAAGGTTAACAAATGCGTGTCCAGAGCAGGCTATCACAGATCTGGCTTGTGAACATCAAGCCTAGCCAATGAAATCACTTACTTACAGTCAATTATGGCTGTAGTTTTCCTCATGATCTTTGCTATAAGGAGGAGACTTCAAATACAAATAAAACAGATAGTCTGGAGGATAATGTTTGGAAGGAACAAGTATTTTTTAATTTATTCATGCTTTGTCAAATACCATGCTTGAATTCAGGAAACTCCCTGTTTTGAGATTTTCTTTTCCCAATGAGATTATTTTTTAAAATTTATTTATCTATTTTTTCTTTTTTTTTGTTTTACTTCGGTTGCTTGCTTTTGGGAGGTTACAACAAACTCGATACGCAATTCTACTGGCTTTGCAAAGGCTTCATTTCAGTATATTTGAATTTAAATACTTGTTGCACTGTGAAAGGTTGGGATGTGTGTGTGTGTGTGAGCGGTAAACATATGCCTAACTGTGTGCACAGTATTTGTGTCCATGTACTTCCATGAAAACGTATCTCATGGGGTTTTAGTGAAGGTCAATATCTTGTTTTGTCGGAAGACTTGAGCAGAGTAGAAGAACTTTGGGAAATACTGGCACTAGAAGAGCATTATGGGGAAGTAGATAATTTTTTTTAGATCATGAAAAGACCCACTAGTGTCAAATAGACTACCTTAATAAAAGTTTAAATGTAATCTGTCTCCCCTAATGTCCTCTTAAGTTCAGCATAAAATGCTAATGCTTTTCAAAACTCTATTATCCTACATTACAACCAGCCCGTGTAAAACACCATGTGTCATATACTGTAGTAATGGCCCTTTGAAAGAAGCATCTGTTTTTTATCTCTCACTTTAACTTTTATTTTGTATTTGGGAAGCTTTAAAAACACCAGCACTTTCCTATTAAAACACCTTAAAGTCAATGCTACATTTTGTTAGCGCTGCCAAAAAATGATCAAACGAGACAGAATTTTGTATTAGTTTACTATCTAGTTGGTTTTGATAGTGATTAAACTGCAATGTTTTGATGCCCTCAAAGGAGTGGTATCACTGCCTTGGTATATGGTAAATGCCTGAAATGTCTTGCACTGCCCGTACACTGTCTTGGCAGTGTACTGTCCTTGCGTCTGTCCATGACAGTCTACCCCTGCGAATTTATAAAGTATAGCAATTGCAAATTGTACCAAGTAGATGCACAAAAAGTTTAAGAAGCTCTCTATGCCTGATAAAAATGTTTGAGTAGTTTATGCCCATATAAAGTTCTTACAGCTTCATATGCCAATATGAAGTTACATTAGCTGTATATGCCTATATACAGTTGTATAAACTGTGCTTGGCATGTAAAGTTGAATTAGTTGTGTATTCTGTATAAAGATGTTTAACCCCTTGCACAGAAGCCAAATCTAGCAATTTACACAGTGCTGTATTTAAGGCTTTAAATTTGAGATTTGAGCTACACAGAGAGAAGGGAATAGCTTAAATTAAACAAGACACTTGTAGCATTTAGACCATCTTATTTTAGTTCATTTAATTTTTGAACAGAATGAGGACTGCTAACACAAAAAATATTACTGAAAATTCATTATTGGAATTGTAAAAAATAATAATAATAAAACTAAATATTGGGAATTGAAAAATGGTTGGGAGTTGCATCAATAGATTTCCAGGATCATAAACTCCTTGACCACAAGTGTGCTACATCTGAATGTGATATTCAAAATTACCTTTCTATGAGCCAAATAAGATAACTATCCAAGTAGCTCCCCAAATGGCTTTCCAAGTGGCTCTCCATGCTCTCTGGGCTTTCAAAATTTTGCACCGCCAAATCATGTAATAATCATCTTTTTACCACAAATCAACTTTTGACTCATGAAACTCATTACAAATAAATTATTTTCGAGAGGGAATTAGCATGAGTTCATCAATACAGGTGGGGATGCACATCAATGGTCACCAAAAACCCCCGCAAACCAAAAAATTATTTTTTTTCCATTGTAAAGTTTTAAATGTATCCATTTTTAATGATAGCCCCATCAGCCAGCTCACGAACTCATTAAAAAAAAGCTTATTCTACTGTTAGAATGTTAATCCTGCAAAAGAACAATGTGCCATTACTACCTTTGAGCACACAAGTGAAAAGCAACCTTGTATAAATGTTTTCCATAACCTTTCAGGAGCAAGTATAATTCACTAACACAGTAAAATCCAAAGTATGCCTTGTTCTTTCAAAACAGGTATTCCACTATTAAGAAACAACAGGCAATATGCTACCCAAGATCAAACAAAACCAGTGCAAAGTATGTAACTGGGTATACCAAAATGCTTGAGCTGTCCACATTATAAATTAGTGTAAACCTTGGCATTTTATTTTTTTGAATGTGGTATAATCTCTGAGGGCTCTAAATTCGTTGACCAGGCGCAGGCAAGGCGAATGGGGGGAGCGCCGCCAACAGGGTGTATCAAGGCGTATTTTGCAATTTTGTGACCGGCGGTCTATCCCGTCTCTGTCCCTCCTGCCGGCGCAAGTGGCAAAGAGGGAGGAGAGAAGGCTTGAGTGGGTTTAACACAGCCGATTCAAATCTTCACCAATCAAATGAGCTCCTCTCCTCATCTTTAAATATTGGAATAAAGAAGCCTCTGTCCTATATCTGCATGATGCGTTAATGTTGCATTTTACTTTGCTGCTTCAGGCATGTTTTCTGCACCGCTTACGTCTATATTAAGCATTATGAATATGAGTTAGCTGGCTAGCTAGGGCATTCGCGAATTATTACCATTAGCGAACTTGAATGGAATTTCAAAACGAAACTACGTCAGATCATTCAAACTTATGAAGTTGGAATGAAATACGACGGTTGCTCATTTATTTCTTCTGCCTGCATCATTGGGAAGAGAAACGATGGATAGCTTGTTCCTATTATTACACCCTGTTACTGCTTAAAATTTTGGGATTAACATGCATGGACAACAATGCAAGATACATTACACATTTATTTTCAATATGCGATCTTAACTCAGTACAAGATCATAGCAATCAGGCTGTATTCCTTTCCCCCACTAAAAACGATAAACCCTAAGTGACAATAATAGTAGTATTAAGTCGCTTGCACACTGGACGCGAAACAAATTTTTTGCACGACTGATTACATTCAAAGTCAATGCAAAGACGCGAATACACATGTGTATTCGCGTCTTTGCATTGACTTTGAATGTAATCAGTCGTGCAAAAAATTTGTTTTGCGTCCAGTGTGCAAGCGGCTTTACTGAGCATAGAAGGCAAGCATTATATATATATATATATACACATAAATACACACTGCCTGATGCTGAGGCAGTTTGTGGTTGGCTGAGAAAGATGTGAAGTCGTTAGTTTGCATCACAGATTCCACTGCGTTGATTAAGCCAGGTCGAGTTTCCATTACGCGTGCCAACCGCCTTTGATCTGACATCAGGACAATTGATGTAGATACTATAATTTATGTCATGATTCAGATAGTTACATTAAAGAGTGGCTGCTGTAATTATTTATTGCATTGAAATGTGCCTGACATTCTGGAAACCTGCCTGTGAGGTTTCGGTGACGTGTGTGCACTGTGCGCCGGTCAGCTAAATTACCACTGCAGAGAAAGTAAACCAGGTTGGAGCTGGCGAGGTCTCTGCGCACTTTCGGCGGAGCCTTTATCCACGAAATTGTCACTGCATCATGATGAATATGTGACACCTCCCCCTATTACGCCGCCACACCCATCACGGCGCAGGTCCGTCGACCAAATTGCCAAAGTGGCTGCGCACGGTGTTGCACCGCACGAAATTACCACTGCGCGGGCTGCACCGGACGAAATTACCACTGCGTGGGCTATGCTGCGCTGCACCACCCTGCGCTGCGCCAAGAAATTGGAGCCCTAATGTGCATTCATGGTCACTGAAGGAGCAACAATTCCGAACAGTGACTGCACGCAATACAGGAAAACAACAGAGTCAGGAGAAAAGTTGAGTGATAAACTTTCTCACAAACTCTGCAATAGAGCCCTTTTTTCTGAACTAAGAAAATGGGTAAACCAGGAAGAAGCGACAAAACAAGCCCGCCGGATCTTTCATCAATTATGGAGACCCTCGAAGAAATGAGAAATGAAATGAGGGAGAGGTGGGACAGTATGAAGGAGCAGCTGGACCAGCTTTTGAAGGAAAACTGTGATCTCAAAAAAGAGATTGCCAAGAAAGACACACAGATTAAATCTTTATCAAACAAACTGGAGGAGCTGGAGCAACAAGAGAAACGTAATGATGTAATCCTGACAGGGCTCAAAATCAAACCCAGGAGTTATGCCAGGGCAACAGTGAATGACGACGATCGAGACGAGGAGGACAATAAATCTGTGGAAATGCAGGTGGTGGAATTCCTTCGGTCCAAAAGTATTTCTCTGGACCCCAGCAATGTGGATTCATGTTATCTGCTACCGAAAAGGAATGTAAGCGGAGACCGGAGTACAGCACGGACCGAGTTGTTACGATTTACAAGCAAAAAGCACAAAATCTCTCTGTTGAAGCAAGGGAAAAATATCAAAGGATCCAATGTATTCATAAATGAAAACCTCACCAAGCACAATGCAACCATCGCATGGAATGTTATGATTCTGCTCTGTCTGTCTTGATTCTGCCATGTTTATTATGTTTCTGTCTTCCCTGTTATGTTTATGATCAGTTCTGTTAGGTTTTGCCATGTTCTGTTTCGTTTTTGTACTTTGCCATGTTTTCGTTTTTGCCATTCCCAATCCACTATTCTGTCAGATTCCGGTCCATGTCTTTGTTCATGCCCTGCATTGCACTTTGTCTCCCCTGTCTGGTCTCTTGTTTAGTTACAGCTTCTCCCCAGTCCTGCGTGTCACATGCTTAGGTGATTTCATGGTTTCTGGGTTTCAAACATTCCTTCCAATCTCGTTTGCTTCCTTCGCCTCTCTTTTTCTATATTACTAACCAATACTAACAGTTTGTTGTTTTTTCGTTAAAGTTACTAACCCAAACTAACATTGTATATAATACTAACTTACTAACGAGCACTAGGGATTGTATAGCTGCACTTACTAATTGATTAACAAGCTCTCAGCACTCGCCCTGTTCTAGTCTCCGCCTCTTGCCTGCACTTAGTCTTTGCTGCAATTCAGCAGATCCTCTGCACCTGCTCCACTCTGTCCTACCTCTCATTATCTGTGCACATTAGAACTCCCTAACCGGAGCTGTATGTTTTTGTCATAGGTTGTCTCGTGTTCCTGTCCGCGTTTTGGCTTTTTGCCAATTTCATTTGATTAGGTTCCCCCTCATGTTCCCTCCTTTGTAATTAGTCTGATCCTCATCACCTGATCCTAATCATAGCATGTGACTTCCCTTGAGTGTATTTAAGCTGTCTTCTCACTGCAGTTCCCCGTCAGAACGTTTCCCTTGTTTACCTGTGCTGCTCTTGTTTCTCGCCTTGTACTCATAGTGTTTCTATTCTGACTGGACCGCCCGACTTACGATTTTTGGCTCTGCACTTTTGTACTTTCATCTGCATCTGTTTACGAACCCTTTTTTGTCTGACTACGATTACTGTGATTGCTGCCCTGGTTTTTCGACTTTTGGATTTTGTCCCTGGGATTGTGTTCTTTGGATTGTGGACTTTGTACTGTCGCCTCCTGCTCTGCGGGGGTTCGCCCCCTTTCCAATAAAATCCCATTTTACCTTCACTGCTCGACTCTCGCGTCTGGTTCCAGAACCGTACCTAACATGGAAAGCTCGTCAACTAAAGAAAGCGGGTAAGATACACAGCACTTGGTCGGCTAACTGCAGAATTTTCATCAAACCAAATGGGTCTTCACCAGAAACTACCAGACCGGTGCTGATCAAGATGATGCGGGATCTGGAGAATTTTGACCACTGAGGCAGGTTAAAATCCTTGACAAATCTCTATGAGCAGTTACCTGATGAACCAAACTGTAGATCAGGAAACTGGCTTTTTAACAACAAGTCACCATCATTCAGGAATAGACCCTAATGAAGAAATTGATCCGGATAACCATTTTTTTTTTTTTTTTTTTTCTACAACGAAACAAACGCATGCGGATACTTTACTGTAGACAAATCTAACAAGAACATTAAAATGGAAGGGAGTTTGTCCATTATCCACTTTAATAGTAGGAGTCTATATGCAAACTTTGACCAAATAAAGGAATACCTTCTGTCATTTGCTAATCCGTTCAACATCATCGCATTATCGGAAACTTGGATTAAAGAAGAAAAGGACAAGGACTTCTACATGGAGGGTTACAACTTTGTGTGTAAGAGCAGACTGAATAAAGCTGGTGGGGGTGTTGGCCTATTTATTGATGAGGCCATAAACTTCCAGGTACTAGAATGCAAATCAAATGTTGTGGAAAATGTAATGGAATGCCTTACAATTGAGATTCCTAGGTTGAAAGGTAAAAATACGGTTATTTGTTGTGTGTACAGAGCACCGGATTCGCAAATTGATGTTTTTAGCAAATGTATGGGTGAATTACTCGCCAATATGAACCAGAAAAATGTTTTTGTGTGGGGACTTTATTGACTTGATAAATCCAAATAATAGCTCTATAATAGAGGATTATATTAACACCATGTATGCCATGGGTATGCAACCATTAATCACAAAACCAAGCAGGATTACTAGACACAGTGCCACCTTGATAGATAATACTAATGTATTAGATTCTGAAATATTAAGTGGCATCATGATAAATGACATTACTGATCATCTACCAGTTTTTGCTATTTGTAACTGCAAATTAGATATAAGGGACCAGGCCAGATCGAAAACCCTGGAACACACAGAAATCAGAATTAAAAGCGAAAAAAGGCTAAAGAAACTAGAATTAGATATGTTGAATCAAAAATGGGATAACGTATTAGCAGAAAACGATCCAAATAGAGCCTATGAGGCTTTTCTATGGACAGTAAACTCCCTGTATGATAAACACTGTCTAGTCAAAACAACGAACAAATTGAAGCAAAACAAAGAGAAGACCTTGGGTTTCAAAAAGCACTGGCAAATGCCTGTAAAAAAAAAAAAATACTTTGTATAAGCAGTTTCTGAGAGAAAGAACTGAGAAAGCAGAAATTAGGTACAAAAGTTACAGAAACAAAATGACACATTTACTAAGGAAACATAAAAAAGAGTATTATGAAAAGCTTTTATTAGAAAATAAACATTATACCAGAAATCTCTGGAATATAATAAAGAACGTCTCTGGGAGGACTCGAAGAGGGAGTACCCTGCCTTCTTTAATATAAATGGCAAAAAAGGTAGAGAACATGGAATTGGTCGTGGAGAATTTTAACAGTTATTTTGTGAATGTTGGGCCAGAACTAGCAAAGGGTATCAAATCCTCACACCTAAGATGGGACTACCTTGATAAGGATGAGGAAATCCAAGACACAATGACATTAACTCCTGTTACCAAATCCGAAATCAGATCAATTCTGAAAAATTGTACAGCTAAGACATCTGTTGATGTAAACCAATTAGATATGAAATTACTGAAAACACTAACGCAATTGTAACTCCACTTACGCATATATGCAATCTATCCTTCTCCTACGGAGTGTTTCCAGATAAAATGAAGATAGCGAAAGTTATCCCTCTCTACAAAAGTGGGGATAAATATGATTTCTCAAACTATCGTCCTGTCTCGATTTTACCTCAATGCTCAAAGATCCTAGAAAAGCTCTTCAATGACAGATTGGACAAGTACATTGATAAACACAAACTACTGTGTGACAGTCAGTATGGGTTCATGAAAAAGCATTCGACAGCACTAGCCCTAACAGAATTTATTGAAATGATTAAAGATTCACTAGATTCAAACTTATTTTCTATAGGCATATATATTGATCTGAAGAAAGCATTCGACACTATAAATCACGATATATTGATTGAAAAACTTTACAAATATGGAATAAGAGGGACCGCATTAAAATGGATCAAAAATTACTTAACAAGTAGGGACTTAATTTGTGCAGATGGGTAATAGCAAATCAAATTGCTTGGACATTACCTGTGGAATTCCTCAGGGCTCGGTCATAGGTCCCAAGTTGTTCATAATTTACATAAATGACATTGTTAAGGTGTCCGATATCCTAAAACTAATTTTATTCGCAGCGACCACGACTTATTTTTTGCTCAGGTGTCCATCTCAAACAATTGGTAAAATTGGCTAATAACGAAATGTCTAAACTTCATACGTGGTTTAATGTAAACAAATTATCACTAAATCTTACAAAGACCAAATTTATGATATTTGGGAAAAAAGGCCTAAAGGACGACATAGACTTAAAGGTAAATGGTACCAGCATTGAAAGGGTAAACGAATATAAAGTCATGGGAGTTATGTTAGATAATCTCTTAAGCTGGAAACCACATGTAAATTTGGTTCAAAGAAAGTTAGCTAAAAGCGTGTCTATCCTTTGGAAAATGCAGAAATTATTAAAACACAAGTCTCTTAAAATAATCTATTCAGCACTCATAGCACCCCACTTACATTACTGCACTGAAGTATGGGGACACACTTATAATAATACAATAGAATCATTGTTTAAACTCCAAAAAAAGGCCCTTAGAATTATTCATTACGTTCCTTATGGAACTCACACAAACGATTTGTTTATTAAGGCAAAGTTTCTTAAATTACAGGATATAATAAAATTCAACTCCTTGCAAATTGTATATTTAGGATACCACAAAGAATTGCCTAGAAATATACAATGCCTATTTCTTCAACGTGAATGTATCCACGACCTCAGAGGCAGAATGTTGTTGAAAACGAGAAGGGTCAAATCGACTCGGAGTGAGCACTCCTTATCTGTGGCTGGAGTCAGTGCATGGAACATACTTGAAGAAAATATTAGAATGGCAGACAATCTGAAGGCCTTTAAGTATCTATTGAAATGCACATGTTTGAATAACTATAAACTTATCCAACAAAATGGCATTGGATAAATTAAACGGAACCATAACCGGCATAAACAATAGGGGTTGTTTAGACTAAATATGTGGACTGCTATTGTTAAATCTGTACCATTGCATCTACTGGACACACCAGGCCATCTGTCTGAAAGACAACTGTCACAGCACATTACTACAGACAGCTGTAACCAACATGGACCTTATAAACTGGTCGTTAAATGCAATTGACAAAATTATTTCCACGAGGCGGACAGGTTCTGGAGAACTGACATGCCCGGATGGGACATTCCCGGCTGGTTACACCATGGATGCATGGGGAAAGTGGCGTTCGCTGTGTTTGGCAGTCCTTGACATCGAGGATGTAGAGGACGTCTATCTAATTGGATTTATGATAGCGGGCCTGCTATCATTGGGGCTTGGTCTGTTTTTGATCGACCATAGGATAAAGAAAACTTTGAAAAGCATGGTTATCCTCGACAGAAAGCTCAATAAAATTGGATTTGACGTCAAGGAAGGCAATGATGGACTAAACATACTGCGAGAAGTCATTAAATCCGATAAGGCAAGGGTGAACCAAGTCGACGGAAATGATGACTAATTAAGAGATCCATGCAAAGATCTGGTATTATTGGACCTTTCCACTACTCCAAATCACTAGGAACAAATCAAATGATGAAGAAAGGAGTCCAGGTTTTTCTGGACCAAGTCTAAATGGATTAAATCAAGAGTGACATTCAAATCTAAATTTATATAGACACTCAGCTATATTGTGATTATAATTCTTCATGATGTTCATAAATCTTTCTGATCTTATGTTGTGACGCTTAAATCGTAGTGTAAATGGACACTCAGCTCTGTTGTGATTTATAAATCTTTATGATATCTTAACCATAATCAAACTGTTTTTCTGGGAGTTGGGGGCGGGACTTTGACAAGTGATCTCGCTTCTCCCGCGACCCTTTCGGTCATGATACATGTTGTGTTGAAATTGTCATGAAACGACTATACAATCATGCCGAAATAAAAACAAAATAATAATAAAAAATAATAAAACAGATTGCCACATTGAGCAAAATGCCACTACATTCAGAATTATTTGCAAAGGCTAACGGTCACTTAAAGTTGTAGTAACCAATGTGACTAACTAGCTTGAGCAGCATGATAATCATGGCAATGGTGGTAAACTGAAAATAAAAAGTAGCCAGCTAGCCATAAGTGACATATACTTCCTCACAACAATAAGGCCAAGTTACACTTTGAGGTGAATTGATGAGACGTGCAATCCAACTGGTAGTTTATTTATGCAATACGGTAAAATTTTTTTTTTAGCAATATGGTAGATATTGGGGATATAACCCCTGATGATGAAGTGGGGGCAGGACCCCAAATAATGATAGACAGTTGTGGAGAACAGGAATGCAGTAGAATTCACCTTGGGAACTGGGGGGGGGAGTGAATATTTGTGTAAGCTGTTTCCCTACGGGGGGTTTTGAGTCCTACACGCTTGTTTGTATTCTGCTTTTTGCTAGAACGCATTTTTGCTGTTTGCCGCTTTTATGAACATTAAAAGCTGGAATTCAATTCAAAACACTCCGCCTCCGACTCTCGTTCTTCGGCACTTCACAGTTCAGCACAGATATAACTGGCAAGGCTGGGCTGGCAGTCCCCGGCTGGTGGCTTTCAGGATGCAGCCAGGTGAAGTACAGACTTTACCAGCACTAAACTGCTTCAGAGGATGAGGAGGTCGCTTCAGAAGAGCGCGGTCCCAATCCAGGACCCGGATCAGGGTTGGAAACTTGTTCCTGTTAATCTGGACAAGGAGAACAAACTTGGAGGGGTTAACAAGAATGCGGTCACAGTCCTGGACCCGGATTAGGATTGAAAATTTGTTCTTGGTAACTGAGTGGATAAACAGGCTTGAGTTGGGTCAAGTTAAACTTAGTCCCAATTCTGGACTCTGATTAGGATTGGCAGCTTGTTCAAATTAACTGAATGACAATTAAAACCCCTTAGAAATAAGGCTGTCACCAAAGTAAGAGTTGCATTAGATGAAGAGGAAGAACTTTACTAATATACATTGCCTGGAATCTTTCGAATACGACTTTAGAATCCAGAAACTGGCACATAAAGTAGATGACTTGAATACCTGTCACATGGCCATTAGGAGAAAACTATGTAGCAAGATTCAGCCGGATGGGGAGGACGCACAAGACACAAACCAATTACAAGACACATAAAATTAATAGAAACACAAGTTGCTGAATTAGGAAGAGACACAAAGGGAATTTGTGCAAGGTTTGTGCCACTTTTAGTTCCGTTTTTTCTATGTTTGCTTAATTCAAATGCACAAGTTGAAAAGATGCAACCTAACTTCTTGTGATGCAAGGATTTACACGTTTTCCGGAGGCCCAATCAATATCTCTTAATTAACGAGGAAAGTTCATACTGTCCAGAAATGGATTAAAACTTGTCAATCGACTGATAATTACTGGGAAAGTTTCTCATGGGCATGAACTATACTGCAGATGTGCCTTACAGAGATAAACCAAAGCAACCACAAAAATCACTGCATTTCCAATAGAGACTGTTTCAGGCATTTAGTGACCACTGAATTCTACGAGGGACGAATCTACGCATTAATCAATGGTAGGGTACTATGCATTTTCAATATCTGATGGCTATAATGGACAGTAGAATGACATGGTATCAATCCCATGTTCAATTTTTGCCAATTGCCATATCTTTGGGTTATTGTGACTAACTACTAAGATGGAAACCGATTTTTTCTGCAGAGAAAGATCATTTTTATCGACTGCTGGATGGATGCTATTGGCACGTATGTTAAGCTGTTTCACAGATCGGGCTTGGTTAAGGAGGTTTATTCATATAATTCTCGGACAACTGTGGTGGGATTCATTATATCCATATTCTAAATAGTTTACAGGCACCACTTTCTCTCATGAATATTCACTATCCATTTTGCGTCTACCTAACTTACAGCCGATAATTTATGGGATTGCACAACAGAGTGGATCAGTTGTGCAGTTCCATAGACGCTAGCATCTATGCCTGCAGAAAGGGATTAAGCTGTGAATGCCTTTATTAAAGTGTATAATATGTGAATGCTGCAGTATACTAAAGAAGCAGTTTTTTGCTTCTTGAGTGAGACACAGATTATCTGCTGGAAAAAAAAGCTTCTTGGTTTTGCTCACCACTTTGCTCACTCCAGATGTTTGGCAATATGTATGCTATCACCAAGCAGGGATAAAACCACTGGATTTTGCAGCATTAGACCTGTTTTATTGGAGATTTGCAACATTTTCTTCAGCAGCAGGAGAGATTACAGCTTAGTGAGACAAACCCCCATCTGCCTGCTGCCATGGATGTAAAGAGGACAAGAGCTGCTGCCTCCTCTTTAACTATCAAGCCTTTTCACTCAAATGGTTGTTATTTTTATGCTTTCATTTCAGCAAACAGTTGTTCACTGAAATATTAATCCTCAACATGCGCTAGGCTGCAATGCACTAATGTAAACTAAATGTTCTGAGTGGTAAGTAGAAATCATGGCATATTTCCAGCGTCAAAATGAGCTACAGGAGCCTCAGTAACAGTCTCAATCTCTTTCAAGGGGACGTTGTTTTGGTTGAGACCCTTAGGATTAAATCAAAGTTAAATCAAAATTAAATCCCTTGATGCCTCTAGAATACTAACACTATTATATGACGGGTGGGGGTTGAAAATAAGCTGTGAGATGGCATAGCAATTAATGGCAGTTTAACACAGTAAGTGCAGCTGGAAGGTCAGGGTGGAGAGTAATTTACATCTATCCTGCAGCTAATCATATTTGAAGACAATATCGGCCTCATCATTTATCTCCCATTTGGGACAGGTTTTAGTAATAAATCTCCCATTTACAGTAGGAACATTGCTGACACTGGTGGGATTACAGAATCCAAACTGTTTTTGGGGATTGAATATCATCATGGTGGAATAAAAGTTCACCACAATCAACAAAGGGGAAAAACATCAAAAGAACACCAAAAGTTGCATAATTTACAGATAATGTTAATCTAAGTGCAATCTCAAAATTATTATCTGCTAATGAGCCTCTTGAAGTAGATTAGAATAATAATGGTGATAATAAAAAATAGAATTAAAAGATAAAAGCAATAAGACAGATTAAACTTAAGGAGTAAATTAGAATCTAGCATTACAGAGAGTCATTTCATAAAAGTACTTTTGTAGTGATGATTTAAAAGACATTACTGAGACTGTAAGCTTCAAATCTTCAGGCAGGGCATTCCAGAGCTGTGTGACCCTAGCAACAAGAACCCAGTCACCTCTGGTCTTGCACTGAGCTTTCAGGACAGTCAGTAGAAACCTATCTGAATATCTGAAGCTGCATTTATCTCCAAGACCAATAATTCAGCAATGTAATTGCCTGAACTGCTTTCTAATAAGTAAAATCTTTCAAAAAAAAAAAAAAAACTATTCTAAAATTGATTGGTAAACTGTGAAGCAAGGCTAGGACAGTGGTGATATGATCTTGTCTCTTTGAGTTTGTTAAATGCCTAGCAGCTGTGTTTTTGCAAGCTGAAGGTGAGACATTGTTTTTTTTTTTTTTTTTTTTTGTCTTAACCCTGAGTACAGTGAATTATTGTAGTCTAGATGTGATGAAGGCATGTATGACATTCTCAACATCTCAACAGAATAGAAGAGACATAATTTTTGAGATGCTTTTCTGAGGCTTGTGGCACAGAAGTCTCCGGAGCTTAATGTCCACACAAGTGTTAATTCTCCTCTTTTAAGATAGTAAGTTAAAACTTTTGCAGTTCATTTCAGACAAAGGTTGTCTGTCACTTTAGCTGTTTCTTGTTATTCTATTAGCAATTCCTCATGTTGTCTCATTTCTGTGTATCTCTGGCTTTGCTGTGCTTTCCATGTCTCTCCGCAGCTGTTTCCTGTTAATACATTTTATTGGCATTTTGTTGTTGTAAATATATAATGCTCAGTGTCATGTAGTCAGCGTGTGGTTGTCGCTTACAACTTCTACACTGTTAAGTCTCCTGTGTCCCAGGCTTTTATTTATCCACTCTGTTTTGAGCCAGTCTACTGCCCAGTCTGTTCCTGAGTCAATCTGAGATCCAGTCTGTTTCTGTGCCAGTCTGATGCCAGCCTGTTCCTGAGCCAGTCTGAAAACTAATCTGTTCTGGTGCCAGTCTGAGATCCAGTCAGTTCCTATGCTAGTCTGAGATCCAGTCTGTTCTTGGGCGAGTCTGAAATCCACTCAGGTCCTCTACTCCCAGTTCTGATCCTGCCTCTGCCTCGGACTACGAATACCAAATCTGACTCTGTGTTGCATTCCATCCGCCAGATTACCAAACAATACCTGTTTGACCATGCATCCTGATTTTCCTTTCTGTTCAGCTACCTCTTAATAAAACCCGGCATGGGATCTATTCTGCTGTCTGCTCCTGAGTTAGCTGTGTTTCCTGACAGAATAACCATTCCAGGACGGACTCAGTGCGCAACAGTCAGATTCGCACCATTCTGGATCACAGAGGGGCAATGCTGGGAAGTCATGAATCCCAGTAGGAGTTAATATCCAAGACATTGACGGCATTTGCTGCAAGCATGATCACCCTGTTTGCCCAGCTCTTGCAGCTCTCACATAACCCAATAAAAGAAGAAAAAAGAAAAAGAAAAAAAAGCAGTCTGTATCATCAATGACCTGAGAATGACCAGTGATTTGTGGACTAGTTTAGGAGCATGCATCAATTTTTTTTCACACTACATAGCCTGATTATTTGTAAGTGTCATCATGAAAAGTATCACTGGAAATGCAGTAGTTCGTCAACAAACCTGCTTCACCTGCCACATTAATGCTCAAGAACACCTTATTTTAACTAGCTCCTTAATTCATGCACTTGCCTCTCACAAAGACATTTACTCCTATGTTTTACAGATGCTGTGAAATTGTGGAAATCAAAGTGCCACACTGATGACTGAGTCCGATAAGCTACAAAGTTGATGTTATAAAACACTATCTATTCTGGTTATAACACCACCAGCATCAAACAGCAGCAAAAAGGTGAAAAAACTACTGAATCTTTGTAAACAGCACAGCCACATCCAACAGCTCACACATCAGAGAAACTGAAGAACAATGAATCTGTGTTTGTCGTGATAGTACAGAGTCTCCTACAGCCACATTTTCAAAAAATGCCAGTTGAAGCATTATTTTCTGGACACATATACAGTTTTATGCTGCATAGAAATTACCATTCTGTGCCCCATTATTCATTATAATTATGGAGTATCCCTCAAAATACATATCTCTCAAAAACATTGGTGCAAGGAGTATAGTGCAGCCTTTTCTTCATCATTTTTCAGCATTCTAATCTCTGTAATATGCAGCCTTGAGACTGTTTACAATTTGTGTTTCACAATCTGGTGGGGAGAATATTCTCTTTGAAAATACTGTGAGCATCATTATTCACTGGACAGTAACTTATTGTTTGTTAGTTTGGTTCAGTTGTCAAGTCAACTGCTGGATCTGAATTGACCTGAACATGCATTTCACATTATGAAGAGTACACTTGTCCTTGAAACAAGCAAGACCTGTATATGTAGGGTGTTAACCTACTGCAGTCAGAACATAAGAAAACAGAGTGGTCTTGATTTCTGACCATTAGAAACAGAATATGGTGTGATTTGATTGAAATGTCAATACATTTTTAAAAATGTCGATTCATATCCCACTATTACATCCATGTACTACTTTTTCAACATAGTTAAGGAGTGTAATTGTGTTGGTACTGAAACTAATGACCTCTATTCAGTCCAGCACTATTTTTAGTTCTACCTATGTTTCATTAAAAAAAAAAAAAAAAACATTTGGATCGCTCTCTCTATCCTTATTTCTTTTGCTAGCAGAAATGCAAATCGAGTCAGTGAATAGGCCTCCTAACTAACCAAACTAACCTTCAATTTAGTTTGATTTTATATTTTGTTCTCTATTTGTTTTGATAATAAGTGGCACTGTATTATATACACAACGTAGATAACTTTGGCTTGTAATAAACTAATTGCATGCCGTATTAGTTTGAAAGCTCCAAGGCTTTGTGTTTGTCTGGACAGGCGAATACGGAGGCATTTTTAAATGATGAACATTGACTTCCGTTAACAAAGCATGACAAGCCAAAATATCACTACTAACCAGGCCTACTTTCATTTTGTGTTTCCTGTTAATGAGGCCTTGTTTGTTTCTTTGTGGTCTTTATAGATGGTAACAACAATGCAATAAGCTTCTGGCTCGGTAAACTGTGCAATGCATCGTTGTACTGAATAAAAAGACAATTGACGGATGTTATCGTTGGATACTTGGCACTCCTATACTGACCAAGATTTTATCAATATTTTATGAAATATCATTTGTTTAATGAGGCCTTAATAGAATTATTGTTTCTCCCACTGTGGTCTGTCCTGTCTAACCCCCGTAAATTGTAAAAAGTACTGCTAAGAAGAAGACCCATTGAACTGTAGGCTAAATGCACATGCTATACGTTGAATGACAAACTAAAACACAGCTTGAAAGAGACAAATAATTTTTTTTTAATGAATGCGCATTTGCACACTTTAAAATCACCACGGCAGAGTTTTTTCTCGCCAAGAAAAACATAATTGTTGAGCATTGGCAGTAAGATAGGCATTGCTGATTGAATCAATCAGTTGTCAGTTCCCAATTAAATTGACAGTTGGCCCAAGCCAATTTAAGGGAGTTGGTTTGTTTTCCTATACAATATAAGGCAGGAGATTTCAGTATTGACAGATATTGATATTAATTTTGATTGATATTTTTCCGTCCTCACAAAAATGATTGCAACAGAACAGTGAGCAGCAGAGGGGCAATCTTTTGCTCTTTATATGACGAGGAGCTTATATACTTACACTACAGGCCAATAGTTTGGAAGCAAGATCAAATTTGTACAAAAAAGATCATAGTTTCATTGGCATACTTTGCAACAAAATAAACATGATTATTATATAAAGAGTCACTTATCAGAATACATTTTACTCAAATTATCAGGCCCATATTACTAGGCCCATGGTCCTAGTGCCTGCCAGATTGCCGTTGGCATCTGGTGGGCTGTAAACCATGATATAAAGTGAATAATGCAAACTGTGATTTGTTTTTTACTTTTCCACTGAAGTTGTGACTCTTGTAAACCTTCTCAACCCAAAAACTAAGGCCGTCCTTTCTTTTGTTGACATGTATTCAGCAATGGTGTGGTAACATCAATGTATACAGTACCTAAAGGTAAATAGAGGAAAATGGTGCATATCAATGAAAGAAAAGTCATATCATGCAGTAAATGCATCCCAACATCCATAGTTTTTATACTGGTTTTTAAGAAAGGCATTGTGAACAGAAACTTGAAGTTGCTTCCAAATTTTTCACCTGTATTGGCCTTGCTTGCGAACTTCTGGCCTGTAGTGTATATGTGTCTCATCTTCCAGTCTCAAAACTGAGTCTTATTTTGTATATCGAGTAGATTAGCAGAAGGAGCTGCTCTACTAAATGCGCGCCATCTTGCAAATAAAACAGGTAGCGAGACAATTTAGAAAAGATGACTGCAATGGCTCATAGGAGAAGCCAGTGATGTCAAAAAAAATCTTAAATTCCTGTTTCTTCATGGAAGATAGCTAGTTGCTCACTCTTATGCCTACCATACACACACTGTTATAAATTGACTGAATTTAACAGTTAAATTAATGCATTGTGTCTTGTTATTTTTACTGTGAGTGGAGTACTGTGCGCATTTAACTGTGGTTTACAGCTAATAAACATAGGACTTCTGTCATAAACTGATACTAATATTACAGCTAAAATAACTGGCAAAAAAAGGTGCTAGTTAAAATAACTGGCAGAAAATGTGGCAGTCTATAACAGTGCAGGGAGACTTTGAAAAGACTTCCAAAAGACTAATGTCTGACACCCTCTCACATCTAAAGGCATAGCATCAAAAAATCAGCTCTTCATCATAAACTAAAAAATTTTGCATAGACTGAGGATCTTGCAGAGTGCACCACTGGTTGTTGACAATGTTCATGTCATTGAACTTGAAGCTGTGTTATGCATACATATATGCATACACACCTCCAATCCCGAAGAGCATCTCCTCAAAAAACCCACAAAAAAAAGCTTCCACGCCTTTATTTCTGATCCAAAAACGGATTTTTAAAGATAAGCTCCAAAGTCAGATGTTTACTGTTGTTTACTCACTTAAGAAGCAAGAAAATGGAATATCAATGAGAATCCAATAAATTCCCGTTCTAGTTGTGTGGCTGCTCCAATCAGAAGCTGCTTCTCTTCTTAAAAAGGCTTCTAATCTTGCTGGGAACCAACCATCGCACAGCACACTACTTCTATTATTGGGGCATCATTTTGCAAGGTGTTATTATATTGGTGAAAGTACATAGCATGGAATAATCATCGTCACCATGTCCGCATTTGCGTCCGCTGCAGTCATCAAAACACGGTAACTCAAACACTATTTCTCAAATTTTGTATTTTTTATATCTTATCAAGATGGAGAATTGGATTGATTTTTGGCTTTGTATTATCAATAATAACACTTGTTAGTTAATTTATTATTATTATTATTATTATTATTCATACAAGGCCCAAAATCAATCCAGTTTTACATCTTGATATGATCAAAAGGCATGTAAAATTCTCGTCTCACGTTTTCGTGCTCTCACACGTCACTCTCTGAGCGCTTTCACCTGTCTGCCTGTCTATATGTCTGTCTGTCTGTGCTCACTCTAGCATGAATAGGTTGTCAGCTACTGACTTGAAATTTATTTTACTGGCGAAACAAGGTTTCATCGATATTATGGAACCATCTTTGCCGCCACGTCCACATCCGCATTCGCTGCAGATCCATCATGTAAACAAGATAACTCAAACAATATTTTACAGGTCCTTTTAAAATTTTATTTGCCTTTAGATCTTATCAAAATGGAGAACTGGAATGATTTTGGGCTTTGTATTATAAATAATAATGAATTTATCAACTAATTAATTTCCTGGAACACCTCTTTTTGCAGACCATTCGCTCGGGGACTTTCGCTAATATACCCTTTGCTGTTGGGGGTGACAGCGTAGACCTTGTTAAGACTTGGACCGATCACTTTACAGGGCATGACTGACCCATTGTAACAGGCCCAAGAGCAATACTATCAAAAATCTTCATGAGTCTCAGCTCGGGGAGTATGATTATATATCCAAAGGATTTCAGGATCATGTCTCAGCCAGATGGAGCAGAATACTTACTGGCAAGCTGAATACGGTTAACGTGAAGTGGCAATTAGAGTAATGGTGGGGAATGGATTGCTAGTGTTCATTATGCAGTATTTTTTTAATAGTTCATCTCGGCCCAAAAACAGTTTTTTGTTCCCTTTCAATTTGTGATCAAATTAAGTTAAAGCTGCAGTTTGTGAATGCTCTGAAAAAAGAGCTCTTTTTGAAGGGTGGCAGAGTCACTGCAGGACAGCAAGCTAATTTCTGAGACACACGCTGCTTATCTGAACAGAAATCAGTAATGTTTTTTTTTTTTTTTTGGGTTGTGCCTCCTAACAACTTTAAATCCCTGGTTATTCGGTGTTCAATGTCACTTAAAAAAGGTAACAAACTGAAGTCTTCTGGCCAAGAGAAGCGTCTTGCATGAGTACATGAGTGCATGGATTCTCTAGTACAACAGTGCACTGAAATTTCTGATTCTAGTCACATATTAAGCTGTGGCTGACCTGCAAGACCTCAAATGTGAGATAAAATGTGCAACACATTCATATATGATTTATTTGTGAAATGACTAAATAATTATTCAAGTGCATTCATCGCTTTGGCTCCAGTGCAGTTCTATTGTGCAGCAAAAAGCTGAGCTGAAATTCAAATTTAATTTGGTTCCCTATCCTGCTGAGAATGATAATTGCCAGCGCTGGCTATTTAAGCTGTCTACAGTTAAAGTGTTAAGCAGTGACATGGACCAAAAAAATAAATAAATAAAATAAAGGAGTTGTGCTACTCTGGTCCTTTTTCAGACATTTATGTGAGGGAGCTGAATAATCTCTCAGCAAAGTATGCTGCCACATAAATGAATTGTATATACCAGCAAAAAGGGAGGATTAGGCTGGGACAACATTCAGTCATCTGGCGAGCCTATTAGCAGAGCGATAACGATGAGAGCCTTAGAGTGGAGCCACTGCATCTAACTGAAGCTTTAGATCCTGAAGCTTTGCATAGAACATCTCCACATTAGGCCCCTCCCTCCATTGGACCAGTGTGAAGCAGCACAGATTGAGAAAAAAAAAACTTAAAGGTAAAATTCAGAAAGTCAGTGACAAAGAGAAACTCTTCATTCACTCTGGAATGCTCATGAAAGATGGCTCGGGAAAGGGTAGTTCCAAGTGCAAAAAGCATGTAACAGTAAGTGAAATATAATTAACTGCTGCTTTTTTTTTTTTTTTTTTTTTGGTCGGTGCAATTACCATTCTGCTATGAGAACCCTTCAGGCTTGGTTACAGCATTGAAAAAAGTCAGCATGTTATTAAATTAGGTCTGATTGGGTCCTCAGTCTGACTCGGGCCTTGGTGTCTCTCAAGCACAAAATGACTGTAGACGCTAGTTTAAGATTAAATCAGACAATAAGCATCGCCAAGGTATAGTTACATCTCTTTTGTGTCCATCACCTGGGTGCAGATCTTGCAGACTATTTAAGGCACTGTGAAATTAAAAACTTAATGCATTTTCTTTATCCACTGAGTGTGATTAACTCTCTTTGTGCTGCTGAGGTGCATTCATCCTGTCAGGGAGAAGGTGGCAGACCCTCACAAGGAAACAATCCTGACTCCCTCTTTTGCACCCTGACAGTTTTATCAAGCTTTTGCCAAGTAGAGGACTATGGCGCATTGGTGTAGATTAAATTATCTGTGCTATGGCATGCTGTCACTGTGATATATAACAAGCTACTGTGGCAGAGATGACAAGATGCTCAAGGGTATGAAAAATCTGCATCCCATTTCTAACAGGGCTGCCAGTGTGACAAAGACAAAGGAGCACCATGCAATCTAAAGGCCCATTACCTATAGTCATGGCCACTCCAGACCACAGGGGCATTCAGTCACTTACTAGATGCTCAATTTAGCTGAACTCAGGCTCTGTCATAACGCCATGTTACCTGTGTCTTCTTTCTATGCGTCCTTTGGCTAGGTTTACAATCAGGAAGTTTCCTAAGGCTCATGAGATTCAGAAGATCCCACCATTTGCAGGGACATCCCCTGTTTTTGCAAAAAAAAAAAAAAAAAAAGTTCCTCTCTTGTGGCATCCCCCCATGATGTAAAAGAAAAGTTCAGTTAGCAACTCCTATTAAATAGTATAAAATAGGAAAATGTGTCATCTGCCCTCTAGCCTGTGAAAAATATGAAGTAAACTCACCCAAGGAGTCATCAAAGCACTCTGGCCTATATTTTGGATTCACCCAAAGGAATGATGACAGATCTACAGTCATCTGTCTCCTGTCAATTTTCAGTAATGACAGTGTTGATCATTGTTTTTGTTCTAAATTTAATGGTGTTTTCATACTTTTTTGTTCATTTAAAACAATTTCTATGGACATACAGAACATATTATATTGGTATTACAACTGGTGTTAGACACAACATACTGCACCTGAGGACATCTAGTGCTTCAGGTGTTGAATAACCTAGGAGCCTTCCGAACATTCGACCGTTCAAGCTAGCAAACGTAATGACATCATACCATGCGGAAGCAGAACTGAAAAATTTGAATCAGGTAGCAATTGATTGGAACAAATTTAAATAAATTATTATGAAAAATCAAATTTCAGTTTTTCGCTGACCTCGACCTTGACCTTAATTCAGTCCAAAATTTCACAAGGTGATCAGCGGACAATTGCTCATCTCTCCTCAGAATTTTGAGTATATTGAGCCAACCGTTTTTGCTCCACACTGCTCACAGGCAAACATGTAAACAAACAAAGACACAGGCAAACAAATGCCATGAAAAGCAACACTTCACCCTTTTCAGGTGGGGTAATTATTTCATACCAGATCTTAGAAAAAGCAGGATCCTAAGATCAAATGCTGGCATACCTCACTTTTGTTCTTCTTTTTCAAGATTATTTTGAGTATTCACACCGCACTGCACACAAATCATTTTCAGCCTCTGCCAGCTCTTTCAGTTTGAACAGGAGTCATTACTGCAGCTAATGAATGCACATCATTAAGCTAATCAGAATGGATAAAGTCAGAGCTTTTTTTTTCAAGGCAGTGTTCCAGGGTCGGCATTGAGGACTGAAACCCCAATGACTTGTTGAAATTGCGGCAAAAATTTTACATCCCCCATTTGGATAGAAGTTGGGTGCACAGAGCCCTACTTTGGGTGACAAATCATTATTTTCGTGTACAATATTTCCACAGAAATATTGCGTGTGATGGCATATTTAGTTAGATTCAGAACGTATCATCAGATTTTCACAAGTTCCACGCTACTGCAAGTAAGTACTCAGGGGTGTATTTTTGCATGTTTTATTTTTAATTGAATTGATGAGCACGCTTGTTCGGTAAACTAAGAATATTCCATTGGAACACTTGCCCGCTAATTGGCCTCATTTGTCTTTGGAGGTGACATTCCATGGGCCTATTAAAAACAGGCTTTAATCGCCTCCATTCCTGTCCTCCATTACATGGGTTTGACCTCCCAGCATCCTGTAATGAGAGGGAAACACTGTTTATTAGAAAAGCAAATGGTTTCATGCAAAATTTGGCCAACAAAAAGGGAATGTAGTCCTTTATTGGCAGGATCTGATGAAGGCCACCTTGGTTTCTTTGTATTTCCAAAAGCTGCATATTGTTTGAAGGCACAGAGCCAGGGAGAGTGAATTTCATATTCATCAGCTGGTTATACAGTTTGGAAGGAAGCTGCATGCAGCAGCCACTGGATGCTAATAGCAAATTATCTCTAACTTTGCTCTGGAAGTAGTTCACAGAATGCTGACAGAAAAAATATTTTAAAAAATTGGATGAATCCTTCAGAAAGACTAAAGCTATTAAAATAGGTTAAATGTTCCTTTTGTTAGCCATGCAAATAATTGACTAACCTAATTCCAGTGAATTGCTATTCATAATTTTACTTGTTACTCTATCCATCTATCTGCACCAGCATTATTGTTATTAATGGTCGGCAAAATAAAGTAAAATGCCTCCATTACCCCAGGAATCTAAGTAGCATATTTTCTTTTTTTTCTTCCTTTTTTTTGTCAAAGAATAAATAATTTAAAAAAAAAACTTGAAGAGCATCAGTTGTAATTAACCAATATTTATTTAATCTGACTTTTTCCGCACCACTCCCCATATTTTCATGCCATCCTAATTCAGATATTATTATTTTTATTATATTAACAAAAGAGCTCCATTATATTTCATTATTCCAGGAACATGGCTGTTTGTGAGGCAGGAGGCACAGCTGCTATTTACTGCTCATGGATAAATCACATTGAACCCAAGCTCCACAGAAAATAATGGAAACTGACGATATAGAATGAATGGTCTATTTCACACAGATTTATAGTTCTGAGAACTAAATCCTTATTGAACAAAGCAATCCCCATGGCCAAACAATCTACTAGCATCTTAGGGAATATATTAGGGAATATATTATGAAGTTTCCATCGTAGTTTATTATATTAGAAGTCAGATTATGTCCATATATATGTGTATATCCATATACTGTACGTACAGGCATATTTTATGTGTACAATGATTCATTTCTCAGCTCTATATAGTCCAGAATATCACACTTCAGAGATCAACTGTAATCACAAGATGCTTCCTAACCAGCTTCTGCGGCATTTTAGCAGTAAGCTCCTCTCTGTGTGATCCCAATGATACATATGTTGTGATGTCACCCAGGGTTGAGGCAACATGGTCTATAAGATCAGAGAGTCTCATTTTATTGATTTTTTTTCAGTGTTGTAATCCACAGAACATGCATTAAAATAAAGGGGAGAAGGCGTGAAGACCCCCCCCGACACACGCTCGCGCACGCACATGCACGCATGCAACACACACACACACACACACACACACACACACACAACGCACATATATGTAAACACACATACACACATATGTGCTTCTTCCTGCCTGAAGCATGCATATGAAATAGTAATACATAAGCCTGCAATGTACCTTATTTTCAAAATGAAGATGTCCTTTAAACAATATAAAGTATAAAGTTTTAAATGAGTGTTAGATGGTGGGATTTTAAATGTATTACACCAGGGCTATTCAATCGGTGGCCCACAAAGCAATTCAGACAAAAATCTGGCAGATTATCTATCTGTGCGTATGTTTGACACAATGAAAGTACTCTAAACTTCTGATAAGAGAACTAAGGGTCCTGTGAAACTGAAAATAATAGCCAATGATGAGTAATGTGCAGTAGTGTCTGACTGACTGGACAGTCATGTGATCTGATTTAGAAGACTTCCTCATGCTGGATGCTCTGTGCCATCAACTACACCCATCATTTGTACAACTTGGAGAAAACATGTTTTCAAGTCTTTTAAACTGCATTCTGTGTTGGATCATTTTACTTATAAACATTATCACCCTGCAACATAGCAATAGGTAAAAGTAAACATGCAAAGCATGCATCCCTTCCTGTGACAATCTGCAATGATCCCGTTGCCACAGGATCTGCGATAGGAAAGAAAATATAACACAAATGAGGACTGCTGTGATGAACACATCCATTTTTCCTCATATTAGTAGTGGAAAATTACCTGCTACATTATTGATGGCAAGACTGGTTTGTTTGTGCCACAGCCACGTCTCCTGCAATAGCTAGCTTGCCATTCAAATCTTAGCTGACCCACCTTATGTTTTATTTTAAAGGAGTGAATGTGTGCTGGATAGATAACAAAACATCACTGTCAACAGAAAGAAAACTTGATAATGAAAATTTTTTGTTTCATCAACGTATTCACTGAAATTGCTGTGGAGGGGAAGTCAGTATGTCTGCTTTGCACAAATATGTTTCTGCGATGAACGATCTATCCATATGTGGCAGGCCAAAGGAGGACCCAGGCAGGGAATTGAACCCCAGACACTTGGGTAAGAGTCATGTGCACTGACCACATCGCCAAAGATCCATGCTAGTTGGCAAGGGCGCATACTTATTAGAAGGCATTTCTAGTGACAGGACCCATCAACTGTCACAGATAGCTGTGTGACATCCAGTTCCTATTTTGTAGCCTACCTTAGGTTTCTTCCTTTATCATTTGGTCAGATGTGTAAGCAATGTGTCAATATTTTCATAGTATTGTGTTTTCAGTACAAATCACAATTGCACATGTGATTTGTGGAGCGAAAACTGCAGTGGCCCTAATAGTGTTGGAGTTAGTGACAGGCAAAATTTTTAAAAAAAGCACTGTTTTGCAGTGCTTTGAAATTAAATTGTAGCAAGTCGTTGAAATTTAATGTGTGTGCGTGTGTGTGTGCGTGCGTGTGCGTGTGTGTGTGTGTGTATGTGTGTGTGTTGGTTGGCGTCAAGTTTAATTACTCCTTACTGGGAAAAATAATGTCACTGCGAAATGGTTCGCCCCCAAGACATTTATTTTTCTAAAATATGCCCCCCAGAAAAAAATATGATTGAATACCAATGTATTACATTGTGGGGACTTGATGCTGCTAGAATTTTAAGCTCACACTTGTAAAAAAAAAAAAAAAAAAAAAACAAAAAAACTAGCATTTCATGCAACGTCAGGTCCAAATCACCAGTTATACAAAATCCTAAATCAGTGAGTCTGTCGTACTCGAATAAAAGCCTTTCCAGACTCACTACCTTGTCTTTCAGTCATTGTCTTGTGGCCAGCAACTTTCTGCTTGCTCATGGGTGACATCTACTATCTGTGTAAATCTTTTAGATATGGTTAGCTTAATTTATTACATCTTTAGGTTCACTCAAATTCCCTACTGTGCAGTGAATAAATGACTGCTATTTATTTATACATCATTTTTGACTCAAATGGTCTGTTTACAAATTGTGCTCATTGCTGTACTGGCTCCATGTTGCTGCTGATGGAGTACATTGGAGACACAGGTGGATGAAGTTCATGACGGGGGTCCCAACAAGTTTGTTTCCGTCATGTAGTGTTTGTGAAAAGGTCCTGGAAATTGTTTTGGTGGAGAGAGGACTGTATGTTCATAGCACCAAGCAAGTTTTAGGATGCAAGGAAGAAACAGCTTTATCTTCAGGGACGTGCTAACCATTGTAATACATCCATTGCAATGCATGCTTTAAAGGTTACCTATTATGCTATTTTTCCAAGTTTATATTTTGGTCTTTGACTCCCCTAGAGTACTCCTGATCGCGCAATAAAGTAAAAAAAAAAAAGGGTTCTTATTTCGCTCATACTGCCATCCTCAAAAACCCCATTTGTAGTCCATAGTGGTCTCTGCCTGAAACGCCTCACTGGGGTGGCTCTTCCGCTTATAGCCCCCCACTCCCGTGTGCCCACTTTCCTCTGACTGGCCAGCTCTGTGGAGGGCGGAGTTGGGCGGGACGAGGCAGCAGAACGCAGTTTTCCGTGTCCCTCTCCCCAGAGCGAAACTTGAGACACGGCTGCCATCTGATAAGGAAACGGCGGGCAAATTCCGCAATCTAACGCAGTACATGTGTATAGATCTAATGAAATTAACTTGTTCTAATAAACGCAGCAGCGAAAGTGGAGGACGCACTGCGAAAGTCTGGCAGCTCAAGCACGAATTTGCTATCGGCTACAGTTTGCTACGGCGACAGTGGTAAGTACAGCGGTTCCTCTATTCTGTAGCTAGGATGCAGGGAAAGCTAGAATCCACCTTATTTAGACATTTGTGGAACGGGTCGACATGCCCAAGTGTAGACCGGAGACCGTAGAAATCCGGTGGGTCTGAGTTTAGAGGGAAACATGGACAGTGAGGAGCAGCTAAAAGTGGACCAACAGCTTATGGACTGCTTCAGTGTGTATTAGGACTTGCTGGTTCGTCTGCATAGCTGTGGTGTGTTGTTAGCGTGGAGAAACGAACAGCTTCTGCGCTGGTATATGACGAGGGGCTTAAAGCTCCAGGCTAAACTGCCTTTTTCGAAATTGCCCGTGGTAATGGTTTACTTATTGCTTCGGAATGACCAGCTTTTCCTTGCGGTAAATGGGCGAGTTATGGATAGTGCCGAGAGCGAGATAGAGCTCCGGTTATGTCATGAACATAATACAGGTTTTACAGACCGGTATTTCGTTCCGTTTTCATGAACCGTTGCCATCGTTTGTTACACCGGACACGTTATAGCCTGTGCGCTTCCCTTTTGCTTTCACCGGTAGCATCAGAGAGCTTGCCCAGACATTGGAGATGTATCAGGCTGACCCCGGTCATGGATAAGTAAAGCGATCGTTTCACAAGCACCCAAAAATTCAGCCCAAGCTCTGCAAAACCTACGTCTGGTCTAACTGCAGCCCAACTCAGCAGACATACAGCACCTCTCCGGTTAGCTTCAACTGTAGTGGCTACAATCAGGCAACGTTATGATGAAACTCTCACATTGATGCTTACCGAAGTAACACAAGCATACCGATCAGAATTATTGCATATAAGTTAACCAGGAGCATTTTTAATTAGCAGAGCACGCGAACTAACATGCAGTAGCTGATAAGCGGTCATGACTTTGAATGTAATCTGTCGCGCGAAAAATTTGTTTCGCGTCCGGTGTGAAAGCTGCTTAACGCGCCTCTTAACGCGTGTATTCGCGTCTTTGCATTGACTCTGAATGTAGGCTAATCTGTCCCCTTGAAAAAATTCGTTTGCGTGTCCGATGTGAAAGCAGCTTTATGGATAGTACGCGACAGCTAGAGAGAGCTCGGTTATGTTATGAACATAATACAGGTTTTGCAGACCGTAAGTTCCGTTTGCGTGGACAAGTTGCTTATGTGGAGCCAGCGAATCGATCACTTCTACAGGAAAGAATTACCTATTTTATCTCGCCTTTTTCGGCTTTTTATAAGCCACAACAATTTCTAAAGGGGGATGAAATTATGTCACGGTAGTGCAGAGGAATCATTTGTAAACCGGTAGAGCTTCTGCGTTTCGCATTGCTTTCACGGTAGCACCAGAGAGCTTGCTCAGACATTTGTGAAGTATCCGGCTGATTCCGGTCATGGATAAGTGAAGCGATCACTAACTGTAGTGGCTACAGTTGGGCAACGTTATGATAAAACTGCCACATTGATGCTTACCGAAGTAACACAAGCATACCGATTAGAATTACTGCATATAAGTTAACCAGGAGCATTTATAATTAACACGGCACGCAAACTAACATGCAGTAGCTGGTAACCAAGTGGTCATAAGAACCACAGAGACAAACCCTTGCAATACAGGTTTTACAGACAGCAAGTTCTGTTACTGTGAACAGTTGTACCAAGCATCCAAATTACAAACAAGTATTAAAAGTTAGCTTAAAATAAGGTTTATGATCACACATCTTCTGTAGAATTTCCCCGGATATCACTCTTGCATATTTAGGACGCAAACATTAGCAACAGTAACTTGGCTACGTTAGCTGCTGTGCTACAGCCACAATCAACTGGCTATCACGTCAGGTTGGCTTATGCAGTAAAGGCAACTTACAGCTTCTGTGTCTGTGAGTCACGGACAGTCGCGACCAATACAGGCTTTATTTTCAGATATTTTACAAAGCCTGCGTTTGAGGCCAGTTGTTAGTGCTAACTATCGTTAGCGGTCCTGCTAGCCACCCGTAACACGTTAGCTTCACTTACAATATTTGCTGTTATATCGTTACTTACAGCTTGTGGCTCCGAGCGCTTGATCGATGCAGCTGCTTCAGGTTTGAGAAGCAGCTGAAACGCTTATCCTGTGTCGAATTATCCTTTATTGATAAAGCTGTCTTTGGTGAAATTCTGAGCACAATCAGATAACGTTCCCTTTGGCCGTGGCTGTTTGCTGCTAGCAAACAAAAAAGCTACCCATTGATTTCTGGTGGCATCCTCTTTTGGAAGAGAAATAAGTGTTTTTCTTCGCGTCCAAAAGTAAACGGACAAGCAGCTTTGGGAGAGATACTGACAAAACTGCTCCTCAAATGATTTGGTTCTTCTTTTGTATTTCCAAAAGTGTCGACGCTACTAAGGCATAGTATGATCTGCCGTTGTTAGTGCCTGCTAGAATAGTGTCCGGTGTGGGCAGGTCCAGCGCCGTGATTGGCTCTGGCTAGGTCTGTACTAATTGGACGGCACAACCTGACGTCAGGTTTTGCCCAGATCTCGCGAAGATCTCGGGAAGAGCTGTTCAGAGAGGAAATCACGTTCACAAAATCACGTTCTTGGATTACGGCAAAACTGCTGTATCTTATGTTTAGAAACTTTTTAGTGGTTGAGTATGGACAACTAACATTATAACATTACTAATATGTATTAAAAGAAGGATCAGCATCATAGGTCCCCTTTAAGTCTGAGGCCAGCCATCATAAATATCTATGCATGTTTCTGCTTATTTGGGATTCATCTCATTTCTACCAATCATTACACTGATTTATGCCATGGGACATGCTGTGAGCGGGTGTATTGATAACAACGTTCTATTACATTAAAAAGATGTAGACAACATAATTTAGACATTTTTAAAAAATCATTCAAATGTGCCAGATACAAAGTGTCACGTCCGTGCATGGAAGCCCGGTGACCACGCCCCTTCACTTAATGACTCTCTACTTCCTCGTTCAGCAAACCCTCAATACTAATTGACTGCACCTGTCTGAAAGCCTACTTAAACTCCTAGTCTAACTCAGATGTCATCAAGAGAAGCCCTGGTTCCCTTGCTCCTGTGGTTTCTGGTCTGTTTGATATTCCCGTGCGTGTTGTTTGGACTCTGATTTGTTTGTTCTTGTTTCTTTGATACTTTGCGGTTTTGCGGTTGTTTTGGTACTTTTCCTGGATTTTGATTTATATTGTAAAGTTTAGTCTTACTTTTGTATATTTACTGTTTCTTGAGTTTGTTGTTGTTATATTGTTTTGTTTATATTTAGATCCTCGGAGCATTCGTATGTGTCACTTAGTTTATTCTGTATATCTTCTGAGCGTTGTAATTATCTGTATTTCCTGTATATAAGTTTTTCAAACTTAGAATCCCTCGTAGTTGTTCAAGTCTATTGTTCTGATCTCTAACCTGTCCCTGATCTGTTTTATATATACTATTCAAAAAAAGTAGGGGATATTTTATTTTGAGATCAAAATTTTCACATATACAAAGGGATACAAAACCATGTTGTATAGTTCCTTACTGAGGAAGCATTTCCAAAGAAATTCATCACCCAAACACATCAATGACACTCTCACGATCTGCACGGGATGCTATTGATGATCAAGGGGGTTGTGCCACAAATTTGCATGACTCTGAATTGGAAGGTTAGAGCCACTGTAAAGGAAGATTTTGAAGAGAAAGCATCAGATTATCAGTGGTTGAAGTCGTTAATTAAACAGACACCATGCGCCGTCTAACACAGGAGGAGAGGTTACGTGCCCTTGGCATGCTACAGGTTGGCACAAGACAGGTCGTTGTGGCAAGGGCAATGAATGTTTCCCAGTCTGTCATCAGCAGATTATGGTCCAGACATCGTGCTACAGGGTCTGTTCAGGATAGACCACGATCCGGTCGACCAAGGGCAACAACTCAGGCTCAGGACAGATTCATCCGCACTATTGTCCTGAGAAATCATATGGTAACAGCAAATCAGATAAGGTCTCAACTTCAAAGGGATACTGGCTTGGTAGTGAGTGGCCAGACCATCAGGAATCGTCTGCACAGATTTCACTTACACGCTGGACGTCCTCGTGTCATTCCCTGTTTGAGGGATCGTCACATTAGGGCCAGACTCCAATGGTGTCGTCATCATCAACGCTGGGATAATCGCCGATGGAACAACAAAATGTTCTCAGATGAGTCGAGGTTCACTGTGGACTTCCTTGACAGACGCAGGAGGGTTTGGCGCCGACGTAACGAACGTTTCCATGACGTTAACGTCATTAGACATGATCCGTATGGGGGTGGATCTGTAATGGTGTGGGGAGGCATCACTGCTGCCGGCAGAACAGACTTGCATGTTGTTGCTGGACGTGTCACAGGGCAGTACTACCGGGACAACATCTTGGCACCCCATGTTGTGCCGTTTGCACGTCGTTATGGCCGCCGTTTCATTTTCCAAGATGACAATGGCAGATGTCATAGGGCCAGGATCGTTACAGATTACCTCCAGCAGCAGAATATCACCACATTACCATGGCCAGCACTCAGTCCGGACCTTTCCCCCATCGAGCATGTCTGGGACATGCTTGGACAGCAGCAACGCCAACGCCAACAACCTCCTGCCAATGTCCAAGAACTTGCTGCAGCATTGCAACAGGAATGGAATAACGTTCCCCAAAATGACCTGGGACGTCTCGTTAGGAGTATGCCACGCCGAATTCGAGCTTGTCTAGCCAACCGAGGGGGTTTTACCCGCTACTGACTCTGTTTCACAATGGTGGTAAATTTGCTGTGTGACCCTGTGTTTGTGTCGACCCTTATTCTGGAGAATCTGTCCTTTACTGACTGTACACAGGGTTTCGAATAAATTGACAAATGTTTCCTTAATGTTTTTATGTCATTTGTTTCCTTCCTGACCTCATGATCTGCATTTCATGGTACTTGTAAATCCAATATCCCTTACTTTTTTTGAATAGTATATTAGCATTGACTCTGGGCGCTCATATTGTAAAAGGGCCAGGTCACATGGTAACGGAGCTACAAAATTGGTGTATTTTGTATCATAGCTCCAAAACTAAGCAAGACAGAGTTACAATTTAAATGGCATTTTTGTAGGTCATCCCAGGTACTTCAAGAAACAAAATACCCAATTTTGTTCATTTGATTTATTTTAGGTGAAAACGGCAAAAAACTGGTCGGTAACAGAGTTACAAATTTCTAACTCCGTTACCACGTGACCTGGCCCAAAATTAAAGAGCCTGGTTCATGCACTAACTTCTGGTCCTGTCTGCCCCTGTTGAGTTTCCTGAGTGTCCCGTGACACACTGCCTCCATCTTGACTGCATATAATTCAGGGTTCTCAATATTTTTTTGGTTTTCTTCAAATTAAGGTATTATTGCTTAGGAGCAGTATTCAATTTCCTTATTCTTGTATGCAGGTTGAAGCATGGAGATGACCCTGAACATTGCCTTTACATAGCTCTGGATAATACTGTGTACAACTACTCTGCTAAAACCCTTTGCGCAGAATACGAATATTGTCAATTTTTCCTGTTGTGCGTGAGCCTATGTAAGGCTTTATAAGTCAGTACTTGTGTCACAGAGACTGTAGAGAATTATTCCAGTGAAGCTAGATGTTTGGAAATTTAATTACAGAATTATTTAGCAATTAAATTTCGTAATTTACAGATGCCGGCATCTAAATCTGCGCAGAGGGGTTGTTAACGATTTTTTTTTTTTTTTTTCCCCAGCGTACCATCACACTGATATCAAACAGATCACTAAGGATTTAGGTATCCACTAGGAATATTGGCAGACTAAAGCAGATGTCTTGGATTTTGAAATGAAGAAAGAGAAATTTAGGTGGAACATACGGCAGACACTTATTTCTTATCAGAATTGGGTGATTGTGAGGTTTCTTCATTGGTCCACTGCACAAGTCTTCTTAATTTCCATTTATTACATAAGAGGGTAAGCCACAGCTTTCATCACTATGGGATAGAGGGGATGGTGGACTTTGTATGCTTGAATCAGGCTTAGCGCTCAAAATCCCAATTTGGAGAAAATGCGGTCACGTCAGTGTGATCTTCAAGCCGTCTCAAAGAGAGAGCACTTTCCGGATTATTCCTCCACCAGAGTTAAAACACATACCCCCCCATTCCTACTTTGCCCTCCCTTATTTGCTCAGTGATGAGATTTCAACCTAGTTTTAAATTGAATGAATCAATAGACTGGAATTTGACCTTGAGAAGGAATATACGAACAGCATGACAATATCCCAAGTATAATAAACTCCTGCATCTTGTGATATCTCTTATTTCTCAAGGCTATGTGACAGGGCTATGAGTGATGCAGATTAGCTTCCCAAAAATGCTGTAGGAAAATAGAGTTTTAATGTGTTAATCAAAGTGGCAGGGGTACTGAGATTTGTCACTGAATGATATTCGTTTGTAGATAATGCCTTTTACTCCCATGTCAGAGAGATGTCAGGCTGCTATTGATTTCAAAATGATTTCTCTAAAAAAGAAAACACTGTCTGCAACTATCTGCTGCTGTCTTGCTATGTCTATTTCTCAGCTATTTTATCTATTTTAGAATCATTATCCTCATTTTAGACAAAGTTCTCGTATCTTTCATAATATTACCGATTGCTTTAGTCTTCAAGCCCTCCCATTTCGATACCCACCCTCTGTCTCTGTCACCACCATTCCCTGTTCACCCTATTTACCATCCTCTTGAACCTTATATTCTCTTATCTATACCCGCACAACAAGCAACAACTCCATAAGTGTCAGCACCCTTCCACCTCCACCCTCGCCATCCCAAGCACCTCCCTCTGCCCCCTTCACACCCTCGACGCAGACAGCCTTCTCTTCGATTAGCTTTTTCAGAAAACTGAACTTTCGTTGACTTTGCATGAAACACGCTGCTCAATATGCTGAGTCTTATTGGAAAAAGAGCACTTTGGCGCAGGCTTGGGGCACAATGCTGGCAGTTTTGAAGTAGTTAGAGCTCATTGATTTCAGGTCTTTGCCCTTCCTCCATTTTGTTCTTTCAGATCAATAAAACAGAACAAGAACTGAAGAAGAAAAGACACAAGAATATTGGGAATGACACATTACTCACCTTCAAAATCTATTCATATTTTTATTAACAAGAATAAATTGCATTTTATGGATCATGTCCGGATGCAGCTAGTTTTTAGTGAAATAAATTTTATATCATGATGTCTATGCGCATATAAGTGTGATAATTTTAAAAACATAGACTGACCAGCGGCCTGAAGATCAACACATTCTCATCCCAACTTATTATATACTGACAACACTTGACCAAGCATCAATATACAATTAAAAAGGAAGCTTTTAGCATCCTTATTTGACATGTAGGGTTAGGGTTCAGGTTAAAGGTTAAGGGTTAGCGGTTAGGGGGTAGAGTTCGTTATAAACTAGTGTCAAAAAAGGACACCAGAAGCCGCCTTTTTTGTCGTATATTGATGCTTGGTCAGGTACTGTCACTATAGGATGAGTTGGAATGAGACTGGGCTCTGAAGAGAAGTACGTACCACCATCAACCACAACATTAAAACCACCTGCTTAATATTGCACACCAGGCTCCCCTCATCCCCCAAAAACAGCTCAGTCTCACTGACGTCCTCTTTAATTCCTAAACCCAGGGTTTACCAGCAAAAAAATTTTCCCTCTTTCCACAGTGCATCCTGATGCCATCTCTTCCTATATAAATGGCGCACACGTACCCGGCCAATGCACATGCTGTAAGAGTATCGGTACTCACTGAAACATGCCACCTTCTTCAAATGCTCCAGACTTCAGTTCTGATGCTTATGTGCTCTTTTTAGGCACTTTTGGCAGTAGCCCGGGATAAGAATGGGCATTCTGACTGGTCTGTAGCCCCAAAGTGCTATACTCAGCAGGGTGCAATTAATTGTGTGTTATGACACATTCCTTACAGAAGTATCATTAAAGTTCTCTGTGACTTGTGGAATAATAGCCCTTCTGTCAGTTTGGACCAGTTGAGATTGCCTTTGTTTTCCTTGTGCATTGATCATCTTCGGGCTCCCAATGCCCCGTCAGCAGTTCATGGTTTGTCTCTACTTTGACCACTGCTGTTAGGTACTCATCACTGCTGATCAGGAGCATCCCAGAAGCCTTGCTGGTTCAGAAATGCTGAATCATTTTTATGATGACGGTATTAAAAAAGGTGTCTCAGGCGACCCGATGCCTCGTCTCCTAACTGAAACAGAGTGTTAACGTGGCAATATTGAGGACTGATAAATGCAGCCTGCCTAACATTCTAAAAAGGTGAAGTGACCACTACCATTATCGGGACAAAATTAAGATGTTTACGGCATATGGCAATTTAAAAAATCTACCTAGATGAGGCCATGTACCCATTTTGAATTATCGCACTGTGAGGACGATGGTTCGTATGGTAAAAGAAACTCAAAGGATCACAGTAAGGGAATTTTTTTTTCATTTGTCCCCAAAGAATAATGAAACGGCCAGTCGAGCCACTGCCTCAAACTGAATCCATTGATACTGCCCACATTCATGCGTAATAGACTGACAAACCATCCTGCTGTTATGTATCATTGGGTTCAAAATGAATCGTGACATGTGGAAATATTTCTGAAAAAACAGACTGCAAATATCCCGCAGAAACTGGTTGAAAAAAAAATTGTCCATGGCAAAAATGCTGTACCCTGCAAATGCCCTGGAGACTAATCTTTTCACAAAAATGAAATAATAAAGGGTTGTCTGTGATGTAATTCTCAGCATATACTATGTGAGAAACTCTTGCATTGTGGTTTCACCACAACATTCACTGTGATTTCGGACTGACTGGCACAGCTGGCTCATAATGTGCTTGGAACAAGTCTCATGGTTGGAGTTAGCTATTAAATCTAAATTACACAAAGATCACTTAACACTGCAAACCACCCACTCAAAATTTCTCTCAGTATGAAAATAGTGTGTTCATTTTGTTTGGTACACACCATGAGCTGTATTCGCAAATAATCTTATCTTAGCGCTATGAGTCCAGCTTGGAACTTATTGCCTAGAACTTGGACAAACCCCTATGTAAAGACTAGGGGAGCATTTGACCTTGTTGCTAAGGAGGTCATCATGCTTGATGTACACGATTATCCAGAGTGCCCACAATGATTGGTTGATGGAGGGCCAATCTGAGTCTGCTGTCGATCGCCTGTAAAACTCATCCCTCATAAGGCAACGTCTACACTGCCCTGTCAAGCCAGACGGCAGTATCTGCGAATTTCTCAAAATTGGGAAAACCCACCATTGACCCTCTACAGCACCAGCTCCGTCTATTTTTAGTAGAGATTAGCCTGATCAATACACATGTACAGAGTTACTGCATGTGCAAGTTAGCAGTATCTACAAAAGTAGGGCAGGAGGTCAAGCCAAAGGGCAGCATCTGCAGTATCTTCTATCTGGGTCAAATTCTCAAAAATATTTCGGTTCACCAAAAATTCAGGGTCTAATAGGAAATCAATGTCATTGATAGCATTGTGGTCCATGTAATTGCCCTCCAGTACCAAGAGTAAAACTTTAAGGCCAGTTTTCTCAGTTTCACTATTTTGCAGACACTGCTGTCTGGCTTGACAGGGCAGTACAATAGTGTGCATGTGAATGAAGTCTCTCATTGATATAACCACTTTTCTCAAAATTTTAGGCTTCTTTCAAACAACAAAGACAATTGTTTTGCAAACAGACAGAATAAACTGAATGCAGAAACAACTTTTGTTACCGCATAGCGCATCTTGTCAATGAGAGGAAAATAAAAGGGAAGTTGGATCAGGCATTGCACTGCAGGCAAAAGGAGTTACATGGTATGACATGTTTCTTTACAAATGCCTCCTTTCCTCTGCGTATATGACCCAGTGATGAGTACAGTCACAGGCAAGGGCAGAGATTGCATCACCACCATCATTATATTATTGCAAATGAGGTGATGCTGCTTAAAGAGCTCAATATCATTATAATTTCATTAATGTTCACCTGATGACAAAGTATCTCAGTATCGGCTATTATGAGTTTTCATGAATTGCTCTTAGCGACTTCTCAGACAACTGACAGTTAGCTTTGAAAGCCTTTGTGCATTACGCTTAGTGTGCAAAAATAGGAGTTCTAAAGATACATATGTGACCTTGCTGCTCGAATAATTGCAGTAGACATCAGTTAATTTTCTCATACAGAAGGCTAAATCACACAATACACATATTACTGACGACTGGTCATCAGTCACATAGTTTAAGCTTTGAGACCAAAAAGATGCTTGGTCATGGCTTGATCATTCAATGTGAAATAAATTCATAAGATAGGATATTCAAGGACATTTTGCCTTGCCAAGCCATATCTGAGCCTGTTTATTTGGTTAATTAAATTGTCAATCAGTCTTTTAATTCCGCACTAGCATTCATGTAATTGCCCCGAAAGGCAATGCACAAGAACAAAGACAGAGGATGGAGAAGTAATAACTTTTCTGATAGTTTCCCTATCTTAAAGAGGTGATTATTTCCTGCTAAAATGAATCAGCAGTGGGACTATGAGGACTAGGCGATGGCCTGTCCAATTAATTAAAATGGAGGGATTGGATTTGCGTACATGCCATTCCCCTCATCATCAAGGGACCTGTGTCTGGCACAGGGACAAGGGCGGTCATTCGGTGTACCTCCCTGAAACTATCCCCGAAATCCTAATTCTAGAAAGTAATTGAAGGGGAAAGTGATGGAATTCCCAGCACAGATGAGATTTAGCCTCCATAGAAGCACATCCTGGTGGCACTAATTGAGTAAAACTCCATATCCCTGCTGTGTTTTTTCCTTTAAGTAATAGTGGATAATGATGTGACGGAAAGTAAAATGTCCCCCTCACATTATATTTTGCTCCCTGCAAATGATTAATGGTTTCACATGAGCAGCAGCGGGTGATGTGAACTTATATGTTATTAACTCTGGTAGGGCCCAGTGAAGACCCACAACACTTTGTGCATTTTCTTGACTACAGAAGTCTCATTTTTTGTTCAAAGAGGTTGGATTGATGGTAGTCTGAAGAATGAAACAGAAGGGTGCGAGTGAGCGAGAGATGAAAGGAATACAATGTAATACAGGCAGATACATGTGTGCTGTATAACGGGGGGTGTTTAGGGTTTACCATGATTTGAAATCAATGATTTATTGATTGGCCTGCAGAAAGAAACCCCCCCACTGTCCTCGGTCAATACCTAAAAACCTGCTGGCTTCTTAATAGAGAGCCAGGGACTCATCAAAAACAACCAAAGGTCGGTCAGCAATTTGTAGTCATTTGGGTTCGGATAGAAGAATGACAGAATCAGTCTGGGAGTGGCAGTTGCAAAGGACAACCTATTTGTTTGGGAGGAAATTAATCAGCTCTCCTAGTGGTCTGAGTGAGGGTTGAATTAATGAGTTGTTTTCTGTGAGTTATCCGAAAACATGGGGAATCTCAAATTAGCCTGGCTAGGGTTATCCTTCCATTACAGTGCAACTGTCAAAACCTGTTAGCATTTTTTGCCTTCAAGGTGTTTTCAAGTGTACATCCCTTACTTTTGTTTATCTATATTATATACGCATGTCATGCCATTAATAACTGCAGTGAATATGCACCTGATTGCTGAATGAGTATTGAGGCAGGTCAAATGCTGAAATTAAATCTACTAAGGACATAGCTCAAAATGACATTTTGATGTAAAGGGTCCACTCCTGCACAGAGAAGTAACAATGGTGATATCAACCACTAAAAACGATCTTTCTCCAGATGAGAACTTCACTGCAACAGCCCTCACATCCTGGTGACTTGGCAGCTCATGTTTGCATTGTAGCTGCATTTTGGGCCTTTTTTCATACAAGACAAATGACAAATCTATTGGAATCATTTTTATCTCATGTTGAGCATAATTTAACAGCAGCAAAGCAGTGAAAATGGTATTTATCGAGATTGATTGCATCTTTTTTGTTTAATGACACTTTCAGCTACCTCATGTCATCCACATATGTAGCAATCAAAGCTCATATGATTCTTTTATACCAATGAGCAAATTGGAGTCTCCAGTTAGCCTAGCCTGCAACCACAGTACCCAGAGCAAACCCACGCAAGCACGCGGAAAACAAGCCAACACCACACAGAAAGGGCCGGGCCTGATTCAAACCAGTGACCCCCTCGCTGTAAGGCAGCAATGCTACCCACTGTGCAATCATGCTGGTATTTATCTACATAAACCGCAATTAAATAAACAAGTCAATAAATACTCTGTAAATTCTGAATCTCACATGAGCATGGGCAAAGGATGTCAACAAAAACCAAAAAGCCAGCAGAAACCTGCAGAAAAATAGTTTCAAATTATTTCAGAGAAAGGTTAACAGAGTCACAGGTGATACAGTTAAAGGGGCATTAGGAATAGAACCATCAGGAAATGCATCGGTTAGCGCACCTGTAGGCCTGTAGTCATATAACAGGCTGGGACTTACAAGCTGGCTCTTTGCCAGTCCCAACTGTGCCCATGGTTAGTACTGATGACTGACAGCTCCTATTGAAGGGAGATTTAAGTAACAGTCAATCCTTGGGTATCACAGACCATATTAGTACAAGTGTGACAGCCTAAAGCCTCACACTGCAGGAAGCCAATGATTATGTTCCGTGATGTTGATGTAAGTTTATGCATCCTGGTGTGTCGAGGAAAAATGGGCTTTCTGTTGTTTATCATCTGAAGACAGTCTATAATAAACAACATAATAAGAATGCTTGCTTAGCACTTCATCTTCCTAGTTTTGAGAAGTAGAATGTTTTTCCTTTTTTACGCACATAGAATGCTTGACTTTGCTCTTCTGCAGTTATTGCAGTTTGGAATTCCTGACTGTGTAACTCTGCCCTCATTGCAGTTTAAAACCCATCTCTGTGTTCTCCTTTGCAATGCAGTTGGGAATCCTTGACCTTGTTCTTTTGAACTCATTGCTGTTCAGAATATTCCACTGTGTTCTTCTGAAATCACTGCAGTTTAAAATGCTCCACTGTGCTCTTCAGAACTCATTACAGTTTGGAACTCTTTACTGTGCCACTCTGCGCAAATAGCAGTTTAGAGTGCTTGACTGTGCTCTCCTGCACTGATAGCATTTTGAAATTCTTGGCTTCGTCCTTCTGCGCTCATTGCAGCTTGAAACTCTAGGCTGTGTTTCTCTGCTCTCATTACAGTTTAGATTTCTTGACTGTATTCTCCTGCATTTGTCGCAGTTTGGAGTGCTCCCCTACTTTTTTTCTACACTCTTAGCTGCAACCTCTGCACCGCAAAGCATGTGCTCCCAACAGGATCTTGGGTCCTGCAGTTGGTTACAGGCCTCTTCATCCCCGGATTTTTCGTCCCCTGACTTTTCGTCCCTGGATTTTTCGTCCCGGACTTTTAGTCCCCATGGACTTTTCGTCCCCTAATGATAAAAAAATGTCACCATTGTTGACAGACAGATGGACGAATGGACAACGGACAGATCGCCATGATATAAGGGTTAGGGTTAGGGTCAGGGATAGAGTTATAATTCAGGAAGAGGGCAAAGCATTATTAGGGAAGAACCATCCAGGAACAAGGAGTCCAGGGACGAAAATTCCTAGGGGACAAAAAGTTCAGGGACGAAGAGTCCTAGAGTCCTGCAGTTATGCTGGTGCTGATGTGAGCTGAAGGAAGGCGTTTACAGTATGCAGCTCAATGGGAGCTCCAGAGGAGGTCACCAGTGTGTGATTAAATGTCATCCTCGGGGATTTCTGGCCAGAGTCAGCTGTGGCATGGCCGGCATTTGACACCAGGCTATTAGAAAGATAAATTTGGAATGCAAGTTTTATTTTAACATTGTGGAGACACAGTCGTTAGTTTCTATTGCAAGCTGTCAATACACCTATGAGAATCCATGCAAATGTTGAGAAATGTACGCACCAATTACCTGTAAGGGTGACAGGAAAAATTGGAAACAGAGCTTATGTGTGTATTTTTATCATTCCAGGTAGAATTTATTGGCTGTGAAGATATTTCTGATGGAGATGATGAGGAATGCTTGGGGTCAACAAGCGGCAAAAAGCAAACACCCCCTGATCCTTTGTATTTATCAGAATATATTGGACTGGCTTGTAGTTCTGCACCCCTAACACATACAATGATGTCATTGAAAGCCCCTTTACAAATGTTGAAGTACATCACCTTGCATCCATTTCTTAGGCAAGCAGAATCCAACAGGCCAACCACAAAATAGAGTGACCAGGATGCTGCAGTTTGGTGTGTGGTTTTTTTTTTTTTTTTTAACGACTAGCCTGACTGCTGTGTAAGCACACCATGTAAAATTGCTTTTTTTAAAATATTTTATTCAGACTTTAGCACCTAATTATGTACCGAGAGGTAAATTACGGCAATTTACAATTTTGCTCAATTGTACAACTGCTCAACCAAATATTTTCAAGACAGTGACCCGATAGTTCAGGAGTCGTATGAAGAAACACCTCTCTTTGAATTTTGTTTTGAAATTAGTTGCTGCCAATCATGTTGCTACGCTCAGAGTTAGTGATTAATCCAATTTTATTTTATGTAGCTTTTAAACTGTTCTGAAAATGACAGCTCTGGCCTTATCATAAAAAATGGATCAATAATTGTGAGGTCGGAAAATTTTAAAGGTCACTGAAGAGCAATTGTGCAAAATATGTATCCACTGGATACAGACATTTTATCGCAGTAGAACTTGTAATTTCTAATGGGTATCTCACAAAGAGGGCAGACTTTTATCACCCAATTTCCTGAATGTTAACAGTGTTAAGGCAGGATTAAACAGAGCATTACAAATTATATTTATCTGGGTACTTACACTGAAAATATTAACACTCCAATCAGAACATGCCATCTTATCAGATACTGTACGTTATAATATGAAGAAAATATATTTTGTGCTATCTATCCATAGCAGTTTTTCAGTGTTTTGTCTCCAACTTAAAACTGAGCTTTAAATCATCTTGAATTTAGCAGGGACATAAATGTCAAAACAAGAGTTAATGGTACTCTACCACAGTTGGTTTTACACAGCTCATGTTGGTTGTATGCCCTCTGTGTTTGAACTGCATTACTGGCAGGAATATAGATTCTGCGATTCACAACATTGCCTTACCCCTTTGCGCAGATATAGACGCCGGCGTCCATAAAATACCGCAATTTAATTCCTCAACAATTCTGTAATTGAATTTCCAAATGTCTAGTTTCACTGGAATAATTTTCCAAAGTCTCGGTGACACAAATACTGGGTTATTAAGCTGAAATAGGCTGATGCACAACAGGAAAAATTGGCATAATTTTGTATTCTGCACAAAGGGGTTTTAAGCAGTCGACAAAGAAAGCTTAAGAGCACCTCACAATGCAACAATGCTAAAACTGAACCTAGTGAGTCACACAATGGCTTTTGTGTTGAATATGACCTTGTGGATTGGACTGTTGAGATTTGTTCAAATGGAGAAATGGCAGGATGGAAAAGTGCTGGCAGTGCCAGCCCCAGCCTTTGACTGTCAGCAAGCAAGATTTGATTTCTCCTCTCAGCCCCACAGGAATTGGAGATAGCACTCATGTCACTTATTGTGTCAAACTACTGTAACGCTGAGCACCGACCAAACCGATTGACAGAAGAGACTGTTTTATTTTTGGGGGTGAATTCAAAGGATTCAAACAAGTTGGGGCTGTTTTGTTATTTGGGGCTAAAGTGGTGTCTTTGTGTTTTTGTTGACTTCTTCTGTGCCTATTGTAATGCTCTACTAGGGCCTAGAGACATCACAAAAAAACAAAAAAAGTAGCAATGAACACCACAGGGAGCAAGCTGATGACTGGGATGGCAACAGAAGATGAAAGCTTATGATAAAATTATGACACCTGGCAATGCAAAACAAGCCGTAAACAGATGGTGATTGACAAAAGCCCTTCTGACAAACTAAATTACAAGCCATGAACATGCCTTTGGTGTTCAAATTTCATGAGAAGATTTGCTAGAATGATTTATTCGCCACCCCCAAATGTGGTTTCTGTTTTTTCTCTTGTAGCTGCTGTTCACAGTTGACAGTGTGACCACAAGGGATGGAATTTCCCTCAGAGCACCTGAAAGCATGCTGTCAGCTTTAGAACAGCAAGTTGGACTGAAGTGACCCTTGTCTCCATTACACTCGGGATGAGGAAATGACTGCACGGCGATGTTATGGAATGTCACCCATCTGCCATCCTGCCTCCTGCAAGTCGTGGACAGAAATTGTCTCCCCTCAGCAGACCCCATGTTCCAAATGTTCTATATTTCTGTCATTAAAACAAAAATGATTGGGCAGCTGGCTTATGCGAAACACCTACAGTACATCAAAAAAAAGGAGGTGAGGGTCAAACATCTTCTTCATTTATAAATGATGCTCGCAGGTGAAGTTAAATCGCACACCACAGTTTTGTAAAGTGTGCTTTTTATTTGCAAACTATTTCTTTTTGTTTATATCACTTTGATGATGTTACCGCATTGCAGAACTTGTGGTCACGACATTTCCACACATTTGCACAGACATTAAATACCTTATTGAAAATATCTTCCTTACTCTCTTAAATTTTATTATTTAATTGTTTTGTAATAGTATCTGTATCTTGCTTTCTGTGGGGGAATTCTGTACAGCCTTATTAGAGTTTACTAAGTGAACATATCCACCCTCAGGAGTAGATTTATAGTCATTTTATCTCAGTAAATATTCATCTTAAGTACCCTAATTTGTATGTTTTTGTACAATTCTGTACTTACAGTAAAACCAATGACTTGCCAAAATGAATAAATATTCAAAAGAAAATACATGTATTTCACTCAACCCTCTTAATAACTGAATAATAAAATGGGAAATAAGCAATCAGGCGTAATAATCCACTGGCTACAATGTATGCCAGTTGTCCCTTGGATATTGCACTGTCCCCTAGATATTGCTCAGATTCAATGTAATATGCAGACAGTGTTCGCACGCCTGTCTGGTTTCTTGGCAATTTAAAGTCATCCTTCAGACCAAGGCCTCACAAAAGCAATGATCTGGAAACAATGACTCCAGTTATTCTGCAAATACGATACATTCATATGAAAAAGAACCTTTTTTTCATTATTTATTTACACCAGATTCCTGTTCAATAGGTTTTAATATCTGAGAGGGTAACACTCTGTTCTAAAACCATTCATGGCAGCACTAGCAGTGCACTAATTAAGGGTGAAGCAGGTTTTCCATAAACACCTAACATGGAACAAACTGTCCCTCCAGCTCCATTATCCCTGACTCTTAAACTCCATGATTACCGACAGGCAGGGCTTGATAGTAGTTTCAATCTTGCAGAGCAAGCAGAGACAACCTGAAGATCAACAAAATTTGAGATATTTCCATGCTAGCCACGGAATATCTCTGGCGGGAAGTATTTTCTGATCTCGGGTAATCTGCATGACATGTTAATTTGTCAGACACTGGCAGGGTACGAAACTGTGATCAAAGCAAGTGTATTGACGTAGTATAAAGGCATCATCAGTATGCTCTGTGAAGCATGGGGGCGTGTGCTGTTCCTGTCATGCTGTTCTTGATGTCAGAAGTGCCGCGGTATTGCAGCTATCCAGAAAAGTTAACGCCAAGCCCCGCCCCTTCACTGCAAACACGGAGTGACACCCCTGAGTGAAATGTGGCTCGCCGCTGCTAAATCATCCAAAGGGTCTCTTCAGTGGCACCATCTGTATAAACTCCTCTGCTGCTTCAAGTTAGCTGACCTGAGCAGTTTATAGTACAGAAGAGGAAGAGAATAGTGTGGTCCTGCTTGTCCTTAACTGAGCCTGAGGAAAATGAATCAGTGTAATTTTAAGCATCTACCTTTGACCCTTCATGAAAGGATCCAAAGAGAAAGCAGTGTGCATCATTACACTATACCTTTGTTAACTAAAGGTACAGAACAGGCATGTGCCCATACAATAAATCAACAATACCAGACATAAACAAACCAAATTTTAAAGAAGCCCCACTGCAGTTGGACTCTTCCATTAAACCAAAGCCATACACATATAGGTTACTCTTTTTTTATCTTACCAATAAATAATGAATAAAAAAGTATTATATATTTTTATAGATGTAGACAGAATTCATGATGTCTCTTTAACAGAAAAAGAAATAAAAATCAATATGCAAAATATCTGGACATTTAGAAAGCAATGTGTGTGAATACAGTTCGGACAATTTGAGACCATGGGTGCTGTTGGTTTTTTAATTCACAAATAATGGCCAAGGCCCAGAAGTAAACAGTTTTTACTTGAAGGTGAACTCTCCATTTGATGTGTTTTGCTCTACTGGAAGCCCTGAAGAGTGCACTTATTAGTGCAAACCTTGGAGGAAATACAGCAAGTCACTCTAACAGCTTGACACTGCAGGGTAAAATGGGAAATTTCCCTGCAGTACCCATTATGGGTAAAATTTGCACTGAGAGCGAAGTCACCCAGAGGGCCTGCTTTCTCTAAGAATGTATCCTCTCTGAATTCATCGGAGCCAAGGGGCCAAATTATGAGAGTGGAAAAGCATAAAAGCTGTGCTGTGCCTTGCTGAAAATGCAGCTGTAGTCAGCTCCAGCGACCCCATCATGTCCTACTTAATTTTCCTCTTCCATACACCAGCGCTAGAGCTCAGTCAAACGGCACAATGCAGATGCAGCTATGGGCTGCGTGTTTCACAAAGCCCCAACAATGAATGGCCCACAATGCTGGGGCCATTATAATGTATAAATGCATCTTTACTGGGGACAGGGCCTAGGCACAGGCCTTGATTCATCAGAAACTCAGATCCGGATGCAAGGATATGTGCAGGCTTCATAAATCAAGCCTGTCATGTTAAGATTTCCCAGTAGCAAAGCGATGTATTACAGGCTCTTATTACAGTCACCTCCGCAGAAACCTTAAAATAAACTGTCCTTTTCCCTGCTGCCCACCCCCATTGTGATGTCACAGTGTCAGTATACCCTTCTTACATTACACCGACTTTGCAGATTAATGTGCCGAGCCTTCAGGTCAAAAACACCACTTTGACACTTAGAGGGACTTGGAGAAGGTCCCCATGGTGCTCAGAGGCCGAGCGCCATCTTTAGATTGCCCTTTTGTAAATCCCTTGGTCTGGATCCCTGCCACTTTCTCCTGGTCGGTGATCTGTCCTCGGGGCGGCGGAGGGCTCTAAATGGGAGATGACCCGCAGGATGGCCCGTACCACAGCCACAGCGATCCTCTGTCACGGTAATCTGTCTGCCCGGCTTAGAGGAAGGATGCTGAGCTGTCCACAGCCTGGCTAATGCGCTGACCCCTCCTCGCCCCCACCCTCTCTGTGGAGATGCTTTCTCAACATCGAACAAACAGGAGATTTCTATTTCACAACACTGTTGCTGGGCTGTGCTGTGGCTTTCTGGGTAAAGAGACTCGCTATCTCCTTCTGAGGTGCTTAGGAAGAGAGGGTGTGAAACCGACCCACAGTGCCATGCCTTTATCTGCTTAAAATCCTGGGCGGAAAAAATCTTACTTAGCCATTGACTGTAAATCGGACTATGCGGCGAGAGCGCCTATGTGACGATTGAATGGAGAAGCTGACAGCTTGTCACAGTCTGTCAGTCTCAGACTGAGGCTCAAGTGAAATTTCCATGCAAGATTTTAATGCTCCTTCAGCACAAGCCTCATCCGCTGTACCATGCGTGTCAATATCATGCGTTTCTACCCCGCCATGCGCTCTTTGCTATTTCTGTATGAGTGTGTTTGCATGTGGATGTGCAAGAATACGTGTGCAAGTGTCTGATGGTTTCCGAGTGCATGAACGAGCCCAGTCTCATCCTAACTTGTCATATTGTGATGCTATCGGATCGAGTGTTGATATGTTACCGTCAGGCTGTGAAACCAGTCATTTCATGAAATGACTAAAGATTTTTAGTCATTTTGTGAAATGACTGAAGTTTAGCCCTAGCCATTTCATGAAATTACTGGTTTTACAATCTGACTGTAACAGATATACAACAAAAAAGGAGGCTTTCGGAGTCCTTATTTGATGCAAGTTTAAAACAAACCCTACCCCCTAACCCACAACCCCTAACCCTATCCCTAAATGTCAAATAAGAACCCCAAAAGCCTCCTTTTTTGTCATATATCGATGCTTGTTTGGGTAGCGTTACTATGACGAGTTGGGATGAGAGTATGTTGCATGAACATGTATATGACTGCAATGGCCTTTATTTTATGAGTCTGGGGAAGAGAGGGGTACTCCTGTGCTTGTATGCCTGTCATTCTGTGTCCATGTCTGTGTGTTTGTGTGCGTGTTGTGCTTCACATTATCAGAATTATTTTAAATTATTTGGCATCCAGAACTGAATTTTCAGTCAGTTCTCTCAAAATGTGCCAAATAGAGAAAAATAAAAAATTGTCAAATTGACCTACAATAGAGCAGTAATTGAGGATGAGGTAGGGTGGCATCTACGTGAGGATTGAGGAATCTCCTTAACCACCCCATTCCGACTTTTAATTCTGCGCAGTAATCCTGCTTCATAGGTAGGAGCAGATATGGGTTAAGCCTGCCTTCAATTGTTCAATTGAGCCACATCCCCTAATGTTCAAAATCAGATGGCTTTTGGAAAGGAACCACCTCAACAGATTAGCTGAGCAAATAGCCAGATCATTCCCTGTGAAGTGTTGTGTACCGCAGGGAGAGAGGGAGTCTTTGTGCGAGAGGAATGGCATCGGAGAAGAAAACGGACTTTAAAAGGAGGAGTGCACATGCGTCTCTGTCTCTTTATCTCCATCTCTCTCTGTCCCTCTTCTCTTTGTGCATCTGTCTCCTCCTCCTCCTCCTCCTCTCTCTCTCTCTCCCTCTCTCACTCTATCTCTCTCTCTTTCCCCCCCTGACTGCCCACCCTGCTCCAAGCATTAATGGTGCATGCCATTAACAAACCCTTCTCTATAAGGGGGGTGGTCTCTCCCGGCACTAAGAGGCTTCTTTAGTCCTGACATAAACACGTTCGCAGATGTCAGTCCACGCTTGGAGCTCCTCATGTTACGACAGTCTGCTCGCGATCAGCAGCCGAAGTGGGGTTACGGAGGAGAGCGAGAGAAAGAACGAGAGAGAGAGCGAGTGAAAGGGAGAGGGAGAGAGAAAGAAAGCAGAATAGAAGACAGTGCCATTTCTCACTGACCTCCTTGTCCATGCGTTTGTGGGTTCTCGCTTGTGTGTGAGCACGAGAAGGGGGAGAGAGAGAGAGAGAGAGAGAGAGAGAGAGAGAGAGAGCAAGACATCTGCCGGTTGGCAATTTTTCACCGCTCTAGATTTCTTACGTTGCCCCCCCACCATCCTTTCCTTCGTTTTCTCTTTTTTTCCATCTTGGATGAGGACTTGAATCCGAGTGTCAGCTGCCGTTGTGGGATAAGCTAAAAGGATGCTCTGACAAAAGCGTCTATGTCTCAGCGCAACAGAAACAAGGCACAGGAAACAACCAGAGACAATAGCGGATTTCTTACTAATTTGCCACTGAATCACAATCCTTCGCTTGCCATGAAGTGGGAATAGCTGTTCATTAGGAGTCTCCGCCTAAGGTAAATTATTACTAAATACTTCTGCTTTGTGTAAACGCTCACTGTCTCCTGTGAGAGGAGATGTACAGGGGGACGCGTAGGAGCATAGACCCATAAATGAGAGAGCGAATCAGTATTCATGAAGAGCGTGGATTACAGAATGAGCAGCAGGACTTGGGGGCTGTGTCCCCCCCAGAGCACTGTTCTGCCTCCCCATCTCTGAGTAGCAGCATTGTTTGTGTGCGTCGGTGCTGGGAGCAGAGCCCGGACACCGTCATCGAGGTCAGGAGTTAGGGGGGGATATTCGGGGGAGCCTGGCGTGTTGCTTTATCGCGCTATAAAGAGTGCTCACTGAAACAACAGCAGTAGAGTTCCGGAGAAGCAGTGAATGAAAAAGTGTTGCTGCTTATTTTTGTGTGGGTTTGTGCACTTTTTAGCGAGGGAGAGAGCGAGTGAGGGAGTGTGTTTATGCATGTGCACTTCCTCAGCAGCCTTTGATTATTTCCCTCTTTCAGCTGTTTCTGATCTGTGCGTGAGGACAGGGTGAGTGTAGGAACAGAACTTGTGGAGAGACAAGACGAGTGTATGGACAGGAGGTGTGTAGAGACAGGAGATGGGTACAGACAGGAGGTGTATAAAAACAGGGTGAGTGTCTGGACGGGACCTGTGTAGGGACAAGAGGTGTATAGAAATGGGAAATGTAAGGACTGTGTAGGGATGGGGTGGGTGTAGGGACAGGGGGTACATGAGAAAAGGGTGAATACATGAACATGAGGTGAGTGGGGATGGGGGGCGTGTAGGGACAGGTGTGTAGGGATGGGAGGTGGATAGGGATAGGAGGTGTGTTGGGACAGGAAATGTGCAGGGGAAAGACTTTTATAGGGACAGGAGGCGTGTTGGGACAGGGGAAGTGTCGGGACATGAGGTGCAGATGAGGTACACTTGCATGACTGCTGGTTGACTCTGGACAACATTGGAGTGCTGTTGGTGTTGCTGGATATGCTATTCTAGAACTTGCACAGTTTCCACGGAAGTGCTACTGAGAGCAAATGGAAGGGCAGATTCATTTTGCCTCCATCACTGGGGTAGTTCTGCTGCATGGAATATACCAAAGAGAATGTGTCACTCCAAGTGCCACGCATTATTGGCTAGCCCTGGCAGAAACTACTGGAGGTTTTTTTACCCGGGCTGCCCAATGCTGCTGCAGGAGACCTACCATCCTACACATTTTCATCCCAACCCTGACTTTACTAATAAGCAGCTCAGAGCAGAGCTTACCAGGGGGATGAGGTGAGCTTTGTTTGGGCTGGAGTAAAAACCTACTGGATAGTAGTTCTCCAGAAACAGGATTGGGCAGCCAGCTCTGCTTTAAACTAAGATACAAATAACTGACAAATTAATGGAAAAATCAACATAAACAGTCTTAGTAAGATCTTGGGCCTCCGCATGTTGCCAGATCAGCTTTAACACACCTTGGCATAGTGTTTACAAGCACCTATCTTCCAAGACATATTCTCTCGTTTGATGTTTTGCTGATGATGATGGATAGTGCTGTGTAAAATGTTGTTCTAAAATCTCCCATATAAGTTTAGTTGGTTTGAGATCTGGGGACTGTAAAGGTGGTGGCATATGCTTTGTATCACTTTTATACTTATAAAAACATTCAGTGACCCCTTGTGCTCGGTGGGGCTTAGGCCATTGTCAAATTGGAAGGGTAACTGGTTGTGTCATTACTTTGGCTTTTTGCTTCAACTTTCGCTACTTTACACTGTCCTTTCGCTACTATGTCCAAGTCCGTTCACTACTATAACAAGACAAAGATCAGATCAAAGATCGCTGAGTATTTCTCTGAAGTAAATGATTGTGACACATCAGCTTCAGTTTTCACGAGTTGCATATTTCGCTAAGCTATGGGAGAGTTTCTAAGTAAACTCTTTTACCACGACTCACTATGAGCAGAAATGAAGCCAAAAGTTGTATAAGCGAACGGACTCGGGCGCACAAGCGTTTGTTGCAAATTCAATCTTTTTTTGATTGTCCGTATTGAGTTAGAACCCAAAAAATATTCTCAGCTGTAATGCGAATGGTTTTTATAAAGTTTTACTACTGACTCTTAAATAATAATATTTATGTTATTAACTTGCATTAATCGGTAGCCGTGAACGGACTTGGACATAGTTGTGAAAGTACAGTGTGCAGTAGCTAAAGTACAAATGCGAAAAGTCAAAGTAGCGAAACCACTGTAAACCATTAGAAGAGATCACTTCCATCATGGTAGGAATGCTTCATCATAGGATCTAAAGGTGATCACCCACAATAACTATGCACTGATTTGCTGCGGCCCTTCTGGCTGCAAGGGGACAAGTGGACACAAACTATTTAAAGAAAATGAATGCAAGCGTCTACACTTATTATGTTTTTCCATGCATTATTTGGGTTTTTACCATTCATTTATCACCCATCATTCTGTATCTGTGTGCTTCTCAAGCTTATGAAATAGCAGGCTCTCCTGCCTTTACACTCTCATGCATGTTTTGAAACATATGTAAGTAAACTTTATTGTCTGCGCTTACAATAGGTAACACATGTACAGATAAACACACGCATACACACAAACACACATTAGATATACACACATGCACTCTCTTTCCCACCGCCTTCTCTTTTTACTTGACCCAAGCAAAAAAAAAAATTGCCTTCATTGTTGTCACAGGGAACAAAAGCCCCAGCAAACCGTGGTCAAATAAGATTGGACAACTCCAGGGCACAGTGCGCTAATGCTAAAGACCAAGCAGCTGGATTAACCAGCAGGTGGTCACCCATTTCCCTTCATTGTGACCCTACAGCAAACCCTGACCCTCCCTGCTCGCCTCCTCCCTTATCACCTTCGCCCCAGTCCTACCCTTTCTTGTTTGCAGTTGTGTATTTCCATCCTGGCTGCCATTGATTTTGATACCTATATCATTAGCCTAAAGTGTTGACTCAGCCCTTGAGCCGGAGCCGACCCCTGGCGTAGGCAGGAGAGGCCAATGCTTCAAAAAAGTTGACTGAACTTACAAAGCTCTCTGCAGCCCAGGGAAGAAAAAGAAAGAGAAAAGCTGAGGTAAAATGGAACAAACACAGCGGTAATGAGTGATAAATGAATTGTTTATTCATTACATTGTGGTTACTGTTGGAGCCAAGCACTTACGTTACCAGCTTACTTTGGACGTCAGTTACTCCCACCTTATATTCATTAGGGAGAGATCGAAAGACTTCGTAGGTGTTTGGGAAATAACCTGCGGATCCTTTGCGTTCGTGTGATTACGAAAGCAGTTTTATGGATATTGCCTGAGAGTTCTTTTATTCCTTCTTGGTGCACTGAGGATGAAGCTGTCTTAAGCTGTGGCTTTCTTGTTGTGCCACCACCAGGTCAAACTTTACATTTCTAAATGCAATAAGTCAAGCAGTTTTGATAGAAATCAAATCAAATTTCTTATGATTGTTTCTGGAGCATAAAGAGGGGCTGCTATTGATGTTGGTCATCCTATGACCTTTGCTGTACTGCCACCACCAGGCCAAACTTTTAATGTAAAAAAAAATTGAAATAACTGAAACAGTCTTAAAGGGAATCATGTTAAATCTCCTGTGTTGATGGGGGAAGTTTTTGATTGCTGTGGTTCTGTGACGTTGCCAATTAACCATTTTTCAAATGTAATAAATCAGTGCTGATGGGAATTGTGTCAAACCCTCTGTGATTGTGCGTGGTAAATAGAAGTGATGTTGGTGATCTGATGGCCTTCCCTTCATTTAAAAAAATCCAATAACTCAAACATTTCTAATTGGAATCCTGTCAAATCTACTGTCAACTTTTCTGGTGCCCAGAGGAGGAACCTTATTGATTTTCATGGCTTAATGTCTTTTACTGTGGCACCACCATCAGGTGAAGCTACATTTCCTAAATAAACTAAGTCTAACTGTTCTAATGGGAATCAGATCGACTTTGCTGTGTACATCTTGGTGCATTAAAGAGCAATCCTATAGTTCTGGTGACACAATGACTGTTCCTGTAGCACCACCCTTAGGTCAATTCTCACTCTTCAAAAATGCATTAAGTCAAATAGCTCTCATGGGAATCGGGTAAAATTAGCTGTGAACATTCCAGGAGCCTGAGGTGGTTCCCCTATTGATTTTCTGGATTTTCTTATTCACTTTCCTGTAGAGCCACCAGTAGGCCAAACTATGAATTCTGTTTATTAGGAGCATTCTATAATTTTTGGGATATCCCCTGCTGTCCTTCACTGACAGGATTTGTCTAGTTTTGAGAAACAGGATTTTTACTCTGTGTGTTGCTGCTGCTGCTGCTGCAGTGAGGCAGCCCCACAGCACGTCTGCCTCAAGAATCCAATCACACAGCTTTATTGATATCCAGTCAGCCGACATTAGCGCTGCTTGTAAAAGTCAATTAAATGCTTTTCCGTTTCCATCCCCATCAATAAGTAATACCTGCAAGCCTTTGCATTTTCATTCGTGATTAGTCTTGTATGTTCAGCAAACTGCAGGAATCATGTGAGAGAGGTGCCCATAGAATACATGTTTTTGTGCATGAATGCAAGGTGCAAAGGAGACCGAGGGAACTTGTAACAGTTTTTAGTTTTGATATCTTTATTTAAAAAATCTCTTTAACTTTTTGTATGCAGTTTTTATGTAGGTAACTCGCAGCTGTCTTCTGGTCGCTAAAAGTCATGAAATGTTTTCATAAGCAATATTAGAGTCACAGTATTGATTGAAAAACAAAAAAACAAATAGTTTTCGCATTGTTTTCATGTAGTTAAACAATTTAAATAATTAACTAATATAAAGAAAATCTCAAAGACAAAAAGTAATGCAGTTTTGGTGAGAGTGTATGAACATTGGTGGTGAAATTGGCTGCAATGCAAGGGGCACCAGCTTAAAATCTTGCCTAGGGCTCCAAACTGGTCAGAGCAAACTCTGCCCTGAGCAGTGCTGTAAAGCTATTAGCCAAGCCAGGGAAATTCATTACCATGAGAAATATAGCTTAGACTGCTTGCCATTTGCCAGACAGGGGGTGGGCACAGGCCTGGTCTTGTGGGGAGCACAGAATGCCCTGTCTCTAGCAGATTAGCATTGGTTGTGACCAGGCTGAGATGGGGCTATCGTCCATCTGAAGACAGATATGCTGATATTAACTTTTAGTTGGAGGGAGATGTCCAGGCAAGCAGACACTCACTCTGTCTCGCATTGTTCAGGCGCATACCTAAAAAAAAAAATCAAATGAAGGTGCTGACCAACAGACAGTGTTGTGGCAGTTCTTCCTATCTGATGTATCCACTGATAGTTCCTCTTGCTCTGCAGCACATTGAAAAAATAAAAACTTTATTTCTCTCTCTTGCTTAAATGCCAGCACACATACCAATGGTCTAGTGCTCACTCACTCAGGAAAGAGCATAGGCAGATAGGCATGTGCTCTCTCACATACAATCACAGAAATGCCACAGTCCCTCCCTCTTTCTCACAAGCTGTCATGCAAACACACAGTTGCTCAAAAGCTGGGGTCCGTAAATCACCACTCCTTCCTAACTGGAAAAAAGTGTCTGAGATCTCAGCTTTAAGGACAGGACTATCCCTTGTTCAGTTAACATCTGACAGTCAAAGCGGATTCCCATTTTAACCAGACCATAGGACTGTGCCCTTTTAATCATGGTCGCTCCTGAGCTTCAAGCCAGGTCGCTGCCATCCAGACCAGCTGGGCTGTGATGCTACCCATGCTGGTCCTGTCACGTACTACCAGTCTAGTCTGTCCTAACTGGAGATGTATAGTCCTTGAGGACAGAAATAAAAATTGTGCACTTATTTTGCCCATTCCACCCTTTGACTTTGATTACTAATTTCTCCACCGCCAAAAACTTGTGCTAATATGCAAATCCAGGTGACTGTCAAAGCACAATGAGGTGAAATGTAACTCTGTGACCCTGGATGGTCCCGCTTTAGTCCTGACCCTGACCACTGCGTGAGGTGAAGTGTGGCTGTCACCCACGTATCACAGAGTCACTGAGAAACACTTGAGCTTGCAAATGTCCACTAAGGGCTTGCCCCTGATCAGATGTGGCAGCATTTTTAGCTGGCTGGAGCACCGCGCGGTCCAGTGTAAAGTTATAGAGCGTTTGCAGCTGATCTCTCTGAGGCATCTTGGAGGGAAGCCGGGGCTTGTGGGAGAGGTTGGAAGTGTTAACTCAGAATGGAGCACAGCAAGCCAGACTGTCCTTTTGCCTTTTTCACTGCAGTGGTGTTTTACTGTGGTTTTGGGGCTTAAACTGCCAAATGATAAACCACAATCAAAATGGTGGTCGCATTAAGAGTGGCTCAGGGGTACTATAAACCATAAACAAAATGAGTCACACGCAGCAGTTTTACCGCATGTGAAATTCAGTAGAAAATGCATTTGTTTGAAATTCCCCTAGTTCCTCTGTATTGCATGGACTGACGCGCTGTGTGTGGTAAACCTGTGTCCCTTCTGTGTTGAACTGCAACCATTTTACTGCAGTTATAACTAGAAACCTCCAGTCCTCTAACCTCTTCCTGTGACAATATAAACATTAAAATTTAATGAATAAAAAACATTTTGGTTTGTACTAATAGCTCACATTGCTTACCACGACCATCAATAAACCAATGGCGGCTGGTAAACTGAAAATTGATAAAGCACAGAGCATCCCTTGAAAATAATGACCTGTCTTGACCTGCTTTTGGTCATTTACAGTACCTGTCAAAAGTTTGGACATGCTTTGCTAATGCCACAGCACTCTGTTTTTAGAAAAATTCAAACGGCTTAACTTCTCTATATAATCTAAAATGGAATCTTGTAAAAGGTAAACAGTTAGAAGTGAAAAGAGAATAATTCACTTGTTTGAATAGTGTCCAAAATTTTGGAATTCTCAAAGAAGCCATATTTTGCAAAGTAAACAGACAAATAAGCTCCTTCTATTTTCCAACAGCCGAATTAAAGTCAAGCAGTTTAGGGACTTATAGGGCAAAACAGTTGATGAAAAGCACACCTCAAGTGCAGCACGTCTTTAGGAAGTTAGACAGTCATGCAACTGCAAATTCATTATGGTCACATGACTGCCCTTGTTTAAAAAAAAAAATTGTGATAATGCGCTGCAGATATGACAACAAATGGTGGTTAGTTTGATGGATTTAAGAATTAGATCTTTTTTTTTTTGCAAAATAAAGGCTGCTTATTTCTTTATTAAACATATATTGTAAGAAAAATGTGGGTGTGTCCAAACTTTTGACTGGTACTGTATCTAAAATGATATTATGTGAACTCCAATAACATGCGGGATGATCTGGTGTGGCCAGTTATTCTCATTAATGTAACATGGCACTTGTAAGTCTTGAGCTGTTTTCAATCATTTTCCTTGATTAACAAGTTTTCCAATGATAAGAATAAGCCATCAGCAGTTTAAGACACAGCTCCCTTCTTAATAGTTGTACAATATTGCAACTATTATGTTGAAAATGTTCAATTCACTTTTCAAAAAAAGAGAAACTTCTTTTTTTATGTTAACTTCCATGTTTGCTTTTGGAAAATCCTGCAGTATCTAATTGTAGCTTCATTAATGTTTAATTACAAGGAAGATAGAAAAAATTAAAACCAAATATCTGCCAATGCATAACATTAATTGAAATGCAATTTTGCCTTAAAATTACGCATTTTCTTTATAGCCTTACCTCAGGAGAGGAAAATTGGCCTCGCCTGAAAATGCTGAGTGCTTTGGGGGTTTGTGTAATCTTAATTTAAATGAATGATTGAAAAAAGAAAATCAATGATTTTCAAATGAATGATTGAAAGAAGAAAATCAAAGATTTTCAAATGAATGATTGAAAACAGTTCAATCATTAGTTTCAGCAGGTGTTTGGTGCTCCACCAATTTCCAGCTGACCACTGAAATTAAATCAGTGAGTTGTTAGTTTATAGTAAAACTACTCAGATATCAAGATTCAAGATGCTGGTGCTCATTCCTCCGCCTGCCCCACCCGGTACAAGGAATTGACCTTTTTTGGGGTAGAAGGGAGGGGCTCTATTAATCCAGGAAATTAGTTTCCTGTTAGGAAAATTCCCCATAATGTTCTTGAAGTATTATTTTCAGTTCATGAAAATTAATTTCGATCCATTTCCTGAAGTGACCAAATCAAAATGGAATTGCACCCGAAGGCAAATACTGCCGCTATTAAAAGCAAGGCAACACTCTCTGGTAATGAGGAACCCGGCTAGTTCAAAGCGAAAAGATGAAGAATCATATTTTTAAATATTCCTCTTTAATTTGGGGTAAGGTCAGAGAAAGGGGGGTACAGTATTTTTCTGTATCAACTATCACGTCCTATATTAGGAAGATGCTAAGCTCATTAGCAGTGCAAACATGCCAAACAGAGCAATTAGGACTCCTAGTGGTGTGATGTCTCAGTCACAATGCATATACACACTGATGCATTATACCGACTTACCCATAAGTCCCAGAGACTCTGAACGGGAATCTGACCATTGCTGCTATGTTGGTCAGCACTGTGGGAAAAAATGACATCAATTCGCACTTGCGCATGTTTGTAGTGTGCTAATGGCTTTGGCTCACATTTAGAGCCTATAGTGTCTCATTAAACTGATTTGTAGTGGTGCTACTGTGTGCTGTAGGGTTACAGCATGAGTGCAGGGGAAAGAGTGGGGGAGCAGGAGTGACAGCGGGCTGAAAAGTGTCATGTGTGCTGCCATTTCACAATCCAGCCTACACTGTGAGACAGAGTGAGTGGTTCTAAATCTGTACACGCACACACATACGCACACACATGTTGTGTTTTCATGTTTTGTGAGGACATTCAATAGACTCCATTCATTCCCTAACCCCTTTCCCTGACCTTAACCCTAAACAATACATGCCTAACCCTAACATTAACCTTAACCCCGAACCCTTAGCTCAATTTCCTCATGAGGATCCAAAAAAAAAGTCCCTATAAGGATAAATAAATCTGGAATTCCAAGTTTTGTGGGGACATTTGGTCCCCACAAGGGTAGGTAAACCAAGACCACCAACACATGCACTTGCGCACACACACACGCGCACACACACACACACGTGCGCAAAAACACACAGATACATTCACACACATTCAAACGCATATGCACATAAGCAATCACACATGCATCCATACACTCACACATACACAAACATGCAAACAAACATGCACACACACACACACGCGCGCAATTACACATGCACACACACACACACACGCATGCACGCACGCACGCATGCAGGCACACAGCTTTCTCTAGCATCTGTCCAACAGTTACCAAATGTAAACAGATGTAAAACGCCACTCTGCAAAAGCCCAGATAAATCATGTGATTAATTGATAGAAGGCCTGGGTTCATGCATTGGTTCATACAATCGGGAGGATAACTCCATAAGGCTCTTTAGTCGGCCATTTCTGTAAAAGCGCCCATCAGTTATTTCAAGCAGATCCGTTAAGAGTTAGCGCTCTGAGGCTGCATTTGCACATGAGCGTCATTTACACCCCCTCCACAAAATCCCTTAATATCCCTCACCAGCCTTTTCAATCTCCAGAAATAGTGCAGCGTGGACAACCACATCCCCGACTGCCTCCTGATTCAGAGTAGTGCTCACTTTAGGGCACACTTCCATGATACTGTCCTCAAAATAGTCATAACGCCCACAGTAAACTTGCAGAAATTACTATAACCTGAATTCTTTAGTCTGTGTCATCATGGAGACACCTAGGAGCATGATCCCTGGCGGAGTCAGTAGAAATGACTGGCTTCAACTGCAGTCTTCCAGTCACAATCCTCTTGTAATGTCCACTAGTGCATTCTCCAGCAGCTCCTGTACTTCTAGCCTCAAGCAACCAGCTACTGGATCAGCCTGTGGACAGACCTGAAGATCAGTGCTCAGCACAGGCCATTGTAAATGAATGATTATTTCTCAATTAGAATATGGCCACATTCACCTTCCAAGTTCCTTTCTGGCAACCGGCTTCATTCTTATATCACGCCATATACAGTAATTGCTCCTCTTGTGATGAAGTGCTTCCAATTATAAGACTTTGTGTGAATGCCCAAGAACAATTATTGTCACTATATGTTTGCATAATCTTCCTGAAGTCTGTAAATTAGATTTCGCCATGACCACAGCAGGCGGCATGAAAGACTAGGATGCTCATGCCTCAGGAAAGCAATATTTTCCCACAGTCACACTGTGCTTGGCATGGGTGTTGCGTGTCCATGGAAACTGTATAGTGCCATGAATGGGGGATAGTTATGTCCATAAATTGATTTCAGCTGGGGAAACACTGCAGGATAAAGTTGATCTAAATGGCAATTGATCTTCAGAGACACCGTGTGTATAAAAGCCAGCTGAAGGACAGTGGTGTCATTCCTCAAGCATCTGACACGTGCTCTGCCATAGGCTGCCGAAGAGCAGTCAAACGGCAATATTGTGGTGTCAGGCTGGTATGAATTTCTACATAAACTCAGCCCCCCATAGTCTGATTATGGTGAACACACTGTATAGCTTGCCTAATGTATATCTGAATCCAATCAAGTTAACTAATTTCTTGTTTCTTGGCACACTGAGTTTATACACATGAGTGTTTATGTACTGTAAGTAAACTACTGTGCAGTAAGAGTTTTGATTGGTCCACAATGGGCCCTGAGTCCTGAAACTTAAATTTCACTAAAGTAATTTAGTATCAAGTGACAATAATTATGCTAATTTTAATGAGCAGTCATCAGCAAAGTATCACAGTCAGTTGATTCCACAAGATGGAAACCAGAACTCATCTTCATTTCTGCTCCAAAGGAATTAACAATGGTCATACCCATGAGCAACATACTTCTGTATTGAGCAGCTTCAGTAAAAATTTATCGTCAGGGCTAGACAGCATTTTGAAATGTAAACATTTTAGGCTCAGGGGATATCCTTGACATGGTAATAATGTGGTAATACTGAAGACCAATGCATTTAGCCACGAGCCCTTACAGCATTGGTTTGGGAATCTTCAAAGCGTTTTTATCCCAGGGTCCCGCCAACTGAGAAAAAAGAGTAACAACAGCCAAGAAGTCATCGGCTCCGATGTTATTATTTTTATTGTCTTCTCAATCACATCACTGCACCCCAACTTCAGCTAAATTAACAACAAAGACTAAGTCACTGTGAAGATAATACAACAGCATAATGCATTAGGACTAATTAGTCAGAGAAAACACATGTATTCAATTTATTTGAGAGGGCTATGAAGGGGTTTTGGGTATTTGAAAACTCCACTGAGTCCTTTCAGTATGTTTAATCAAGGCAATATCAGACTTAGGAATGAATGATCAACCACTGAGTTGCATCAGTTATTTAAACAATTCTTCATTTACTTGGTTTGGAGTGCATGCATTTATTTATCTGTCAGCAAAGTTGGATGGCTTATCAATGCATGTATACGCATCACAGAAAAACTGGAAAAAATAAATGAATGAATGTTAAAAACCATCTTATTTCACGCATTGATTTTTTCATCTAATGAAATAAAAATGGCTGAAGCAGCTACAGCTGTCAGTCCCAGCCCCTCATTCATTTTCTTTTGCTTAAGGCCTTAATTAACGGCCTAAAAGAGCTGTGAACAGCCAACCTGAACCTTGCAGACTTAAATGCAATTGCTAATCTCACATTTCCTTTAAAGTGAAAGATAACCTTCATTTGAAGTGAACTGCAAACAAAAGAACTGTTACAAAATATGTTTTTGGCAATTCTAGAGCACAACTGAACTGAATAATAAATACTCAAACATCCGGATCAAAACACTCACAGGATCTGCCATTTTCCCTTTAAAAGCGGGGTCAAAAGTCCTATAGGACTTTTACAGCAAGAGGTTAAAAAAAAAAGCTCTCATTGAAGACCTTAATTGTCTGCCTTCTCATGCGTGTTCTGACACCAAACAGCCAAACACACTGGCAATTTAATAATGAATCATATCCACCAATACAACAAATGCTCTGCTATATAACCAAAGAAATATGATTACAGAGTAAAGTAACCAATTGCACTTGCATAGTAATCTAACAATGATGCCAACTAGGCCAACTACATGAGCTAAAGCATGAATTAGTTTGCTAAACCTGCATACAGTACGTACTCATCAAATCAAACTTCCAAGATCCCAGAGCTATAAAACAAGTGGCATACAGATAGTTTTCGTAATACCTCCTCAAATGTCAATAGCCACTTAATTTAATGAATATGAAAGAAAACTCATGTTTCACTCATGCACACTTTGTAGAAAAGAAACAACGAGTAAAAAACAAGGAATTTGGGAATTTGGTACAAAATAAGTTAATCCTACACAGACTTCGGTGAGGCTATGGCCAGTGGATGTCACTGTCACATGACTTAAAAAGCGTTCTTCTGCCTCTCATTTGGTAAACATTTTGGAGGGATGGAAAGATGGCGACCAACAGTTTTTTGATTGAATTTTTTGAATTGAAGACATTTTTGTCATTTGAAGCGTTATACAGAAAAAAAAAGTGAACAATTCAAGTCATAATGTCTGGACTCCATATGAGTGCTAATTTTATTAAACATTGGTTTTGTGCTAAAGTTGTCTTTCACTTGAACCCTTTATGACTGGATTTGACGTCTGTGTGCCTTTCGAATATGATGCTATATCAGCGCGTTTAAAATCATGCCATCATTTTCGAGAAACTTAACCAATGGCGTGCAAAGAGATTCACGAAAATATAAGTATGGAAGGAAAAAATGCTTCATTGGATTTGCATTTTTTTTTTTTTTACTTTTTTTTAGCTGTTTTGTGGACCAAAAAACAATTTACAAAGCTGCTCTACAGACGGTGATAATGGCAGACGACCAAAGCGAGGAGAGTGACATTGACTTTTTGTGACAGCGTCCCTTTGTTTTGTACACTGTCACTTGTAAATAAATCAATATTAATTGATTTTTTTTAAATGTTGATGAACATTAGGGCAACAGCAATAATTTTAGGTGAAAGCCAAATTGTCAGCTGTCAAATGGTTTTATTTCATATTTCTATCTGCTACAGAGGCTGAGAAATAAAGGTTTTAGTCAATGTTGTCAATCCTATCAAGTTTTTCAGAAAACTCTATGGTGTTAGCTCGTTGTTTTCAAACAATTCCTGAGAGGTATTTTTTTTAAAGGACACTCTCCGTCTTAATGGTTTAAAAAGGTGAATGAAATGCATTAAGTTGTTCTGACTCAGAAAAAATACAATAAATTAAGCTTCAAATAAGTGCCAATATTTTGATCCTCCATGGGACATTACGCTGTTTCATGACTTCCATATGATCAGTATGATCAGTAGTATATGACTTTAACCCATTCCCTTCCATTGACATGACTTTCCGTCAATTATGATTGAAAGCTTCCCAACCATTGATGAGATTTTCCAGCAATCAACGTTTCAACATTAGACATTAGGGGATGGTGTCACAGATTTTCTGACAAAAATAAAAAACTATTATCAAAAATACTGGTAGTGGCTGGCAACTTAAAAAACTGCTCTGGTGGGGAAAGTGTTAATTAGTGCAATTTTTTTTCTACTGACAGTATGATACTCAGGGAACATTCATAAACCTAATAATCCTGCTACAGTACTTGTAAGGTACTTGTTATGGTACAGAGAAATGCAATTTTCCAAACATATGGCTTGTATCTGCACAATTATTTTCTAATTAAAAAGCAAGGGGAAAAGGATTTATGAGGCCCTGGCCCTGCATGTTGCTGCTTTTAAACTTCTTTAAGCTCAGTACACAGATGGGGTTAGCAATGTAGAATTTCTTGACTTTTCATCCAGGAATGCCTCATTGAATTGAAACACAACATTACTCTTGTAAACTTTTTTATCTGACAAAAAATACAAAATTAGCTAAAAGGACAATTCCATCAAGTTGCAAGTTTATGTCGGTGAAAGTCTTTTGAGTCTCATTAGAGCTTTTCCTGACACTATACAATGACACACAGGTTATGATCCACATCTGAGAATAATCAGTGCTGCACCCATCAAACCACTTGCCATGTCCTCATGGGCAGTAGTCATTTACTTACCAAGTTCAATTGAGAAGTATTCAAGCTATTAATCAAGCTTCAAACTCATCGGTCTATTATGACCTGGACCGCATTCTAAGCCCCGCAATCATTTAATGCAGCTGCTGTTCATTTCCACTGTGTGGTAGTGCTGTGCTATTTAAGACAGAGCCCGCACTTAGTCTTTGTGAAGTCTGGTAAGCCACACGCCTGTGTTGTATTTCTGGTCTTGTATAGACTTATTCTCCACATATCGCGTGTGAATATTCAAACACTTGAACGTAGTGCTGTTTATTGTTGATATCAGCACTATTACTTCATAATTAAGGAACCTTGTTTCCTGTTACTTTTCCTATTTTAGTAATACATTGTTACTGTAGCTAAAGCCCACTGTTAGTATTACTAATAGCATTATTAAGGAACATCATTTCCTCTTTGTTTTGTATTGCTTCGTGTGTGCCTCCCTGCTGCGCAGAAGGCATAATAAATACAACCCAGTCCATCCTTGCACCTGAGTCCAGTCCTCAACTTCCTGTCCTCCATGCACATCACCAGCGTGCGAAGCACAACCCTTACAACACCCGAAGAAAGAGCTTTTCAAATTATCTTTGCAGTCAATTTACTTTATAGCAGGATTTTTGAATGTAGTGCTTCCGATTAAGAATAAAATTACGCCTGTTCAATTAATGGCGTTCTTTCAAAAGGTGTATCAATGAGTTTTTGCACCAAAAACATTTCGCCACACTTGAAAAGTAGACTGCAATTGAAGTTCCCCAAAAATATTTATGGCCCAATTTTTCCTATCATATGGGATAAACGCAGTGACCATCGCAACCTCATTAGCGACCCATCAAAGTGAGTGGCTGTCCTGAGTTAATTTAAAAACGCCGGCATTATGGGATTTTCAGTGGTGTGTGGTGAGCTTCAGACCTTTAAGATAGCCGTCCATGCTGTCTCATATTGTATGGATTCCTCTTTGACACAAAGCTATGCCTTAACCATTAATGGCAACGCAGCTTATTGGTAGCCTATTAGCTCAGTAAATTAATTCAATTAATTGTTTGATTCTTCATTGGAAACTGAGATTTGACCTGCATCATGGTAATGTCACTGGTTGTAGACAGAGTTTTATTTTGACAAAAGCAAACTTAAAATGCGGACCTGAGTCGGCAAAAATGCACTTTTTTAATGTTTACTGCATATTAAGCCGATCAGACACCGACGCAGAAAAAAAAAAAAAAAACCTGTTTTGTGAGCGACAGGAATTCTGAGGCTTCAAAAGACATTGACGTTTTATGTCACTATTAATGTGGATGGGAAAATGCTTCATAACAGCTGAAATGAACAATAATACAAGCTCAGTGGAAATTGATAGTAATTCTACTAATCCTAGCAACTTAATGAATTAACCCTTAGTTGCTAATTAGGGAACGGGTTTGGATAAGTCATGCACTTTCAGGCGAAGTGAGAGCAGGGATATAATCCCTCCGATGGCAAGTCCAGGATGCAAGAGGTTAACTGAAGAACTTGATCAAGTTGAAGTTTTCGCTGTCATTAGTTGCCAATGTAAAGCTCATAACGGGAAAAAAAAAAAAAAAAAATTGATCAGGATTGTTTTGGTTCATCCCAAACAGGCAGATCAGATGAAAATGGATCTCAGGTCTCATTCAATCATGCACCCCTGACTCATTTACCCAACTGCATGCTTTCATGTTAGCCAGACACATCTACCTGATCTTATGCAACCCAAGCACATTACCTCAGGCGCATCGCCTGCTCTCAATCTAAGCACACACATCTATCCAAGCACTTCACCTGCTCTTACGCTACACAGACACATCTACCTAAACACATGTATATGATTTCACCTTAGCTGAACACATCTCTGCCTGAAATTAAGGAATAGCTATTTAATGTCTGGAATAAGCAGAACAGACTAGCCAGCTAGCTTAACTGCTGTTTTCCTATTGTTAAATGCACCATTAATACGTTGATAAAACTTTCTCTAAGTTGTTTTTAAACTGATGAAAGACAGAGAACAAATCATAGATTCTGATCTCTGAGAATTGATCTCTAACTCAGTCTGAGCCTGAGGGTGATAATAAAAGACATCAGTTCAGCCCTTTTATTTGCAAAGAAGGACAGAGAAATAGACAGATAGAGAGACCAGCATCATACTGTAAATACCCAAATTAGGTAGCGTATTTAGTTTTATTCGCACCGCATATTTAACCCAACCGCAGCTTTGATCTCAATCTGCTCAACAGAGGCACTCAAGGCTCTTTTAGTATGTGTATGTGTTTTCTGACTTAGATGATATAAAAAATTAGGTCAGCTCTTAAATAAATGCCAAAGGCTAACACAAAATCAAATTTACACCTTTCAGCTTGTTGACAGCTTGTAGCACAGGTCATTACTCAAATTTGAACAACTATATCTCAGCCTCCTTTTCACTTCTCATATCAAGCCTAGCAGTGGCGCCGTGAAATGGTAAGCAGATTGTACCAGACATGCAACCTAGGGCTTCTGAAAATTGCAGGTGACCTAGGCATTCTGTCCTTGGGCTGATCCATCCCAAATGGTGCCAAGAGCTTGCTTTTTTGCCACAAAAATATCCATATGTACCATTGCTGTGTTACTTAGCGATTTCTGTGAAGGTTGTCATCAACATATTTGAATTAGTTTTCTTCCTATTAGTGGTATTATTTCCATTATTCTGAATTTTATGGAAACTAACCCACTTGCATTCATTATCTGATCAGCGGCTTACATTAACTTCGATATGGCTACGATGATTTAAAACATTATGTTGAGCATCAAGTTAAAAAGGCTGTCAGCATCACAATGATCTCAACTGTGTTCAACAATTTTTATTACAGCGGTTACTTTGTCCAGCGCATTCAAGATCAAGTTATATAACTCTGGATATAAGGTTAATGATATTTTATTGCAAAAAATGATTAACCACTAATTCCTCCAATGAATATGGAAACCTGCTTTGCCATCTGGAACTGACGTGAATCCGAGCAAAGCACCAATTGAACATGATAACAATTCACCCATTGAGAACATGTTGCGACTGTGATAGCATCATCGGAAACATGTTAAACTCGATGACAGGAGTCACGGCTGGCTGGAGATGAGACTGCACTGGTGAAAATTTCAAAACAAAACAACTACAGCAACTGAATGTGGGGGGAGGGGAGATTATTTTTATGACTGCCTGTGGGGTTGGATTTGAAGCAGTTCGTAGGCGAGAGGCCATGCCAAGCACAGGTTGGGGTAAAAGTGAGGTGAAGGTCGTTGTTTGGACAGATTCGATGAAATACACGATCTTTCTTTCCAACATAAAATAGGGATGCGAGCATTGTATTGTATTGTTGCTTTCCTCAGTGTGGCAGTGACAGATCATATTCTCTCTCCCTTCAGACGGAGACATGTACATCCGTCCTGCCATCTGCCTTGTACTCCCTACATTCTATCATTCATACAAGAACCCCTTCAGAATGGATCATAATTTTATTTAGCTTAACCCCTTCTCACTCCGGTAACATTTGCCTAAAATGCCTATCCAAGGCGCACCCAAAGTAAATTGAAAGCTGTTCTTGTTTTTAACTTCCCTCGTTGGAGTGACAAGGTTAACCTAGCTCTCCATCCACCCCAGGAATCAATATATCTCAATACATGCAACTGTCTCGATTTGCCAGTTTAACACAAATGCCGTCCCTGGCAGTCACCTCTGACACATACAGTACATGTTAAGCGATTTCTTATGCACCCTGCACGTGCCTTTGCTCTTACCTTGGACGTCTGCAGTCGCCATTTAGTTCATAAGCCCATTTCAAGGATGTGACTGCACTGTCCTACTTGAGCATTTCAATCTGCATGACTCCAAGAATAATCTATCTATTTCTTTTTACCTCTACAGTACAGCGCTGTCTGAAATCACTGCTGCTTGACCTTACACAGACTTTCAGTGCATGTGCTCTCTCATGTGAGTCAGTGTGGTGAATTGCACAGTTGTACTGCATTGCATGGGGGATATGGGGTGCTTCCATTGCAATGCATTAAGGACCTGGTGTGGTTTCAGGGGTCAACATAATTATTCACATACATGTCAGCCAAGCAATAAATATACATTGGTAGCATAAACTTCTCATTACTTACGAGTGTTAAAGAATTATGGTTTTGGAACATGGCCAGGTTGGTCGTGTTAGTGCTTACTTGTTGTAGAGCTGAAAGAGAGAAAGCTAGAGAATGAAGTTTGTGTGAGGGCAGTCAAAGGGAGAGGCATGCAAATGCTTGGAAAACTTAAAGACTAAATTTGAATGTTTGAAACCAAGTAAAAATTTTAAGCTTGTTTGAAAAATGTCCTTAAGAAGTGCCAAATGATTTATAGTAGCCCCCAGGACACATAAGGCTAGCTGTAGTACAAGAACCTTATAGGCTCTTTTTATCCAAACATAGTATCATCATTCAACCAGACATGCTTCCGGGATTTATATCCTCAATTTTAAAAATGATCGCATAATTGTAAGGACTACTGAGCCATGAGCCGGTGTTTTTGGCAAGATTCTCAGATAAAATTTCTTGAGCTGCCCTTTCTTCTTTGTAGAAAGTTCCAGGGGATGAAAACTTTAGAAGTGGGGAAGGTGTTGAGACCTTCAGTTTGAGTGACAGGAACACTAATCACTGGCATCGCAACCCCCATTCCCTGAAGATGATGTGCGCTGGGCTGGAGCGGCAAGCTGCCTCTCCGACTCTCTGCTTTACCGATTAAACAGTGCCTGCGGGAGAGCACCACCTTCAAGAGGATAGTCAGGGCCATTTGTGTGCAAGACGCTAATCTGTCCATACCCGAAGTCAAACTGTACTGCGCGGCACATCTTTGCAGTCTCTGTAGGAACAGGAATAAAATCTCAGGAGCCAATCTGATGTCCTGTTCCCTTCTCTTCATTTCCTTCTCCAGCCCGGTAGTTTGCAGTGTAAATCTCTGAATGGCCTTTCCCGGACATGAATAGCTCCTGATAAATAGCTTAGCCACCACCTATGGATACCCTGAGGGCCAATCGAAGCCAGGCATCTGAATCTCTCCTCCAGAGCACCTCGCAATTATCCAAGACATTTACTTGGAAGGTGATTTAGTTATGATGATAGTGCTATTGTTACTAATGGCACTCACAAACAGAACCAGACAAATGCACTGCAGGGACCTATTCGTCACTACCACTTTTTTTTTTTTTTTTTTTTTAAATCAGCCAGCCCTGGTAGCACGTAGGATGAGATGTGTAAAACATGCTTCCACTCTCTTACATCTCTTTGACTTGAAAATATGCTTGTTGAAAATGTTCATTTTCTGCAGTGGTATGCAATAGCCCTCATTATTGTAGCCCCCGGACGAAGTTGGGTGGCTACTATAGATTCATGCTTGTTGTCTCCGCCGCCGCCACCACGTCCGTAGACACTTCCTTTTGGACGCTGTACAGGCTGTAATTTTTGATCGATTACTTTCATATTTGATATGGACATGTGTTATACTTAAGTTATGACACCTATTGATTTTGGTTGCCATGGCGACAGTATTGGCCGAATAACGCGCAAAAAAGGGAGAAGCGGGCTTTCGGGGGCTACACCCATGCAGTTGCGGGCGACCGGACTGTCTGGTTTAATTTAGTTTTTTCCTAGGAGGTGTGGATCAGAGTAGAATGGATGGGAATGAATGATGTTATAATTGTATTTGGCATCAACTATCCACTATCCTCTTTTCCCTTCCATCTGTGGGAAATATAAACAATAAAATTACTATTGCAAGTTGGCATACCCCGTAACCAAAGATTTTCCTATTTACCTTGTAATCATTCATTCAAGCCATTAGTTAAATAGTTGTTGATATCAATTTTATTTTTACTTTTTTTTAGGCATCAGAAAGTGTTTTCAGTTCAAGGGCTGAGGGAGAATGTTATAAGCTTCATTGTTAACACTGTGCCTGGCTAAATTACAGAGAAATGCAGAACTGTAATAATAAGACTTTAAAATGCAAATTTTCCAAGCGCATGCATGAAGTGAGCCACCTGTCAACAGTAACGCTTACGGCAAAACCAGTAATGAACTGAATGTGTCAAAACAACCAGTAAAGGTGAGTGAACATTTCGTTAATATATTTCAGCACAGAATGACATCACCATCACAATTACTTATAAAACAAATAATAAATTCAAAACAGCTCGCTGTAAAAAACCAAACTGAAAAAAAAATATGATTTTGTTTCTTTCAACTTCAGGTCAGTCCTCCAAGTATATCTTAATGCCATTGTTCTCTCCTCCTGTCCGATGCTCTTCATCAGTGGCCATCAGCATGGGTATCTCCTGCCTCTTTTTCCTTCTTCCTCTTTGGTGTAGGTTCACTTTCCTCTTTACTGCTGTCATGATCTTCATTCAGAGCAGATTCCACTGGTGATAAACTCTCAGCGAGATCTGATGCCATCAAGTATGCCTCGTCCCGTTTCTTTGCATCAAGGCATAAAAACGTGGGTCAAGTAACACGGCCTGGATTTATGCTGGTCTCGACTCCCATCTCTTGCCAAATTCTTCTGAAAGTTTTATCTTCAGTGCTTTGCCGGTCAAGCTGCCATTATTTTCTGGCAACAAGTGGTGTCTCTTAATATTTATTAAAATGCGTGGTTTAGCAGACAAAGATACATTTACATTCTACGAGAGCAGCTCGATGAGTTTGATCATAGGTTTCAGCACAGTGACAATGACCTGCGCTGTCCTCTGAAGGGCAGTCGTAAGATCTACTGTAGGTCCTGGACTGACCTTTGGTAGGTACCAGGGTCTGAAAGCACAGCTGTAATCTGCCTCCTCTGTTCCAGGAGGTGCTCTAACATGAAGTTCGCAGAATTTGATCGTGTTGGGGCATGTTGGATGAGTTTGTGTTTTGGTACTCATATTGTTTTTGTTACTCACTAAGAGCTGCTATAGACTTAGCACTTATCATGAAATGGCCCACAAGGGGTCTGCCAGCAGCAGAAGTTTGATAGATTGGATCTTGTTGCAGAACCACATTATATACAACCGCGAAGAGTGCCCCACACAGTGAACTCCCTGAAACACAGAACGGGACTGGCAAGGAAATTATTTACTAAAGGAAAGTATTTGCTGATAGATTAGAATTTTCCAGAATGTTTGATGATCGACTTACGCAAAAGTAGGTAGCATCAGGGCCCTACTGGCCATGACAGTTCTGCGGCCTACACTTGGCACAGTCTCATGGTGAGTTGCTTTATCTCCAGTGATCAATCTTTCACACCCTTCAAGCAAAGCCAAGAACAGCACAAGTACACTTTACTTCAGCTGTACCTTAGAACACCTTACAGGCAATCTGTCAGTATCTGAACCAATTCTTATGAAGCACTTATAAGCATTTATTAATACATGTAGCTGTAATCAAACGAAAGCATTGCTTTCTACTCCTACCCTGATATACATGAATTACTTCATTAATTGCGTTGGTTCAACTGACCTTATAATCAATCACACACAAGATTACCAGATTGACATTTCATTTGAGACAAGTGGACATAATTAGCAGTCTGGTGAGTGAACCACTGAAAGAGTTACTGATAAATTGAAGCTTATGCGAGCAAACAATTCTAACACCAAGTTTCAGTTCGTTTGTGGCCCAGTGCTGTGCATCGAACAGTGAAGCGTAAATCAGCCCACACCTGCCTAAAGTTATCACCACTGTGAGGCTGCTAAGGCATGCCACAGAGGAGTGGAGAAATATGTGCTGATTATTATAGCGTCAACTCATTCTTAGCACCAGAGTGAACAAATATATTGGAATTTGATTTATGCCACAGCACCCAGATGGAAAGTAATTACTCATTGAATGATAGAGAGAGACAGAGAGAGAAAAATGATGACATTCTTGAAGAACACTCAAAAACGATGCATACTGTAAGTTTCTGTCCTTTGCTCATTGATGCTTGCTGAAAGCTGGAGTATGTGGTCTCCTGGAAAAGACAACAAATGCCAGAATTTTAAAAGACCGCCCACATCCTACAACTGTCCCCCTCTCCTCTCTGTCCTAAACCCCTCATACCTGACGAGCCTGGCCATATGCACGTGCTTCATTTGTGTCTTTAACACAAGCTTGATCTATAGGCTCGATCAGAGGTAATTGCCAACAACTTGCATTACATAAACATGAAGTTGAATTAGCTGCAGCCCTGAGTCTTTGGCTGCCAATACTGGAATTGGACCTTTATCTGCAGGATTGATTGACCACTGAATCAAGGGCACTAACGTTATCTAAAGGTTTGTACTTGCAGTGTATCAAACTCTCACCAAAGAAACGTGCACATGCACCCGCATTTGGAGAACAGCCAATATGTAAGTCCTCTCCCTGAAATTACCTGTAATTGGCTAAAGTCTACCATCACGGGCAAGATTTTCTGAAGCTGAAAATAGAACCAAGAGGAGGCACAGAAGTCTACTTTTCTCTCAGGCCTCCTGAATTACAATATGATTAAAACATAAGTCTTTTTTTTTTACCCAATGACACAAATAAAAAGCACACCCCAGCTTTTATTGCCTTGAACTATAGAGCAGGGAGGGTGAAAAACATGTTGGCAGGGGGAACAGAATTTTGAATTAAACACACATATCCCTGTGAGCTGGGAGCTTACAGAAGCCTGCCACATAGTGGGACATCAGGAGAGTCTTGAACCTCAGACGTTCAGAGCTGATAGCTGTGTGTGATCAGTGGCCCCAGTGACGAGGGGGAGGAGTGATACACTGATGTATTTGAGTCGAGGTTTGAATCAGAGCTTCACTGTCACTGCATTATTGTTTGTCAGTGAATTGATGGCTGCTTGGAGAATCAAACTGTAAAGCACATCAATCAGACAACATGAATTATGTGAAAATAATGTTGTGCCAATGCAGAAAATGCTCAAAGAGCTCAGTATCTCATCTGAGTTAATGAAGAATGCTAGCATCCAACCAATTACTGAAATCCACACCTCAATCTCCATCTGATTAGGATCAAATTGGGGCTGCGAGCCAGAGAGATGATATTGTTTCATTGTTATTAATTAGCAGAATTTTGTGAGATACATATAGAGGATTAACCCGTTACTGCTCTGGGTTATAATAGCTGGCTGACAGCAAGATATGTTGGAGACCAAGGCTGCTGAAATCCGTGGAAACCAGAAGGGAGGTTTCACACTCTGCTTAACTTGCCCATGCACCCATTCAGGTTAAATAGGCAACATGATTAAAGCAGGCTGTCAAATCCTCTGGCAGCAAAGATGCCACCTAAATGGATCTCTTAGGGGTGAGGGAGAGAGATGGGGAGAGAACTTGGCCCTGGCAGAAAGCCACGAAAACCTAGAGGGGGAGGACTTGAGTTATATATCAGTGTTTAAGTGGCATAAAGGTGAAACAGGCACGGAATTCTGTCTGCATACCGCACCACCATGTCATCTGCCATGTACCAAACACACTGAACTGTGTGCAAGCATCTCCACTTACTGAAGAGTCCACACCCTGTACCATTTGTAACTTAGGACACATATTGACGGAACTGTTAGCATGCAGCTACACATGCATTGGATGAATGAGAGAAAGACAGATGCAGGGATAACAGGGCCTCATGCTGTAGATGAAATATTGACAGGAGAAAGAGGGGATTAATGGACTTGTACCGAAGACAGAACCAGATTTGAATAAGGGGTGACTGCACATCGGACAAAGTCATATGGATTCCCGAGGATAAAATCTCATGTTTTATTCTGTGGCATTAAAAATGCTGTAAGGCTGGGTCGATCGGCCCTCAGAGGGGTGAATGCATTTTTAGCATGAAAATTTTTCTTCACCTTGAGAATTCCGTGCTGACTTGGACACGTTCTGACCACAAATGAAATATGCATCATAGTGAGTTCTCAAAATGAGCAAAGAAAATAAAATAAGCAACGATTAGCTCATCTATGAGGCAAGTGCTCTCCCAGTCATCTGAGTCAGAAAATCAGAGCTGTCACTGGCAGGTGTGAGCTATGACATCACACCAAATTTTCTGAGCTGTAAAGAATCTTCGCATCCCAGCATGCAAGGTATGAGTCAACCTATAGCCTGAGATTAATGGTGTTTCTCAGAGCCTTCAACCCCTATATTCAGCCTCACAGTTTACAAGGTGCTGTGATTTAATCTACAAAGCTTCTCTTCATAAAGACAAACCAGTGAGAACAGACCTCTACTGCATACACCCAAGCAATGAGGTTTTACATTCATATACCTCAATGGAGAGCAGGCTTGTGCACATTAAAATATTCCAAGCAGGCTGATTAAGTACATTTTTTTCTGTCTTTTGGGGCTTCCAGAGGATCCTTAAATTTCACTTAATACTTCATTTTAAAGTTAATATGCATGTGGTATTGGACCTCCAGGGAAGTGGCAGCGTGCTGGAGAACAGCCCGTGCTATATTTCACCTTCTACAATACGAGGTATGTCAGCGAATGTCATATCAGAAGGGAAAATAAAATGCTCAGCAGAAAATAACAAAAATAACAAAACATCCTTTCCATCGACCAACACTGTCAGTTTGACCTTTCAGAAATAAACCTTAGCTGGTCTCCTTGCAGACTTGCATGCAGAGTTTCCTCGTTCAGGCACTTAGCATCTGGCAGGACTGAAACAGTGTAAAAGAATGCTTTTTTATTGCACTGCAGCATTAGAAACCAATTTGCAAGCATTAGCAATCTACTTTATTAACCCTAGTGGGCCTAAATTATTTAACATTACCCCACAAATGATAATTTACATATATGCCTTGTACTGATATTTCTGCGTATTCCCAAAATGAAAGATAGCCAGGGGGAGGGGGACTGATGCAAGATAGTATTTGGGTCTTGGGACTATCAATGTGCATACAGGAAAGTAATTAGGAAATCTCCTCATAGAGTTAGGTAAAGCCTGTCCCGAGCCCATTTGGCTCATCAGGCCAGTGCTTAGCTCTGGTTTCTGTGGCATGAAGCGACAAGGAGTATTGCTACTCCTCCTGGACGGGATGCTAGTCCATCGCAGGCTACCCCTCCAGCTCTTAGTCAGGATTCCTTGACAATTTGCTGATACCCACTTATACGCCTGGGTGGAGTGAGACACTGTGGGAGTGAAGAGTTTTGCCCAAGAGCACATTGCGAAAACCATGGCAAGAACTTGAAGTCAGGACCTTTCAATCCCAAGTCAAGCACACTTAACCACTGCGCCAATTTGACATGACAACCATTTCAAGAATTCTGCCTCATGTTGTCTTTAGGAGTCTAACATCACTTAAACTTAGTGCGCACTAAAAGATCATTTAACCTTTTCAACCCCAGTGCCTCCAGTAACGGGGGCGAGCTGCGCAAATCACGATAAACACCATAAAAGGGCATGTTATGCCTCACAGCTTTTTAAAATATAACTGCTCTCAACCTGTTCCCATTTAAGATTGCCTGATTAATTATCAAACAATGTATTTATCGAATAATCAAGACCGAGACATAAGCCTATTGGAAAATTATTTATTAAGAAATGACCACAGCTACACCAAAAGGCTACTCTGACAATGTAGATGTAATACACAAGATATTATAAAGATGGCTATAATACAAATAATTAATCAATTCAAAACTTGCTCTGAATTATATCCCCCTTTGTATAATTTTTCCAGCAGTGTAATTTATTTTAACTCATTCAAAATGTTTTAAGTGTTGAAAAGAATGTATTTAAAATGGGAAACATCTTCTTAAGTGTATTGATCATATGCCTATATGTAGGCTACCATTTCATGAACTACGGGAATTCGGAATCCTCTAAAGACATTGACGTTTTATGTGATCATCAATATGGATAGGAACATTCCTGATTAACGTCATCATGCAGTGAACAATAATGCCTAATGAAAATAAAATGGCCAGTTATTCTACTAATTAGGCTTTGTAAATAAGCAAATTAATGTTTTATGGCTAATCAGATGTTAAGAAGGCCAGTTCCACATGCGTAGCCATGATGCAATGATAATTAATTTATAAAATTACCAAAATTTCCACATATACCTTCTTCAGGGCATTGAGGGATGTTTCAATAACCTGAAAAAGACAACTAATTATAATTGCATCATGGCGATGAATGTGCAACTTCCCTGCTCCAACACTGGAGTGCATTCTCTCTCCTAATTAGGAAAAGTGAAATGCAACCTGTTTGGCATTTTCATGCATTATAGGGTGAGGTTACTAGAGGGCTTTTATACCTCTGACAGCACATCGCTGAAAATTCAGGATGAAAGAGGTTTTAATACAGCTTGATTAAATGCAAGAATCTCTGAAAGACAGAAAAAAATCATGTCTAGTTAGTTGCAGATGTATCGTCTCTGCAATTCCACACTGCAAATGTATCAGAGGTTAAAAGGAATTATCAGAAAGCTAATTTTATTTTGAAGGACAGGTGTATTTTGGAATGGAGGAACATTGTTTAGAACCCCGGAGTCATCTCTCTGAAGGCCAAATAAAAAAAAGGCCTGCTACAATGAAAAAGTCATAGACATGCTTGCGTGAAAGAGAGATATAATTCATACTTCTTTAATATTTGGGTTGAATGATCTTAAGGGAAAAAGATTCATATGTATGGCACTGGTGACTCATTTTTTCAGCAGGACGTGAATAGAGCATGTAATGTACCATCTTATTCCTGCCAACAGCTTCTGTGGTTGCTGTGACGCAATAATCATCCTTAATGTGATTTGAATCAACAGACATACATCTACTTGACACACAAGAGTGCAGGACTTGGCTGGTCTGAGCTAACCTGATTAGACTGAGTGGGCGTTGAGGCAGCAGACGTGTAATTGACAGCAGGTGGGAGTTTTTCGGTCATCTGCTTGCATACAATTTGCACGTACACAGACACAGATACTCACATTGTATCACATTTGCCTCAAGATGGCAAATGCCATCAATACACCTGACCACACGTCCATAGGCGCTCAGTTGGCACAATTACATTTGCTAGTGATGCAAACTGGGCACTGGGCAGGATAACGACAACTTTGCCGGTACATAAATTAGCAAAGATACTTGCATCACACTTTGTGTCACTATGCGCTGGGTGTAAGATAGAGGCCAATGTTAAGTCATCCCAGAGAGGAATTAAGTTGTGGATCATTCTGTTTCAGAGAAAAAAATCTATTGGAAACCAGACTGTTCAATAGTTAGAGCAGCCTCAGATTGCTAAAATAGCGTCTTTCCCTCCATTGTTAATCTTGTTTCTGATCAGTGAACAAAGGAAAGTCTTTGAATTGAAAGCCATGAAGAATAAAAACCATAGCTTTACATGTCCTGGCTTTCAGGGCTAGATTAGCTGCAGTCAAGGCTTTAACCTCTGCGGTATGATATTTGCATATGTCAAAATGTCATTGTATATTAGCAAAAATTACGACATACTGGACTTAAATAAAATCTGGATTGATTTGAAAAGTCCATTCACCTTCTCCTAAATTGAAAACAGTAAAATTAAGTACAATGTCCTTCAGCTTTAGCTTTCCATTGCCTAACCCTGTTTTCAAAAAAGTAGTAATGCTGCATAAAGTGTTAATAAAAACAGAATGCAATGATTTGCAAATCAATTAAATTTATATTTAATTGATCATAATACAAAGACAACATATCAGATCATGAAACTGAGAAATTTTATTTCTGAAAAATATCAGCTCATTTTGAATTAGATGTCATAAACACATTTCAAAATAGTTAGGATGGGGGCATGTTTACCACTGTGTTACATCATCTCTTCTTTTAATATCACTCTGTAAGTGTTTGGGAACTGAAGACACCAATTACTGTAGTTATAAAAATAAAATGATTTCCCATTCTTGCTTGATGTAGGATTTCAGCTGCTCAACAATCTGTGGCCTCCTATTTCATATTTTTCATATCATAATGAGCCAAATGTTTTCAGTGTCAGACAGGTCTAGACTGCAGGCAGGCCAGTTTAGCACCCAGACTCTTTTACTACTGAGTGATGTTGTTGTAATGTGTGCAGAGAGTGGTGTTTGGCATTGTTTGGCTAAATTAAGCAAGGCTGGATTACAATATAAGTGCTCCAGAAAAAGTATATATTCAGAATTAATGGTGAGTTCTGAGATGTGCAAGTTACCCATGCCATGTGCACGAATGCAGGGCTGCCAACTCTCACACATTCAGCGTGAGATTTAGTGGCATATTCACGTTCCCGTGCCGTAGTCAGCAATTATTAAATCAACGCAATGCATGTGTTTCACAACCGTTCAAATTGTTTAAATGAAATAAGACCATTTGAAACATTTTTATGCAATTCCATTGCTTTCAACCCCTGAGTAAAGAAAAGCGCGAGAAGTCCGGAGTCATAATTGATTTCCATGTTACATCCACCGTAACGCATGTGAAACTAATAAACCTCCATGCACAAGGACTTCATATTCCGCCTGAGAATGTCTTACAAACGGGCTGATTGAATAATTGCTGACATACAGCACAGGAATGTGAATATGCCACTTAAACTCAGGCCGAATGCATGAAAGTTGGCAACCCTCCTAATGTATGCTCATAGTATCTTGGATGGCTTTTGAACTGCCCACTGATAACAATTCGCATGGTCCATCTCCTCTTTAGCTTGGAGGATGCATCCATAATTCCCAAAAAGAATTTCTTATTTTCATCAGACCACAGGTCAGTTTTCCACTTCGCCATAATCAATCTTAAATGAGCTTGAGCCCAGAGAAGGCAACAGTGTTTTTGGATCTTGTTTATTAACTTGCATGCGTGCAATGAACAGCAACGAACTGTGTTCGCTGACAGTGGTTTTTAGAACTGTTCCTAAGCCCATGCAGTGATTTCCATTACCAAATCCAGTCTTTTTTTGAACAAGTGCCGAAGATCACGGCCATTCTATATCGGTTTTTGGCCTTGTTGAGATTCTCTGAATCTTTTAATGATACTATCCACCATAGATGATTAAATCTCCAAACTTTTTTACAATTTCACATTGAGAAACGTTATTCATAAATTGTTATTCCCAGTTCCTCGCAGAGTGGTGAAACCCTCGCCATATTCACTTCGGAAAGACTCAGCATCTTCGGGATGCTCTTTTTATACCCAATCAAATTACTGACCTGTTACCAATTAACCTAATTAGCAGTCAGATGTTCTACCAGGTGTATTTTTATTGCCCCTAAGCCCCAACTAAGGGGCAGAGGGGTACTGTCATCACGCACGGTGTCCATCTGTCCGTCTGTCCGACCGTCTGTCTGTCCACATTTTATTCCGTGCGATAACTGGAAAACACCACCACCGATCATCACGATTTTTGGTGAGGACATCGGAGTACAGTTACTTCACAAGCCTATCGATTTTTGCCGCGATCCAAATTCAAATATGGCTGCCACAGCCTCCATCTTGAATTTACATTCTGTGCGATAACTAAAAAACGGCATCACAGATCATCACGATATTTGGTGAGAACATCAGGTTACAGTTCCTACACAAGCCTACTGATTTCAGCCGCAATCCAAAATCAAATATGGCTGCCACAGCTGCCATCATGAATGTCCATTCCGTGCGATAACTGAAAAACGCCATCACCGATCATCACAATTTTTGGTGAGCAGATTGGGTACAGTTACTACACAAACCTATCGATTTTGACCACAATCCTAAATCAAATATGGCTGCCACAGCCGCCATCTTCAATTTCCATTCCGTGCGATAACTGAAAAACGGCATCACTGATCATCACAATTTCTGCTGAGGACATTGAGGTACAATTACTACAGAAGCCTATCGATTTTAGTTGCGATCCGAAATCAAATATGGCTGCTACAGCTGCCATCTTCAATTTCCATTCTGCACGATAACTCAAAAACGCCTCTGTTAATCAAAGCCATTTTTGCTGTGTTGCTTGGTCTTGTGTACCTACAGAAGCCTATCAAATTTGATGGCACTCGGATGTCCACTATGGCTGCCACAGCCGTCATCTTGTTTTTGTATTCTGTAGGATAACTTGCAAAGGCCTTCATCAATTTATTTTCATTCGAAATAATCCAGCGGCTGAGGGGTAACTCCCACTTTGCGGGGCTATTTTTTAGCATCATACAACCATTCCTGTTTTTTAATGCCCTCATCCTAACTTTTTTGAAAGGTGCAGATGGTAACAAATTCAAAATTAGCAGATATTTTTCAAAAAACAATGACCTTTCTCGGTTTCAACATCTGATATGTTGTCTTTATATTATTTTCAATTAAATATTGAGTTTAAATTATTTTCAAATCATTGCATTCTGTATTTACATGGCATCCCAACTTTTTTGGAAATGGGGTTGTAAAGATTTAGCTCAAGTTTGCTGATACAGTTGTGAATGGTGTTGACTCCCAAGGGTTCGAGTTCATGTCATGATACTGATTACAGTCGCATTACGGTTCTGAGGACTGTGATGTCTGAGGGATTGGCTTTGTCTTTTACTCACACATTTTGCAGGTGTTAAATTCAGAATGAGCATGTATTTCCAATAAATAAATAAATAAAGTTAATTAGAATGAAACAATATAAATTTTTGCAGTTTTAAATTTGACACTGGTCAAAGATGATCTATAAATTACTTTCTTTTCATTTTACTTGCAGTTTCCTTACTGTGCCAATTTTTTGAAATGGGTTAGTACTTACTTTCCTTGTATGTATTGGTGATCACAGCTGGCTATTCAAAACTGATGCAAGTTTGGATGTAATTCATGCCAAAGTGTCTAGTTAGCATTGACCAAGCAGGTGTGAAGCAAATTTATGGCATTTCTCGATCCAGCTCCAGCAGGCTTCCCCGCAGAGCACAGTTATGTAACAATCCAAGATATGTGAATGTGGATTGGTGAAGGTGCCAGAAAGAGCCAGAAGCTGATACACGCCAAGGGGCAGAGAGCAGTACGGAGCTGGTAAGCTGCTGCCTTTTGCAGCCTGCACTACTGACCAATGCACTGCCAAATTTTGCATTTGCAAAGCAGGGTGAGATGATCCTGATGTTACAAAAATATAAGATATAACCTCTCCAGTCCATTAGTTCTGAGTGCTAAATGAAGCTGCGACATTTAAGATGTTGAACGTGCAAGGTAGCTAGCTGGTTTTTTGGTCATGTTAAAGTAGCAATACGACTGGCTGCTTATGGATAACCATCCATTGGGTTTATGGGGGCATATTGTCTGTCTGTGAACCTTTTTCAGAAGATACAGATCATGCAGGTTCAATGGATGTCTAATGTTTGCTTCCAAATGTACCTTTGCTGTACTAGCAGTACTGTGGTGCTAGGAACTTTGTTTCCCACTGAGGCTGGCACTGGACACTGCAAGGGTCTGAAAAAACAGGTGGTTGATTGAATTAATCTATCAAACTTAGTACTCAGTGACCTTGGCCATCAAACCAAGAGACTTCTGCTGCCTCCTCCGAGGAAGAGTGATTTCATTAAGATTGCTTGTGTGCAGGAGGAACCAGGTTTGAGGACTCCTGCAAAATAATGCCTGTCAAAAACACATCAGTTATCTGAACACTATTGGTTAAATTATTGTTAGTTCTTTGTTTGGTTTTTGAGGGAATTTGAGGGCATTAAAGCTGCTGTAAGTGATTTTTTTTTGTTTTTAAAAAAGTGTCAAATAGCTCCACATTCCGACAAAAATCAATGATTTAGAGTATCTGGTCGATAACACAGGTCTCTCAGTCACCGCCTTCTGCAATAAAGCAGATAATAAAATTCTGGAGCCACCGACTGCTTCTATCCAATCAGGTGAGAGAACGCAATAAAGAGGCGTTTCTCTCTGCTTGTGACTGCGCAGAACTGAATCTGCATTGTTAGTTCGCCATCTGCCGGAAAAATCATTGGAAGAGGACAAAGAAAAATCTGTGTTGGCAATGGCGAAGCAGATGAAGCTTCCGATCCCAGCGCTACAGGTGACGGCATACACAATTTAACAGACGAAACGCCAAAGAATGGTAGAGAACAAATAGAATTAAGGAGGAAAAAACGCAAGATGGCCAGGAGCCGTGTTTAATTTGGTGCCGCTTTCGAAGGGTGGGGAAAACTGAAGGAATCTAAGGGTTTAAAAAGTGATGCACAGCTAGCCTTGCTGCTACTGGACAGGTAAGCTTTGTTTTACTCTGGAGTAGTTATGCAGTTTTATCAGTCTTGGGTTGGCCTGTTGGTGGTTTTTAATCCTGCTGACATCCGTTTATAAATGTACAGTCATCGTTTGTGGCCGACTACAGCTTGCTTAGCTGTGTAACAATAGCATGTGTGGCTATAGGACACTATCTTTATCTTTATTAACTAATCTTTAGCTAATACCTTCAAAAAGCCATTCATACTGAAGTTTCTGCATGGATGTAATGTGTCGTTGGTCCATGTTTTCAGTGTGGCTTTCACACGACAATCACTGAGATTGTCTGTTCATATTGTACGTTTCTTGTAACTGAGTCTCTGCTCTCCATCTCTGCCTCTGTGGAAACCTGTGCCCGTTCGTGTGTCGCTTTGGGATGGGGGGCGAAGACTGCTTTCATTGGCTTTGGACAAGAAGCTACGAAAATGACCAAATCAGTTACAGCAGCTTTAATGGCATGCAAATATGTAGCTATATTGTATCTTGCAAAAACAGGCCCTTGTTTGTAGATGTGCTGCATGACGATGTTGCTATTTGGAACCATGTTTTATAAATGATGTTCATAGTTTGCCCCTGGTACCGTGGGCATTTGGGCTTAAGAGGTTAAGTGACATACAGTAAATGAACTGAAGAACTCTCTTTATATCACAATGCCTATTTCTGTTTAATTGGTTCTTCCCCTGTTCCAGCAGTCTTGTGGGTTGTTCCTGGTAATTTATTGATTTGCTTGTTATTCCCGTGGTGGGATCAGCTGTAGTTACTGATTGTCCTATGTATAGCTGATGGGTTACTAGGAGGGACAGCTCTAACTACTCACACCAAATTCTAATTTTCGTCTCTGGTGTCTCTTCCAGTGACCCAAATTATTATTCAGTAAATTACTAATGAGCAAATTATTAGGTACAGCAGGTTCTCCAGACCTTCTATTTCTCCTCGTCCTTCTATTAGTAAATGCACCCTAGTGGCTCATCATCGATCCTGCAATTGGCTTCCTCTCTGCTAACACAGCATTCTACAATAAGAACATCATAACAGCATGTAAAACAAAGTGGTGGTAGTGTGATGGTCTGGGTCTGCTTCGCTGGTTCAGAACCTGGGCAACTTGCTGCAATTGATGGAACCGTGGATTCTGCTCCCTGGCAGAAATCCTGTGGATGGTCTGGCCATCAGTTTGTGTCCTTACTCTCAATGATCGAAAACACATAAGCTGGTCCATATCTGAATGGCTCAGAATAAACAAAATGAAGGTTTTGGAGTGGTCTTGTTAAACTCCTGAATTGCATTTGATAGATTTTGTGGCATGACCTTAAAAACTCACTGCCATTTATTTGATGCAGTAATTGCTTTCCATTGGTTGTCATGCCTCATTGAGTAAATATTAGCTTAGACTTTTTTTCTGATATTATGTACACTGTGAATACACTCATTAGAAAGTAAATAACACCTGTCACATCCTCATAATTTTCCCACAAGTTCCATTCCATTTGCTTGTAATTTATTGTATGAGTTTTATCTATCTCAATCTTAATTGTTGCGGTCTTTCTCAGAATATAGCTATGGAATCTTCTGTAGTAGACAGAATTGGTAAATAAGCCACAGTTTCCTTGCTTGATTTGGTAAAGGAGGGTTATTTTGCAAGAGAAGGTAAAAATCCAGATGTCTCAACCCACAATGGCCTTTACTCCAGTTGTATTTATCGCCAAATCCTGCAGCCCACACCTCTAATCACAAAATCAAGTGTTTGAATGACTTGTACAACTTAAAATTTGTTGTGTTTGATCCATGTAGATATCCTCCCAACATGCAGTATTTTGTCCCAAAGGAATTAAGCTTGATGACCTAGCTCAAGGATGAACTGGCTCAACACTCCAGTGGTTGTTTTTCAGTACCAGTTTTCAGCTTATGTTTGGTCATATGCTTGGATAGTTTATTGATTTTCACTCAGTGATAAATCATGCAAGTAGATTATCTGCTTAGCATTGTTTAGCTGTTTGTACTTACATGTGCAGTCTTTTTAATCAAGGTCTACTGATTATAGTTTACCCCTGAGGCTAAGAAAAATTGTAATCCCCAAATATCCAGCAGCCTTGCCAGCTCCATGAATTAATGATGAATGTATCCTAACATGCTGCTTTTCACATATTCCCATCCACTTGATACATATTACAAACCCCAATTCCAATGAAGTAAAACATGAATAAAAACAGAAAACAAAGATTTTCAAATCCTTTCCAACCTATATTCAATTGAGTGCACTACAAAGACGAGATGTTTAATTTTAAAACTGATAAACTTTATTGTTTTTTTGGAAATATTCACTCATTTTGAATTTGATGCCTGCAAACGAATGACAATCGAATGATTAAATTGGCCTTACTTGAACCAAATCGCCACGACACCCACAGGAATTTAATTTGTCTCAGACCAACCCTTTTGACAGTAGCACCATAGTTGCTCTTTTGCCTGGTGCGGAAAATTACCAGAATGGAGTTTGACCTGCCCAGATTTGATCAGCAATACCGTTAGCACTAGTCTCACGATGTCAGTCAACTGAAGACCCCCCACCTACCAATCATCTGGGGATTTTTTAATGCAAGATAGTTGCTTAAACGGTAGATAATACAGCTGCTAAAAAAAACCTATGCTCCTTATGAACATGCCTCACTGGAAATGATGCCCTCTCTGTTTTCTTATCTGAAGAGAAACAAACTGGAGTTATTTGCATATTTTCTTAACAAGGAGCTTCTTAAAATCAATGAAAATGGACATCCTGAGAAACGTTCGTTTATTTGATTCCATTTTATCAAAAGATTGCTCAGTCTTAACAATTGCTGCAATGATTTACAACAACTTTCTAAAAACTTTTAACCCAGGACAAGAAAGATGTGTTTGCTTGTTTATCAGCTGGTTATCAGCAAGTTTGGTCTATTAAGCCTGGCCTAATGTCTGCAACTATTTTTTTGTCAGCTCAGGGACAGAAATCTTTGGTGCGGGTCCTACGTCCTTTTATGTTCATAATACAGGAGCAGGTAAAGTTACAGTTCTTGAAAGCAAAGGGTATTCCTGCTATATACTTGGGACAAAGCTACAAAAACTGTTATTTTGAAAGAGGCAGGTTAGAGCAGCGGTAGACTAAGTACACAGTGGTGAGTTTGAGAGCATAATTAATCAGTAATTAATAAATTATTGCCGTAATGCGAATATCCTCCAGCGGAGCAAGTACCCCTCTGAGTTTCAGGCTGGGTACACATCTTTTAACCCTTAGCCTTGAGTTTATCTTTCCCTCATAAAAACTGCCTATTTGCTCCATATCATCTTTGCTATATCCATAACGTCACAAAAGCATCCAACTCCTGTGTACCACTTTGAGTAGTTCGTCGTCCAATGTTACTTGTTCTGCAATCTCCTCCAAAGCAGATGTGTGGTCTGGCTGGATGGAGGAATCATGTCCTTTTAAAGAATGTGTTTGTTTTTAATGGATGAATATGTTTTGCTGCAACCATCAACAAACTCTGAAGGTGCTTTCTTCAGTGACCGAGAGCCATCCTGAAATGCATATATTGCTGGTAAAAACATGTTTGCCAGCCCGCAACTTCTCCACGTCACTGCACAATAGGGAGGACCATCCTAGAGACTGTTTTAGCAATGTAAGCTGGGAAAAAGTCCTCAATAGCTAGTTCAGCAAAGCATTTAGTGGCTGTCTTGTGAGTATATCGTAAGCACCTGAGTTTTCAAGCCGCATTTAGGTTGTCGCTTCAGGACCCATTGTGTTTATTTTCTACCTTTGCTAGAAATTTCAGGCAGTAATATTTTTAAATAAATCAAATCAGACACTGAGAAAATCACTAAGTTATAAAGTGCTTTTCAGTCCTTTCAAAATACCTTGCTAGAACTAAATAACAATAACATGACAAAAAATACGGGTTGACTCTATATCATTTGCTTGCCTGAATGGTGAATTTCCTCTATCATGTGTCCAGTCTTTCACCAATTAGCAACCTGTTGATTCTTTATTTATCCCTGGAAGGAAGTGGAAGGGGACATAAGAATGAGTGCTGACCTTACACGTGTCCATCCGTCTGTCACAATTTTTGTCTGGGCCAGAACTCCTAAACCATTCAATATTTCTCATCAAAATTTAATATATGGATACATCTTATTATTTATATTTGTATTTTCCTACTTCCATCCATCTGTCTGTCCATCCCTCCACCACGTTATTTGTTTTATTTACTTCTTTATTTTTCCAGATCAGATATCAGCCATCCTGTAGCAGGAGAGCTGAGTATTTCATGCTTGTTTGATCAGTTACATTTTTTCATTCTTCTTATGCAGTTATTTCCAGTATATCACAATGTGGATATAGAGTACTAGGGTGACTGTGCTACTGCACTTAGCATCTGGTGTTGGTACTAAAATTCCCATGGAAATTTAAAATGAGGTTTGGACACTTTCCAATTTAGAATTAATTTTATGAGCCGCTTCGCTCCAAGATTAGCCCTAAGGGATATACGGATGCAAGTGATCACGTTAATTTCATGGTTTAGCATGGACAACAATGTAACACTCTTGCACTTGTAGTCCAATTTGTTCTCCATTTTTGCAAACTGCATATCCCCTAGGGTAAATAACAGCTCAAACATGAAATACTCCTAATTAAGACATTGAGTTGTTGATTCAAATTGTGGTTGGAGCAAAAATCAAAGTAAATGGTGGGCCCAGGACTAAGTTTGAGAACCACTGATTTAGTCCACTTAAGCCAACTGCTCCCAGCCACTCATGAGGAGGAAAGAGTGGCATGTGATTCATCTGACTTACATGATGATATGCAGGTACACTGCCAACTATTCAAGGCCTAAGCTGTCAGAGGATAATGCAGTCAGTCAGCTCATGCAGCTTTATGTGCCTGGCTGGCCAGGAGTGGCTGCAAGAGTGCAATGAGACTATTGCATTTAAACTGTCTTTACCCCTGTTATCCTCAACAAGGCTGGGCCAGTTTTTTTTCCTCCTCTATGTGGACCTCTGGCCATAGCAAGTAACGGTAGGCTGGAGTTTGAACACTTGACCACAGGGCTCCCAGACGAGCGTCTCAGCTATGATAGATTGTCTATATTTATAGCCCCTCCATTTTCTTAATCTATCAATGCCATCTTTTTTTTGGTTGGAAATTTCCTGTGTTCTCCATATTAGTCGGTCTCTTTTTATGCCAAGAAGTTTACTGTGCAGGATTTATGGGGACACATGGAACACACAAAGAGCGAACCCCTTTGTGATAGTCCCCCAAATGCCACTCAGTACATCATGCTGCGGGTTCGGGCTGCCAGGCCAGGGAAGGTCCAGCTGTAAAGTAAAAAGTTCTAAACATACTTTGAGGAGTAATTTCACAGAAAAGGGGGCACAGACTAACCCTCTTGGGGTGTCTACTGATAACATGGCCTCAAGGCTCAGTCACCGGATTTGTGACAGCACAGATCCAAATGGTGATGTCGACAGCTCCAGGCAAGAAATTGTGGAACCATCGGGATCAAGTTTCTTATCTATCAAGTTTCAGTGCTTTGTCTCTCAGTCAATAAAGGAGGAAAGATTGAAGAATCATTTGGTGGAGTTTCCCAGCTCCTGTGTCATTAACTGTGCAACATGCCCTGAACATGCTCACTGCTCCATAAAAATTGTGTTTCTAAAAGTTGTTATTGATCTTCTGGTTGCATATTTTTTGCTTGGAAGTGTATAGAAATTTTGCCCTTGTCTTATTTTCTCCTACCTCATTTGTATGCACACACATGCTCAAACACACACACCGTAGGCCTTGCGCTTGCAAAACTCAGTCATCTCACTCCCCTGAAAATGTCATGCTTACCAAGCTGCAATTTTTATTTGACAAGTAACATTCAGGGATGCAGCAAAAAGTCTCACCTCAGCCATGTTATCTATCCCCCTTTTTTAGGGGTGGATCTCAGGTTTATCTGAATCAGGGGCCACAGAGGGGCCACACTTTAAACAGAAGGACCAAGTATATGTCTTACATTCATTATTTTCTCTCTTTTTTAATTTAGCTTTGTAGACACTACCAGTCAAAACAGTTTGAACATTTTAGTTGAACATTTAATTCCATGTCTTGATGAACTATAATCAGTTTTAAGCCACATGAAAACCTAAGATTACAAGATTCAGGATTGACATAGTGAGAAGTCAAATAGAGTCTGTACATTTTGAAAAGTGACCCAGATTTTGAGGTTAATAACATCATATTTGGCAATAAAAACAGGTAATTATTTGCTTGTTCTAACAAGGGATGTGAAATCAACCTGGACTGGTGCAAATTGGACCAAAATAATGAGAAGAAGCTCATTTCAGAAAAATTAAATTAATTAATTTTTGTAAAACAATATGCATTTAATTTTTTTTTTTTTTTTCCCATTTGTATTTTGACCATGACTTGTTTGTCATATTCTGAATTTCTTGACCACAATGACTGGCCTAATCATCTGAAGAGACATATTTCTCAAGGTGATTGCAATGTCACTTTCTCAAGTAATTGCAGTAGTAAAGTTAATAGAGGTGCACACGGTGATCACTTGTACTGAACTGGCCTAAACTGGTGAAAGGTGAAAAAATGAGTCCATGTGTTCACATCGCAATCTCACTCACTCTAACGTTACTTTCTGGTCTGTTCTGTTCTGTGGCTTTTTGTCTCTACTGTGCTCAGATATTCTCTGATCTTGTGCTAAACTTTCTTGCTGTGAAAGGACAGCTTCACAGTTTGCAGAATATGATGAGCAAGCCACTGTCACAATGTAATGGATGGATTTTACTTCAGTTATGTCAGCCAGAGGTGTCACCAGAGATTAATGTTCTGGGCGCTGTTCTCCATTTGTTACAAGAATCCACCAGAGCGAAAATTAGAGTTTTTGTTGTTATTGTTGTTGTTTATAAATTGCATGGAATTTGCTAACTTATAAGATGGCAATTTACCCAAGAACTGCATTGATTAACATTTGCTGCTTAAATACAGCTAGCAAAACAGCTAGTATAGGTAGCAAATACGCCATGACTGAATGATAAACAAGTACATCCTCATTATATTACAGTACATAACATTATTGAACCAATACTATACCATCCTAGCTAGCTACAGCAGACAGTAATTTTATTATAGATAATTGAATTAAGCCTACCCAATACCAATCAATGCTTTTGCCAACACCTTTACGGGTGGCTTAGCTATGTTGCCCCATTTTCCAAAAAAAAAAAAAAAATCTAATGGTGATGTAATTGTCAAAGATTATTGATGTTAAAAAGTTGTCATAGCGGGAGGAAAAGTCTCTAGCAAGCTGGTTTACTACAGATAGTGCCAGATTGACATGTGCTGTAGGTCCAGCATCTAATGGAAAAAGCAAGTCAGTCACATTTTTGAGAAAAATAATTTTGATGTTACTTTGGACTTAATGGTTCCATCTGCATCATTTCACACTGGAACTGTATGAAATAAAGCATAGGTTTCCAAAAAACACCAAACAAAGGAATGGCAAAAGGCACGGCCTTATTGACGGGGTTGGATATGTCTTCCCCATTTTTCTGAAAATGTCTGAAATGTGACTTACGAGCTTTTTCAATTGGAACACCAAAGGTGTGGCGCAATCATTTACAATGTTGCCTAATAGCAAGAAGGTTGTGGGTTCAAATCCAATCTAGGGTCTTTTTGTGTAGAGTGCACATGTTCTCCCGCTGTTCACGTGGGTTTCTACTGGGTACTCTGGTTTCCCCCACCCAGAAAAACATGCATTATCGGAACACTCCTGCTGGTACTCTTGACCAAGTAACTGGCTTTCGAACTGGAGTTGATCCCCAGGCGCTGCTCTGTGGCTGCCCACTGCTCCTATCTATAGGATGGGTTAAATGCAGAGGACAAATTACCCCATGGGGTTCAATAAAGTATATCTTATAGGGCAGGAGCACTTTAAGGGCCAATCAGATTTCAGCAGGTGTCAGTGCTCCTATGGCCCTGCCCCTAAATCTGCTCATGTGGCCTCTTTAATACTTTTAAATGTGTCCAATTCCTTATTTTTAATTTTCCACTTTCCACAAACTAATGGAATTGCACAATTTACCATAAAAACTGATTCAAAGTTTTGCACGTATCAGCACATTCCTTACTCAGTGCAGCCCCTGCATATATGGGGCTCTCTTAATTTTCTGCATGCCTTATTTGCCGCTAAATCAGATTTTGTTTGGTTCAAGCGCATTTTTTTCACCAGATGGCAGAGAATGAATCGTGAAATATTAATAGTGGTAAGCTATTTATTTCCCGCGCAACGTTGTTTAGTTGTCCACACTCCATCAGTGTTCATTTTCATAGTTTTTCTCATCAGCAGCAAGCAAAAACAGTAAAAACTTCAGGGATACTGCAATCTGCATTTTATGTGTAGAGGTCTTTTCTCTATTTTTCTCCAGGGCTTTTCACTGATTAAATAAATAAATAAATAAATAAATAAATAGCAAAACAGTAATGTAAAAGCAAATCAGTCACTCAGAGTTTGTATGAAATTGCAGCATAAGGAAGGCCTTCTGCTGTTCAAAGTGCTGCAGCCTGTTTACGCAAGCTTTTTACAACTATCATACTTGGGAGAGCAGTAATCAAGGTCCGTGGAAAAAAATTACTACCTGCGTTCAACCCCTCATCCAAGTTAATGCCTCTCAGAACTAGTCTTGTAAATTTATATCTCACTCTTTATATACAGTACCTAATTTAATGGAATGAATCAATCAATCAATCAATTAATCAACGAGTGCCAAGTCAGTACATAAATAGATATATAAATACATAACACCTTTGAAGGAGGAGACTTGATTCTGCACAGGATCAGATTGATAATAGAACAAGCATTGCACATCTCGTTTGTTTCTAAAATGCCCAGGACAGCTGTAACAGATAGGAGTGTTCAGGTGAGGGGCAGGTGCGAAATCCCTGAAAATATTGCACAGAGCACAAAGTGCACACATATACACAGTGAAAAAGATGGAGGGCAAGAGGAAGCGAGAAAAGGAGGGATGTAGAGAGATGTGTGTGCCGTTTGCATACTTTTTTCCCCCTCAGTACTATTACAACCTCAATTCCAGAAGTATTGGGACAGTGTGTAAAATGTAAACAAGAACAGTTAATGGTAAATTGCAAATCCCTTCTCACTGTATTAAATTGAAAAAAAAAGTATGTAGACAAAATAGGCAGCATTTTAACCCATAAACTTCATGGTTTTTTGATATTAATTTCTCTTTCAAAATGTGATGAATGAATGTTCTCAGGGCCAAAGAGGAGAGGGACCAATCCTAACTGATATGAGTGACATGTCATCCACCATCTGTCATGGTCTGGGGCTGCACTAGTGCACTTGACATGGGCAAAATTGACACGGAACATACTCGCACATTTTTGAACAACATATATGCCTTCCAGACGATTTCTTTCTCAAGGACGCCTCTGCTTATTCCAGCAGTATAACGCCAAACCACACTCTGCACTTATTACAGTAACAGGGATTCATAGTCACAGAGTGCAAGAACTGCCTGCAGTCTGGACTTGCCTCCCAGTGAAAATGTGCAGTGAATTATGAATTGCAAAATTCGAAGCCGGAGCCCCCAAACTGTTGACTGACTGAATCTTATAACAGGCAAGAAAGGGAACAAAGTCTGCTGTCAAAACTCCAATAATTAGTGTCCTCAGTTGCAAAGCACTTACTAGGTGTCATTAAAAGGAGAGGTGTTGTTCCACAATGGTGAACATGCCCTCATCACAGTCCCAATATTGGCTGGAACATGTTGCAGCATAGCATCACAATGCTATTCATTTAAAAAAAAAAAAAAAAATAATTATCATTATTATTATAAAATTAATCAGTTAAAATATTACTTATTTTTTCTTTGTACTTTTTTCAGATTGAAAGGGATTTACGAATGACTGTTTGCTGTTTTTGTTTTTATTCACATTTACTGTCCCAAATGAGGTTGTAGTAGCACAGTCTGGCCCACAGATCACACATTGTGTGTGTGTGTGTGTGTGTGTGTGCGTGTGTGTGTGTGTGTGTGTGTGTGTGTGTGTGTGTGTTTGGGAGGGGGGGGGGGGGGGGGGTAGGCTTCTGCTACAGTCTGCAGTCATGCTTTCTTCACAAATAACATTTTGAGCAATAGACATCTCTGATGATTCTGTTCAGTGAAAGCACACAATGTGAACCAAAGCAAGCTAGTGAACAGACGGGAGTCCCAATTGCTATTGGAAAGTGAACCCATGGGAGGAACAATCCGACAGCAAGAATAACATTTCACAGGGAGTCTTGGATGTGTCTCAAATCATCGATAAGAGCTCTCTCTCTCTCTCTCTCTCTCTCCCTCCTGCCCTCCATCTCTCTCTCTCTCTCTCTCTCTCTCTCTCTGTGAGGAATGTTAAAGAGCTAGTGGTTATGTTAAAATTGGGGTGCTTGAAGCTTTCGGTGCAAACTTTGGCATGAAATTCAATAAAATCCTCAACTAAGAAGACTGAGATAGGGGGAAAAAATAGTCCAATTACAATGTATAGAAAGTGTGCTTGCCCACGCTTAGCTCCTAACTGTGCTATTCTTATGTCACATGTGGAGTATCCTCTATCATGTTACAGTTGTGGAGATATGTTGAGGGGTGTCTGTATGTCTTGCCTTTCAGGTGTGTCAGCCAGTTGTGATCAGTACTACTAGATAATTTGTGCACAGCTAGAGTAGTGCAGGACGTTCTGAGGTTCACTCAGGATCTTTAGCATTGTCAGCAACAAATGAAATTGTTAAGCTTGGCTATTAGCTCTTGCTCAGGCAGGATACAGGAGGATAAACCAGTCTGCTCCTCATGCAGAGTGAGCAATGGCACACCTGGTTAATCTTGTCGTATTTTGTGACCGCGTGCCTGTGTTCATGTATCTGCAATTACAAGCCATCATGTGCCACTGACATCTGTCAACTGTACACCAATTGTCATGATCTCACAGACTGGGTGAAGTTCAGTTATCATCATAAGTGGTGGTTCGATGAGGTTATGCGAGAGAGGACAGGCTGGTGCTGGCTATTTGTCCTGCCATCTTGTGGATATTTACATTGAAAGACTGAAGGCAGGAGGCGCTTGATCGGCTGTGACAAAGTCTGGTGAGTCTATGCCTCAGGCATCATTTCCAGCGCCGAAGCCTGAGAGGTTCTTGGGAATTGAGCTTGTCATTATTTCTAGGCTGCGAAGCAGATCCATTTGTTGAATCCGGACAGGATGTCAGCCTGCCACAGAGACTTTGAGAGCAATCCATCTTCAAGTAACACGACAAGCAAAAAGTGATAATAATGACAACAACAACAACAAAAACAACAACAATAACAATGGTTGTCAGTCTCAGCCAGCAAGCCCCGTGCCAATCGCATTCGCCTGTATTCATTGACGTTGAGATAATCATCCCCCAAAGTTTTCAGTAGTGAGAATGCTTCATTGCATATTGATTACTTAGACTTTCAGTAGTCTTCATTTTAGCATGCATCTCAATTTCAAATGAACTCACATTATTTTCCCTTAGTTTCATTATTAAATGTCCAATTTAAGTTAATTCCATTCCCTTTCACTTACCTTTGCATTCAGTCCCACCGCAAACACAGTCAACCCTCACAGGAATAGTTCATTTATTTATTCATTTTGATCAAAGTTCCATTCTATTGTGCCCCAGCACTGATGCGCAACTTTATACGACGTGAAAGGACCAGGCCTAAATGTGCAAAACCTTGTCAGGGCCGGGAGCGGCCTGGAAAGTTGAGCTGCCGTTAAAATTTTTAAAAAAAAACCAAAGCCCTCAGATTTGCGACTGGGCACAGAAGAGGGTTAGCAGTATTAAAGTCATGAAGGCCTTCCCTTCACCAAAAACACTGAGTTGTTGCACCTGGAACCAAATCGTTAGCAATTTCTCAGTAAAAAAAAAAAAAATGTTTTAGAAATTTCGAAGCTGATTTTGATTCGAAACTGGCTCATTTTTTCATACATGTGCACACGCTGAATGCAAATCTCTCAGAGAAAACATGATTGCAAGTTTAGCTGCAGAAGAAATCCATTTTAACAGCATTTGAATCCTCTCTTGAATGATATATGCCTGCTTTCAATTGTGCTTTGATGCCTGACTGTCTTAGCACCAGGATTCATGAAACACCGTTTTGCTTTGTTCAGTTGAGGATCCAAAGACAATAAAAATCAATGCAATACAGCATGCAGGCTTCCGACCAATGTCTCAGAAGACGTTTTCTCAAGGCTAGCAACTTGAAGGCCAGGATTTTATCTGCATTCCCTCTTAAGTCTGACAAAAAGAGAAAATACTTTCTTTATGCAGTTGAACACAGTTCAGAAATAGCAGAAGGACAAATATTGATGGAAAATGTGCCAAAAGCTCTAAACTGAGCCAATAACCATTAACAATTAATCTAACTCCAAGTGAGCAATTAATTAGGAGCTAAAGTGAAGGGCACCTTCACTTCTTGCAGAACTAGGATAAAGTCTTAAACCATCGATATCCACCACACCTCCATTTACCTTCCAGTTCCCAACACTCTGTTCCCATTGGCTAATTTTTGATTCCAGAATCCTGGGAACTCTTGGCATTGCTGAACCGGGGGAGCACTACCAGTGGAATAGCTGAGTGATTCATCAGTTTGATTAATTAGTTTGTTTAGTGAGTTAACATGTGCAATCAATATGAGCCTGCCCATGGTAGCAATGGCTGCAAGGACCCCCATCTGTCTCTGTCAACAGGCCTACACAGTGCCTCAGGTCATTCCTTTTTTCAGGCATCCACAAGAGCAACAAAACCTCAAGAGTAGTCACAACTGTCAATGCGTCAAAAGGCAGCTTTGAGCCAATCACAACTTTCAGGGCTTGGGAGAAAAAATAATAATAATAAATCATCTGACTTGCATCAAACAGAATTCCAGAAAAAAGTTTGGTCGAACACTTGAACAATATGCCCCAAATACTACACCATTATGAAGACATAAGACATATCATGGTAGTGTGTTGCATTTTATGTTGCATTTTATGTTTTGCATCATTAACAAATCTTATTTCAAAATGAATCTTACTGAGTTAATAGAGGTAGACATTATGTGAACATAATGAAAACCATTGTAGGCTGTTACAAGCTATTATGGCCTGATATGTGTTATAACAGACTGAGTCAGATAGACTCTGACTCAGACAAAGACTTCGAGTGAGTGAATGAGTATAGCCCTCATTAAAATACAAGCATTTGCCTCGAAATAGAACACAAATGTTAAACCTATTCAGTGTATATCGACTACAGCTCAACAACTGCGTCTGCCTTTCCATTTCTTTTTCTCTTTGAAAGGCTTGTCTTCCAACCATAGCCTGTATGAAAACTGAGGTCCAATTTCTTGCGGCAGTTGCCACGGACTTTCCTTGGGCCTGGTGAAAAGCATTTAGCCACATCGGAAGTTCATTTTTCTGCTACTACCATGTTGTAAAACTTTGCTGTACAGCCAATTGGTCTGAGTCATACGTGAGTCTTATGGGATGCATTGACCTAACTTACTTCTGATTCATTCACAAAACATTTCTTCATCTCCAAATAGAACAGTAGCTTAACAATTTGGTACAAATGGAGGCAAGAACAAGAAAGAAAAAAAACCATATTGAGTGTGCTTTTTTTTTCCTGGAGATTAATTGCCTTCATATTAGTTATATTAGTTAAAGCTGCTGCAACTGGTTTGGTAGTTTCAGCTAGCTTTCTGTCCGTCACCGAAGTCAGCCGTCCCGGCCCCCATCCCCAAGCCACACATGTACGCACTGGACAGCGATAAAGGGGGCGGAACTCACTTTCCATGGGGCTTGACAGGTGTTGATATCATATATTCTCTCTCATAACTATGCAATGACAGATGAATAATTATCATATAATGTTATCTCAGTCACTCACTTGGCTGTAAAGTTAGACAGTAATACTGTGTTTTGTGTCTGCTATAGAATATAACAGAGTTCATTTTAAAACAAGTAACAAAAGCTACCAAGATTTGCTGCTATCATTACACAGCTAATCTAGCTGTAGTCGGCCACAAACAATGACTGTACACATACAAACTAACATTGGCAGGAGTGAAAAACCACTACTCGAGACTAATAAAACTGAATAACTATTACAGCGTAAAACATAGCTTACCTGTCTAGTAGCAGCAAGGCTAGCTGCACATCATTTTTTAGACCCTTGGACTCCTTTAGTTTTCTCCACCTCTCGAAACTGGCACCGATATAAAAACGGTTCTTGGTCATCCCCCATTTTTTTCTTCCTTGACTCTATCTGTTCCTCTACCATTTTTAGGCGCTTTGGCGAATCGTGTACGCCATCTCTCGTAGTGCTGGGATCGGTAGCTTCATCTGCTCCGCCATCGGCCGCATTCGACTCGTGTTTCCATGCAGTAATTGTTTTATGTAAATGTTTATGACTCATTCGATTTGTATAGGAAGCGCAGAAATGTGATTACTCAACAGCAAGAAACTTGCGTGAAGTTCGTGAAGTAACAGAAAACACTGCGGAAGCACATGAATGGCAAATTGCTATTGGATGGTAACGTGGGTAGTATGGGGAAGAAAATGTACTCAAGCACCTGTATCCTGGTTAGGTGATAGTGCTGCTTCGAAAGATCTTCCAAATTGATTGATATTTTATGATGGGCAATAATGTGTGTGATTTGCATTAGAAATTATCACAGAATTGCGGCAAACCAGCAAAATTACACAAATCATCCTCTTTTCTTTGCTTCTTGTTCTTTAGTTATGGCACAACAATACCTTTTCTCAACATCCTTTTTCCTGGTAGATTTCTCCATTGTAGGAGCACCTCTATCTCGATCTCAAAGACCCGTTCGACTGGCAGACTTGCCGGCATTAACAATTTGTCACTGCAGAGGTGGGCGGAGAACATTTTTCACTTCTCGGCAACTACCAGTCAAATACAGCCATTGTCAACAACACAGATTCACCTCTCTGCACATTCAGGAGCAGAGAGGACTGTCTCTTTATGGCGTTTCCTCACCTACTTGGATAGAGTCAGTGTTTGACTCCAGTATTTTCTATGTTGCTCTGCAGCAGAATAGAGTGACTGAGAGACCTGTGTCGTGGACCAGACACTCTAAATCTGTTATCTCTGTCTGAATGTGGAGCTATTTAAGACTTGTTTTAACAAAAATATTTAACTTACAGCAGCTTTAAGGGGTGATCTGGGGTTAAATGAAAAATGACACCAGGAAACAACTCAGAATTAATCTAAAGAGGTATATGTAATAACCACCAAAAAAGATACAAGTTGGCATTTTTCTGTGTATGCGGTTGCCATGGTAACCGAGCAAGCTCATTAAATATGCAGAAAACTTCTGGCACCAATTCCTCTTTAACTCTATGATAGAATTCAGTTTTTCTTTCATCTTTTAAAAGCCATTGCTTATCCAAATGCAATGACATAGCCATTCTTTGCCCAATTATCAGTTTTGTGATTTTGGGGCATTTTACTCAAATTTTGAAATTATTTTGCGCAGAATCTGACGAATACTCAAAATATTCAAAGTATGTAACAGATAGGCAAAATTTCCCTATGTCATTGCATTTCTAATGAAGTAAAGTACCTGCAGCCCAAATTTAATTGATTTTCAATGATAAATAAAAAAGTTATGGCTGCCACAAACATGAGAAACGTGGAAAAAGTAATACCTTAGGAAATCAATGGAAAATGCTTTAGACCGCATTGAAAAGTTGAGTTCAGTTTTTAATCCTTGTAGCAATTGAGGATGCTAGTGCTAAAAGGGGGTCAAGTGCCATCAGTGACATTTTGAGAAAATGAGCAAAAACACTTTTTTTCACCGATGTGGGGAAACTGCTCAATGCATGGTCATTTTCATGGTCATGCTGCTAGCTCAATGAGACTTACAGGGAAGGTGCAGAGAGACATCTAGTGTTAAAAAATGGCACTAACTCAAATTTCATCAAAATGGCACTTGACCCCCTTTTAGCACTAGCATCCTCAATTAGTAATTATTAAAGGTGGGTTATTATAGAATATTTTTATTCAAAAAAAAAAAAAAAATTGGAAAAATAATCAAATTTTGCCCATTTAACCCCAGATCACCCCTTAAGTTTACCATTCACTTAAGTAAAGAAGAGTGGCTCCTATACTGGAGTCAACTATAGGGCACAAATGAGCAATATCTCTCAAAAAGACCTGGGCTCTTCTACACTTTCTCTCGCCACTTGCTCTTAGGGTAATCCCTTTAGAAACTGTAAATTGTGCGCTGGCTATTCCTAGGGTGGTCCATTCCATTAGCAATGCAAGTGAAGAAAGCAATATCAGTCTCTTGACCCTCTATTTGGCTCAAAGGAAAGAATCCAAAACAGTGCAGTCTTGGTGCAGATATATTTAAGCCCACATTTTCTGTTTCGGCTGCTGTCTTTCCTGAGACTACTGTAGAAATTCTTAAAATACAACAGAGAAAATAGAGATGGTGATCTATAAATGCGCAAGCACATTTCGAACCACTTGCACAATGAAAAGTTAAATAAGCATTTTCATGGGTTCACTCATTTACTTCTGAGTACTAGTGCAGTCCAATTAAAAATATTCTGCTCCTCTCTTCATTCCTCCCCCTCATTTTTAGTGTATATTTGTTTATTTGTGGTTCTGTGTCACATCCACCAGAGTCAAATTAGCTTAGGCAAGTGGGGGAGTGCTATCCATTTACTGAATTAGACTGCAGCCTTGAAAATGAGACTCAGAATTGAAGCATCATTGCGGCCACTAGCTTCTAAACCTTCTTCAGAGCTATTATACAAGGTGAATGTTATCTCAGCCCCAAGTAAATAAATGGTCACAAAACTATTAAACTTGATCAAATGAGTAACATACTCTTCGATTTGACCATAGCACTTTCCAGAAATGAGCTTGAATCTTTATAGCAAAGTTAAACACAGAGCCTTTGAATATACTCATATTGTGTACAGTGCACCTGTGATTCTCTGAGCTGTCCTCATTGAATTCCCATCAAATTATTCATTGAATTTCTCATCAAGACCCAGAGCTCATTATTCGGAAAATATTTTAAGTGATCCAGAGGAATTATCTCGATGAAAATGCCCATAGTTCTGCAAAGGGACAAGTCAGCAGTTTGGACTGAGGCACCATGGGGAAATAAATGGGGAGGGTTAACGATCGACTTCAGGGTGCAATAAAAGTGCTGCCTGAGGCAAAGATGTAGCAGAGCCAAAGCCAACCCTCAGGAAGTACAATGCAGCATATATTGCACACTGGAGATAAAGGGTAATTCTAGAAGATCTTCACAGAAGAGTAAACAATTTGTTGATATCAGTATAATTCCACAAAAATAGTTTATACTTGCATTGTGCAAGCAAAATAACATATAGTTAAAGAATTGAAAACTTAACTGCGTTCAATTGGTTTTGTGGCTTTGCTGTTGTTGTTTAGTGGCTTGGTTTCTCACCCGTGAGACTACTGAAATGGCACTGCTCGGCGCTGGTTAAGTATCTTTATGTAAAATATTGTTGACATTTGCTATTTTTCAGACAGAGAAAGACATTCCTTCTCATGGCAGATGGGTCCTTCAGTAACAGCTGAATTTTATTCTCAAAGCTGTGTTCAAAGAAAACATTTTACTTTCTGACCCAGGAATCCAGATCAGTCATATCCTTTTTGGTGTCTTTCATATCTGAAATTGTGAAACCCCAATGTAAGTATCACGTCTTAATTGCTAACATTGTATGTACCCTCTACCTCCTGCAAGTGAAATACATACCAGTCCTCTCCTTCCTAAGGCAGTCTCAGCCAGTCAGCTGCTTTTTATGATACCTTCACAAAAGCCCTGTAAGGCAAGAACTATAAGCTGCACAACATTATGTTACAAAGTAAAGTAGTAGAACTCATACTGGACTTACATCTGATCATAACTTTAATTGATAAAATTATATTTCAGGGTACTTACATGTTTACAAAAAATCTTCTGTTTGACAGTTCAGTGCTAAAAAATTGATTTATGTTTACATGCTAATGCCACTCAGGGGAGTTGTATACTTGCCTAACCAACAATAGGGTTCATTTTCTATAATACAAGAAGGAAAACCAAGGTAAATATGGAGAAAATGTTCAATAAAGCAAAAGTCCTCTCATGCTTTGAAATTTGCATTTCCTGCTCCATTGCCCGGCACTCCAAGAGTGGCTGACAAAGTAGGTAAAGGGTAATTCATAGCCAATCAATCATCATCTAGTTGGATAATTCCTAATCCTGATCAATAATCATTCATTGCAAGTAATATCGGGTATAGGTCGTTTGCACCCCATTCTAGTTGGACCTTAACTGAATGGACCCAGTACCGGTTGGACCCCTGACCATTTGGACCACAGACCCTACCCAGTTGGACCCCATGCTGTTTGGACCCCAGACCCTGACCCTAACCCTAACCTGACTGGTCAGGGATCCAAATGGTCTGGGGTCTAACTGGTCTAGGATCCAACTAGCCTGCGGTCCAAATGGTATGGGGTCCAAACGGTTAGGTCAGGGGTCCAACTGGACAGGCTCCAACTTGTATTGATCCAACAGATACAGGGTCCAAATGACCCATTCCCAGTAATATCAACACATGTATCTACGTAAATGTATCACATTTATGTCTAGCAGAGAAATTAGTCTCAGGCACAAAACTTTGCTCCTTCAAAAAAAATTCTGATCTTGATTCAAAATGGTTTGCATGTCTGTTGCAGCATATTATGCAACCGTATTCAACTGTTTCTGAACTTCCACTGTTCCCCTGTGGGTTAAAATTTTGTTGATTGTAATTTATATTTCAAAGCTACTGCATTATGTTATGAACTGTCAGATCAGATGGCGCGATGTACGGACGAGTGACAAATTAAAGGGAAAGGCAAGGAATACAACATACACGCTGAAAAGCAAAAACATTCTTGGACCCTTTTACATTTGCCACCATGTTATAGCATTAGCAGGGCTGAATTCAACGCAATTTCTGGTATGAAATGAGTTTGGTTTGGTTGAAAATGATCAAATGTAAATGCAGGGTGTTTCAATGGAGAATAAATGTTGTTGTAAATAACTTTTAAGGCATTATTACAGTCAACCTGACCAAATTCAACTTGTGAGATAAGCTGGGGCTAATTCTAGTCCTGTTCAAGATTAGATGCACTGACTGGTTGGTTACTTTTTGTATCTGTGTCACAAATATGCAAGAATGATATCTAAATCATGAATGTCATTGTTTTCCTGCATGATCTGGAGATGAGTCTCTTTAGAGTGGACTCTAATGGAACACTGGATCAAGCTGCCAGTCCAAACATAACTCCTCAAATGTTCTCCCCGTTCTGTTAACTCTTGCCCATAGTGTTAATACCTGATCTCTTGTCTCTGCAGGTGCCGGAGCTGACTGCCCAGACCTAATGCCACCAGCTTACCCTGACCAAGCTTCTTCCACTCAACAACCAGGAATTTCCTTTTTCCGCCAAGACTCTTCCCCCCAGTTTCCAATTGCCTCCACCGCTGCCCCCAGCTGCTCCATCTTGATAACAAAACCAGTGATTGATGTAGCAGAGCCTGTGATTGGTAGACACGCAGTGGGAGGCTGACGGAGGGAAGAATAAAAGAAGTGAATTCTTCTCCTTACATTTGGTGGGCTAAAGATCACCTGTGAGTACTGAGCACTGCTCTGCATTTGAAATGTCATTTTAGACTCCCTTTATAAAAGCCTGCTGCTGGAGCTGACTGTAGAGTCACACGGAACATAAGGTCTAACATTGCTTCTTTCACTGATCTAATTTCCTGCTTTTTAGTGAAGGGAAATGAAATGAGGCGCAACTCACTGGAGTTTCATATTTGAAATTATTTAATGACAACTACATTAATAGCGGCGCTTTTCAGTGATTCAGTTCAATGCCTTTAAATGGTGCATGGTTTGGATTCAGGACATATCTGAACAAATATTGTTCAGTGAGTTCAAATCTAAAAATTTTAATACCAGCATTTATGAAATTGCCAAAGTATGAATATTGATTGCCTGAAAATGAGACCTCAGGGTGAAATGAATGGCATTCCATTAAAATCGTATAAACTCATGTATTTCGCTGTCACATAATGTAAAGATCAGTGACTGAACAGCCTGACTGAAATTGTCCTTAATTGGTTGTCTCTCATGATCTGTGTTCTCAATGCATCTGTGGGGTGGAGGTATAAATGTGAAACTGGCTGACTGATCCACTGTTTCAGCCTACGCGTTATGACCATTGTTTGATCAATTCAGAAATTTGTTGTATAATTTAACATGCATTAATTCTGACTACATCCCTTGCCTGGCTCGAGGCACATGCTAATTAATATTTGGTGAACATTGGTTACTCTGAGGTCAAAAAGTGGCATCAGCGGGTAATGTTAGTGTTTGTGGGCGGGGGTGGGGAGGATATTTGAGGGGCTGAGGATATCCTGTTGTGTTGCACAAGACCACTGCACCCCCTCTCTCCCACCCTTCACCCCAACAATTAATGAAAAGAGAGGAAAGAGGAACAGCAGGATGATAAATTTGGCAGGGCAGAAATGATCTGCTTACTTGAAGCATCTGTGAGCCGCCTTGAGATCAGTGTGGGAGATGCAGGGATATGAGAAGCGGTTGTGTTGTAAGCAGATGGGGCTGATGGGACAACCTGATAAGAGCACTCCAAAAGAATAGCAAAGGGGGCAATGAGGGGACCAACCAGCTGAAGATAAGCCGTGGCTGTGGTGAGTCTGGAATTAGGGGACGAGACTAAATTGTGTTCCTGTCACAGTGGAAGCAGGGGGCTCTCCCAGGGCAGAAGGGGTGCACTTGGCAGGCCTTATTTAGTGACAGCTTTTACTTTCAACTCTATCCTCCTGCATAGTGCTTACGCGTTTCCCGCTAGCACTCTAGAGCAATGTCAAACTGCTGCCGGTTAGCACAAAAAACATTGTTTGAGTGCGCCCTGTTAGTGCTCAAGCATAGTTTTCAATTGCAGCCTGTTGACGCTCGAGCACAGTATTCAAGTTTAGCCATTTAGCATTCTAGCTCAGTGGTAAACTGTAGCCCACTAGTGCTACAGCACAGTATTGAAGTTCAGCCCTAGAGCGTTCTTGCTTCGTGGTGAACTGTAGACCACTAGTGCTACAGCACATTGTTCAAGTTTAGCCTGTTTGCATAGGAGTACAGTATTGAAGTGCAGCCCTCTAGTGCTCAAGCTCAGTATACTAGTGTATCCTATTAGCGCAACAGTACAGTGCTTAAGTACAGCTTGGGCCTCATTCAGGGCATTGACAAATATCAGAGCACTTTTGCCCTTGTTTTGCTCTTACCTGCCCATTCAAAGTCGGGCCACAGAGAGAAGCCTTTGCCTGCTGTGGTACTACTACCGTGAACCACTGGCCAAGCTTGTCTTGTCATTTTGCCATCTTTCTTCAAGACAGCATGACACTAGCACAGCAGGTGTGCCACAAACAAGGCTCAGACTACATAGTCATCTCTACCAATTACATGCACCAAGGAGAGAAGAGAAACATACTCTCTTGGATGCAAAATAAAACTGAAGACTGTCACTGTATTGGTTATACTAATTTACATTAACCTGAATTAACCCATAGAGGTATCATATGAACCTATTTTTGACTAGGGGCTGAGGTGCAAATGGTGACTTTTTTTTGGTTCACTTTTGTTGGGGCTATTATTCTATGAAAAATTTATCTTATTAGAATTCGACAGCGATTGCAGCAACACTCAACTGGCGTAGTACAGTGCCGTTGCAGAAAAAAAAAAAAATTCCCCTTCACAATTTCTTCAATTTTTACCTCCACCAAGGAGGTTGTGTTTTCACCCGTTTGTTTGTTTGTTTGTTTGTCTGTCTGTTCATCAGTCTGTTAACAAGATAACTCAAAAAGTTATGACTGGTTTGGCATGAAATTTGAAGGTTGATAGATGGTAGTCCAAGGATAAGTTGATTCAATTTTGGAAGTGATCCAGAACATATTCTGGATTCTGAATCCAGAAGAATTAAAATATATCTGTCTAAAGCGGGTCTGAATGATATTTATGACCGGATAACTCAAAAAGTTATGAACAGGTTGACACGTAATTTCGCAGGATGATAGGTAGTAGTCCAAGGAAGAGTTGATTCAATTTTGGCAGAGATCCAGAACATATTCTGTAACCAAAAGGACAGATATATAGCGTAGCGGAGGTATGCACTCTACCGAGTGCCCTCTAGTTGCATATTTGTCACACTTAAATGTTTCAGATCATTAAACTAATTTTAATATTGACCAAAGATTACCTGGGTAAACACAAAATGCAGCTTTTCAATGACATTTTCATTTATTGAATAAAAAAGCTATCCAACCCTACCTTGCTCTATGTGAAAAAATAACTGCTCCCTTAGTTACTAAATCAACCCATTAAATAAAACTTAATTGATAATTAAGTTCAATTTCACTAGACACGCCCATGCTTGATTACTGCTGGCCCAATTGTATCTAAAAATCACTTAAATAGAATCTGTTTTGCGATGTGCCGTAGGCAAAAAGCAGCACAAGATGCCGCATTCTAAGAAATTCAAAAACAGACGGAACTTAGAGCTGAAGTGAACTTTCCCAGGAGTGGCTGGCCTACCAAAATTACTCTAAGACTGCACTTCCATCTCATCTAGGAGGTCAAAAAAAAAAAGGATAAGAATCTAAGGAACTGCCTGCCTCACTTTCCTCAGTTAAGGTTAGGGTTCATGATTAACAAGAAAGAGACTGGGAAAAATTTTCATCTGTGAGAGAGCTGTTAGGCTTTTGAAATTATATTCCTCGGACTGATAATTCAAAAGTGGAACTTTTTTAGAAGACATGAGCCCCATTACATCTGGCATAAAGCTAACATAGCATTCCACATTAAGAAGATCATACCAACAGGCAAATGGTATTGTTGTGATAGTATGATGGTCTTGAGCTACTTTGCTACTTCAGGACCTCGGCGACTTGTCATAGTTAATGAACCAGTGAATTCTTCTTTCTGCCAAAAAATCCTGAAGGATGATGCCCAGTCATCAGTTTTTGACCTAAAGCTCAAGCGCTGTTGGTTTATGCAGCAGGACAATGATCTGAAGTAAACAAGCAAGTCCTCCTCTGAAGAGCTCGAAAGAAGCAAACTGAAGGCTTTGAACAGGCGTAGTCAAAGTCCTGACCTGAATCTGACTGAGATTCTGTGGCATGCCCTTAAATTGGCAGTTCATATTTGAAAAATGTCCAATATGGCTGAATTTTAACAATCCTGCTTAGAAGAGCTAGCCAGAATTCCAACACATCAATATAAGATTCTCATTGACAGTTATTGCAGATTTTTGATCGCAGCTGTTGCTGCCAAGGGAGGCAAAACCAGTAATTAGGTTCAGGGGGGCAATTATTTTTTCACATGGGTCATATAGGTTTTGAATAAATCTTTATCATCTGTAAATAAAGTCATCAGATAAAAGCTACATGTTGAGTTTATTCATGTTGTCTTTGTTTTATATTGAAATTAGTTGGATAATCTGAATCATTTACAACGTATATGAAAAAATAGAAAATAAAAAAAATAGCAGGAGGCAAATACTTTGTCACTGCACTGCAACAGTGAGATGAGTAATTATGTGAGAGAGAAAAAGGACTTGTAAAATCTGAATGTGTAAACTGTTTAAAAAAGGGTAAGACTGCAATCTGTTTGCTGAAAATATATACTGTACTTCATGTTCTGCTGCATGCAAAAAAGAGCAGAGAAAGAGTTCCTGTTGGCTGGTAATTTCACGACAATACTGCAAATTTTGTGCTTCTCTCTGCAATTTGACTTTGATTGATTCCTAAATTGGCTCTGGAGGCTGAGGAGAGGCAATAGCTCCTGCCGATTGCAAAGCACATCATGTGACATACTTATTAACTCCGCCCAATGAAGTTGGAGGAGGTGATGTGATCATTACTGTTTGTCTGTTGGTTGGTTTGTTGGTTTGTTTGTAAGCAGGATTACGCAAAAAGTTATGGATGGATTTTCATCAAATTTGGTGGAATGATTATGTCATGGTTTGTGAGGTGTGCGTGTTGTTTGGACCTTTCTTTGCGGCTCTCGTCCCGGGATGATATCGAATTCCTGGGCCATCGAATTCTTTACCCAGCTGGTTGATTGAGCTGGGGTGGCGCTTCCCCAGAATCTATATAAGCAGGATGTCCGGCACGCCTCCTTCGCTAGAGTGTCTGTGTGTTTTCAAGACTATAGCCGAAGATATCTGTAGTCAGGATTTGTATGACTTTCTATCTTCTTATTGTTGGAGTTTCTTCTCCCTTTTTCTATCTCGCTTTGCTTCCGTGGTTCGGACTATTATACGTCCTTTGGAAGCGCGAGTACTTGCGTTTGGTCTATATTATTCTCTGTGTTTGTATTGTGTTTGTGCTACTCTCTTTCTCTCTGTTGTTGCGCTTGGCCTCCGTATACTACCGGCCATTACAGATTAAGTATTGTTCAAGGAAGAGGTGATTCGATTTTGGGAGGTCAAGGTCAAAGGTCAAGGGCATGTAAAAGGTCAATAACACAATAAAAACATATTTGCGCGAAGACTACAGGACTGCATAAACACAGGGGTTGCTAGCTAATACTGGCAAAGATAACACTGAGTGCATTGGCGGAGGTACTTGCGCTCTCTGAGCGCAGCTCTAGTTTCCAAAAGTGATCAAAGTTGCATTCTGCTTTAAGATTGTATCAGTTTGTTTCTTTGTATCAATAAAGCTGTATGTGTTTTTATAAGTTCAGTCATATTTTGAGACCAGACAAAATAATCTGAGCTCTGATCCATTTAAATCACTGAGATTCCAAGCAAAGTCAAATGAGCTCTTTCGCTCATTCTCTTTCCTGCGCTGTCTAACACACTTGGCACTTCCGAAAGCGTAAGGAAATGAGAGCGTGCTGAATCGCATGAAAGAATATACCATTTGCAATCACAACATGAGCTGAGAAACTCATCCCTTTTTAGGGAGGAGGGAGGGAGCAGAGAGAGAGAGAGTGAAAGAGTGAAAGGGTGATAAACAGGTTTCAGGGGACCCACAAGTGACAAGCAGCCATTTGTGTATTGATATTTGATTCACCTGAATGAATCCCAGAAATAAAACAGCAGTTGAATCTGCAGTTGACAGCTCACCTTTGACTCAAATGCAAATGATAACCAGTGAATAATGTAGATTCTTCTGAACACAAGCACATGCACACATTCATGTACACATATACTGGACACTCTCTCATGCATGTATACACAAACAAGTTCAATTAAGGAAGAAGTAAACAGTATTTTAAGTGCAACTAATGTTTTGTTCTGCAACGTTGTATATATAAACACTGAGTTGCAATGTAAGCACAGGAGGCTATTGGTATTGCAGATCTATTTCTACTCCACTAATTTCACGACCGGAGGCGATTGCGCAGTTGTGGCGCTGCTGTCAAAGGGTCGGACTAAGACAAACTAATTACCCGGGGGAGTGGTGGGAGCTTGTTTCCATTGTGGTGAGTCAGATTCGCTGCTGTCATTTCCTTTAAGACCAGCGTATTAATGCCATAGCCAACTGGAAATTTTGTCAAGTACAAAAGAACCACCGAACTTGCATTACTGGTGCCTCCTTCAATCCTCTGAGACCTGCCCTTCAATGCAATAATGCATAAAGGCATTTCAAAGGATAGAGGTCGATTCACCAGGTAATGCATTTTGTATGAAAAGATGTTGGTGATCAAGCCGTGTATGGCACTGTCAGATTGTGAAACCAGTTATTTTGTGAAATAACTAAAGATTTTCAGTCATTTTGTGGAATGACTGAAGTTTAATGCTAGCCATTTCATGAAATGACTTAAATTTCTAGTCATTTCATTAATTGACTGGTTTCACAATCTGAATGTTACATATTTAAAAATGGCACTTGTGGTATTAAAACAAGACAACAAGGGCAAGACTGCAGTAAATTATTTGTATTCCCCCTACACAAATGTTAACATTACCATGCGTTTCTATTTATTAAGGCACAAAAACAGAGCCCTATATCTTCACACAAAACCCACCCCAAACAACCCCAGGTTTAACCCAGGTGGGTTTGAGTCTAAACCTCACTGCATGAATTATCTTCCTTTCTTATTTACCTGTTAAGATTCATGACTGGGCAGCAAAGAACCCCAGGGTTAATTTATATTCAAAGCAAAGTGTTACTGCACAGCATAAACTCTGACTGTCTTCAGAACTGAAGTAGGTCCCAGAGCAGGACTGTGGCTGCCCTGTGCTCTTTCATGATTTCCATTAGACATATGCGGAGGACATATTACCTCACGGGATTCAGTTAAGCATCTTAATAACTATCTTTCCTGTACAGAGAGGGTTAAGAATCCAAAAAGCCTGTAGTCAAGGTAGCTAGTGTATGCTGTCGGGATATTACGGTGGCCAACCTCAGGGGCTCCACTCTAATACATTGCATTCATACTAAAATGTTTTGTCATGGTAATTGTACTCAAGTATGCACACGCGCACACACACACACACACACACACACACACACACACACACACACACACACACAAACAGCTTAAGCTAAAGCATGTTTAATGGGTGAATGCACTGAGTGAGACTTGGTGCAACGGTGCTACGAAATCCACACTGAGGAAGAGCGCTCACCATCTCCCTAAAGGTTACACACATACAAATGTTCAGGTAAAAATGCCCACAAGAAAATCAAAGATTCACATCACAATTTTGCTTCTGTTTAAACCTTGTTGCATCTCCAGCATCAGTGCATAATTCAATTTTGGGCAGGGAGAATTGCACAAGGAGTCAAAGATGTGCAGAAATCAATCCATGCAATTCAATTTAGAGAGCTAAGGCAAAAGAGTAGGGGGGGCGGTTAGTTCAATACTAAAGCAGATGGAGCTCAGGGTGTGCAAATATGAGATATGGTTATTCTTCAGAACAGATGTGCCTTATGATGAAAGATTCCTACAATGACAAATAAAGGCTAACCTTCATGCTGACAACATAGCAAAGATTTGATAAAATGTAGATAAAATGTCCATGACTCCAAAACTCCATGTTTCTTGGAAGCCTACTTTAAAGATTTACAATTCTTGTATAGCATCGGGGAACATCAAAAAATGACAACAAAGATAAAGTACTTTTATTCCACATGCTAGGAAGGACCAAAGGAATATGTTTACTGGGAATAGATGAATTGTGCTTTACATCCGAGAGTGAAAGAAATAGATATGAATAGTATCAGCATAACCTCTTGTTTCATCAAAAGCATTTGCGAAATGAATGGATTGCTGCAGCACTAGAGCTGTTAGCTGTCACTAGCTGAAGCACAATTCCATGGTCTAGGTACTCTGAGGTACACTGTAAACCCTGATGAGTGTGGTGAACTCAAATGTTTTGAGTAAACTGATTACCTCAAAAAAAAATGTGTATGCCAATTTAATGATCTTGTGTTCACAGCACTTAAAAACGTGAAAAATAAATTTACCTTATTTTATTTAAGTTCCTTCCATACAATGCAATTAAGTTGGCCCACACAATTTTTTTGAGGAAATTGGTTTCCACTTAACATTTGAGTTCGCCAACACTATCAGGGTTTACAGTGTGTACTGCTCCAAGCCATGAGAAGGTGTGCTACTAAAACAACATTTAAATGTTGTGACTGATGCAAAAGTTGATGGAATTTTTAAAAAATTATTTCTGTCGCACCCACCTCTGCTTCCACATATGCTCCAGTCATGCAGAGAGCAGTGTCATCAGCCAATTATTCTTTCAACGCCCCCACCTGCATTGAACTCCCGAAACCCCATATACTCCCGCACTGTGACCTGCTTCAGTGGGGTGCATTGCTTGCCTCGTTTCTGCCTACGCGGAAAAGCAGTTTAAATTATTGGAAATACTTGATATTTTGTTCATTTCTGTCTTGACATCCAGTGCGTATTATTGCCTGGATCACCTGTATTTGCTTACTTTGTTAGTAAATGTTGTGGAAGAAAACTCTTCATCTGTGTTGCAATGGATGCAACTTTACATTTTCTGTTCTTCTGATACGAAAAAAAAAATCACTCTGTCATGTACTTTAATATTAATATCATGGCATGATTTATAAATAACTCATCAAAATGGGATTTAAACTTGTAGCAGGCCAGAATATACCCCTGGCCAGAATATACCCAGGTATATTCCGGCCTAGGCCGGATTATACCCCGGGGGTATATTCTGGCCTAGGCCCAAAATATAGCCCCTGAGTCTAACTCCACAGTCTAGATTATGGTCCAGGGCAAATTTTTTTGTTAACTTGAATGTACATTACGATACGTTTTTTCAATTCATGGCTAGACTTGCTTCACATGTGTTGAAGATGCTCTGTAAACATACATTGTAAAGGTCAACTCACACTTTGCTACGGCGCATACATTGTACATGTACCACCATGCAATTAACAAAACCAATGACAGTATCACAGATAATTTTTCAAGTCCTCTTATTTCTAAGTGATAGTTGAAATATATTTACATATTCTGTGCTGAAAAGCTGCAGTTTTACTCAAAACAAAAGATGTTCATAATACATGTACCAGACTTTGTTATTGTTTACAAAGTACATTTACCACTGAATAGTGCATTTCAAGTTCTATTTCCTTTGTGGACTTCATGACTTCCCTTCAAATAGGGTAAGAAACTATAGCTGCTTTCTTGAGTAATGGTCATGTAAGATGAAGTAAAAAGTTTAACGTATACGCATGTATAAAGGCATGTTGAATGTGTTTGCAGAAGAAAGATGTCTTACATAACAACTACAGACTAGCAGTTGGACCTTAAAGTGCCTAAGGCGCAGTGCCTGGCAGCCCATAAGGCAACAGCTGCCTTGCTGTTTCTATAGCAAGTTATAGTTTTACAAGAAGAGGTTGCTAGCCCCTTGTCCTACATGACAACAGTGAGCAATAAAATTTTATTTACGCAGTTGTACTCAATGAGTTCTTAATGCAGATAAAAAACAGTACAATAAGAATACAATAAAGACACTACTTAAACAACATTTTATGTAATGCCAGTATGTTTAACCCCTTTGCGCAGAAGCCAAATCTGGCTATTTATGTGTTACCTTATTTAAGGCTTTATAATTCATAATTCATAATGGCGGTAAGATCATGCCAATAACAATCAGCTTACCAACAATATATTTTACCGCTGCCCAGACAGCCTTAATGTCAAATACAGTAATTTCACTCATCACTGTAAGTTATCCTGTTGTCTACATATATCAGTCAGTTTAATATTTAATATTTCTCCTTAAGAAATGTAGATGTTTTATCGTTTGTGAAATAAATAAAAGTTGAGATATGCTGTAGTATTGATTATTTTGTGCACATGAGTAGGGGTATTATCCGGCCTAGAAGGGTATGAAACAATTGCCTAGCTTAGAATATGCCCTGGGTATAGGAACTCGACAAGCCCAGAACATACCTTGGGTAAGAAACAGGCTGGCCCACTAAAACCCTCAGCCTGAATGTGTGGAGTACAATATAAGGGGGTATAAAATGTCTAGCCCAGAAGATGATGTGGTAAAAAAACTATGCTGACCCACTTTTATCTTAAACAAACATTGTTTTGCTCTTTGTCCATAATCAGTATAGCTACACAATACATTGGACAGTGGATTGTACCTACCATCATTAATACTACAAACTTGGTGCCCAAATCCTTCAGCAGGGAGAAAATTCAGCAACCGTAATGTGTCAGTGTTACACAGTGTATTACTTGCAACTTACCAAGTCTTTTTGTCTACTTGAAAATGTATTACTACATGTAAACTCCTCGACAACAGTCTTAGGAATACTATAGCAAAGTGTGAGTTGACCCTTACAATGTACTTTAACATAGCATCTTCAGCGCAAGTGAAGCAAGTCTAGCCATTTAAAATATGAGCTCTTTTGACTACCATCAATTGACCTTATAGTTATAGTGAATGTTTACAAAATAACTTGCACTGGAACATAATCTAGACTACTAAATTAGAGTCAGGGGGTATACTCTGGCCTAGGCCACCCCCCCAGTATAATCTGGCCTGGGGGGCGATATTTTGACCCCAGGTATAATCCGACCTAGGCCAAAATATATATATATATAGGCCCCAACAAAATCTGGTCACGTGACAACCTGGAGCCATTTTGTCTCCTTTGCGTTATTGGGCGCCATTAAGTGAATGCATTCACATGTAAATAAGCTTATTTAAAAGCTAAGTATTCAAAACATGTTAATATGATGGGTTGCTGAACCTATGGGTGCAGCAATAGGTTGAAGAAAGGCCACAAATTGTGCAGGTTCCCTGCTGATCTACAAATAAAAGAAAATATGGGCTATTAAAGCCCGTCATCAAGCATGGAAGACCAACCTCGTCATTGTTTCATTGTGCGGCTAGTTCGTCCTCCAGTCATTTAGTTTGATTAGTAGCAGTAGTGCTGTTACTGAAAAAACTGCATTAAATAAAATAATTTCCTGTTCTTGACAATACATGGTAGCCAACAATTGTTTTTTTTTTGCCAAGGCGGGGTACAATCCAGTTGTAAAATTTTTTGATTGTTATACAATAACAGTGGGCTGGAGCCCAGAAGAAGAAGGCACAGTTCAGTTCAGAAGTTGTGGGCAAAGGGCGTTGCCAGTCTCCGACCAGTAGCTTTCCAGGATGACTGTCAAATGGAGTACATACTTCGCCAGAGCCGAACTGTCCGAAGGCAGGCTGGAGTGGCTTGAGAGGAACTTGGTTCCAATCCTGATGACTGTAGAGGGATTACAAGCTTGTTTCTAACAAACTGGACAGTGGAACAGACTTGGACAGGGTCAACAAGAACGCAGTCCCAATCCCGGACCCTGAATATGCGAGACGTAAACCAATCAAAAAAGACATTTCTTCTAATAGACACGCAAGTTGCTGAATGGGAGGAGAAACAGAAGGCATTCACAAAGGGTTGCAACATAAAAAATCCAATGATTTCCATTGTGGGAAACAGCTCAGTTTTGCGCGATGGAAACTGAATGGCTCCTATTCTGAATTTGTCACAACTCTTTGTATCTAGGGACTCTAGTTAACAGTTAGTAAACCATAGCTTACCGATAGGCATTGGACATCGGTTGTTCTTCAGCTGTTCAGTCGAATATTGCACAAGAAGACAAAAATAAGAATGTAATTTTAGCAGTTAAACCCTCGCTGCCTCTTCCTCCATTGTCTCTTTATTGGGCCATTTCTTCTGATTGTTTTTTGATGCATGCATCTCAGTGAAGTCACTGAGAACGCCTAGTTAACAAAAATGGCTTAGTTGGACATTGATTGGTCATCATACGTCTCCACAAAGGGTAGGCAAGAGGAAGAATATTTTCCATAATATTAATATTAAATATGTAGCCTAACCAGCATCAATTAAAAAAAGGATCATTATCTGGGTCTAACATGGGCCCCCCATATTTATATGAATATGAAATATGGACTGATTAAAATATAAAATATTTTGGTCACCATGACCTAGATTTATTTGAATTGGGTGCCGTGTTAACAGTGCTGTTTAAACAGTGAGATACAGTATGTTGCATTGGGTAATGAAGTTAACGTGATCTTCAGCATAATGATTAGCACACTGACATGTAATGCAGCACAACGAAGGGACTTTTGGCTGCAATAACAGTAATGCCACTATAGGGAATTAACATGGTTCATTTTGGGAAGGCAGTTGGAGCATTTGGGGAGACATTGCCCCCTGTGCCCATGCCTAGAACTGGGACCAGTCTAATCCATTATAAACTATGCCTACTCTCAATTAAAGACAAACCAATCAGTAATAACCAAATAAAAAAATGCATGCAAACCACTCAGGGCAACCCCACTTAGCTTTCACGTTCAAATTTCTTGTGGCTAAGTGGTGAGCAAGTATAGGTTTGCATCATGCAATCAGAGTTCCGTGGAAAGGTCAGCTGATGCGTCGTTGATGAGCTTGGTTTTCTTACAGCTAGGAACTGCCACTGATTACCGAGTGGTGCTTACAGCACCTTCCATTAAAACAAACTCCAAAATTTACAATGTGGCAATGTAATTAAGGTCATTTTCAAGTCTAGTGCCCTTTCCCCAAAGGTGCTCATTAGCTCGTTTTTCGCCCCCTCCACCCCAGAACATTCGAAGGTATGGCCCCTGGCCAGAATTGCACCTGTGCTCTTGATTCCATGACAGAATCCTGTGCTTTGCTGTGACAGAAAGATCTCTGGGACAACACGGTCAGTTTGCTTGTGAAAACTAGGCTTGATGTGCTTCCAGGATTGCTGGCTGGCTATTCAGAAATCGTACTCAAAAAAAAGAAAAAACAGATAAAAGAAGGTTTCATGCACAGATGGACCCACGAGTCATAAATTCACACAAACCTGGTGGGAGCCTTTGGGGTTTGAGGTGTGCATTAAAAGCTCACCCCCCAAAGGAAAAAAAAAAAATCTGATTGGGATGCATGATAAATTAAAAAAAACAACTGTCATTTATGCTCACACACAGTGTGCAAATGAAACATAGTTTTGCCAGATTAATATTATTTCAGTAAGGATATGGATATACAACGTATAAAAATCATAAAATCATATTGTTCTTCTACTTTGTGTGTATATATATATATATATATATATATATTTTTTTTTTTTTTCCTGTATAAGACTATGGTTCATGTGAGTAATATAGCTCTGCTACTGTGGAGATCAGTGCAGGCTGTGCCCCTTACTTTGTCCTAGTGGTGCTGGTGACACATCGTTTCTGCAGCCAATCCAGTTTCTGCTGCATCAACATGCTGTTTGCACCACTCTCTGCTCCTCTGCAGTTTTTTGAATGTGACCCAGTGTGTTCGAGCGAAGCCTTCCATAGCACAGAAAGTAACACAAACCGAATATGAGATCAGATCGGAGAGGGTCCTGGAAATTCATTCGGTGCTGGGGGAGGGGGAGCTAAATAAGTGAGTCATTGGTGCCCGTGTCAGAATCCCTTGAAAAGCACTACTCTGCCCACATCCACAAGAACTGCCATATGGACATCCAGTCCAGCCTTCAGTTGCCCATGTGAACATGGACACTTTCAGTGCAAGATTAAAGAGACACACACATCGAAGGAATGTTAAATTTAGTGTTTCGGAGGTTTTCTCATCCCAAAAGTGTCACACATGCAGAGTAGCACCTGACTGACTCAAGATTAATGATGAGGATAAAGGATTTATGGGACGTATTCAGATTAGCAGGCCAGACTCGCGCATCCACAAACAACCCTTCCCAACCACTGTTGGGCTACTATCGCTGTCACAAATTTGCATTAGTTACTGTTGTTCCAAAAGTCCAGAATGGGCTAAACACTGTAAATTAAACCCCACAGACAGCTTATGTTCTTGCTAATGGAAGTCTCTCAAGCCACTTCACAGATAAGATGAAGAAGTCTCAGATAGCATCTAAATCCTAGTGATGGCTTTCCGGAGTGTGGACAGTGACTGGAGTGGCATGATGCATTTTCTCTGATCACACTCAGAGGGCTCTCTGGGTTGCTGGAGTAGCGCAGGATGTATAGTCTATTGCAAACTATGGTCAGGAGTCATACGGGCCATCACATCTGGCTCAACACTAACAATGAAGGCAGGTTATTCATTGTCTTAGTGCTCATCAATGACCCTTCTGACTGATTGGAGTAGCTTTAGCCAGCTGCACAGGAAGTGCACTGTTTTGCATATCAGTTACATCACCCTTTGTCCAGTAGCAGCTCTACCATATCAGAGAGGTTAACAGTAGTAGTATGATGGGATGTCAAACTAATTGGGCATGAATAACAATCAAAAAAAGAAACTGAACTGAACTTCACTAAACATCATGAAAAATGTTTGATTTCAGGATGTACAACAGGATCAACATGATCCAAGAAGAGCATTTGCTGTCGTCCAGCCTGGACTGTTGTCTGTGTGGTCCTTTTGTTTCTGCTATTGCCACAGCTACATATAGGTGTTAGTAGACTGCAGAGATCCTTACTACCCCAGTGATTTATAACAAATTACACGGGCTGTTACTTCCACACACGTATGCTCATTTCGCTTGTAGTTATTTGTTTTTTCTGCTGTTTGCTAAGATAGCATCATGAATATTAACATTTACTTCAACTGCGGCATGTTAGCATGAGCCAGAGGCGGCTGCTGAGCAGAAAATACAGGGGGCTCAAAACATGCCTTTAAACTAATGATTTCATGTGACTTGTTTTCTATCATTGTTTTAAGTTAACATGGCCTGAGCTCCAAAAACGCTCAATACTATCAGGTGTGGCCAATTGTCTTTGTTAAGGTAAGAAGAGATATGAAGCCTTTTACTTAGATGGGAAATTGTATTTCCAACAATGTTATTCGAAGTTGTGGATGCATGTTTCTATTCTTTGGTGTAATGTGCTGGTTAGATAGCTAGCATTGCAGGATATGCTAAAATCAAACATGGAAGATAATCTGTATCTTTTTTAAAGCATTCTAAGAGAATGAAAATTACTTTTATTCACAATATCTCTGCATTTAGAATGTAGCTTTGTATTAAACTACCAATTGATTATTCTAATCATTGGAAACTTGTTGAAAATATGTCAAGCCGAATCATTAGTTGGAAGGGATGTTTTGTGCCTCCTCTATTTTCAGCTGAGCAGCCGCCTGTGGCATGAGCCTATAATGTACAGAGCTCTACTCTACTTTTAAAGAAATAGCATTTCAGGAATTGTTGAAAAGTCACAGAGACATGAAAGGATTAGGAAATGTTAGGTCACTATGCCTACACTGTATCCAAAAATTTGAATTTATGTATTTATGTATTGATAACAGCATTAAAATTCATAAAAAAACATATTTGTTAGTGCTGCCTTTGAAAATATTAATCCATTGATATGCATTACATTTTCTGTAAAACTGTAGTTTTGCAGGCTAAAGCATTCAATGCAGATATTGTTAACTATTGTGTGCTGCTGACCAAAGCAGAATTTCTATAGCTTAAGTGGTAAGATCAGAGACGGTGTCTGAGCAGCTGAGCCATTAATGGTGGTGGTGATTTTCTATACTTAGCATGCAGGAGGAAATGAATAGGCCTCCTAACTAAGCCGCGGCCATTAGCCAGGATTCAGTCACAAGCTAATCAATTCCTGAGGGCTGCCTGATGGCTGCTAAGGGAAAGCTGATGGGAGAGCATCAAAGGAAAACAAAATAAAAAAATAAATAAAAAGTGTGTCAGCAGTCCAGCTAATCACATAATTAAAATAATCATCAAGAGGACATCAATACTATGTGCACTCATAAAAGCTTTTTCCTTCCACTATCAAAAGCCACAGTTCCCATTTTCTTTAATGGAGCCCCAGAGCAGGGAGCAGTTTCATTTAGATTCCCAGTATTTGTGAGATGAACTCAGTTTTTAGGTCAACTCTACCATGACAGCTCGTAAACACAGGGCTATGTCAAACCATCACATATATTTGAAGACCACAATGGAAAAATGATCAGACTCACATTTTCACGTTGTGGAGAAATGATGAATTAAAAATTCAATACGATCTTAGAAACAAAGCACTGAAAAAACATCCAAAAACTATAAAATATAAAATGTTATAATTATATATAATATTTTTATATACTATTATAAATATTTTAATAATATATAAAATATACAAAAATGCAAAATTTGGACTCTTATACCTTTTGTGGCCTTCATTTGCATTTGTGCAAACAGCTGGTCATGATGTGGTAAGAGTTTGAAGTCTGTAAGTAGTTAGATGAAGTGCCTAAATGTATTTTTTCTAGAGATAAAGATGCTTTATCTATATTAAATGGTTCTACTTGTGCTCTATTTTGGGCATCATATTCATCCTGTCTCATTTATATCAGGCCATAACGCTAGGCATGGGCTAAGGCACAGTGTGCCATGTATTATTACAGGTAATATCACAAAGTGTATATGTGTCTCAAACGTGTCACATATAATTGCATGTAATGGTGCAAAGTGTTGGTTGTACAGAGCCAAGTAAAGATGCCATTGGGTATCCACAAGTGCTTTCAGGTTCTCTCCTCCCCTGCCTTCCTAAATGGTAAATGAATTTTAAATTTTCTCGTATGCCCCCAAAACCCCTTGTAAAGTCCCATATAGGACACAATGACTCTGCCCCACTCTCACCCCCCCATTCCACGGCAAAGCCATTTTTTCCCCCTGCGCATTGTCCCCACCATCTCTCACTATTGCCCAAAGCCTGAGACAAGACACTGCACTGCTGTAGCCACCAACTCCAAAGGTCCACTGGGAACACTGGATCAGACAGCGGGGGTCTCTCTGTCGGCCTTAACCCTTTGAGTGCCGAATAAATTTTCAAGGAATTAAGAATGTAATTATCCTGAGCTGTTGAAAACCTATCATGAAAACCTCTAAACAAGTTGACACATAATAGGTATTCAACAGCATTTGGTTTTGATATCTTACATCATTGGGCAACTATAGTTGCCTATGGCACTCAAAGGGTTAATTGCTGTCACACTTCACAGGCATGTCACAGGTTTTGAAGCTCAGCGGCACCTTTGAGCTGTTAAAGGAAGTTCAAGCTGAGGAACCTTCCAATTTCCTCCTGACCACCTCCCCACTTTCTCCCTCTGCTCTCTTTTCTCCAGTTTCATCCTCTTATTATTTTTTCATCCCTATAGTCTCTCCCCTCCCTTAGAGTTCTTCCTTCCTGTTCCACCACATTTGTCATGTTCATTTCCAGCAGCTGAAACAAACTAGATACCGCATACAGTGCAATAGCTGACCTCATTGTATTCTGGGTACTTAGCAGTTTACAGCCTACGCCATGATCAAACCCAAAAATCTGATGGTGTTCGATATAAGAATAGAGCAGATAGTAGTGGGCAGACCCAGATCTTTCCAGCTCTGTGCATGAGAGTACTGTTATGTGGCAACAGCTCTGCAGTTGCTGATTACATACCTACCTCAGCAAGGAACATAGATGTTCAAGTGTTAAAACATTACATCATTATAAAGAATGCCTTAGGGTGACAGCCATGAGTAAACTTTTATGAACATGGTGAATGATTGCATTTAGTTTTTCTGCAGTTTTTTTTTTTTTTTACATGTTTAAATACTCATTAGAAACAGTTGTAGCCCTTGCCTTGGGTGTGAACAAATAGCAAAGCCCGTTAGATGGCAGGACATAGAAGTAGCAGTTACTTACATGTACCTGGATGTAACTCCAGTTCTGTGAGTACATGCATAGCCCTTTAACAGGCTTCACTGTTGGTTCACTCTAGCAAAGCTGTGCCTCAGCACTTGAGGAGAGATTGATGTCCTCACTGTCCAATCAGGGGTTAGTATCCTCACAGAACCCTTCCAATAAAACCCCACTTGACCTGTTGCTTGTCTCACTTTCAAAAGCCATAAAGAACCGGGGTCGGCTGGGCCTTCAGTCAAAGGTCTACGCAGATACTCATATAAATGGAGCTTCATCCAGGATACTGCTACTTCTATATCATATGTGTCCCACCTTATAATGGGCTTCGCTATCAGTTCACATCAAAGGCAAAGGCCATTAGGGATGTACTATGGGTGACACTTTAGATGAAGTGTTGCTCATGAAGGCTTTATACAGCATGTATAATGCCTTCATAAATGAGACATAATGTCTTCATAAATCATACTTAAGCAAATGTCGTGCTTTGTAAAGGGTGAAATAACACACCCTTATTCAGCATGTGATGCCAGATGTGATATAACTGACAATGTCACTTACATACTGGCCAAATACTATAAAGGGTGACATTGTCAGCTAAGTGACATTGTCACATCTGGCATCACATGCTGAATAAGGATGTGATATTTCACCCTTGACAAAGCATGACATTTGATCACATATGATTTATGAAGACATTATGTCTCATTTATGAAGGCATTATGTATACTGTATAAAGGCTTTATGAGCAACACTTCATCTAAAGCGTGACTGTACTATGCACTCCCAAGTGGGAATTAACACCAGTTCTGACCCAGTGACCAGCAAAAAAACACACTCACAGTCAAGCACACCACTGCTGAATAAACACTGCCTACCTGAGGGTCTCACCCGGACCATAAAGCAAACCAACATTAGCTGGAAATGATCAGAATCACCTCTGTCTGCTCGAGATGAGGTCCCAGCAGACATTTCGTCCAGCATTGAATGAGATACTGAACTGGCAGTCATGTCCATATATGCTTTGGGAATTGGGTGACAAGCAATTAATGTTAACCTCCCGCAGCTTCTTTTAAAGTGATGCCCATGGCTTTGTCACTATCTGGGTGTGTCTTACCAGGATAATAGTATGTACTATATGTTAAATAGATACAACTTTATTTTATCATCTGCAGTAGATCTGGGCCCATATTCACAAAGCATCTTAGCGCTAAAAGTAGATCCTAACTTCCAGATTTAGGATAAACTCCTAAAAAAAAATGGGCGTGTCAGTTGTAAATTTAGAACTCCTAATTATTTTTACTAAGTGTTATTCACAAAGCATTTTAGGCCTAAAAGTAGCTCCTAAGTCTGGGAGAGCTTAAAAGTTCTCAAGAGGACTCCTAACTCGCTAAAACCTATTCACAAAGAATCAGAAAATGGCTGCTGCTGTTGAAAGACAGAATGACTTGAAATTCTGAATGATGCGCAGTTGTTGAAAAGATATCGGATCGACATGAAGGCATTTTATTTGTTGTTGACTTGGTGAGGGAGAGAATTACGTCTCCAACCATGAGAAACAACCCAATAAGCCCCGAAATAAAATGTTTGACAACACTTCGTTACTTGGCCACCGGAAAAATGCAACTTTGCAACGCGGACAATTTAGGGATTTCACAATCATCTGTCAGTCGCTTAATTCAACAAACAATCAATGCGCTCTGTGAACCCCATATCATCCAACAGTTTATCCAGTTTCCAATGGACATTCGCCAACAACACAGAATCAAACTTGAATTCATGCACATCTCAGGTACCGGTATCATCGGTGCTATTGACGAGACCCATATTCAAATTATTTCTCCGACCCAAGATGAAGAGGTATTTGTAAATAGAAAAAAAGTTCATTCCATCAACACCCAGATAGCATTTGATGCAGAATACAATATTTTGGACATTGTTGCGAAATGGTCAGGATCCACGCACGACTCGCATTTTAATGGAAAGCAGCTTATGCCAATTATTTGACAGGCATTATGTGCCTGCGAGATGCCACTTGCTTGGGGACAGTGGCTTTGGTGCTGTACCTCCTCCTGCTGTGCATGAATTACTTTATTTGGCTGTAGAGCGAGGATTATATTTAATAGATCATCATAATAATACCAGTCTATGTCATATTTTGTATGCATATTTAAATTTTAGGCAATAAATTACAAACCAAGCTTAGTATGCCTTCCTGTTTGAACGATAGCCCGTTTATAGGCTGCAATCTCGGACCTCCCTTGCGATTGCAGCCCATACCACCGCTTCTCGCAGTCGTCTGCCGTCCGAGACACCGAGGGGAATGCAGAATTGATCTGTGGGCTGATATTATCCCACGCATCCCGCTTGGATTTGCTGTTCACCCCTGAGCCAAATTTCCCTTTGATTACATGCTTTCGCTCCAGCACCAACTGGGCCAGCAGCAGTAACTGGTCATGACTCCAGTTGGGCTTTCGCGTCCTTTTTTAACTTTCATGCATGACAGTTTAGGGCGAATAAACTTGAACAGCCCGACATTTAAATGATTGCAACATATTCTCATTGGGTAATAAGTTGCTAATTATTGGGGCAAATTGCGTGCTTTATTATTGACTCGTTTTATGCTATTAGCGTTTTTACAACTATCTCTTTCCTATGTTTGTTTATTTGCCTAGAGCGTGATATGTGGGGACTGCGCATAGTGCATTTTCAGGAGTGCTCGACATGTTATTATTTTATGGGACAGACCAGCCGCTTGGACTATTTCCTCATTTTTTCCTCCATGGGTTGTATGTGGGATATTTTTTCAATGGGCTGCCCTGTCACCAAACAACCAATCACCGTGCTCATTGTCCCAAGACTCGTGCATGAGAATTGACGTCATCCATAGCAACGGAGATTTACTCGCACCTGTCTCAGAGCTACTCCTAGTCTAGGAGTTACCAGTTTTCTAAACTAAAAGTTGCTCTCAGTGGCTTTGTGAATAACTTTTAAGATTTTACTCCTACATAAAATGTTTTAGCGTGACTTAGGAGTACTCCTAGCCGTAAGATAAGATGCTTTGTGAATACGGGCCCTGATCCCCTGCAAAGGCATTGCTGTGCTCTCATTCCTTCGCTGCCTGTTAGCCTTTTTTGCCATGTATTTGAAAGCAAATAAAGCAAAAAAAAAAAAAAAAAAAGAAGGGATGATTGACTGTAAAATCTCTTGTAAAAAAAAAGAAAAAGAACAATAAAGGGAGAGGATGTTTTGAGCCTGCAGGGTGGCTCATACTGCTCAGAAAGTGTTTGGGAAGACAGATAGGTCCGACAGTTTGCTATTGGAATATGCCCTTGCCAGCACTGACATTGACTGAAAGTTTGCAGGGCTTTTCAGAATTGCTTTAAAGGTGGGTTTAAGGTGGTGGGATTCTCCTTAGATCACTACACCAGTGCCTCTGGCCAATCGGAGATCTGCTGAGGATACCTGCTCCTCCCTAAGGTGAGAGGTTAAAGTATGAAATACAACAACGTGTGTGTGTGTGTGTGTGTGTGTGTGTGTGTGTGCGTGTATATATATATATATATATATATATATATATATATATGTGCAAAAGTCTGAGGCATCCTGCACTTTTTAAAATTTAAACCTGCTGTAGATGCTTACATTTTGTTTCCCACATTAAAGTTGCTGAAGATAAAAAGTAAATTTGAAATTCCAAATACTAATTTAAAGAAAGGTTTTCTAAATAAATGCTAATATTTAATTAAAAACAGTCAATACAGATCATATCGCCTTCACAGAGCTCTGATGTCAACATCATCACGGCTGTCTGCAATTTCTTGGAGGGACAGACACAAGTGAGACAGTCAGTCTGCAGAAGAACGGCGGCAAGTTTCCGTCTCTGCTTGGAACAAGCGAAAAGCCAATCATCTTATAAAACTGACGCACAACGGGACAGTGTCTCACTTTTTTTGTCAAAGGGTACTAACACCAAATATTGATTTGATTTAGTTTTTAACAAGTTACAGCTCTGTTCAGTACATCTCTCCGTTATTATAAACTTTTAATTAAATAATTTTTGCAAGCATATTTGCCCCACGAAATTACTTTAAATGTGCCAAAGACTTTTGCACAGTATTGTATATTAATAAATTAAAATATATGTCCTACGAGGTATTGGCAAGCTGTCCAGGGTGTGTCCTATCTTTCGCCCAAATTCAGCTGTGTTGCGTCCCTTCAGCTAGGCTAGAGATGACCCTACAGAGGAAGATGCAGTATAGACAATGGATGTATATGTATTGGCTTTTAGCAGTGCCGATCACCCGCGTTGCCTGCATTTCAGTGTTTACTATATCACTTTCTTGACTGAATTTTAGCCATAGAATTAATCATTTAATTCTACTCGTTAAACTGTAATCGTGGACTGTGGCAAACACATTAAGTTTACTGTAACCAAGGAAACTATAAAAGTTTTTACTTTATATAGTCTCCTTGTCTGTATCAAAGACAGTTCAGAAACACAGACGACTCAGAGTAATTTCAACTTTCTATGCCTTGAGTCTTTTCACTCCTGTGGGAGAAGTGAACTAGAGCACAGATTATAGCCAATTCTTTTGCCCGATACTCTCCAAAGTAAATACTGGAACTAATTTTCTCAAGCCACATATCTTCCAAACATTCTGATTTGAACCTAGCATTTTTAAGACTGACAAATCATGAGCAAATGAACTTAGTGAAAGACCTGTGTCTGTCTCAGCAACACACTTCATAAGATCTGGCAACATAGATATCTCTTCTCTCTCTGTTAGTGCTGAATCGTACATGTGGTTTCACTGCAGTGCTGCCAACATTGCTATCCAACCGAATACAAAGAAATAACAGAGTCTTATATGTGAAATCATGAATTTAAATCTAAGACTGAAATAAAACTTGTGCTTCTTTGCTTGGTAATACTAGTTTTTAAACAATTTATTTATTAATTTTTTCATAAACACAGACTACTGGACAAGGGCCTTAAAAAGAGCAATGTTATTGAAGTGTAAAAAAAAGAGAGAATTTACAAAGGTTCGAAACTTTTACATACATTTAGGAAATAGAAATTCAGTTATACATGTGTAAACAGATGCATATGTGCCTATGTTAAACATATGTTGTTATCAACCCATGCTGGACTGTAAAATATTTCCCATGTAGCTCCTAAAATCAGACCAGCATTTATCAAAGAGATATGGTTTTCTTTTAAGATTGAACATAATTTTATTCTGATGCCATGTACCAGGAGATATATTTGAGCCATATTGGAACAAGGGGAGGATCCCCACTGTTCCATGACAAAGTGGTGCAGTTATTACCAACAATTATGGCCAATTTTATAAACTGCACCATCTTTCATTTGTCAAGAGGGATATTGAAAAATTTGCATGACAAGGCTATTTTAGGTGAACAGGTGATTTCAAACTCAAAAATATTTTTAAGGATCTCAAAAATTGAACCCCAATAGTGTTGAAATAAATTACATTTCCAAAAAATGTGAATAAGGTTACCTGTCTCTGTTTTGCATCTGGGTCAAGTATCAGAAATTGATTCATTTATCCAATGGAGTCTTTCTAGTGTAAGCCGGATTCTGTAGTTCTGGGGATAAGTGGCAACAGCTTCTGGCAGCTGTTATATGAGAGGGTTGGTGCCCCGACTCATAGTGATTCTCATTCATTGTCCTCAAAAGTACATTCCAGGTCGTGGTCCCACTGTTTTAGACTCTGTACAAACCAAAATGCTACTATATGTGAAGGACGAAATGTCTCTGGAGTGATCAATATCTTTTGGAATTTTGACAATTGGAAGGGGCTTTAGGGGACCAGTGTTTCCTCCCTGAAATGTGCTAAAGACAGTGGAGAAATGGTCAGGCAGAAATTGGAAGCTTCAGCATTCTTTCACAGCTCAAAGGTTCAGCTGAACTTCAAAACCTGTCGTATGCCTGTGAAATGTGATGGCAATTTAGGGCGACTGAAACTCCCCTGGTGGATCCAATGTTCTTGGTGGATCTTTGAATTCCTTTGCCGAAAAAATTCCAAGGATTAATTTTCCTTTCATACTTATGTCCTTTGAACAATTAAATAGAGCCTTACACCTCCCAACTACTCTTTTCTTCAAATATAGTCAGGTCTCTTATCTAATCAGAAACGTTGGCCACTGACATCCAGCTGTCCAGATCCAGCTTTGACTTTTTCAATAGCGGGTCATCATTCACAAAGAAAATTTTATCTAGTTTGAGAATTTTCAAGTCCAAACATTTTATGAATTGAGTATTCCACTGAAAGGAAAATTAATAATTGAATTTTTTTCAGCTAAGGAATTGAGAGGCTGCATGGCCACACTTTTTTGTATGTTTATTTACAGGAACTAGACTCAGGACTCGTAGTTTAGTTTGAGGTTCAAAAGCCAAACAGTTAGAATGCCAAAGTGAGGGGAAATCCAAATTGTAAGTCAGACGGCCAGTCAAAGTTGTCATCCAGCAACTCACAATACACAATCTTGTAAACCATTTAACAAACGGAAGTTATAACCAGTAACCAGAATTCTCAGAAAATAGGAGGCTCCTGGGTGACTCATAAGAACCAGGCCCAAAAAATAAATAAATAAAAAACTCAGAAGATCTAAATAAAAGTGGTGGTATATAAAGGGAGAAATTCAGAGGGAGTGAATGGAAATCAAGTGTGCAGAAACCAGAAAGCATGACGGCGGGCGTGGTTACAAACAAGGGAACTCAAGGAGGTAATTAACAAACTGAATGAGGAGGGCAAGAAAGAAATCTGTTGAAAAACCATAAGGCCTTGGAGCCATTCCCAAATTCTCAGAGGCAATTTCACAATGGCGGCTAACATCTCTTGTTTGATTATCTCCCGTTAAAGGTCATCCGTCAATGTTTCTAAGTGTTAAGGGATATTTAGTCTATTTAATAATTCATACATATCTTTAGTCTTCTCACTCTACGAAGTATAGGGCCTAAAGAGATTTGTTGAAGTCTGAGAAGACATGATTTATGAGCATTGGGTTGTGGACGAACTCACCTCATCATGCTGCTCAATGCCACTCATGACGTCCTCCCTTTTTGTCTGCCATGCTGACAATTTCCCTGCTTTATGGCCCTGTTCATATAGCGTGTATTCATCCTAGTCATTACATTCTCCACCTCCCTTGCAGCAATAATTTTATATTCTGTCCTTTTTTTTTTGCAAACAGATGATCTAAAATGACTTGTGATTGTGACTGAAAATGTCACTTTTTAAGAAATTCAATGTCCAGCTTTAAAGAGTTTAAAGAGTGATTAATAATGGAACCTTTCATAAGCTTTAAAAGCCTCCTAAATAATAGATGGAGAGGCAGAATTTTTTCTTCCAAAGTCTGGGATTTGTGTGAAAATTCTCTATAATTATTTGGAGCAAAAGCTTGGCTAAATATCCATAAGATGAGACAATGGTTTTGTGCAATATGAATAAAGAAGGTGTCAGTCCTACCGTATTTGTTGTGTATGTGCGAGTGAAAGTAATATTCGCATGATGTCCCTCCCGCCATACATCAATTAAGTTTGCGTCTAAAAGCCTTGTCTACTGCCTACCCACTAACCCTCAGAACCCACCCACCTCATGGGAAAGGAAACTGGCCAATGCTAGTTCCCAGCGTTATGTGCAGTTACAACCAGAGCCATGGACAGAGAGAGTCACGTCAACAGAAGTTCCCTATGCTTGATCGTTACATGATTCACAGAGACTTCAGGTTGTTTCTGGAAGTTATTGCCAGGCAATTTGAATGTGTACATTGAGTAGGGTACAGACAGACAAAACTGCTCATTGACAATTAGTAGTCAAAGAATGTATTGATTTATGATGTTTATATAGCACACCAACATGTGTGTGTGTGTGTGTGTGTGTGTGTGTGTGTGTGTAATTACATCAGTAACATGCAGTAGGGGAACACATTTTTAGTAGTGGACTTTTTGCCTGCAGAAGGCAAAAAAATAAAAAAAATTCTCTTTGGCTTGAATGTCAAACAAAATGCTTTAAGAAGGGTACATTAAAACACATCACTTCAAAGTTTTTGTGTTTGAAAACAGTATTCGTTCTTCATTTGTTATTATTTACTGGAACACCAAAAAACTCATGACACCTATCCGGTGCAGCCAGGGACCTGTTTCAGAGAGCAGGTTTACAAACTCTGACTATAACATTGGACTCTGAGCTGACTTATCCTGAGATGGGAAACTCGGCATTTTCAGTTTTCAGAACAGCTGATCAGAATTAGTTAAATAAACTCCAAGGACTTTATCTCACACCCGGCGCAAAGCTGTGCCAAGCGCAGCACAATTGTCTTTGTTAGTTAGTGAGACTAACGCAGCTGTCATTTTCCCGTCTTGCACCTACATTGTCTAATTAGCAAATGTACTGGTGCCAATCTTAGCACCCATAGGCATTTGGATCTTAAAATGAGGTGGGGTCTGGTGCATATTTGCCACATTGCTACCATGAGGCGGTGGAGAATGATTACGATTGACCGATCTGGTCTAAAGTCTGTATGGTCAGTATTTTACTGCTATTTTAAAGCCGCATTTTTACTCTTCTCCAGGTCATAAGACGCTTCTATCACCAGTTCTTATCAGTAAGCGACATTATTCATACACTTGCTGAAGTCTTTATTGTAACCACAGATATGCTTAACAAACAGTTAATACAAAAGGAGAGTTTTGTTGGGAGTTTTGTTGTGTTTTATTGAGCTGAGGAGTAATTGTTGTTCCATCACTGCAATTTTTTAGTTCATTTATTTAAAAAAATCACCAAATGGCACTGTATCGATGGAGGAAAATTTACAGGCAGAAATGTAAGTCACTAGAATTTAAATTAATTTTATTTGAATTTCAATTGCTCAACTTGAAGAATTTCATAAAAAATTGAATTTGAATCACATAATTTGAATTTGTATAGTTTAACTTTATGAATTGAATTAAAAAACTGAAGCTAAATATCATAATTTGAAATTTAATTAACTAATTTGGAATTGGATTCCAATAAACTTGAAACAGAATGTAATATTATGAAATTAAATTCAGTTGCTCTGATGCTGCTCCTGTGATCTGGAAAAACCTACTACGTGTGTCACTTTTGGTAGAAACTGAGTTTAACCTTCATTTGCAGTAATTAAGAGTGGTGAAAATCTTAAAACACTTGCTATTAGTGTCATTTGAACTTTCAAAATCAAGTCTCTATCATATTTTTTTCTGCTAGGAAAAGTCCAGAGCCTAAATTTTTTGTTCAATTGCGAGATCTTTGCCACTGATAAATTTACTAGGTTTTTCCAGATAACAGGAGACTGTAACGGTTCGTCCACAGGAAGAGAAGTGGAGGACTGGACGCAGGCGCAGGATGTGATAAATGAAGGTTTATTTGAGGCTGCACGTCAGTACAACACTTAACGTTGCAGAAAATAAAGCAAAGTAGCAGAGATTCCTCAGAATTACCAACAAATCTAAAACAACACTAAACAGTGTATGTTAAAACAAAATGGAATCGAGGTTCCTAAAATATAATAGTGCAGGTTGCACACAATAGATTATTATACAGACAAACCCAAAACACGCTATAAATAAGCCTAAACAGAGGACAGGTCTAACGGGCTCAAGGTTACCATACTACACAAAGGACAAAGCTAGCTCTGTCCTTAAATCAGGCTGCTGGTAATCAGCCTTGCAGTGGAAACGGGCGTGGAGTTGTGATTGAATTATTGGTAGGAATGTGGACCGCTGATGAGCTGCTGCGGGGTCCTAGTAGACTGGCGAGTTGGAGGCTTGGAGGCGTGGCCTTACAGACACTGTGTTTTATCCTCACTGAAAATTCAACTTAACATATGTCCACATTCAGTTCTCACAATTCAAATTCGATTCTCGCAATTCAGTTTCATTTTATTGAGACATACGTTGGGGTTGCAGAGGAAGAGCAATCGGGTAAAGATTCACAAAACTCATTTTCACTAAATACTACAGACCAATCTTAATGATTTCAAATAATGTTGCGTGCGCCTTCTAAGTGGTGGCAGAAAGCCATGCAAGAGTCATTTGAAGTATATGGTGTTTTGTTTGTTGTGACAGCAGTGAGCAGTTCTTCCTGATAATAAATTAGCAAGCTAAATGAATTCAACATTTTCATATTATTTCTGCACTTTTTCATGAAAAAAATATGTATGAAGGCCAAAGTTGCGCTTAACTATCTATATATTAATTCTCAGTGTGCTTGGCCTTTGCGACGTATCTCCTCCCAAACTGCCGAACGGATCCCCGCGCCCCCTGGCACGTGCGTTCCAGACGAGCCTGCCTCTGTCTTCTGCTATGTGGGATTGAACCAACTCGTCTCATTACTGAAATTTGGGCCATTTTATCCTTTTTTTGCCTTTCGTTAGCATGACGATGGGTGACGTAACTATTCGTTAGGATTATTAAATGGCTAGTAGTGTAGCAATGCCAATAATAATGTAGCCGATTCTCGGGAGCACTAACATATTAATTTCTGTGCATTAAAGATATTTAAAATTAGAAGTGCTATCCAATGGCTCCATTCTGTGTCGGTAGCCCCATAATTTTATACCATCTTCCGTTGCTATTTTCCGTTGTTTTAACTGATTCTAGATCAGTTGGTGGTCAAATTGATCAGCTGACCTTACGCACAGTTCAGGAACAAATGGCGAAGTGGGGGAGGTTTGAAATAAGTGATGGGTAATGGGAGCGCGAATCTCGGGGAGACTACGAGGGACCTGAGGAATACAATATATTTTAACATTTCGTTAAAATACAAAAAAAGCTACTGTGGAAATAGCACAAGGCCACGTTTCAGACTGGGACATTCACCATCTGCAGCAACTAAAAAGCATCTCAGCACCGGTGAGATCTGTCCTTTTTTTATATATTTTGCTTCTGGATTTTCTTTTTTGGCAACCAAGACTTTTTGTATTTTTTCGGTGGTCAAGAACATTCACTTTTGTTTTTATTCCATATGGATTAATTTTGGATTTTCTGTTGGCATATGGATATTTTCATTTTGCGCTCGGAGGTGGAGATTTTTTGGCTGGACATTTGAAAGAACTGGATGCGGTAAAAAAGTAAAACCCGACTGACCGCCGCGGACTTATTTTTTTTTTTTTTTACGATGCTGGACCAAAAAAGCGATTGTGTATTGCCTGTGAGGTTGGGTGTTGCGCAATATAGAGGGGTTGCAAATATTCGTTGGTCTGCGCTGTATTTCTTTCATTTGTTTTTTTTTAAGCGGTACTAAATCCACTTAATGTTCATGAAGTATCCCATGTTTTATTTGTAACTTAAACCAATATACATTGGGGTGATTGTTACATATGGTGGCCCGTCTGGGGACCTTGAAGCGATTTTGTACGGATAAAGAAAAAAAATACTACCGTTGATTTATACCTGGATTTTTTTTTTTTGGCGAAAAAAAAATATGGAAGATAATATTGTAGGCACAGACTGTTTGCACGGTTTCGGCCTGGTTTTGCAAACCCTGATGTCAGTCTTGGGCCTTTTGTAACGGGGAGAATCCTACTCAAAAGATTGCATCTTTGTTGAGCTCTTTGTATATTTCTGATGATAATGCAGAGATTTATGATAATCAAGCTGTTGATGTTTATGCTTCTGATGATGATGGTGATGATGAAGAATGTGATATGGTCCATAAAGATGGCAGGGATGATGGTGAAAATGAGGAAAAAGGTACTCAATCAACTGCATTTAATTATGCTGAAATTATGAACAACTTTTCTTCTCTAAATGAACAATTCAGGAAATTGGATACTGATTTCAGAGATTCTGTAGCAAGCATGTTAAACAGAGAGGCAAACTTCAGGGCCTATGTTGACTCTAGTTTAGCCAAAATGGAGGATTCTTTATTAAAAAACATACAAAACTTGGAAAAGAGCATTGTAAATTGTCTTCTACGTAGAGATGAGCAGTGGAAGAAGCAACTTAGCAGGTTAAGACAAAGCAGTACTCCCCATAATGCAAGAACCATCGCAGTGTCCACAGATGTCAGCCCTATCTCTGCGGTACAACATTTAGTCTGCCTGGTGCATCTCCTTACTACTCTAAACCTCCAGTTCGACTTGACTTTCCATCTTTTGGAGAATCTAGTGAGACCTCTGATGTTCTTAACTTCATAGAGCAGTGTGAAAACTTCCTTGATGTCAGACCTCTCCCTAATAATGAGCTTTTAGGGGCTCTGTCCACTGTCTTGAAGGGTCCAGCTTGGTGGAAAGCTGAAAAAAACAAAAGTTCATGATTGGGCCTCATTCAAAATAGCCTTTATGTCTGCTTTCCTCCCCACTGACTACATCAGTGAAGTGGAAGAGAAATTGAGGCCATGGTGCAAAAACCAGACCAATGCCTTCGAGATTTAAGCTTATGATTACCGGGCTCTGTATCTCAAATGGAAGCCAAAGGCGTATCCTCAATAACATCAACCCAAAGGTGGCAGGCTGCCTGCGTGGTACTGTGACAACGGTGGCACAGCTTGTTAAGGTGGGCTCCATGGTTGAGAGAGACTACGCTGCATCCAAAGATTACTGGCAAAAGGTGCAAGGGAGTAAAGATAAGGCTGGAAAAAAAACACCAGAGAAGACACATCCTCAAAAATCATCGGCAGGGTGCTCTGTGGTGCAACACCGGAGCTGTAAAGGCAAAGAACATAATCTTCTTTTAGTCCCAATCACTATCAGAGGAATTAAAGGGGGAAGCGGTTGTGGGAAGTACCTTCACACTGATGAGAGAAAGCCTGTGGAAACAGATGGCCCTCCAAGGAAGCCTTTCTACCAGCAGAGACAGAGATTTGTGATGGCAGATGGGACCGTTCATCAAGCCTTGGGGGAAAAAACTCTCTGTTTTGACTGGCATGGGAGGCAATGGAATGTTGAAACCCATGTAATGGAGGATCGTCATCTTGCTTTCCCACTGATTGTGGGACTAGATTTCCTCTCCTTGGGGAGCAATCCTCAATCTGGCAAAGAACAGCTATGGGCTGAAGGGAGAAAAGGATACACATATCATTCACTTCTGCAACAAACCCCAGAGGTTGACTCATGGAATAAAGTCCACTGCCTCACCTCATATCAGCATGTTAATCTTTATTATGCCTTACCTCTTGGACAACCATTTCCCTGCTGGACCTCCCTCTTTGAGACCTTGCAGTCGTATGACACAGACTATCTTGAGGGGCTTGAAGGCTCATGCAAGACTGGCCTTCCGTCACCTCCAACATCCTGGGGAAAAACTACCGTGAGAAGCACACCATCTTCACCCAAGATGAAGTGCCTGTGAGGTCCAAGGCCTATCTCAGTGTCCCCTCTGAAAAAAAAAGATAATTGAGGAGCATGTAGAGAAAATGCTAAAAGACAATATCGTTGAGCCCTCCCAGTCTGCTTGGTCCTCCCCCAGTAGTTCTTGTGAACAAACCTGATGGATCCTATAGGTTTTGTGTAGACTACTGGAGAGTGAATGCCAAGACCCTACCAGATGCATATCCAATGCCAATCATTCATGACATCCTCGAATCATTGGAAGGCGCCTCCTGGTTCAGCTCATTGGATCTGCAGTCTGGATACTGGCAGGTGGCTATGGATGAGGAGAGTAAACCAAAGACAGCCTTCATAACATCTCTGGGTCTACTACAATTCAAGTTTTTTCCAACGCCGCTGCAACTTTTCAGCGTTTGATGGAGAAGGTCCTGGCAGAGTTGAGGGGAAAGATATGTTTTGTCTATATAGATGACATTATCGTGTATTCCAACACTCATGAACAACATCTAAGGGATTTGGCTGCAGTTTTTCGACTGACTGCAGCCAACCTCAGCTTAAACATGAAAAAGTGCCACTTCTTTTAAGCCAGAGTTAAAATTCTCAGGACACATTGTGTCTGGCAGAGGAGTTGAGGTTGATCCAGCTAAGACAGAGGCGGTGGCGGACTATCCTGCTCCTAAAGATCTGAAGGCTTTGCAGCGCTTCTTGGGACTCGCGGGCTGGTATCACAAATTCATTCCACATTTTGCTGATCTGGCTGCCCCTCTGAATCACCTGAAGCGGAAGGGAGTTGAATGGGATTGGACAGAGGAATGCCAAGATGGCATGGATGCACTGAAGCAGGCCCTGAAAAATCCTCCAGTCCTTGCCCAACCCAACCTATCTTTGCCCTTCCAGGTACACACAGATGCCAGCGAAGTGGGTCTTGGAGCCATCTAACTCAGAACACCACAGAGGGTGAAGCGGGTTGGTATGCCTCTAGGGGCTCGAGGTTTGAGCGCAATTATTCCACCTCTGAAAAAGTGCCTGGCTGTGGTGTGGGCTGTGGAGAAGTGGCGTCACTACTTGGAGGGGGGGCAGAGTTTGAGGTCTTCACCGATCATGCTGCGCTGTCATGGGCTTTCAATTGCCCAAAGACCACCTCCCGTCTCACCAGATGGACCCTACGGCTGCAGCAGTTCACTTTTAAGGTTCATTACCGGAAGGGGTGCCTGAACACTGGGCCGATGCTCTATCCAGGGTATATGAACCTCTCACAATTCATCCCAGTCCATGTCTTACAGTCTCCCCCAAAGGTTATTCAGATCTACCACACTCACTCTGTGAAATTGCTCCAAGCTCAGGAGAAGGATCAGAAATTTGTGACCTGAGAGAAGACAGATTAAAGTCAGTAGCCGCTTCCAAGTATTGGCTTTACCATCTCCCAGGGGGGTCCTATACCGAAGAGTCCCACTGCCAGATCAGGGGAAAGTACCAGCTGGTGGTTCCTCAATCACTCATTCCTGAGTTCCTGCGGTACTTTCACGATAATCCCTTGAGTGGTCATCTTGGCAAGCTGAAGACGCTGTTGCGGATCTTGGAGGTTGCCTGGTGGCAAAGAGACGCAAAGATGTGTGGGAATACACAAAGTCCTGTACCATCTGTCAGCAATACAAGGCAGATAACACCAAGCCTTCAGGATTACTGCAGAGCACTGAAGTTACAGCGCCAGGTGAGATGTTGGGAATGGACCTCATGGGGCCATTCCTAGAAGCAAAAAAGTCAAACTCTTATCTGCTGGTGATTGTTGACTATTATTCCAGGTGGGTGGAGATGTTTCCCATGAGAGACAGCAAAACGCCTCGCCTCATCAAGATTCTCCGGGAGGAAATCTTCACTCGATGGGGGTACCACAGTTCGTAGTGTCAGACAGAGGACGCAGTTTACTGCCACCCTCCTGATGGATCTCTGCAAGACCTGGGGGTAGTGCAAAAACTAACAACTAGTTATCATCCACAAACCAATCTGACAGAACGCATCAACAGGACATTAAAAACCATGATAGCATCATTTGTCGGCCAGCACCATGACACCTGGGACCAGTGGCTGCGGAGTTCGCTTTGCCCTAAATACAGCCCAACATGAGGCTACTGGTAAAGCCCCTGCTGAGCTTGCTCTAGGAAGGAAGCTCCAAGGTCCACTGGAGAGATTCCTAGGCAAACCACCATCTCAGACCAGCAGTCTTACAACTTATTGGAAAGACAACAAAAAATAGCGGAAGTGCACCAAGCCAGACAGCTAAGTATTATAATTCCAAAAAAAAAAAGCGCACTTTCAGGCGGGCGACTTAGTCTGGGTCAGGGCTCACCCCTCTCTAAGGCCAGTGAAAAATTTTCTGCCAAGCTAGCACCTAGGTGGGAAGGGCCAGCTAAATTGTTAAGAAATTGGGGCCTGTTAATTACCGAGTAGAATGGAGCTCCCCACATGACAAAATGGATACTGTAAATGTGGTTAATCTTAAAGGTTATTATAGTTCCTCACAATAGAAGCCTATGGCTGGAGGGGGTCTATGTAGCAATGCCACATAATAATGTAGAAAGATTCTCGGGGAGGCACTAACATATTAATTTCTGTGCATTAAATTGCGATATTTAAAATTAGAAGTGCTATCCACCTTTTCATGGCTCCATTCTGTGTCGGTAGCCCCATAATTTTATACCATCTTCGTTGCTATTTTCCGTTGTTTAACTGATTCTAGATCAGTTGGTGGTCAAATTGATCAGCTGACCTTACGCACAGTTCAGGAACAAATCGAATTCTGCCAAGTGGGGGAGGTTTGAAATATGGGCGAAGTGATGGGTAATGGGAGGCTTGAATCTCGGGGAGACTACGAGGGACCTGAGGAATACAATATATTTTAACATTTAGATTTAAAATACAAAAAAGCTACTGTGGAAATAGCACAAGGCCACGTTTTCAGACTGGGACATTCACCATCTGCAGCAACTAAAAAGAGCATCTCAGCACCGGTGAGATCTGTCCTTTTTTTATATATTTTGCTTCTGGATTTTCTTTTTTGGCAACCAAGACTTTTTGTATTTTTTCGGTGGTCAAGAACATTCACTTTTTGTTTTATTCCATATGGATTAATTTTGGATTTTCTGTTGGCATATGGATATTTTCATTTTGCGCTCGGAGGTGGAGAGATTTTGGCTGGACATTTGAAAGAACTGGATGCGGTAAAAAGTAAAACCCGACTGACCCCACGGACCGATGCTGGACTAAAAAAGCGATTGTGTATTGCAAAGCGCAATATAGAGGGGTTGCAAATATTCGTTGGTCTCGCTGTATTTCTTTCAAACGGTACTAAATCCTTAATGTTCATGATCAAGCGTATCCCATGTTTTATTTGTAACTTAAACCAATATACATTGGGGTGATTGTTACAGTAGGACTAAATAAACACATCCCCCATCCTTTCTGTCTTTTCAGTGAGTGTTTGACTCAACTTCAGTGGCCACATGTATGCTTACCGATTCACATACCGAGTGTGTAATCTATATATAAGATGAAGGCTTATTGATCATTCGATATACACAATCCTGTCATTTCATGCCACGTTCAATATGTTACTTGGGCGACCACAATGACCGGTGTTAGGGATCAACTTGTTTTCCTGTTAACTGGTGACCTGCAAATGTAGGGGGTTTCTCATGAAATGCATTGAGTTACACTTGGATTTTTTTTTTTTTTTGCTGTTCCTTGGGGCATTTTGGCTCCGGGTTGTGGTTTCTCAGGGGGGACCTGAGAACGGAGAGAGTTAACGGGGGAAGTTTTTCTTTTCATGCAGATGTCCTTATGTTTGGCCGGTTGTGAAAAATATAGAAGTTATACCAAACTGAAGCAAACTGAATGGTTTGGGCAGGAAATTGTAACGGCCAGTGGAATACGGAGGCCAGGTGCAATGACCAGAGAGAAGGAGAGTAGGACGGACACAGTACAAACACAGAAAAAAATACAGACCAAACGAAAGTACTCGCACTTCCAAAGGACGTAAAATAGTCCGAACCACGGAAGCAAAGTGAGATAGAAAAAGGGAGAAGAAACTCCAATAATTAGAAGATAGAAAGTCAAACAAAACCTGACTACAGATATCTTCGGCTATAGTGCTTAGCTACAAACAGACACTCTAGTAAAGAGGCGTGGCGAACATCCGGCTTATATAAAGTCCGGGGAAGCACTGCCCCAGTTCAATCAGCCACCTGGGTAAAGAATTCGATTGAACAGGGATGCGATATCGTCCCGGGACGAGAGCCACAAAGAAAAGTCCAAAACACAAGCAAAAACATCCAGAACCATGACAGGACCCCTCCCCCCTAAGGGACGGCCCCAGACGTTCCCAAAAAACCCAAGCACGGAACTCCGAAATAAGGGTGGGACCCAAGATATCCCGAGCAGGGACCCAGCACCGCTCCTCAGGACACCAAACCCTCTGGCCAACCTGATAAGCCGGTGCAAAACGGCGCCTCCTATCAGCGGCAGCCTTCCGTTTATGCACCGCCATGGGGACAAACAAACAGCCAGACAGCTCCCCACGAGAACCAGGGTCGGGCCGCAAGGCCTCCCGCACAACAGACTCAGTATCCCACTGTATGGGAGCCACAATCCAAGCCGCCGGAACAACCGGCCCAGAAACGGGATCATGGCCCGAGCGGTCATAAATCCGTGACAAGGCGCTAGGCTTGATGCTCTTGGCGCCAGGGCGATAAGCCAAAGCGATTGAAAAACAATGGCCACCGCGCCTGCCGGGAATCATGTCGCCTAGTCTGCTGGACACATTGGAGATTCCTGTGATTCATCCAAACCACAAACGGATGTTCAGCCCCCTCCAACTAATGGTGCCACTCTTCTAAAGCCAATTTAACAGCTAACAACTCCCAGTCACCAATACTGTAATTCCGTTCAACAATACTGTAATTCCGTTCAACTGGGAGAGGTAGGCGCATGGGTGCAACTTATTGTCCCGAAGGGGGGCGCTGGGACAAAATGGCACCCACCCCGACCTCCGAAGCGTCAACCTCCACCACAAATGGGAGGGAAGGGTCGGGCAAAACGACAATAGGTTCAGAGCTAAGTCGTTTCTTCAACTCCTGAAGAGCAGCCTCCGCTGCTGGAGACCAAGTAAACAACGAGGAGGAATTCCTTTTAGAAAGCACAATGATGAGGGCAGCCACAGCGCTAAAATTGCGAATAAACCTCCTATAAAAATTAGCAAAGCCCAAAAATCGTTTAACCTCCTTAACATTGTGAGGGGCAGGCCAATTCCTAACCGCTGCCACCTTGTCAGGGAATAGTTTGATCCCACTACCGTAAACACAATGCGGAGGCAAAGACAAAGCCCGTTGTTTGCCAAAATCCTCCACGAGATCAACATCATCGTCTGACACGTTAGGAGGTAAACCAAGGTTCAGCACGGCTCCTACACACCAATCTTGTTCAGAACCTGACGCCTCCCCCATGGGTTGAAATTCGGGGCGACTTGCCAGAATCTCACTACAGTGAGACCTACAGTCAGAGCCCCACTGGACGATTGGGTTATTTTGACTGCCCCAAAAAATCTGTGGCCTATGCTTAAGCAACCACGAATGACCTAAAACCACAGGACAAACTGGGGAATTGATTTAGAAAAAACGAATTTTCTCTGAGTGACCACCAAAAGGGATAAACATAGGCTTATAACCGAGGTCTCTGATTTTTTGACTATCTCCCAACACTCGACCATCCAAAGCTTTGATCGAGTGCGAATGTGAGAGGGAGCGGATGGGAATGAAATGTTTTCTAGCCCACTCCGCATCCATAAAACAATCAACAGCCCCCGAATCCAAAAAGGCTTTAACCCATATTCTCTTTTTCCCTATAGTCAACTTTACTGAAATAAGAGTTCGAACGAGAGATTGGGTCTGTCCCTCTAGCGCCCCCCCCTACCACCAGAGGGGCTTCCCGTCTCCCTTTAAGCTCGGGGCAACTTGGACGGATATGTCCTGGTTCGCTGCAATGATGACAAATCATTTGTCTGTGAACAGGCTTACGAGCCCGGTTCTCATATGAGCCATCAACCTGCATGGGCTCACTAGAACTGGGCATTTCAATGGGCGGAGTTGGGGCTGTAGGCGTGTTACACGGAACATTAGCCTCCTTGCTATCAAGAGCCAATGCAGCACGTTTCTCCTTGTTTCGTTCGCGGATGCAATTATCAACTTGCACTGCAGTACGAACCAACGAATCTAAAGAAACGCAAGGCTCTAGTGTAGCCAGAGCATCCTTAACCTCCTCAGCCAAAGTGTGAACAAACACTGTCATAAGAGGTGCTTCTGGCCACCCTGTCTCTGTGGCTAAGGAGTGAAACGAGATAGAGAAATCAGCGATGCTATCAGAACCCTGCTTCAAATGCATTAGACGCGTAGCTGCGTCCTGACCATATACATCCTGATCAAAAACATAAATCATTTCTCTCACAAGAGTTTTCACTGAATTTACTACCGGCGATCTAGCTCGAATGAGTGGCCCCACCCAAGTGAGGGCTGTGCCGGTCTACAGTGATAAAATAAATGAAACCCGTGATTCTTCATTCGAGAACCGTGAGGGTTGCGCTTTAAAAAATATTTCACATTGAGCAATGAAATCTTTACATTTTCCTGCCCTCCCCCCATATCTTGGGGGGGTAACTGGAGTTTAGGCTCTCGTGGAAGGTGTACTGATTGTGCTTGTGAAACATTTTGTGTAATCTGAGCAGACAATGCTCTAATACACTCGGAGAGATTTATTAGAAGACTTTCCTGTGTCTGCATAGCCTGCTCCTGAAGGAGAATTCTCTCTGTCAGCTCTGCCTGCCGACTGTCTAAGCTAGAAAGACCCTGGCCATACGCAGTAAGGACAGACTGCTGGTCAGCGACAATGCTCTCTAGCGTAGCCACTGCTGGCGACTCCATGTCTGGCTAGAATGTTCTGTAATGGCCGGTGGAATTCGGAGGCCAGGTGCAATGACCAGCGAGAAAGAGAGTAGGACGGACACAGTACAAACACAGAGAATAATACAGACCAAACGAAAGTACTCGTGCTTCCAAAGGACCTATAATAGTCCGAACCACGGAAGCAAAGTGAGATAGAAAAAGGGAGAGGATACTCCAATAATTAGAAGATAGAAAGTCAAACAAAACCTGACTACAGATATCTTCGGCTATAGTGCTTAGCTACAAACAGACACTCTGGTAAAGAGGCGTGGCGAACATCCGGCTTATATAAAGTCCGGGGAAGCGCCGCCCCAGTTCAATCAGCCACCTGGGTAAAGAATTCGATTGAACAGGGATACGATATCGTCCCGGGACAAGAGCCACAAAGAAAAGTTTAAAACACACACACAAACATCCAGAACCATGACAGGAAATACAGCAATTATCTGTAAATTTCTAATCACATTACATTCCAGAAATGTCTTTACAATGCAAACTGGGGATTTTCTGTGTTTGATGGTTGCTTTTTCACCTCTTGATACGTATAGGACATTTAAATGTAAAGAAGCCCAAAGATTCACCAAGGTAACGGGTAAATAAAAAGTGAAGCCTCAATTTCAATTCAGTGCTGCAAGAAATATGAATGCCTGTTAGTGCGGAACATGACATTTACCCTTAAAAAACAGGTGGGGAGACAGGAATCAGTAAGTTAACATTTATTACATTTTATTCAGTCATTCACGCTCATGAGTCATTTACCAGACTTGAATTTCCTTTCGGATGATGAAGTGCAGGAATCCTTTCATATGTTGCATTCACCTTTTAAACAGCTTATATTTCTTCACCTGTGACTTGATGGGGACAAAATGCAGGTGGCAGCTACTGAAGATAAAAATATGGATCGAACAGATAAGACATAGGCTTAGTTGACTTACAGTATGAGCCCATGAATTTAAAGTCATAATTCGATCCAATAATAATGAATTTGATGATTTGCAGTTGAAAAGGTGTCAAGGGTCAAACTGACTTTAAATTCTCAAATGTCTAGTTTACCTGTAAAAACTTGCTCAACATCATTCAATCACTTTCTTTTAACGTGTCAGTCCAAACATAGTCACTGAAATGACATCAAAACACATTAAGACTACAGACACACAGCACATATCTAAACAAAAACTCGTTGTGAAACTAGATTTAGTCAAGTTTTACAATCTTAAAGTCTTTTTCAGCTACACCACAATCATCCTCACTCAGAAATATTCGCATAATCTGCAGCGTGATATCCCAAGTGCGATCAGTACAAACAATCAGAACATTGTTCATTGATCAGGGTCTCGTGTCTTAAGCTTCATACCACTTTGTTTAATTTAAACAGTGATTAGTACAGTGATGCATGTTGAAAGTTTCACTGCCAGAGAATTGCCGCCTGAATGTCCACAGAGTCAAAGGAAGGACAATGTAAAGTTGTTATTTTGAGCTGACGATGAATGCACTATGTTCACAGATTGTTGTCCCGGTGTTTACATTGATGACAGATTGATCATAAAAGTGGTCATGTTAAATATATAGTCCTTGGGTAACAAGCTAATATCTAATTAGGATTTCAATGTTTATGGCTCCAGCAAATGAATCCATCATGATGTACTGTATGCTTTGATATTGGTTGAGTAGATAAGGAACGAAATGACGGGGCAGACAGGTTCTTGACATTCAGCAGATGGGGGGGGTGTCAGAAAGAAAAACAATTTGTTGGAGAAAACCAGCTACTGAACCAGAATTTGATTAGTTACCTCTCTTTAACCCCTTAACACTCCGACGGCCCGAATACGGGCCCATCAGGGAAGTTAAAAACAAGAAAAGATTTCAATTTACCTTGAGTACGTCCTTTATAGGCATTTTAAGAAAATGTTACCGGAGTGGTAAGGGGTTAAGGAAAGAAAAACCCAGGTTTTTCCTCATCACAGGGTTAACAATCCCTGAGTTTTTACAAAACCTGCCTTTTAAAATAGGGCCTAGGTAAGAAATACCACAAGTCATTTTGATGCAGAATTGCATTTCAATCAATTTTTTTCGGCAGTGAATACTTGTGACTAATTATCTTCATTGTAATTTAACAATCATAAAGTGCCAGTTACTTAGCCTGTATTGCAGGATGTGCTAAAAGCAAAAGCAGACATTAGCTTGTTAACAAAGTTTATTAATTATTTAAATCAAATACAATTATTGAAAACTGGTCAATTGATTTCAATTTGTAGGGACTCGTGCCCCGGGGAAAATGCAGGGGCACCAGAAGAGTGAGAGACATCGAGGACCCAAGTGCAGATGATTTGGATTTTAATAAATAAACAAAGTGCTGATAACAGAAATATAAACCAGAGTAGATTAAATAGACTGGAACAAAAAGGATGTGATAATGAATTAACACGATTCAGGTGCTAACACTTAACACTTGGCAGGGGGATAATTGCATGAGGCAAGTAGCTGGAAGGAACTGGAGGGAGGTGTGACACAATCATTTTACTTGATTAAAAAGTTTTTACGATAATACTTCCTTTGGATAGTCCCATATAGGTATTTAACAGGATGTCAAGTGAAATATAATTAAAATATCAACAAGTGTTCAGTAGAGCCAAAAATAGGCCAAATATTTTCAAGAGTATGTCTGTAAATTATAAAAAATATTTCCAACTGAGCATCAATGGACTCCTCAGTTTTATTTCAATAGCATTTCACTAAAACTTCTATGAATCAGCTATTGAACTGTTAGAGAGATAACAGATTATATACTGACAACCAGGGGCGTTGTTAGGACTTGAAAACATTGAGGGCTTCAGCCCCCTTGACCCAACCATTTTTCGGGGGTCCAGGGGTTCCTCCCCCAGGAAAATTTTGAAAATCTCGCTGTTAAAGACACAATTTTAACGTAGCTGAGCAAGGATAGAGAGCACTCCTATACATTACTAGCTTAGCTAGACTAGCTTCCATCCTGACTAGGCCGTGCTGTACTTTTGCGTCAGATGTGAACTCTTCAGGAAAGCGCCGTGCATCAACGCAATCACTGCTTGTAATTTGGCTCATAAATGGCTCGATGTTGAACAGTGAACACAAGTGAATGATAAATAACGGCAATTCAGGGGCGGGCTCAATTTTCCAAGACTCAAAACCATGAACTTTGCAATGTAAACAACAGTGCCCATGCTGCCGTAAGATAAGTGAACTTTATATCCGCCTATGGGATTAGAGTGAATGAGTGCTCTTCTCAGCCTGCACTTCACTGAAAATGTTGAGGCAGCCAAGCCATGACTTTGTTTGGTTGAAAAGTTCTTTTTACATTGGACGATGAGTCGATACTGTGTGATCAGACGCAGGCTAATACCCTTCTTTGTCACTTCATGACCTTCGCTGTGCTGTAATTGACTTTCTTGGTTCATTAAAATGAGGCATAATGTTCAGATCACTAATGTAGGCAATTTCAAGTGGACAACCTCACTTACGAGCAGGGGCGGTTCCAGGATTTTTAAAGTGGGGTGGCACACAGGGGATTAATAATCAGTCTGGGGGGGTGTCATTTTTATCAGAATACACCATTGAAAATCTGCTCAGAAATATAGGAAATACATGATAGGATTGAACACAATGTAATTATGCTAAATTAAACATCATTTTCATTCTTAATTTTACTTGTTTTTATTTTCAATAAGTTGTATCCAAATACAATACACATTTTCTATAGCCTAAGTCTGCCACTTGTTTCAAAAACATTTCCAGTGCAAAACAAAACAAAACAAAACAATTCCATGGTATCAGAATTTTGGAAATTTTATTACACACAAATATCCATGGTGCATATTTTATAACAAAATTAAACAGGTGTTTCACATTGCAGTGTGAGTGTGTCTATAAATGCAGTAGTGTCAGTATCCCAGTCCATTGTCATCAGATTCCCTATGCCAGCCCAAGCAATTTGGGAGAGAAATAAATGTTATGGTAACGTCATACACCGCACTACATCTTAAAATCTCAATGTCGTTCATCTGATCGCTGCATTCTCAACATTCTCAGACTCCTAAAACTTCAGTTTGTTCAACTACATTATCTTGGGAGAAATTGATTTTGATTTTTGTCTTTAATCAAAAATGATAGACTAGGTCAAGATAATTGAAAAGTTTAAATTTAGGGAAATCCGTAGACACCAAGCAAAATATAGGAATATGGCTTACTGGGAAAGTTTCTTTATATTGCCTCAAAGTTGCGGTCGCTTTTGGTTAAGTACTGTACTTGCCACAGCTGAATTGACCTAAGTATAATAGCGACCAGCGTTAATTAGCAACTAACGTTTGACTTTGAAGTGACACTTTTTCAGAATTTCAAAATAGAACTAAGTTTAAAAATACCATCCTAAGAGACGCGGTGATTATGGACCACTCTTAAATTCGGTGCATACCATGCATTCAAATGCCAAAACGCAGCGTTTCTTTTGTGTCCTGCAGTGTAATGGGGATTTTAGATTGCATGCTGATCTTATTGTTCATCGTTTCAGAAAGATTATCTTCATAGAACGAAATTGTTGAATCAGACAAGGAGAGATGAAGGGCTGTAACTGCAGAGGTTTTCTGATCGCGATACACGTTTCCAATTGTTTTATTTATCGAGGCATTAGCAGTGGCTTGATCAGATCATGACTGAGAGTATAAGAATTCTGTTTATCACTGTTATGGCCCCAATTTGTTATGGTGTCAATTTGTTATGACGTCAGGGACAGCAAGGGATGACAGACAAAATTCTTAAACTTCAACAGATTTTTAAGCGAAATTAAAATCTACAACAGTTCTGTCTTTTAAAAGACTTCAAAACGGTTGGTGATGCCAAGAAAATTCTACAATATATATCTAGGAAAATTCTATTTCCCAATGGTCTATGACTAAGCCCCAATTTGTTTGGAAATAAAAAAGGGATGACAGTTACAGTAAAACGAACACTTAGAACCACTCTTGGACCAAGATTGAAATAAAAAAAAAAGATGTTACAGTCCCTGCTGAGATGGGCTGCTATGTTGCGATGTCCTGGGACAGGAAAATGCTCCAACACAGGCAAAAATCCACAAAAAAAGCTTCACAGGTCTTGAAAAGAGTGACAGGTCTGGTCAAATGTATCCTTCCACAATTTCTCCTTGCAATTTCTCCAACTACCCTTCCACTCTCTCAATTTTTCTCCTTATATACTCTTGTCCAGCCCCCTCTGAGGCATGCCCATGACATGCCCAACCTAGCTCCAGACTTGGCTTAAAAAAAAAAAAAAGTCAATACTGCCATCTAGTGGCTGTTTACCACATTACACCTCCATTCCAAAAGGGAAAAATTTTGACTCATAAAGGCAAAACTTTTCTTTTCAATACAAAAATGGTTAAGTAGACACTTGTATATATATACATATCATACAATATGTTAATAAACACGTGATATATATACACATACTCAAACACGGGATAAGCAATCAGCAATTACATTGTCAGTACCCTTTACATGCTTAATTTCCAAGTCAAACTCCGGTAAAATCAAACTCCAATTCAACAATCTCCGATTCTTCTTTTTCATCTTACTCAAAAACATTAACAGATTGTGGTCAGTATATACAATCATTGGCTTTTGCCTTGTACAAACATAAACCTCAAAGTGTTGTAAGGATAGAACCAGAGCCAACAGCTCCTTCTCAATTGTGGAATAGTTCTTTTGGTGGCGATTGAACTTCCTGGAGAAGTATGCCACGGGATGCTCAATGTCATCAGAGTCACTTCTCTGTAGGAGCACAGATCCACAAGCTTGGTCGCTAGCATTGACCGCCATGGAGAACGGTTTGTTGAAGTCAGGAGATTTGAGCACGGGGAAGTGACATAGCAGAGACTTCAGGCGATCGAAGGCTCTTTGGCATGCTTCATCCCAAGTGAACTTTACGCCTTTCTTCAGTTGGTTGGTGAGACTGAGAGCAATCTCAGCAAAGTTCTTGCAGAACTTGTGGTAGTACCTGATCATTCCAAGAAAGCGGCGCAAGCTTTTTTGTTGTCAGGAACTGGAAAGTCCATGATGGCTTGAACTTTAGCATTTATGGGTGCCACCTTACCCTGGCCTATGACGTAGCCAAGATACGTGACAGTAGCACAACCAAAGTCACTCTTGTTCAGGTTAACAGTCAGGTTAGCCTGGGTCAAGCGCTGGAACAACGTCTCTACATCTTTCAGATGTTCTTCCCAGGAGTCACTCCATGTGATCAGGTCGTCGATGAACGCACCCGTGTGTGGCAATCCGGCGATTGTAGACTGTATCATCCTTTGGAACGTGGCTGGGGCATTTTTCATGCCAAAGGGTAGGACTTCATACTGGTATAACCCAGATGGTGCGGCAAAAGCAGAGATGGTCTTGGCCCTCTCAGTTAAAGGCACACACCAATAACCCTTCAATAAATCAATCTTGGTCAGAAACTTTGCTTGCCCTACTCTATCGATACAATCATCAATCCTAGGTATTGGAAACACATCAGTTCTAGTTACAGCATTGACTTTGCAATAATCTGTACAGAATCTAGTACTTCCATCAGGTTTTGGAACTAGAACATAGGGTGAACTCCAATCGGAGTTAGAGGGTCTGATACTATTATGTTCTAACATGTACTCAACCTCTTTCTCAGCAATCTTTCTCTTTTCAGGATTCATTCGGTACGGATGCTGTTTTATTGGTTTGGCATCACCAACATCTACATCATGAGAGGCTATAGAAACTCTCTTTGGAACATCAGGAAATAGATCTTTATATTTCTTGATCAACCTCTCAAACTGATCTTTCTGTGAGGGTTCTAAGTGCTGGAGTTTTACATCAAGATTTTGCAACACTTCAGAATTTGACAATTTACATGAAAGAACTTCAGCTTTAATTCTAGGTTCATCATCTTGAAACTCCCCCTCATCTTCACAAGTCTCGGCCATAGGAGGATCTGAAGTGACAGCAGCAACCCTAGCATTCCTATCATGATAAGGCTTCAGCATGTTAATGTGACACAACTGTTTTGGCTTTCTCCTATCTGGAATCTTCACAATGTAATTGAGATCATTGAGTTTTGTCAGAATTTCATAAGGACCATGAAATCTAGCCTGCAATGGATTGGACTGCAAGGGAAACAACACAAGGACCTTGTCTCCTGGTTTAAACTCACGGCTTCTAGCCTTATGATCATACCAAGTTTTCATTTTTCCCTGACTTGATTTCAAGTTCTCTTTGGCTAGGTCACAAGCTGCACGCAGTCTTTCCTTGAACTTGCTAACATAGTCTAACAGACTGATATGCGGCTCTTTCTCTTGTCATTGTTCACTCAACAATAGCAAAGGTCCTCTCACTTCATGGCCAAACACTAGCTCAAACAGACTGAATCCAGTAGACTCCTGCACTGCTTCTCTAGCTGCAAACAATAGCAAATGAACACCTTCATCCCAGTCTTTCTCATGGTCATAACAATAAGTCCTCATCATTGTCTTGAGAGTGGAATGAAACCGCTCTAAGGCACCCTGACTCTCTGGATGATAGGCACTGGAAAGAATCTGCTTCGCACCTAGTTCATACACAACCTGCTGAAACAATCCGGAAGTGAAATTGCTACCTTGATCTGACTGAATTTCCCTGGGAGGACCAAACAATGTGAAGAACTTTATCAAAGCCTTCGAAATTGCAGTTGCCTTGATGTTGCGTAGAGGGATGGCTTCAGGGAATCTGGTAGATGCACACATGATTGTCAACAAATACTGATTTCCAGATCTAGTCTTGGGTAATGGACCAACACAATCAACAATGACCTTGGAGAAGGGCTCCCCAAATGCTGGGATAGGCTGCAATGGAGCTACAGGTGGGTCTAACTGGTGTTTTCCAACTACCTGACAAGTGTGACAGGTTTTGCAAAAGTTGGAAACATCTTTCCGAAGTCCAGGCCAGAAGAAGTGTTTCATGATCTTGTCAACAGTCTTGTTAACACCAAGATGACCTCCTAAGGCAAACTATGAGCCATTGTTAAGATCTCATTCCTGTAGACCTTCGGAACAACAATTTGCTTGACCACTGCCCAATCTGCATTGGCAGGGATATCAGGAGGGCGCCACTTTCGCATCAACACTCCATCCTTGAGATAATACCCAACTGGAACTGCGTCTATTTCTTCATTAGGAAGGGCTCTCTTCTTTAGTACACAAATTTCAGGATCATTGGTTTGCTCCTGAATCAACCGCTTTCTGGACAGAGACAAGTCTCCAGACACATCCGAATCACCAGACCCATCTGGCTGGCTGAACAGAGAACTGATAAAAGTGTCTGATAAGTCCTCAAACGGAGAAACCATAGTAGGCTGAACAGAGTCATGAGGCGAACCACCTAAGTCATGACTATTCAATGTGCTGGACGGCACCACATCATCTTCTTCTTGAGCCTTCTTAGCCATAGCACGAGTCACTGCATAGGAAGGATACAGAGATTGGTCTTTATTGCCATCTTCAGTGCTCGGCTGTGAAGTAAGATGAACAGGGGGAACTACATTGCCCCCAGCCAGGTCATTGCCAAGCAACAGAGAAACACCCTTGATAGGTAGACTTGACATAAGTCCCACCTCTACCTGTCCTGTAACTAAATCTGACTTCAAGAATACAGAGCGCAGGGGTACAGATACAGTCCTCCCTTCAATACCTAGTACAAGTATGAAATCCCCAGAAGCGGTCTCATCACGTAACTCCAAGGAGTCCATCAACAAAAATGACTGAGAAGCTCCGGTATCCCTTAGGAAATACATGGGGACAGGAGGGGAATGCTCATTCAGAGCCACAAATCCCTCTGACACAAATGGAAGAAATTCCTCCCTCACAAAGTCAGCAGTATCAGGCTTCTTAGCCTCACAAGGAGCAGGCAATTTAGCAGATCGGTCATCTACTACAGGGGGTTCTAACCTTGTCTTCACAAAGGCATTTGGTTTGGTATCCTTTTCTTTTTCTTTCTTAGCTTTAAGGAACCAACAGTTAGTTTTAACATGACCAGATTTCTTGCAATAATTGCAAACTAGACCACTTTTGTCACTGTCAGCTTTCACACTTTGATCAGACCTTTGACTGGATTTCTGAGCACCATCACTAGATTTGTCTTTGTCTTTGGGTGAGGAATCTTGGGTATCACCGTTACCTTTCTTCTGAAATTTGGACCATCTATTGTTACTGCTAGACTGAAATTTGGACTTGTGTGTGAGAACATATTCGTCTGCAAACTTGGCAGCTGATTGCAAATTCAGTGCTTGCTTCTCATTAAGGTAGGTCTTAATATCATCCTTGACACAGTTCTTGAATTCTTCAACTAACACCATCTCTTTTAGTGAGTTGAAATCATCCTTGACCTCCATAGAAGTACACTAGCGCTCAAAGCAAACTTTCTTCTCGTTAGCAAATTCCACGTAAGTCTGATTGTCAGATTTCTTCAGACCTCTGAATTTCTGTCGGTAAGCCTCTGGAACCAACTCATAAGCTGTCAAAATAACCTTTTTGACAACCTCATAATCAGAGGAATCATCTGCAGACAAAGCTGAATAGGCTTGTTGAGCTTTACCCTTGAGGACAGTTTGCAACATCAGAGGCCAGTGTTCCTTTGGCCACTGACAACTCTTAGCTACCTTCTCGAAGCACTGGAAATACTTATCAACCTCCTTTTCTGAGAATGGAGGCACCAGCTTTACCTCCTGGCTAGCACAAAATTTGTTTTCGGCTTCCATTTAAATTTTTAGTTGCTCCATTTGGAGCCTTTCTTCCCTGTCTAATTTTTCTAAATCGAAATCTCTCTGTCTCTGTCTCTCTCTTTCTGCTCTTTCCTCTTTCTTTTTTCTCTTCTCTTGCTAATTTTTCTAACTCAAACTGCCTTTCTTTCTCTCTTTCTGCTCTCTCGAACTCTCTTTGTTTTTCTTTTTCCTCCCTTTCTATCTCTAGCATTCTTAATTTAAGTTCCATTTCTACATTTGGATTTTCCACTGGAAACTGTTCCAGATCTCCTGGTGCAAACACATTTTCATCAATGTAATATTCAACAATCTCTCTAGCCAGTCTTGCTTTTCACATGGCTGGTTTTACATCTGTCAGCTCTAACTGTCTGCATATTTCTAGCAGTTCTGTCTTTTTAAAAGACTTCAAAACCTCTACGGTTGGTGATGCCAAGAAATCATCCATTGCTGTTGATCTGTCAATATATATCTAGGAAAATTCAAACAACTATTTCACAATTTGAAATTTTAGATTTTCAATAAATGACTCGCACAATGGTCTATCCCGGACCCGAGCCCCCAATTTGTTATGGCCCCAATTTGTTATGGCATCAATTTGTTATGACGTCACGGACAACAAGGGATGACAGACAAAATTCTTAAACTTCAACAGATTTAATTAAACGAACACTTAGAACTAATTTACACTCTACCCTACTGACCAAGATTGAAATAAAAAAAAAAGATAGTTACAGTCCCTTGGTAATTGAGATGGGCTGCTATGTTGCGATGTCCTGGGACAGGAAAATGCTCCAACACAGGCAAAAATCCACAAAAAGCTTCACAGGTCTTGAAAAGAGTGACAGGTCTGGTCAAATGTATCCTTCCACAATTTCTCCTTGCAATTTCTCCAACTACCCTTCCACTCTCTCAATTTTTCTCCTTATATACTCTTGTCCAGCCCCCTCTGAGGCATGCCCAGGACATGCCCAACCTAGCTCCAGACTTGGCTTAACAAAAAAAAAATGTCAATACTGCCATCTAGTGGCTTTTTACCACATTACAATCACATAACTGAATTGCGCAATTTATTATAAAACAAATTTAAGCGCCCGCTAAGTAATTCCCAACATATTCTACCACAGACCATCACTCTGCTAACTTGCACAGCCATCAAGCCATTACTTTCGCGTTTGAACAAGCAATGGTTTGTATTGATCACTTCCACATCATTAGTTGGACTATGGCAGAAGTACTAACGTTAGAAGCTGGGGATTACATCATTAAGCACACATAATCACCCTGTTTGACAGACGCTAACTAGAAGCCAGCCCAGCATGTCACAAGCTACCTAGCTTGCCATGTGATTTTCACGAAACTGAGCTAGTTGAAGCATTATCTAAGGTTGGTGGGGAGTCGGGGGATGATAACTCCTCTACCGCTTCTGGCTCTGTTGCCTTGTCCTTTCTCCCAAAGAACCGCCTGATGTCCATGTCAGTGACAAGTATTAATTTGATTGAAATCACCAGCAAGTAATACAACCCTCGCTTCCAGCATGCAACAACTGAACTGCCTACAAATGTAACATTGAGCGGTAAAGACCGCCCGATGTTGAACTTGGAAATTGTAACAATTTATCCTCATGATTCTGCGTCTCTGCCCATATATGGGCATGCCCCATATGGCTGGCCTTTGAGATCATGCCTCGCAATTATTCCTGCTGCTGCTACTACTGCATCAGTGTGTCAGCCATCCAAAGTGATTTGACACTAGTAGGCGAGGCTACTATGAAGGTATATTTGTGTCTTTATTATTCAATCAAAAAAAAGTTGCTTCAACCAAAAAACATATTTTCAATCAAAAAAAAACTTCAATTAAAAAAAATTTCAATCAAAGAAGAAAAGTGTTTGAATGCAAAAATAAAACTGAGACCCAAAAAATTGCATTTGAACACTGTTTTTCTTTGATTGAAAAGGTTTTTTTTTATTGAAGTGAGTTATTATTAGATTGAAAATATTTTTTTTTGGTTGAAGCAACTTTTTTTTTTGTTCCACATTATGGGTAGGACATTTGTGTCTTTATTATTCAATCTCAAAAAATATCACTTCAATCAAAAAATGTGTTTTCAATCAAAGAAAAAAAGTGTTCAAATGAATTTTTTTGGGTCTCAATTTTATTTTTGCATTCAAACACTTTTTACTTTGATTGAAGTGAAAAAAGTTTTGGAGTCGTTTTTTTTTTTCTCGTTTGAAGTGAAAAAAGTTTTGAAGTCATTTTTTTTTTTCGATTGAAGTGAAAAAAGTTTTGAAGTTTTTTTTTTTTTTTTTCGATTGAATCATTTTGAGACAAATATCCCGCAGTGGGCGGATGCTTCCCCATTGGTCAGACATGTTTGAGTGACTAGTGTCTACACCAATGACGTTTGAAATAGGAATCTCTTTCTAGAACAAGGAAGTCGCCATTTGCAATGTACACACTCAAAAATGATGGGTTGATTTTTTTAACTCAACCATAGGATTGCTTGAGTTAGGTAAATTTTATGGGTTGTTTTCTGAAATCTTGGATAATTTGGTCTAACCCTACTGTTGGGTTGTCATAGTGACAGTTATGTGCCTGTTCTTCACGCGCTTGGTGCTTCCTGCTCAGAGGTCTCCCGTGGAAGAAAAATTAGCAATGGAAAGAGTTACTGGAAAAACATGTAAGTATTTTATATTTCAATTGTGTTCTTTTTATCAGTTTTTGCAAAAAGGGATGCAAGGCTTAACATAGGTGGCATTATGTATACATCAGATCGATCTTTACACTAATTTACATCGACAAAACCGTAGTTCACTGTTATTTTTTCCGAACTTTGCATAGCGTCAGCTTTTTAGCCAGCTAAAATAACGGTTAGCGTTTACTGAAGCTTCAAGTTAAGAACTGAGAAAAGAGTTCTATAAGGGTATGGTAGTGACTTAACTGCGAATTATTTAACGTGGGTTTATTTTTGCTGCGTAATGGAGTAGTGGAAATATGGGTTTTTAACAAGGTAGCTGGCCAGCTAGGTCCCTCAGTTTGTCCCTTCCCATTGATTAAGAGCATCGGTTCTGCCACAGTTAGCTCACTCATGCTCTAGAGGAGGTAACGGTAACCATAGCTTATCTTTGTTTTACTTCTGAGAAAGGTGACGAGTTTGAAAAAGAACGCTAAATGTACCATCATGTCCTGACGTTAGCGTTAGTTCCGCTAATATTAATAACTGTAATATTAATATCCTGGCTAAATTACAGCTCGCTGCCTTGACGTTACTGCTGCTTGTCTGAGGACGGATGGAGGCTAATGTCAGGTAAGGAAAATAAAGCCAATGCAAACAGGATTAGTAATCCCCTGTCAGGCCAACTGCATTTAGCATATGTCAAACTAGTTATCATAAACGTTACTGCCATAGGTTTGATCGAAGTGGGAGATTTTAACGGGGCTGGCCAGCTAAATTTGACATTTATAATGACCAAACTGTGCGTTATTATGGGATTGTGTTAAGGCAGCGATTGTCTGAGTAGCTAAGTTGCGAGCTAAGTTAGCTAGCAAGCAAAGTTGCTCCAGTGCATTGAAGTCTTCAGTCGGCTGTGTGTTTGTAGGAACTGAATGTTAGCTTACTTGGTAACTTCAGAGATGCCAAGTCTCACACATTAGGCGTGAGTCTCGCCTCTTAGTGGCATTCACGTTCCTGTGCCGTAGTCAGCAATTATTCTATCTAAGCGCACTGAAGAAATTCACTCGCGGAATGTAAGTCATTGTTCATTAAGTTAATCAGTTTCACGTGCATAACAGTGGATTTCCCCACTCGTGACACGGAAATCGATTATGACTCGGGAATTCTCACGCTTGTCTTTACTGAGGGATTGAAAGCAATGGAATTGCATAAAGACGTTTCAAATGGTCTTATTTCTTTTACACAATTTAAATGATCATGAAACACATGCATTGTTTCCAATCCCTGAGTAAAGAGAAGCACGAGAAGTCCGGAGTCATAATCGCTTTCCATGTTACTTGTGGTGAGGTCCACCTTTACGCAAGTGAAACTGAAACTTCAATGCAAAAGGATTTTAATACCCCGTGAGAATCTCATTAAGCGTTCAATGAATAATTGCGGACTACGGTGAGTAAGGCCTAAAGAATGCGTGAGACCTACGCCGAACGCGTGAGACTTGGCATCTCTGTAACTTCAGTTTTTCAAACTGTAAAATAGCACTTTATGATGAATGACGTCAACGCTTTCAGCTAAGGGAACGAAGTTGAGATAGTGGAAAGAATTAAACATGGCCACTTAGTTTGTTAAGCTTATTTATCCAATGTTGATGTACTGCTGAAAGAAAGCTATAACTGTAAAATAAAAATTCAGATTTATGAACAGAAAGTGGATTAATTGAAGAGAATTGAGAAACTGTTAAAGTATTTTTATAAGTCTTGTCAACTAAATTTGGTTGAATGGTGATGGATTGAGAAGTCATAATTTTTTTAAAAGATTTGTGATCAGAAGTTGGGTGACTTTCCAGTTTATATTATGCCATTTTATTGTTCATTGAGAATAAAAATGTATTTAAATGCTTTATCTATGAAATCTGCTCTCTCTCTCTCTTCTGTTGTCTGTATATATACCAATAATGGAAAGTAAACATTTTCAGGGGGTGCTCATCATAAATTGGGACATAAATGCACTTTTGAAATGGCTTCTCCAGTTTTCTGTAGCCAGAAAAGGTTGGGTAAGGAGCTTTTGTTCACCATGGAGAGAGATTGCCTGGTGGAATGGTTTGGAATAACAATGCTAGTTTTGTTTTCAAAAAAAAGGTTAACCTATCATTAAATGATACAAAAATTTATCCATTCAGATGTTGAAGGTCCCTCCCCTGAAGACTCCTGACTGTGATGCTGTCATCCCTTAACAACAGAAATTGGAAGACGTATGTGACCCAAGCTTTGAAGAAAACAAGAGGTCTTTCACTGACTTAAAGCATGTAAGTACAGCCTGCCATGCTGCACACCGGTTTCCTTACCATAAAGTGACCCAAGATATCTAACTACACAACTGCTGTCTCAGTCACCATGCATGATCTCAGACTGTTATTACCAAGTAATTACATTTAAACTTATGTTACATTTTCATTCAGTTCACTTTACCTTCACTAAATGCATAGCCATAAAATAATTCAAAGCTTGCCAATGAGCGAGACCAAGCGCAGATCATCAGAAGATGCCTCCAGGGCTTTTTATGAGCTGAAAACACCAAGGACAACTTGTGACAGGAACACAGACTGGAACAGTGGTCAGAAAGTCCAGTTTCGGCAAACAACGTCAGAAACGGCGATTCTACACCGTGTTCATCAACAGTTCAGGGTCAGATGTTGGGTGGTCAAGATGATTTGCACGCCTGCAGAACAAGGCATCCACTGGTGCCTGTGTGGGAGTGGGGTCCATCTCTGCTCTGGAGGCATCTAGAGAACAGGGAGAGCCTGTACCTATTAAATTGCACTAGTTGCATCAGTTATACTGCTTCTACCTAGATAAATGAAGATGGAGAGCACTAGGACTTGAGACAAAGAGCTGACTAGGAAACTTCAGTCAGGCAGAACAATCTAGCAACAATTTACACTGACTTAGCGACTTATATAAACATGACATTAATCAATGGGATACGGAATGCGGAAGGAAACGAGGATGGCAGGGGGTAGATCCAGTAGTTCTCTCAGCTAGAGTGATTGGTCTAATTTATGCAAATCAACTGATGAGTCAGCCGAATGAGTGTAAGTACTGAGGAGGACATACTTTGGGAACAATTTTTGGAGCATACTCAGCATTCAACAAAACGGACCCAATATTTTTGGAGGTAATTAAACACATTTTCATTTTATTTTTGGTAATATAACCAAGCCCTGGCACTAACTTGGTGGTGTATTGTGATTCACAAGGTAATCTAGACAAAGCAATGCATTTCCTTCTGCCTCCATAACCTGCCCATTGAGACATAGAGTAAGTTGAGCTACAGTACCCCTTGATAATTTTTCCTCTTTTTCTACAGCTTTGCTGAAGGAACACAAAGGGCTGTGGAAACGCATCAGGTGTCAGAATACCAGACCATACCCAACCACTCCATCCACTGCAAAGTGGTCAAAGGTCATCAACCACGATTTCATGGACGGTCAAAGAAAGTTCAAGGACATTTACATCCAACATCAGACCATCTTAAGAACTGAGCTACACCATCCACTAAGAAATGCCGCAAGATGTGGCTGAAATCTTCAGAAGCAGTTTACACCCTGTGTTGATTTTTTATTTGTTCAGATTCATTTGTCTAATGTTCAATATTGTGGTTCTTTATTGTGTTGATTTCCCTTCCCTTTCTTCCTTGGCCTTAAAGACCACAGCCAATGCTCTCAAGTATTTGTTTTTAGAAGATGGGCACTTAAGCAAACTCACTCTCCTTGATACTGTGGACTCTTTGTGTGAAGTTTTTAATGTACTGGACATTTTTTCTACAAACAGTTGTGTGTGATCTTAAGGCTCTTCATTTGTCTGCCTGAGCAGTATTTTAACCACGTGATACTATATGGCCATCTTGACCCAAATGTTACATAAACGTCCACTCGTACTGTATATAACTAACTGTGTAAGGTTTTAAGACTTCTAACCAGGAAATTGAATGGAGATTGCTTTCATGGATAATGCTGTACTGTTTTCATTGAAAAAGAAAATACACTGATCATTTTAAAAGATCCTTCAACTTGTCTGCTTTAATGATTGCGGTTAACTCAAGTATGTTTAGAAATTTTGCAAGTTCAATATTATCCTGCTTGAATGGGAAGCAGCTGTTGCCTATGATGAAGAAATAAAGGTCAGAATATGCAAAACACTGTGTTACTTGGTCAGTAGTAATGTATACGAGTTGTAATAGGGGAGGAAAAATTCAGAAACACCAGTATTGTATTTTAAAACACAAAACTTAAATTTGGGTTATCTTAACCCAGTGTAGAATAACTTAATAAGGAATCAACCCATGCAGTTGGGTTGATTGTACAACCCATTATGCAAGGTCAAAGTAACCAAGCATTGGGTTTGTCCATATTAGACCCATTGCTGGGTAGCAGAAACAACCCAATTTGGGTTATATTCAACCCAACATTTTTAAAGTACAGGTATGCTGTGAAAATCTGTCTTCCGATCCTATCGATATGCACACTTTTCAAACAACATGACGGATGGAAAAGCATGACAACAGTAAGTTGTAATTACTGATACATTACTGATGTTTGAATGTAGTTTCAAGTGTGTCCATTCATAGTTTAAACTCCAAACCCGTGGGCGACATATAGAGCCCACTTGAATGTAAGGTCTCAAACCACGCTAAATTGGAAGCCTCAAAGATGACCGCAGTGTCAGCGCTCAGGCTTCCCCACCGAAAGCAGCTTCTCTCGGATAGTCCCTTTGAAATTCGTCGCTGAACATCACATATGTCCAGTGACATGCCGTCAGAGGCCAGATGGGGTAGGCAGAATCCTCACCGTTAAACAAACGATAACTCTATTACTTTGCTTGATTAGTATTCTGAGGATTGATTAACTAATTTACCAGACTAAACGGCAGAATGGCGCGCCAGTTCCATCCACGACATTATTGCTCAGTGCATCGAACTTAAAATGCTCACAAGACAGCAAGTTTGTTCATACTTGCTTAGAGGAAGCTAACGCAATGCCATTAACAAATATTAAAACCTTTCTTTACGCGGCGTTCAATGTGTGGTCGATATATTTGCGAAAATATTTCCCCCTTAAACACGAGACTTTTTTAATGCCATTTTTTAAAAAATAGGGAGTTTATTTTCAGTCTTCTTTCATAATCCGATAAACAAAAGATCAAAACAATATACGGAAATACCGAGAGAGTTGAGGTTTTTTCCTAATTAATTATTAAGATTTACATCCTTGCAGTCTCGAATCAAAGCACAAAGGTAAATAAATCTTTTTGTCACTATCACCTCTTAATCATTACATGCTTAATTGACCAGAAAAAAGGTCAAATGGATTGATTGGCAATTAGGCACAGTGCGTGGAAACAGGTTGACAAAATCTAGCATAAAAAAGGAGAAATCACTGCCTACCCTGACTGTAACGTCCCTGCATATGTCTGTAGTGGTTAGATATGAAATGTAATTTGTTTGTGGTACATCTAATGCAGTGGGTCTCAACAAGGGGTAGCAACCCCCTCCTGGAATGATTTTTTTTTTAGATTACATCACCTGCAGTCATATAATTTGTCTTAAAATAGATTTTATTGAGGGTATTTGTGGGTGTCAAAGTGTCAGCAGCATCAACAATGGAGAAAAGTAAGGTGCCGGTGTTCCGAGATATACGGCTCCTCGAATTCTGAGCTGCCCTGGGCGGGGATTTAGTGAATATTCATTATGGATGTTGTCGTGCGCGCTAATATATGAAATATATGAGCTTCATATGCAAAAAGAGAACAACAGGATCACCAAATTGCTTAATGTTACACTTACTCTCACATCAGCTGTTGTCCAAACAGTCCCCGTTCCCCACATTAACACATATCCACATCTAAAACGCTTTAAAAGTACGCCATTGTTTAACAACTGAGCTACACCAGGATATTCAGCTCCTCTCGGTTCACTTGTCATGAATGACTGCCTAACGCGCGAGCACGTACGACAACCTTCGTAATGAATATTCACTAAATTCCCGCCCAGGGCAGCTCAGAATTCGAGGAGCCGTATATTTCGGAACACTGGCGGGTGAAAAGGAGCCCCGAGCTAAGCTTCGGAAATATCGCCCTGACTTTCTGCAATATGGATTTACTTCTCTTTCCTTCTGCAAGGAAACGGATCTGCAGGTGCACGAAGTGAAAGTAGCTACAGGATTCCTCCAAGAAAATATGTCTTTGTTTGGCTTATTAAATGCCTGCTGCACGGATCCTCCTGCAGCAGAAAGAATAGACTATGTGCGTGTCTCTGCGCTTTTAAGTACGAGGCACAGCACCGTAACTTCATAGATTATTTGAATATCCAGACATGCGACAGGATCGGTCAGGATCTAATGTTATAATGTTCTGAATTTGCATAAACTGTTAAACACACTCAGTCCAGGTTAGGAGAAGCAGCCGTCCTCTTGGTAAATTTATTTCCGAAGCTTAGCTCGGGGCTCCTTTTCACCCGCCGGTGGCACCTTACGTTTCTCTGTTGTTGATGCTGCTGACACTTTGATACCCACAAATACTCTCAATAAAATCTATTTTAAGGCAAATTATATGACTGCAGGTGATGTAATCTAAAAAAAAAACATTCCAAGAGGGGGTCGCTTCCCCCTTGTTGAGACCCACTGCATTAGATGTAGGCCTACCAAAAACAAATTACATTTCATACCTAACCATTACAGACATATGTGATGTTCAGCGACAAATTTCAAAGGGACTATCCGAGAGAAGCTGCTCTCGGTGGGAAGCCTGAGCGCTAACACCGCGGTCATCTTTGAGGCTTCCCAGCTAGCGTTTGAGACCTTACATTCAAGCAGGCTCTATATGTCGCCCACGGGTTTGGAGTTTAAACTACGAATGGACACACTTGAAACTACATTCAAACATCAGTAATGTATCAGTAATTACAACTTACTGTTGTGCGCTTTTCCATCCGCCGCCATTGTGTTTGTGCATATCGAAAGGACGGAAGACGGATTTTCACCACTTACCTGTACATTTCAAATGGTGACTTCCTTGTTCTAGAAAGAGATTCCTATTTCAAACGTCATTAGTGTAGACACTTGTCACTCAAACATGTCTGACCAATGGGTAAGCATCCGCCCACTGCGGGATATTTGTCTCAAAATGATTCAATCAAAAAAAAAAACGACTTCAAAACTTTTTTCACTTCAATCAACATTAAAAAACGACTTCAAAACTTTTTTTCACTTCAAACGAGAAAAAAAAAACGACTCCAAAACTTTTTTCACTTCAATCAAAAAAAAAAGTGTTTGAATGCAAAAATAAAATTGAGACCAAAAAAAAATTCATTTGAACACTTTTTTTTCTTTGATTGAAAACATATTTTTTGATTGAAGTGATATTTTTTGGGATTGAATAATAAAGACACAAATGTCCTACCCATAATATGTAACAAAAAAAAGTTGCTTCAACCAAAAAAAATATTTTCAATCAAATAATAACTCACTTCAATCAAAAAAACTTTTCAATCAAAGAAAAACAGTGTTCAAATGCAATTTTTTGGGTCTCAATTTTATTTTTGCATTCAAACACTTTTTTTCTTTGATTGAAAATGGGTTTTTTTTTTATTGAAAATATGTTTTTTGGTTGAAGCAACTGTTTTTTTGATTGAATAATAAAGACACAAATGTACCTTCATAGGCTACTGTTGTTGATTGGTGGGGCTTCGGGAGATCCGGGGCTATTGGCCAATCATTCGGACCTTCAGCCGGGAATGCCCAGAGCTAACAACGCCCCTTATGCATTGTATTCTCTAAAACAATGTCAAATAAATGTTTGTAAAAATGTGCATACACATTCAACAAAATATCAAAAGTCATGTAAACAACATGTCAGTATAGTGTCTCCAGAGCCCTGTATGTACAATATGCTCTGCACACTCTCAATTGATATGTAAATTGATAGCAACAGGAGGTTGTCTAAATATATAGGAACATTTACTTATATTTTAGATCCCTGTTAATATTTAACCAAAATATTTGCTGATTTTTAGAAGTTCTATTGAGATTATATTAACATAAAATTGACAAATTTAGTGACAATGTCACAAATATGTTTTTACTATTTACAGACATATTGTTGAAATAGTTTTTTAGGCTTGGTGACATTTCACTGAAAACTTGTTGATATTGATCTTATATTTCAGTTGGTATTCTTTAGAATGTTGATTCGGGACTATTCAAAACATGAGTTTCCAGTTTTTCAATGATAAGGAAAATCCATTGGCATTTGAACACACGTTTGCCTTATTAATACATTGTTGTGGTGATTAAATTAAATTCAGAATTTTTTTTTCCCTTTGCAAAAAAGATAAACTACTCCTGACTTCCTCATTTGCTTTAAGCGCACATCCTGAAATGAAGGCTTAGTATTCGTGTTGGATGTGGAAGAAATGGGACCCGAGTGACTTTGACAAAGACTAACGCACTATGGCTATACAAGTGGGCCAAAGCATCTTCGAAGTAGCAAGGTTTCAGCAGTACACTAAGTAGTGCTTTGTAGCTGTACACCAGTCAGAGTGCCTTTCTACACCCAGGGCCGTAACTACCATTGAGGACACCGAGGTCATGTCCTCAGTATTTTTTCTCAGTGAAAAGAAGGTGATAACTGCCGACAAATACTCATGGCCGTAACCACCATCGAGGACACTGAGGTCCGGACCTCGGTTAATTGTCCCTGCATTTTCGTTTTTTCCCCCACCTATTTTTCCCCTCATTGTGCTCGTTTATTCAGCAAATCGTTTGTGTGTGTGTGTGTGTGAGAGAGAGAGAGAGAGAGATCCCGTTCCCGCATCCTCATAGTGCTTGTGTAGGCTATCACGTCACTGTGCATTTTAAATACCACGGCTTTCGCTGCGAATGCGCAACAGCTCAGGTTGAGGTAAACGGATAAACTCATTCGCGAGTCTTGCGAGAGAGTTCAATTGTATCATTGTTGTGAAGGAAGACCATATGCTATCCTGAGACTGACTCAAAATGCGCAGAACACTGAGGCAGACAAAATTGTTATTTTCGAAGCCGACCAAGAGCAGGCAAAGAGGAGGCAGGGCTGTTTATAATGCCGGCTAGAGTGAGATTTTCTTCGGGGGGTGCATGATAGGCTACTCCCGTTTTCCAAGGTGCATAGTAACGAAGTACATGTACTTCGTTACAGTACTTAAGTAGGCTAGTTTTTTTTTTATTTTTTTTTATTTTCTGAGGATTTGTAATTAAGATTTTTTTAAACCGAGACTTTTACTCAACTACATTTAAAAGATAAAAAAGTATAATTTCACTTCGTTACTTTGACACTGGCAACTTAGTTACTCGTGTCACATTAAAATATGAATTTAATTCATCATTCACCGATTATCTAGATTTGGCGTGTTCGAGAAGAACAGCGGTGCTCGGCAGGGTATCATTAGCGCTTTGTGCAGATGTGTCCGCCAGCAGACATGGAGCTGCAAATTTATGTACGCAGTTACAATATTATATCACTAGATGGCACACACGGATCAGTTATTGAATATTCACAAGCAAGCCGAACAAGGTTTAGAATATGGACGAGTTCACTCCAATCCCTGTTTTTCAGGAGTTGCCTGAATAAAAGTCCTCAGCTAAGCATGATGTGCAAACTGCTCAATATACTTGCCCTTAGTATCTATCCAGCAGTTAAAAAAATAAATAAAATAAATAAATCTCTTGCTACAGAAATAATCGTTGTCCTCTGCAGCAGGCACTTCAGCTATAGTGAGTCAATGGTATCCCAATCAGTAGTTAATAAAAATCAGTTTTCTGAAGCAAACATGGACATGTTATTGATCCTATGTAATTCTACTATTAATTATAGTGGTTTTTAAACTGCCAGTAAACTCAAAGTATATTAAGGAGAGACTGCCTGTTTGTTTTTTGAATGCTGTATCTTTCATTCACCTGAAAATTGATTAAAGAGCACAAGGAGAGAACAAACAGTGGTTGCTTTTCTTCTTACTATGTGTACTATGAAAAATACTTTGTACTTGTACTTGCACTTTTGATACTTAAGTAAATTTTTTCACAAAATCCTTTTGGTACTTAAGTACATTTAATGTGAGCTACTTTAGGCCATTTGCTAAGTAATTTTCTTATGGGTGACTTCATCTTTTACTAAAGTAACTTTCAGTCATGGTACTTCTACTGTACTTTTACTTAGTTATTTTTTCCAGTACTTTATACACTTCTGCCCATTTTCCACCATTAGTGAATGAATAATGCAGCTTTCACAACGTTGTAGCAGGATCACAAAATAATTCCAGGATAACTGTTTTTTTTTTTTTTTTCATTAGTTGTTTCCCCAAATATTACCCGGATACGATAGTGCTATTATCTTATTGGCTATTGGGTAGCCCCTTTCCTTTTTTTTGATTGGCTGGCAGGTGGCAAGCTGCCACCGAGAACTCCAGGGGAAACGAGTTTGATTCTGCTGGTTTCCAGTTATAGCGGTGTTGCTGTGCATATAGACCAACTGTTGGAAATTTTTTTAGTTTTAATATTTTTTTTTTTTTTTTTGCATGAGAAATACTATTTGTGGCGTAAGTTGCGTGACATCCGACTGAAATGAGTGACAATCACGCTCATTGCGTGAGACTTCAGAGCCCTGAGGAGGTTAGGTGAGAAATGAAAAAGGTATGCAACACATAAGTCCGTTTCTACAGTACAACTGTTACCACTCAATGTGTTCCTGAAGAGGTAATTGGAAATAAATGTCTTATTAGCAACAAAGCAATGTAGTGGTTGGAGCTTGTGGGGGGGGGTTAGCGCGCATTATTTGACCTCGGTATTTCAAAAATCCTGGTTACGGCCCTGTCTACACCCAGCCCTCTGCCAAAAGCACCTATAATGGGCATGTCAGAGCCAGAACTGGACCTTGGAGCAGTTGAAGGTGGCCTGGTCCAGGGAGTCCCATTATGTTTTTGCATTGTGTCCATCAGTCGGATACGTGAGCACCAATTATCTGGGGCAGAGATTACATCGGGATGCATTGTGGGAAGAAGACAAGCTGGTGGAGGGAGAGCGATGCATCAGATCATGTTCTGTTGGCAAACCCAGGGCTTAAGCATTAAAGTGGTAGTCAGTTTGAAATAGCTGTTTAGACAGGACTGGGAGGACTTACACAATATTGGGCAGGTAGTTTTAATGTTGTGCATATATAGGAGCAGAGATGCCTGGGAAAGAGGCTGGGTCTCCATGAGTCCACGCTTCAGGGCAGCTGTCTCTGCTTAAGGCCTTGTCCACACGGAAACGGAGATTTTCGAAAACGGTCTGTTTTTTGTCGTTTCTAAAAATATCTGCGTCCACAAGGAGATGCCTAAAACGACCCAAGACGCTGAAGTAAATATTCCAGGCCTGTGTGTGGCACTGTATGGCGCTGTTGCGTTTCCACAGAAATAGACCAAAAATGAAGATGAAGGCGGCGAGCATGCATTTAAAGCTTGCGCTCTGTGGATGGACTAGAGTTTTAGCTGTATGAGCTTATGGTTAGGTTGGGGGCGGGAGCTGTGATGGGGGCTATCACGTCATCGTTTTCAAAAAGCCCCGTTTTGGTTGTCCACACGAAAACGCTGGGGTGGCGTTTTCATATTTCCTCACTCTGGAACCCGTTTTTAAAAAATACCGTTTTCGGGCTGCGTTTTTGCCGTCTCCATGTGGACACAAGGCCGCCTTACAAAAAACCACTTTTGGAATACCATAAAATTTACCATAAATTTACCATCAAAAAAGACCTGTAGTAATTGTATGGTTTTTGGCACTATAGAGATTTTGGTGTTACTATTGAAATATTGTAGAAAAAACTATTGTAATACTATAGCTGGTGAAACGTACTATAGAACACTACAACCACACTTTAGAACACTATACAATTCTTATAGTATACTATAGTAACTCTTTAGTTCATTTTCATAATGATAAAATATTTGTGCGTTTTCAAAAAAAATCATTCTCATGTGAACGAGCCCTAAGAAAAGATGGTGAGAAAATGAGCATCTACCATCTCTGGGCGAAGAAACACACTGTTGTTGGAAATGATATTTTAAGGGACAGGAAAAAATACTGAGTGACAAGTAGAGTGCTTCTCTTTTTTGGGTTCCTGTCATGGCTTCATTCCGCGCTCACCCTTTCTCCCCGGCTTTAATGCATAATAACCAGGCACTGATTAGGACACTAAAGCTGAAGTCTTCACCAGGTGCTCATGAATAAAAGCTCATTTATCAGGAGGACCCCCCTCTCCTGACAACCCATGCTTTTCCCCTCAAATTGCATCATTAAACCAATTTTAATTTGAAGTTGAAAGGGTGAGAGGAAGTTGATCCAGGCACGAGAGTTAGCTAAATCAAAGCGCCAAATGCCCTCATTTGAATCGTCAAAAGTCCTGCTGCACGAATCATGAGCTCTTGTACTTGCAGGCAGCAAGCGGCCAATAGGGGCTTATTGAACACAGAGAGTGTTCAAATTTGCCTTTGTTTGAAGTTATTGGCAGCTAAAGGGTTTTGCCTTCTGTGTTGTGTAATTATATATTTGGCCCCTCGTTTGAGATTAGCCTAGTCTTCAGTTCCTGACTTCACTCTCGACCATCAGTATGTGTTCCTTTCAGTCTTAGTTTGACCTCTGCTATAAAACACTGTCAGATGTCTTGGAATAAATTTCAATGCTGTTATGTCACAGGATTATGAGGTCAGATTTTATTTCATTTTCTTTTGCATCATTAATCCAGAATATTTATCTCTGGGGAAATGGGATGGAGGGGTATCAAAAATGATACACACTTTAATGTATCAAGTTTTTTAACCTTTCTCTGTCCTTTCCAGAGTTCCTTTCAATGAATGTTATAGATAAGCATCAAAGCCTTTAAATTAAATCCAGTTTGGGGAGGTGATCCTCAGAGCTATCTCCAAGCACTGTGCTAATTGTTTCCCTCTTATACCAATTAAAGAAAAAAGGCTCTTCAAAATTGGACCTGGTACGATAATTATGCTACTGGTACTTAAGTCTTAGACACGCCCCATATCAGGGTTTATTCTTTTGAGCAAGGAAAGTACTTGATCTCCTGAGCCAGAGGTCCACCAGCCTGTCGTTGTTTCCTAATACCCTTTGAAAGTAAAAAAGGTAGATGGAATAAAATTTTATTGTGACAGCAAGCCAAGGTTTGTACTTATTGTATTATTTGCTGTTTTGCTATTTTTACCTTTGTAAAAACACTGGAAGGAAAACAGACTAATTTTCTCACACTGATGAAAGAGTGCACAAGACAGAAAATCTGAGGATGTATGTATGAGCTCACCAGTAAATGTCCATTTGCATACATAAACATTACATTAGAGGGATTTTCAGCTGACATTCACAAGGTCGTCATGTCTGCATCAAAATACCAACTTTCCCTGCGTAGTGTCTGGAAATTGGAGGAGCAGAACCAATGGTGAAATGCTGTCTGAAACGCATGAATTACTCCAAATACAGTCTACTTTGAGTCCCAAAGTCAGAAGCAATCTGCATTTATTGGATCTTTTGACAACACATACACACGTTTCCACTACTGTTTTCTTAGAAATAATTTCTTTCAAGGCTGAATTGATCTTCTTTCATTTGATCATTATTTGATATTTTACTAGCCTCCACAGTCGCCCAAAGCTTTCACAACAGTGCACAGCATTACAGCAATCATCATGTTTGCAATGTACCCTGATGCATTTCAGTGATATTGAGAGCTAGCCCTCTCATAACACAGTGAATCTTCTTTTGGGACACAAAGACTCCCCATGTTTGCATACTTGAGAGGAAAAGGAAGGAACTTTGAGTGAAAAACTGATGCTGTGAAGAAGATAAGAAAGACAAAAACAAATGAGACTAGTCACTCCGCTCTACCGGTTCTCATGTTTAGATAGAAGTTCTGAGCAGGATGTTAAATCAAAGCAGGACATCAGATTCAACACCTCTGGAGCACCTTTTGGGCCAAATTAATTATTAATAAATTATTTCTGTTGCTACAGAATACAAATTGGAACCGGGAACCCCCTTAATTTCACTCACCAGTCCAGGGGCGGAAGTGCTGGGGTGGGGGAGCTGTGCTGTTGATGCGTATATGTGCGTGTCACTTGCATGAATTATGAAAGTGGTGGCTGCTGTAAACTTGCGGTGTGATTTTTTTTTTTTTTTTTGTGAATGTCTTGCAGGTTGACAAGGAGAGGGAGAACATATTTTTCAATTGTGGCTGTCAACTAAGATATTATTCTGGATGCTCTCACCTGGCACATGCCCCAGCTGTTTGGCCACGTGAGGTGTTTGACCTCAGTGTCGCAATGAGTGCATTATTACCTTAGGGTGAGTTCATGTTTGAAGCTTGGGTGAGCTCTGTGCATGCCATGACCTTGGATGATTTTGATGATAAGAACTACTAACCATTTATTGAAATACTTGAGTGGGAGCACAGGAGTTATAAGCGCACGTGTGAATATTTTGTTGAAGCAAAATATAAATGAAACGATGAGGACTGATGAATTCAGTGGGCTTTCTCCTGAAAATGCATGAGCAAAGACAAAAGCCCTTCAGTAACTTCACCTTATAACACATAATTACTCCAAACCGGCTCCCATTTGCTTTTCCTAATTAGCAACCAAACAATTGCATCACTCAGTTGCAAAGACTATTCAGCAGAATGACCAGCCAATTTGCTTTTGGCTGGCAATATTGTTTGCTGCATCGCAAAGTTTTCCTATCCACTTTAATGACAACATAAAACATCACAATGTCTTTCAAAGATTCTTAATTCCTCTTGCTCATAAAATGGTTCATATTTGTCCGCTAGGCTTGTGAGTGACACTTAAAAGTTTTGCGCCACTGTTTGATGGGGTTTGATACAAGAAGATGTAAGTTTCTCTCTTTAAATGAATTATTTTTAATACTGAAGACAATTTGAATGAGTGCCATCTTTAAATAAATTACTGCTCTTATAGAAATACTAAAACTGGAGATAGAATTCGCAGAGCGCTTTGGATTCGTTCATAATCAATGTAACCTACCAGTAATATCTTTGTAATTTCTTCAAAAATAATCTCTGAATCATTATAGGCTTGTGTATTGGTCTCTATTATTCAGTCAACAAATTGATTGATTGTTAATCAGGCAATCTTAATGGTTCAGCGCAATCAAGTGTTGAAAGGTGAGACGTTTCTATACCTCTGATGGTACAGCATTGAAAATCCCGTAACACCGGCACAGAAGAGAAAGGGTTGAAGAGGATCAACCTGAAGCAAAGGATAAGACACTCAGTTCGAACTTTACTCTCAAAGAGTTAGTGTATCTCAACTTATGCTCCAATGAGGCAAAGAGATCTTTCTTTCACTTTTTTTCAGAATCTTTCACTAATGTTTTTTTTTTTTTTTTTTTTTTGGGGGGGATGTAGAATGGACTCTTTAATAGTCAGGAATTTAAGCCGTATTATCTGAAGGAAGATATATAAAATTAGTCAAAACCTGGAGTAAGTAAGTAAAGAATGCACATCACATCAAAAATATTACTATCCAGAGCTACTCGACCCTCACAACTCCCATCCCTAAGCATTTCATACAAAAGCACAAAAAAAGATAAATTTATGGTTATTACTGGAATTCTAAACAAAACTTTGCCATCTCCACCAAGCGCTGTGTAGGCGTTCTGGAATTTACTTTGGCCAGGAAGGAAGAGTGTCCAGTTCTGATACGTGAACACCTCTCCCAAACACTTAGCTTCCCAAGAGTCAACACTTGTACTATGCAACTCTGATCTGCTCCATATCTAACAGCGTTAAACTCTCTGAAAGTGAAGTATTCAAGGGATGATGTGCGCATACGGGTTGAGGTGTGGCTTCCTGTCTTTCAGATCATCAGGAGGCGGGACTTAGGCATTTTCAAGGGGCGCGGCACAAACCCAAAGCTGGAGATGCCGAAGCGGAGAGACATTCTTGCCATTGTGTTGATCGTGTTGCCCTGGACGCTGCTCATCACCGTTTGGCACCAGAGCGCAATTGCCCCCTTACTGGCTATCCGCAAGGGTAAAGACCACGCCCCATCCCAGCAGAGGTGTAACACAGGGCCATCTCATGCTCATTCTAATCCATATTTCTTTGCATGGCCATTCCTTCATCATTAGCAGTCAGCTCTAATCTCGCTGGTCAGCCCAGATGGTGCTTTTCAGGACTAATGCACTCCACTCAGAGGCAAACAAGAGAGTTCAAGACTTGGAGTCAGGCTTCCACATATTTTTTTTTTTTTTTTTTTTTTAATCAACATTATGAAGACGTAGGCCAGCGCAAACAGTTTGTGCCATTTTCTGGTACAAATGGCTTAGGTAAGATATCTTGCTTCTAAATATCCAACAAATTGGAACTAAAGCTAATCTTGCACCACAAGCAATCTGAAAATCTATTCTCTGCACGGTGGGGTCAGGTGAGGTGGTAAACTATACCATGAAAGAAAATTGCTAATGTAACTACCAATTTTTATTCAAAATTCAGGCTTTTGTTTCCGGTTGCTCGCTTGTAGATCGTGTCCCTTGTCCATATGCTCTGTTTTCTCTTAGATGCTCTGCATGAAACAATTTGCTCCACATCAATATTTTAAAATTTTCTGCCTGCAGGCAGCTTTAGAAGCCAGGAATTGTCAAGCTGGCATAACTCTGATTGTGGCCCGCGCTTAACACTGCATCAATATCAATAAGGTCTTTATAGCACAAAAAACCTCGGCCTACATTGCCTGCCTAGTTGAGACTCCCAGCGTTATTATCCCTGCCCTCAATTACTCAGGCTACTGCTCAGCATTTGCTGATGAGCCATATTTTACATATTTTTTCTACATCTCTTCTTGGAGCGAAACTGTTTGAATTCCTGACCAGACTTTTCGCCTCAATTTCAAAACCACTTTAATCAAACACATACTTTAATAAGCCACATACTCAAAACGGTCCCTAAAAGCGTTGCCACGTTTTGTAAATATTACAGCAAATATAGCAGTTTTTACAGTTTCTTGTGAAATTAAAAAGGAAAACACCTCAATGATACTCCCTTCCACCCTGTTCTATCACAACCGCTTTGCCATTGTTCATTATTCAATACGTGGGTCGTTCATTCTAACAGCATGGTGCTTTATCCTCACCAATAACAGGACATTTTTCCCAAGCCTTTGCATTTGTTACATTTGTTTCATTTGTTTAGAAAACCGTCAAAGATAGTGTCATTAAATTGTCTTTGGGTGTCTCTTGAGTCTCAGTATTGGGCTTCAACAGACTGGCATTAAACCTTCTGTCAGTGACCACAGCATTAGCCAGGGAGGGAGAGATCAGCAAAGGCATTTAACTCCTCTTAACAAGGAATGTGGACAAGCATTCACAGCACAGGGAGGGTGAAATACAGCAGTGGCTAGCGATTGAAAACAGGTCATGACCAATCATTAACTTTAAGAGATTGTTTGAGCTTCCCCTATTGCCAGTTCAGGAGCCGCCACTGTTAGCGACATACAGTGCCTAACAGCATATGTTGCATGGCCAGCTACAATCTACTGAGCTGTATGCTCTCAGTGGTCAGAAATGCAGATTTGGAGGCTATCAGCTGACATTTTGTGGCTAGCGGTGCCGCTTTGGAGGATGGTACAGAAACCTGTCAACAGCGCTGTGCTTTTGAATTCCCAATGAGTAAAGCACCAAGAAGGCAGTTAGACTGAACCGGCCTCTCATTATTCCTGCCACTTCACAGAGAGAGACGGTAGACAAAAACACTAACAGGAACTCCTGCTCTTACCTTTCGCAGCCTGTCTCCACCTAGTAAAAGAAATCTTTATCGTACCAGAGAGGCTGGCCATCCGTCGTCACCGTCTCTCAGGTACTGGCCTCTTAGATTCCTCCACGTACCCGACATACAGAGCACCCCCTGGGGGCCCACTAACACCTCATCGTTTTTTTTTCTCCACTGTAGACGATGGGGCTGAGGGTCGGCGAGAATCAGGGCAGGGGTCCGATTCCAAGGAGTACTGTTCCTCGGACAAGGACATTGTGGAGGTGGTGCGGACAGAGTACGTCTACACCCGCCCACCACCATGGTCGGACGTGCTGCCCACGATCCACGTGATCACGCCCACCTACAGCCGGCCAGTGCAAAAGGCAGAGCTCACGAGGCTGGCCAACACCTTCTTGCACGTGCCCAACCTGCACTGGATCCTGGTAGAGGACTCACAGAGGCGCACCCCGCTGGTCACCCGCCTCCTCCACGAGACTGGCCTCAACTACACCCATCTCAATGTGGAGACACCGCGGAACTACAAGCTGAGGGGCGACGTGCGGGACTCCAGGATTCCCCGTGGGACCATGCAGAGGAACCTGGCTCTGCGCTGGCTGCGGGAGACTTTTAACCTCAACAACAGCCAGCCAGGCATCGTTTACTTCGCTGATGATGACAACAGCTACAGCCTAGAGCTGTTCGAAGAGGTCAGTGACCCCCGTCAAAGAAACCTAAGTCCCCATTTCCAGTTTTTAGAATTTAGGTCCCATTGCAATGCTTTTTGACCCGGGGAGTAAACATTCTCTGACATTGTTCTGTCTCATCGCATAACTCAGAATGCATTAAGCTTATCATTTGTTAATTCAACAATTTCCATCATTTTAATTAAGATTGAACTTTCATCTGCGCTGAAAAAACTCCAGTGTCATATCCAATCAATTATCCTCTTGCAGTACAGTATGTTCTGAACAGGCGGTGGCAATGTTATTCCCTATGCAAAAAGAAAAAAGAGAGGTTCTTCGTGAGCAAAACTCCTTTTGTGTCCTCGATCCGTAACTACTGCATTGGTGCTAAATGTTGCTGAGAGAATTGCAGATATGCATTCAGCTACTACTTTACTCTCACAATGAGAAGACAATTTCTTTCAGTTAGGATCAGTGCCCAAGAATATGGATCAATTTCACTCCACTGCCTTTAGTGACCCATGAATCTGATATTCAGTTCTTATACTTTCTTTCATAGATGAAAAAAGAAGCAGACTACTGGATGAAAGGTCAAAGGTAGAATGTTCAGGCCAATCTTTAGTGTCCCAGACTCCTTAAGATTTATGAGTAGCTGGCCAAATCTCTGTAAACTTATGGTTAAGAGTTAACTACTAGCAATCGCAACGACTTCCATTAAGGTGCATGGGATGCTCATAAATATAGACAAAGCACTGCATTGATGTGGTTATTATAGTATCTCCCTTTATGGTCACAAAACACCCACCCCCATCAGGATTCATAATGGCCACCTCTGCGGGTCAGTGTAAGGACCATGGGAGATGTCTGTGTGTTCAGCGCTGGCTAATACCCACAGTCAGTCAGGTTTCCGCTGCAGTCTGTTACATTGAATCTGGCCCAGAGGACAGAGTTGTAAATATCCCCCTTTATCTGTCTCGCTGCAAAGGTTTAATAATTCTGCTCGGGACAGATGAGAGGGCTGTGGCAGGGTTAATGTACCATAAAGCATCTATACTGCGAGCCTAGGACCGGTTCCAGCTGTATCGGGAAGGAACGCAACGTTTTACAATAATGAATCCCAAGAGTGTGGTGGCTGGGTAGACACTACGCCTTCAAGGTTCCACAAATAGACCCTGGAGCCTCAAACTGAAGGGCAGAATCGCCTGCAGGGCTACCAGAGTCACAGCCACTGTACGCTTTGTTAAGCGGGCACTGTGGCTGCAATGACCAAGATCAAGTGCCAGAAACTTCAGATGAATTCATTAGGCTTTAGCCCTGTTCAAACAGTCCCACAATGTACTTACCTTGTCATACTGAAAGCAGAGGGCCTGCATCATTCTCTTCCATCTCCATGGCAGCCAGCGATGACAAATAAAATGAATGAAAAAAGGCGCCACCCCATTGAGGTAAATTAATAACCCATAATGCGTGCATCTCTCGCTGCAAGGAAAATAATTCAATACACAGAGCATAGAGATGGCAGCCATTAATAATTCAGTTTGTATTTTTAAAGAATGCCTGTGTCACCATTTCAAACAGAAATGCTTATTAAACAGAACTTATCTATTTATATTTGCTAGCAGCTCATTTGCCCTTCTCACTACACACCATGAGCTATGTTGTGGAACAGTCCTTTTAAAATAGAAGTACCCCAGTCAGTAACACATTTACTGGTGACACTTCTTACCATCAGTCCAGGGACTACAGATGTAAAATAGCCTTTTGGCTAATTCTGGTGCATTTACATTTTTGTATTCTCTTAGAAAAAATGTTTTATTAATGTACGTTGTCCCTGACAAATAAACCTGAAATAAACAAATAAAATAAACTCAGCTATGGCTAATGTAGCTTGATTTAAAATGCACTGCAGAGTGTAAGGGAGCGCATTTAAGCTTCTGTTTTGTTGTTGTTGGTTTTGATAAAAAAGCAAAAACACCCAGAAAGGTGTCATCTCTCAAAAAAAGTTATTTTCTGTACAACAAAATTTATGCCATGGTACTATTCGGATAAGCCCTCTTGTTAAATCAGTGATAATAGTTAGAAGAATAAGAACAGCAACAACAATCATAATACACTCTTTTTTTATACAAGAACCTTTTTTATAAGAATGTTGAGGCAAAATAAAAGCCCCAAAATAAAGAACATGTTAGGGACTGTTAGGGACAACTTGTGGCTGAGAACAAATACTTAAGTAAGGAACTCATAGTGCGATAACAGAATGGAAAGATTTGTCACTAAACTGGAGCATTCATGAGTGTTTAATCAGCTGCTTAAAATGTGAACTATGGCAACAATATGTAGTACTCCATAATTAATGAAAACAACATCTTTTAAAAAGATTTCTAAACTGAAAAAATAAGAACATTTAAAAGACATTAATGGCATAATTTCTCAAAATTTTTTGTAACATTCAAGGTCAGCCCCAAAAATTGACATTCTAATAAAAAAAGAGCGTTGAAGAAGAAGCATCATTTAAAAAAAGAATAACAAATCAAGTTTTGCAGAAGCAATCAGATGGCATTGCTTTATAAATGGTATGAACCTGAGATGTCAAATTAAATCCCTGGGGCCACAGTTTTTTTTTTTTTTTTTTTGCTATGGGGCTAGAAGGCTGCAGTGTTTCACTGGTATTTTTAAACCATTACCATTAAAAAAAATGGAATGGACTGGAATTATTTCAGTGAGACAATTATGATCTGAATGAAATGTTTCAATTCCATGTATAAATGAAAGCCAACAAACATTTATTTCTTAAATCAAGCTGACACTTGAATGCAGTTAACTTCCTAATTGACTGAGTCATCAAGCCAGTATGCTATCTACCGGCTTAACTCACTCTCTCCCACATTTCTTTCATTTGCTTGTATCTTTAGTTTTCTCTTAGTTTTTGTTTTGACACTGAAAAATGTGGCATCGTTTCTACAGGCCTTGTATTCTCCGCTCAATAAATGTGATTTGAGACAGGAGTGCCTTAATAGAGCTATCAAGAAACAAAACACAGAAACTTGCCTCCCTGTGTGCACACCTGTCGGCTGGGCTAATGACATCAAGGTGACAAAAATCTTTTTTAAAGGCAACAATTTAGGCAGCCAGATTCAAATCAAGATATGTTGTTTTCTGGAAGACTGAGTGTATATTACACAGATTAAACTGAAAGAAAACCAAACAGATATCGCAGATGTGTAATTGTTGTGCATGAAGGGAATGCTGGATACTGAAGTTGAGCATCTCTGACAAACAGGCCTTCCCACTGTCATTTCCAGTGTTCTCACCAGGATTTTTTTGCAGCGTAGGGGTAATGACTGGCTGGGGGTCCGGGGGCCGCCTAGACCCCTCTGGGGTCCAGGGGTAATGCCTCTGTGGGGGACCCGTGGGAGCAAAGCCCCCCGGAAGCTCTGGCATTTTAGTGCATTTGGAGGTGTTATTTTTCAATTTTGAGTGTCCCTTTTAATGATAACCTTTTGCTCAGGGCCTTGACACAATATTCAAGTTCAAGGAAACTCACAGCGAGAAAACTTAGCTTCATGAACCCCTTCTGTATGACTGTTCAACACCAAGGATGATCTGGCAATCAGTTTTCTCTACCCTTCCCCCATCCTCTGTTGTTCTTACTGTTTTTAGAGTCAGGCAAGTCCATTCTGAGATATTGTCCTCCCATCTTTTTCTTTTGCCTACCAAGTTATTTTTTGGAAACAAGGAACCTATTCTGCTAAGTGTGATCTGATCTGAAGGCCTGCAAGTGCGACCAATAATATTGAATGCAAGACAGAGTTGCAGAAAGCCCACTGAACTTCATTTTTCTGAAGAATACAAACAAGTTCTCGCCATTACAATGTACATACAGAGCATAAAGAAATTATGTCTGACTGACAACTCACCAAATCAAATGGTGAATCCAAAGTATTACTATTACAAATTGTGACAAATGTACAACTGCACTAATGCCCTTTTACCTTTACTTTACATCATTACCTATCGTAACATTTTGCTTAAGTCTCACATTCAGGCGCCAGGGCGAAATACACTGCAATATTCCCACGCTTGGATGCTGACATGTTTCCAAAAAAAAATCGCCGATACACTTAAATACACTTAGCCGCTGCCCTACTTCTGCAGGCCGCGCGGAACGTGGGAAAAAAGTTCACAAACTCTAACCTTTCTGTAACGATGTAATGTTGTGGCAAAGTTCCGAAAACGTAGTCAAATCTCTCTGCAGAAATTTTGCCGTTGACTGACTGACGCAGCATAGATCAAATGTGACCCCGCCAGTGGAAACCCGGGGAAAGTCGGTTTTTGGCGATGTACAGTTTTTTTTTTTTTTTTTTTAAACAAAGTCATTCTGCATCACGTAAGGAATATTCTGTGAAAAAAATCTAACCGATATCTTTAATATTGACCGAGGTGGCCTGACATGTCTTCAAATTAGACTGGTTAGCTTCACAAGACGTTCATCTATAAAAGTTATAGATTACAGATTATTATGTCAGAAATTATTTCTGACATTTCCGAGGTGATGCGACGCAATCCATGGAGAAATCCTCGCAACTCTTCTGCCATACAATGACCGTCTTTACAATGGTGCGCTCTGATCTTATCGTCTACATTCATTTTCAATGGTAGAAAAGACGTTCCTAAACCGAATGACAATCAAATTATCGGGTGTTTATCCGCCGAATATTTATCCGTTCATTGAAAGACAGCGTAGCGGCCTCAGTCACAGCGTAGCGGGCCAAATTTACGCTGAAATTCGCTGGCGAGAACACTGCATCACATCCTTGATGTGAAGAAGGGCATGCCGCTACAAGGAACATTATCACCAGTGTACTCTCAGTGACATGCGGGTCAGAAGCACGCCAGAGGTGTTAGCAGCCCCCCAGGGTGGTGCACTGGGGAAACGGCTGCTCTACTCACTCTGCAGTGGTCACTGTTACATCCTTGCGTTGTGTTCAGATTTTAAACCCTATTATGCCTAGTGTTTAACGCATTCCCCCAATCTTACCCACTCAAATAGACTTTCTCCTCCCCTACTTATGGAAATCTGTTTAGCTGTCTTTTGAGGTAAGGAGCCCCTGATGCATCCAATATTGATACTGCACCAATTTACTGTATATTTATATGCACAGTGCTGTGAAAAAGTATTTGCCCCCTTCCTGATTTCTTCTATTTTCACATATTTGTCAAACATAAATGTTTCAGATCATCAAACTAATTTTAAATTTAGACAAAGATAGTCCGAGTGAACACAAAATGCAGTTTTTGAATGATTTCCTTTATTGAAGCAAAAAAGCCATCAAACCCAACCTGGCCCTATGCGAGAAAGTAATTTCCCCTTTAGTTAATAAGTCAACCAATTTAATTTATAATTGTTTTGATAATAATTTCAATTTCACTAGACTCACTCAGACATGATTACTGCCAGCCCTGTTGAACATATACATCCCTTGTACAACCTGTCTTATAATGAAAATAGGCAAAAAGCAGCACATGATGCCCTGATCTAAGGAAATTCAAGAACAGATGAGGAACAAAGTTGTTGACATCCATCAGTTTGGAAAAGATTAGAATTCCATTTCTAAAGCTCTGGGACTCCAGCACACCACAGTGAAGGTAGTATCTACAAATAGAGAAAACTTGGAACAGTAATGAACCTTCCCAGAAGTGGCTGGCCCACCAAAATTTCTCTAAGAGCGCTTCAACATCTCAACCAAGAGGTCATGAAAGAACCCAGGCTAACATCCAAATAAACTGCAGGCCACACTGGCTCCAGTTAAGGTCAGTGTTCATGATTCCACAAAAAAAAAAAAAAAAAAAAAAAAAGGAGACTGGGCGAAAATGGCATCCATGGGAGAGCTGCTTGGTGAAAACCACTGCTGACCAAAAATAACCTCATATTTGCCATAAAACATCTTGATGACCCCCAAGACTTTTGGGGTAGAATTCTGTAGACTGATGGGTCAAAAGTAGATTGTTTTGGAAGATATGGGTCTCTTTACTTCTGGCGTAGAGCTAACACAGTGCACCACAATAAAATCACCATACTAACAGTCAAACACGGTGTCGTTAGTGTGATTGTCTGGGGCTGCTTTGCTACTTCAGGACTTGGGCAACGTGTCGTAATTGATGGAACCATGAACTCTGCTTTCCACCAGAAAATTCTGAAGGAGAATGACTGGTTATCAATTTGTGACCGAAAGCTAAAGCACAGTTCGGTTATGCAGCAGAAAAACAATCAAAAAACACAAACAAGTCCACTTTTGAATGACTCAAAAGGAGCAAAATGAACATTTTGTAGTGGCGCAGTCAAAGTCGTCTTGAATCCAATGGAGATGCTGTCGCATGACCTTAAACGGGCAGTTCATGCTTAAAAATGCCCCAAAGTCGCTGAATTAAAGTAATTTTGCAAAGCAGAATAGGCCAAAATTCCTCTACAGTGATGTGAAAGCCTCATTGCCATGTATCACAAACATTTCATTGCAGTTGTTGCCGTTAAGGATTGCACAACCAGTAATTAGATTTGGGGGGGGAATTATTTTTTTCACAATGGTGATATAGGTTTTGAATAACTCTAACTTCAATAAATTAAATGATCATTGAAAGTCTGCATTTTATGTTTAATCATGTAGTCTTTGTCTAATATTAAAATTAGTTGGATGATCTGAAACATTCAGATTTCACAAATAAGCAAAAACAGATTAAATCAGGAAGGGGGGAAATAGTCTTTCACTGCGCCCCACTTAGATGATAGGTACCATTAGCCACATACCCATGGACTCGCTCATACAAGCACTATCCCTCTCTCCGCAGATGCGTTCAACACGAAAGGTGTCAGTATGGCCGGTGGCGTTTGTAGGGGGGCTACGCTACGAATCCCCCAAAGTCAACGCCGCCGGCAAGGTCTATGGCTGGAAAACGGTCTTCGACCCACATCGGCCCTTTGCCATTGACATGGCAGGATTCGCCGTCAACCTCCGCCTCATCCTCTTTAAGCCCCAGGCTTACTTCAAGCTCCGTGGAGTCAAGGGCGGGTATCAGGAGAGCAGCCTACTACGGGAGCTGGTCACCCTCAACGACTTGGAGCCAAAAGCTGCTAATTGCACTAAGGTGACATACAGAATTAACCTTATTGAACATATTACATTTGTATTTTACACTGAGTATTCAAGTATGAAATTCGAATAGCAGATTGCCTTATTTTTGGACATCAAGCAGTTTACTGTCGTGAATAAGATAGGGGCCATAGAGCCAGTTTTATAGACAGGCACAGACTAAATACAATAAAATAGACTAAATAAAATATTGAATATTTTGAATGGAGAAACTAGCTCCAATGTAGTTCCAAGGTTTCTGTAATTAGAGCCCTTGACTTTGACTGAAAGCCTGTTCAGATCAGAAGAGGCCAGAGATAGCAGAGCAGGTGCTCGTACAGATCTGGATTTTGAGGCGACATAGCACTGCTCTGCACATTACCACTAGCTCTTCAGAGGCTGTAAACAGAGGAAGTGGTAACTGGTTCTAAAATTCAGCAGGACCAGGCCAGTCGGAACAGGGGAATGGATGAGGGGCAGGCATCATTTGAGGCAGGCATAGCAGGAGAGGCAGAGCTGGGGGGGTGGTGGTGGTGGTGGTGGGGGGGGTTATATACGTGCTCTGAAGCTTCTTCTCATAATCTGGTTCTTCAAAGAGTGGCTATTAACCTCCTCAACACCTGGGTACAGCTGCGAGCATTATTCATTTCCAGTGCTGCCGAGAGGACAGGCTCATCTCCGCGCCGCTCCCTGACAGAAAAGCCGCAGAAAATGAATTGTGTGCCACTCTCCTTCCCTTTCTGTTAAAGTTTATTAGGCACATCCTGGCCCCTTCACACTGGCAAACCTCCAAGTTCTGCACTCCAATATTTGCGCAAGGAGCTGTTGCCTTGGTGATGAGGATCGATAGAACCTTTGACTGGCTCCGAAAAGAAACCATAGCTTTTGTTCTGTTTTCTTTCTTTGTCATAAATCGCAGAGGAGTGCAGTGAAAAAAAGGCCATTTCTGCAAAAAAAAGCATTTCCAACCTGCTGCCTCCTGTTTAAAAACATTATTTCCTTCCAATCCTCAATGCTGAGGCCATTATTAATCGGAACAGGAGGAGTCAAAGCTTAATCCTGGACCGAAGCTGAAGGACTGGAAACACCCTAACACTCTCTGCTCACTACTGCATCTGGTGGGGCTCACTGCAACTCACATTCAAGATTTTCAAGTCACAGACATGGCTCTAATCCTTGCAGTCCATCCCCCCCGCCATTTATAACCTGGAAATACTGTGTTTCCCTCCCACATGATCAGTGTTGACAATTTCTGTTGACAATTTTGGGCAACAGCAAGCAGGCTGGCAGGGATGCTTAGTCGCAACTTGCTTGACTGGTTGTATCTCGTTCGAGCCCCCAGTGAGGCTTAGAATTATGACTTGATCTGGAGTGATGAAGTTGGGAAAAATTCTGCAGTTGCAACCTTGAGCAATATCCTTAACCCCAAATATTTCCCCTGGGGCTTTACCCCGTTTCTATCCCTGCTCACTTGAAACCGTTCTATCTGGCATTTCTACACGGGCATCCTTGAAAAAGAGAAACACAATGTAAATAAAAGTTTTAAACAGGGTTCCCGCGGATCCTTAAAAAGTCTTAAAAGCTATTATATTCCGAAATCCAAAAATAAGGCCTTAAAAAGCATTAAAATGTCTTAAATCCGGTATCCAAAAATCTTAAAAATCAATCTCATCTCGTACTATGTCGCACAGATCAGAATAGCGGAACCGATTCGCTCATTTAGAAAATATTGAACGGTTGTCGGCGAAATTTCTTGCAACAGAGTTCTGCACAGACGACATTCCTCATTAGCATACCAGCGAATTACATTGCTCCGGCGACAAATGTTGCAGACTCTGATTGGTCACTTTCTACGCGATCACATAACCTCCTTTAACGTTAACTGAAGTTGAAGGCAAGCAGACAGTTCGCGCTGAGACATCGTTTCATTGCCAATTTCAGCTACACGACACCATTATGTTTGCGATGGTGTATTACGTTTTTCTTCGGATTATATGACCATCTTGCTGGCTTGCTATCGCTATTTAAAGAAAATCTTTGCTAATAATCATCATATTTATGCGATGTCATTTGGTTTTGCCCTAACTTCACAAGCTAGCTCGCTGTAACAGCGATTGCACTTGAGCTAGCCAGCTAGTAAATCTGCTGTAACACCCCAAAAATCTGAAAGTACAGTTCGGACGCAGGAAAGTGCCGCAAAATACATCCAACAAGTTCATGCCTATTACAGCTAGCTAAGTTAGCAAAGTTAGAGCAAAATGAAATCATATCTCTTAAGTATGACGATTATTTACAAAGATTGTTCGCAGTTAACATCAACTAGATGGCTATATGATCTAATGATCATAACATAATACGCGATTGCGCACGGCACATAGCAGTATAATCAAAGACTAAACTGGGGCGCGTTTCCCGAAATCACAGATGCTAACTTACATTGTTGGACCCATTGACTGTGAATGGACGAACGATGCAAGTTAGCAACAACGCTTTTGGGAAACGCACCCCAGAATAGCCAGTATCTTTGGCATGACGGAGTCCAGTAACCATGGCATAAAAGTTATTTAGGACCTTTAGGATGCCTCCATAGAGCGTGCAAGCGGTCCCCGGAAACTGAGTGGCTGGTATGCCAATGAGGAAAATCATTTTTCAGCCACATACCAAATGCATGTTTACTGTTGCGATGTACATATTTTGCCAGTGGCAAAATTTGTCAATAACCGAAAGTATAACATCCAGCATGCTTGCAAAACTTAAATAGGTGGTTACGTAAAACGGAAAAAAAAATATTTATATGTTCATACATATTATGTGTGTTAATGTGTTTGTGTTCATATTTTAATGGTTTCATTAAACATTCCAAAATTGTCCCTAAATCTGAGAAATTGATTTTGTTGCTTGCTTTTTTCCTCATGAGATTGACCGTAAATTTTATTTTGAGTGGCATTAAAAAAGTCTTAAAAAGTATTAAATCTGATCTGCCCAAAGCTGCAGGAACCCTGTTAAAGAACTGTTTTCATTGGGAGTAAGCACAGCTGCTGCCCTGCTGGGCAGTAGTGCTGTCACCATCGATCAGTCTTCAGGAAAAACCTTAGGTATTGGAAAACAGAGGCTCAAAAAGAGAGGTCTTTGACTCCAGTGCCACCCTTTCTGTCATCAAACTCTTCATTACAAGAGCCGCTGAACTTATAATAATGATGCAGTCAGCCATATTGCTTACATAGGCAAATGCTTCAGCACCATATAAATCTGCAAAAATAGTTATGTTCAGAACATTTAGTCTGAATATCAACCGCCCAGGAACTGATAATGTTGTGTATGCTTGGTCAGTGGTTCTCTGCGTTGCTCTTGGTTAACCCAATGTGTATGTTGGTTTACGTTCCAACCTCAACTGCAATCACAATGTTTAAAAACTGTTAATTTTTTTTTCTTAATCAGGTCCTTTTTCATGTCGAAAGGAATTATTCACCCGCTAACCTCATATTCAGACATAGCTATAGCCGCATGTGATTTCAAATTAATATTCAGCTTCACTGCTAACATTTGTGACTGAATGACCAAAGACAATGGTGACTGAAATGGGCCGTAGTTGCAATGCTGAATGTGACTTTTTATTCCTTTTACACAATGCTGATTTAATTCCTTATCATTTGCCCTGACTTTGAATTTGTCCTTCGCTACTAAATTGCTAGTTTTTGTGGCTCATGTCCACGGTTACAACTGAGAGACGCCCACTATTCTGTCAAATGCAAGCAATCAAATATTGTTTCATGAAAGTTTTTGCAGTGCATCACAATGTGAAAATGACAGTTTTTTTTTTTCTTCATTTCAGATACAATGTGGCTTAATATTGTAAATAATCCATCTGAGTATTAAATTCACATAATAAAGACAAAGTAACAGCTTGCCAAAGTACCGGAAACAAAAATTTGGTTGTGACAAAAACCAGCACACACAGGGGTTCCCCAGGACCGACACTGAAAGCCACTGTGAAAACCTATGCCATGAAAACTTCTATATTCAGTGACATGTCAAAAGGTATCTTGAGCTTCTATTAATTTTTGGCAAGAGACATGCTGTGAAGATTTAAATTTTTGGATTTTTTCCCCCCCATAGATTCTTGTATGGCACACCAGAACGGAAAAGCCTGTTCTTGTAAATGAAGGGAAGAAAGGATTCACAGACCCAAATGTGGAGATTTGACATCTTTCCTCACCTGGTAAACCATTAGTCCTCACAAGTCAAAAAAACACTGTAGATAACCTTAACATTTTTATGTGTCATAGTAGCAGAAAGAAATCAATACAGCTGTCACAGACATGCAAGAACATCTGGAAATAGCCCAGAAATACAACACAAATCAGAAAAAGTTGGGACAGTAAATTAAATTATATTTAAAACTTAACGCAGAATATTATCTTTGACCTGTATTATGTTGAAAACAATAAAACAGCATGTTATTTAATGTTTCACCTCATGAGTTTCATAGATTTTTCAAAATAAATTCATTTCAATTTTGGTTCTTGCAATGCATTTCAAAAATGCTGGGACAGAAAAGTATTTACCACTGTGTTATGCAGTCATTCCTGTTCACAACTCTTTAACAAACATTTAAGGAATGATGAAACCATTAGGTGATTAAATGTTTCAGTTGTAATTTTGTCCCATTCACCTTGCAAGAAAAGTCTTACGGTGTTCAACAACAGGGTGTTCATTATTATTATTATTATTATTAGCTCCGCTGCCGAGTGGCGCGGGAGCTATGGTATGGGGCTCCGTCCGTGCGTGCGTGTGTGCGTCCGTCAACAAAAACTTCTACATTTTGCTTCATCTCATCAACTATTTCAGTTACAGGTTCCCAAGTTTCACTAGACAGGCATTTCATAAAAGCCAACAAATGACATGCCTAAAGGTGACCTTGGCCTATTTTTTCAAGGTCACTGGCCTAAAAATATCACCAAAAACTTGGACATTTTACTTTATCTCATCAATTATTTCAGTTACAGGCTCCTAATTTTTACTGGACATACGTCTCATAAAGGCCTACAAATGACGAGCCTAAAGGTGACCTTGGCCTATTTTTTCAAGGTCACTGGCCAAAAAATATCACCAAAAACTTCAACATTTTGCTTTATCTCATCAACTATTTCACTTACAGGCTCCTAATTTTCACAGGACATGCACCTCAAAAAGGCCTACAAATGGCTTCCCTAAGGGTGACTTTGGCCTCTTTTTTCAAGGTCACTGGCCTAAAATATCACCAAAAACTTAAACATTTTGCTTTATCTCATCAACTATTTCAGTTACAGGCTCCTAATTTTCACTGGACATGCATCTCATAAAGGCCTACAAATGACGTGCCTAAATGTGACCTTGGCCTATTTTTTCAAGGTCACTGACCTAAAAATATCACCAAAAACTTCGACATTTTGCTTTATCTTATCGACTATTTCAGTTACAGGCTCCTAATTAGTTCCCGCCACCCGAGTGGCGCGGGAGCTATGGTATCGGGCTCCGTCCATGCGTGCCTCCCTCAACAAAAACTTCGACATTTTGTTTATCATAATGGCGGGAGCTTCTGGGACCGCCAGTGCCCTATATTTGCATTTTGCATTACAAAATGCACCACACATTCTCTATGGGAGACAAGTATGCAGGCCAGTCCTGCACCTGCACCGTCTTCTTAAGCAGCTGTGTGTCCCATTTTCTTGTTGAAAGATAGGCATTTGGGTATCCCAGGAAAATATGTCAGTTCGACGGCAGCATATGTTGCTCCAAAATCTCTGTACTTTTCAGCATTAATGGTGCTTTAACAGAGGTGCAAATTATCCTTGCCAAGGGCAATGATACAACACCATACCGTGACAGAGCATGGCTTTTGGTCTTGTTATTGTCAACAGTCTGGGTGTCCATTTCCCCCACAGAAGACCTCAAATATTTATTCATCTGACAGTAATACACATGCTACTATGTGATGATCCATCACAGATGCCCTCTAGCCTAGAGAAGTTGTAGGTGGTTCTGGACACTGTTAACATAAAGCTTCTTGTTTTCTGAGTGATGGGAGATCACAAGTATTCAGCTTAGACTTGTGCCCTGGCCCTTTATGCACACAAATTCCGCCAGATTACTTTAATCATCTTATTAACTCTAAAGGGTGAATTATCCAAATTTCACCCACCTATTTTAAGGAGCATTGATTTTAAACCTTTCGGTAATTTTTTTCAAGTATTTATGGGCAAATTGGTGATCCTGGGCCCATCTTTGCTCCTGAAGGACAAGGCTACTCCTGCATCCTCTTTTTGTACCAATTCATGATTACAATCACCTGCTGCCATCAGCTTTTTCAAACTAAATCGTTTTCAAATTTGTACCTAATTTCTAGTCCTAAATTACCTGACATTTTTATTTATTCCAATGCGCTCCTGCCACAACCACGCCCCACAATCATGACAACAGTTCAGGATCGATTTCATTGGTTGCTAACCAGAGCAGTTGATCAAGACTCCAGAGAACAATCAAACCCTAACCCTTATCTGAAGCCAAACCGTAATCAATCCTGAGCCAATCCAAAAAATAATCGAATATGTCAGAGCCTAGGGGGCATGGTTATGGCAGAGCTTATGTCCCAGTCACCCCTGTCCCACTTTTTTGGAATGTGTTGCAGGCCCGAATGGCAGGAATAGATGTATTCTCATCATTAAAATTGAGTTCACCAAACAAAATGCTAAATACCTTGTCTTTTTACTTTCTTCAATGAAATACATGGCAAAGTAAATTTAGAGGTCACTACTGTCTGTTTTCATGTGCATTTTCCATACCGTTCAATGGTTTACTTGTGCAGTGGTCAATGAAGTTGGGGTTCCGACAGGGATATGCAACTGCCTTAAGACTGTTCAGCGTACTGTATGCGGCATCTTACTGATACTTCAATGTAATCTGTGCAGGTCTCTGATTTCGATCAGAAGCCATGTCTGGGCCCGGTCATCTGACTGGAACAGGCAGAAGAACACAGGACATAAGGAGCCACACGTTTAAGAAACGTACCCACAATGTCGCCACTATGTCTGAGGAGGATCTTTCCTCAATTCAAATGCATTGACTAAACTGAGTCAAGATTTAAATATTTTTTATAATATAGAGAGGGAAAATACACTTCAATAAGTAAGATTTTAAAGCACAGATAAGTACAAGATGGCAATATTAACCCATTTTTAGATAAAAGCGTTAATACATTTGGAGACAGTTAGGGAGACAAATGCCATAGCAACCCACACAGTGTCCAATGAAGTGCAGCAACCATAGCAACTCATGCAGTGTCCAATCAACAGAGGTAGCACAATGTCACCAACTGGGATAGTATAAGGAAAGGACTGTGTTGAAAGCCAACCAGAGAGGCATGCTCTACTGAAATTGGATTCCGGTACTTTGACCTTTGAGTCCTTCGGGGACCTACTTTTGCACAGAAGAGAGAGAGAGACAGAGAGCACTCCACTGCAAGCAACTTGGGCCTGGATTAGAAGATAAAAATATTTTTATTGAGATGGTTTGCTGTTGACCCCCTGCTCAATGAACCTGGCAGAATCGAGACCTTCCGTCATTTTGAACTGTTGGACTGCTGGACTGTTCCAGTTTGCTATTCAGTAAAAGGCAAGAGAAAAAAAGACAGGAAAAAAGACTATGATGAAAAAAGGACTGACATATTTTTTCCACACCTCCTCCAAGAATTTGGCTGCTTTTTCATCTGATCTTTTGAAATTCACATGCATCACCTTGATTTTGCTGAATTACTGACTCTACTCAACATTCTCTCTCCAATATTTTATATCACACTAGAGAAATGCAATTATATGTTTTGCCATCCCCTCACCTGCTGACATGCATATATAGAGACTCACTGTCTACCGTTTCACAAATCATGAGAGATGCACCATGCCTATGAGCAGTAAAAGAATTGTAAGGTAAGTTTGCTGAAAGAAATAGCACTTATAAATCCAGGGGTAAAATGTTACTGATTGTATTCTTCAACTTATTTAAAAAGAAAACTGTAAATATTGACAACCCGAACAATCAAGCGCTTCACTCTGTTATGTAAATTATGAAGCTGTAGAACTACTGTATTTATATAAATGTAAAATGACTAAAAGAAAAAAAGACAGTTTGTGATAAATTCTAATGAATTTAAATCTAAATGTTTGTCACTTAGAATCTAGTAAATCTTGCATTGACTAATGTCCTTCTAGAAGTTATATCACCTAGAAGAGCACTCAAACAGGCCTTTGCTCAGGTGTGTAAGGATATTATCAGCATTAGACCTCGAGTATGCAGTATCTAAAGTGACTAAGTGCAAGCTTGTTTTGGCACAGCATATAGAGCTTGTTTTAGCTCAGCAATATGGAATTGCACAGTGTAACTCACAAATCAAAAACAGTTATATCACAGCTTGTGGCAGTATCAAAAAGAGTTTTTTTTTTTTTTGGATAAGTGATGGATGACAGACAGACCTGTCTACTGCAATTCAAAAACTGCACTCAAACAGAAGTGTTTTCACCCATCTGCCAAAGTGATTCTTCATTGTACCTGCCATGCTGCTCTTCCCACACGATAGGGATACAAGGATGCTGTGCTTCATTTTACTGGGTCAAAATAAGTTGAGATCCTGCAGAAGAAAAAAAAAATGCTACATTGCAAGTTCACCAGCGCATCCCGAGAGCTGCTTGTCTTCTCAACATTGTCAGAGTCCCTGTCAGATTTATTACAACCACAACAAAGGATGCAACAAGCACAAGGACAGTATTATAGGAAGAGGTTCAAAAGTCTCCAGTTAGCCTCTGTCATAAGATGATCAGATCATATGTACTTTTTATTTTACTTGTGGTGGTTTATCACTATGTGTTGTACATTTAACAGGTGTCAACCCAAAACAGGTAGACGGCAACAACAGAATTAAAGAAAAATATGTTGAAGATGAAGGTAAAAGTTATGTGGCTTGCCGCAGGCCAGGGTCCCACATTGCACTGCTTTATGTCTAAATAGGGTGCCGAATTGGAACTGAATATCAAAATGTGAAAATACATATATTTAGTATCTAAGAATATTCAATGTGACATGAGGAATACTGCCGGAACATAAGAATATTGATTGAAAATTTGTTGACAATATAGATTGAAAATCAGAGAATACTGAGTGAAACCTGAAAATGTTGAATTGATCATGAGAATTTATGATGAAACCCATGGATATTGAATGAAAAGTGTGACAATATATATTGAAAACCTGAGTGCATTGAATGAAACGTCAATATGGTTGGTGAAACCTGAAAATTTTGAATGAAAATGGGACAATATAGATCAAAAAACTGAGAATATTGAATTTAACTCAAGAATATATGAGAAAACATGAGAATATTAAATGAAAAAGTGACAAAATAAAACAGAAACCGGAGCATATTGCATTAAGCATGAGGATATTCTCTGAACCCTGGTAATATTGGATGAAAACTTGACAATATAGATGTTAAGCCTGAAAAAATGCATGAAATGTGAGAACTTACGATGAAACCTGAGAGTACTGAGTGAAAATGTAACATAAATTAAAAACCTGAGAATATTGAATGAAATGTGCGAATATGCAGTGAACTAATAACAACCCCAATTCCAAAATAGTTGGGACAAAGTGTAAATTGTGAATAAAATCAAAATGCAATGACTTTCAGATCACATGAGCCAATATGTTATTTACAATCAAACATAGATAACATTTCAAATGTTGAAACTGAGACATTTTACATTTTTATCCACAAAATGAGCTCATTTCAAATTTTCTGGCTGCAAAAGGTCTCAAAAAAGTTGGGACACAGGCAAAAAAGGACTGAAAAAGCAATTAATACATAAGAGAATCAGCTTAAAGAACATTTAGCAAGTAATTACATTAACTGGCATCTGGTGTGTAACATGATTGGCTATAACAGAGATGTCTTAGAGAGGCTGAGTTTCTCAGAAGTAAAGATGGCCAGAGGCTATCCAACCCATGAAGACTTGCGTAAAAAAAATTGTGGAATGCTTTAAAAACAATGTTCCTCAATGTCAAATTGCAAAGGCTTTGAAGGTCTCATCATCGACAGTGCATAACATCATCAAAAGATTCAGAGAAACTGGAAAATCTCTGTGCGTAAGGGACAAGGTCAAGACCTTTACTGGATGCCCATGATCTTGGCCCCCCAGACGCCACTGCATCACTCACCGGCATGATTCTGTCATTGACATTACTAAATGGGCCCAGGAATACTTCAAGAAACCACTGTCTGTAAACACAGTCCGCCATGCCATCCACAGATGCCACCTAAAACTCTATCATGCAAAAAAAGGAAGCCATTGTTGAGCATGATCCAGAAGCCGCCCGTGTTCTGTGGGCCGAGGCTCATTTAAAATGGACTGTAGCAAAGTGGCAAAGTGTCCTGTGGTCAGACAAGTCCAAATTTGACATTCTTGTTGGAAATCATGGGCGTTGTGTCCTCCGGGCTAAAGACCACCCCTCCTGTTATCAGCATTCAGTTCAAAAGCTAGCATCTCTGATGGTATGGGGATGCATTAGTGCATATGGTGTGGGACACTTGCATGTTTTAAAAAGCATCATGAATGCTGAAAGGTATATAAAGGTTTTAGAGCCACATATGCTCCCCTCCAGACAACATCTATTCCAAGGAAGGCCTTGTGTATTTCAGCAGGACAATGCAAAATGACATACTGCAGCTATTACAACAGCATGGCTTCGTAGTAGAAGAGTCCGTGTGCTGAACTGGCCTGCCTGCAGTCCTGATCTTTCACCGATTGAGAACGTTTGGCGCATAATTAAACGAGAAGTCCGTCAAAGGAGACCCAAAACTCTCCAGCAGCTGGAAGCCTGTATTAAACAAGACTGGGATCAAATTCCAATGGCTAAACTCAAGAAACATTGAGTCTCCTTAATGCCCAGACGCCTCCAGTCTGTGTTAAAAAGAAGAGGGGATGCTACACCATGGTAAACAGGCCCCTGTCCCAACTTTTTTGAGACCTGTAGCAGCCATCAAATTTGAAATGAGCTCATTTTGTGGATAGAATTGTAAAATTTCTCAGTTTCAACATTTGCTATGTTATCTCTGTTCTATTGTGAATAAAATACTGGCTGGTGTGATTTAAAAGTCATTGCGTTTTGATTTTATTCACAATTTACACTTTGTCCCAACTATTTTGGAATTGGGGTTGTATGTAATGCCTTGCAATCAATGACTGCGTTGTGATCTCACTTTCGCAGCCTTTCCACAAGTGTTGAGGCCGCCACACAATGTTGACTGGTTCATTGAAAATTTTTTTTTTTTTTTTTAATAGACTCCAGCATGAGAATTGATATCAATAATTTTATGCTCAAGGTAATTTTGTGATGGCTAAGAAACAAAAGCATCGGGAAACTGAAAATTTCTGTTTTTATCATAGTTCTGAAGTAGCCACAGCCGACTTCAACATCTTGTGAAACATCATTTGATTTGCTTGAAGGTGCTTATAGTCAATGTATTGAAGTGACATCAGGGAATGTGTCAATAGGAATGTTTTGTGACAACAGGTTCCAACAAAAACGCATGTTGATTGTGGTTTTCAATGAGATGAATAATCAACATTATGCTCTGAATTATTTTTCGATTTCAGCTGCCGTAACCTGCTAATCAGTTTGAGATTTGAATTCCAATAGAACTTTGGCACACTTTTCGAAAGAAAAATTGTTCCTGTATTGTATTTTTCATTGAGAAATCTTTTGCAATTATCAATCATAATTTTGATACATTGTCATTTACATCACATGAAACGTGAAAATCCAAATAAAGACGTCATTCCTGAGAACAAGCCAAATGTCTTATTTTTTTTGCCTTTAATCAATAATGATAGTCTTGAGACAATTGCGAGCACGTAAGCGTACATAATACACTGCAAATATGCAAAAGTTAGGTGCAACCAAATTTACTTCTAGGTCTGTGGGTGTATGTTTTCATAGCTAGTTGTAATAACTGGTTCATTACCAGACAGTCGGGCACAATCTAGCAAACAGACTGCACCAGGGGACCTCAACCTTATCCTGAATAGTTAGTGAGTGCAGTTAATTGTTCCAAGCTGCCAAAAATGATGTTTTTGTAATAATACATGTAATCTTGATCAGCACCTTCCCCAGAAAAAAATGTTTGTAGAATGCGTTCCGTGACATAACTGATTTATACACCGTCCGTTACTGGATCTTTTTCCATACAATAGAAAAGTTAGTGAAATGCACTGACTGTATCAACCCTGATCCACACCTTCAAGGGAACCAACGATGCGAGATTCCACAAGATGTACGTGCATGTTATTGGTTAAGGCTACTCTCAGGTTTTCAAGTTATATAGTCAATTCTTCATTCAGTATTCTCAGATTTCATTATATATACATACTCATATACCACTCAATGTTCTCTGGTTCTCAATCAATATTGTCATTTTTTTAACATTCTCTCCAAGTTTCATTACTTTTTCTCAAATTTCATTTAATATTCTCAGGTTTTCCAAAGATATTCTAAAGTTGTATTCTCATAATTAATTGAACACGCTGGCACTTGATCTATATTGTCATGTTTTCATTTAATATTCTTAGGTTGTATTCTGTATTTTCATGATCCAGCCAATATTCTTAGGTTTTAATTATATTTGTATGTTTCATTCATTTTTCTCAGGTTTTCCCATCAATATTGTCAGATTTTCATTTAATATTCTCTTGGTTTAGCATATATTATTATGCTTCATTCCACATTCTAAGATTTCTGATCTGTATTGTCACATTTTCATTCAATATTCTCATGTTTCATCCTAAATTCATAAGTTCCACACAATATTCTCTGGTTCCACTCAATATTTTTAGTTTTTCAATCAGTAGTGTTACATTTTCATTTAAAATTCATCAAATATTCTCGTTTCCTTCAATATACTGAGGTTTTAAATCTCTTTTGTCAAAGTTTCATTCCATATTCTCAGGTTCATCATAAATTCATAAGTTCCACACAATATTCTCTTCAGTATTTCTAGTTTTTCAATCAAAAGTGTGACATTTTCATTTAAAGTTCACCAAATATTCATGTTTCCTTCAATATACTGAGGTATTAAATCTCTTTTGTCAAAGTTTCATTCCATATTCTCAGGTTCATCATAAATTCATAAGTTCCACACAATATTCTCTTCAATATTTTTAGTTTTTCAATCAAAATTGTGACATTTTCATTTAAAATTCACCAAATATTCTCATGTTTCCTTCAATATACTGAGGTATTAAATCTCTTTTGTCAAAGTTTCATTCCGTATTCTCAGGTTCATTATAAATTCTCATGTTTAAATAAAAATTTTCAGGTTTCACTCAATATTCTTGAGTTCCTAATTTAAATTGTCACAATTTCATTGAATATTCTCAGGTTGCATCACAAATTCTTATGTTCCAGTCAATTTTCTAATGTTTCATTCAATCTACCTGGGTTTTCAGTCAATATTGTCATGTTTCCATTCACTATTCAGGTTTGATCAGATATCCTCATTCTTTACTCAAGACCACTGGCATTCAACCTATATAGCCACATTTTGGTATTTAATTCCTATTTGGCATCCCATAATTGGGGGTACCTATTATGATGTTAGTGCTCATTGTGCCACAAATACAGCTCCAACCCGCCAAGGCATGGACACTACAAGACCACAGAGGGTGCCGTATGGTACATGGGACTAGCAGATCCTTAAAGTGCTGTGAGCTTTGTGGTCGAGTCACTGTAGATCAGACTTGTTGTCCAGCACATTCTACAGCACATGACTGGATTGAGATCTGGGAAATTCAAAGGCCAGGGAAGCTACCAGTTGGGTGAACACCCCTATTCTGTTGGACTCCATTTAATGAGACCCATCCAAGTCTAGTATGATTCGAGAGCACCCCACAAACCTTATAGCTTCAGTGATGCACGATCCCAGCACTGTGGCTACAGGTCATAATGATGACTGTTTATTTATCTTGATGTTTCCGAGCATGACTGTCTGAGATTATATATATATATATATAACACACACACACACACACACACACACACACATATGTGCAAGCTTACATACACACATACAGTAAATGCATGCATGTATGAGAGAGACAGACGGGTGACAAGTCGATGGAAAAATCAAGTCTTAGCAAGGTATTGGGCCTCCATAAGATTCAGATCAGCTGAGCACGCCTTGGCAGGGAGTCTACAAGTGTTAAATTTTCTTGGGGGGGGACATACTGTATATTGTACACCATTCTAAAAAGTAAATTATAATTTTTTTAAACTTCTGACTGTTTACCTCTTACCAGATTCCATTCGAGATCATGGATAAGAAGTTAAGCCATTTAAATTTCAACAAAAACAGAGTGCTGTGACATTAGCAAAGTGTGTCCAAACTTTTGACTGGTACTGTATATCCAACTCAGGGCCAGAGATGTTGCTCCTGATGTTCAAAATAATAATATGCAAGGAGTGTTCCAAGTCAATCCCACACACACACACACACACACACTCACACTCACGCATGCACGCGCCCACACGCAGACACATGCACACACACATTTTTTTGTGTTTTTTGTTCATTTTTTTTTTTTGCATTCAACAGAATGTTCTTATAAATAATACACTCAAATTGCATTATCAAAGTAAAACACTGAGTCCATTTTTGCTAATTGGTTGTTTTAGGCCAAATAATAGCCCCTGTGACAGCCTCCAAGGTGAAGCATCTTTTGTTCATACAAACGTATTTCCTTTCCTCCATGACTGGCATTTATGATGCCATCATACAAAACCACAGAAAAGAAAATCTCAAGTGCCATGAATCCATTGCACCCAACCTTACCAGTGAGTAAGCCTATATCCCAACCACCATCATTATAGAATTTGTACGGCTTATTATTAAACCCCATCCACACACCGTTTATTCTTGTAATTCAGTGGCAAGCAAGATCTTCAATGTCATCAGGTAAGTTTCTACGTAACATTTATCTGAACCAAATTTACCTCACGCTCAGCTTTAAGTTGGGCTAAGAGCCATTCCACGGGAGATTGACATTCGGTGCGCAGTAGACACCCCTGGAATTGAATGATACTTGCCACATAGGTAGATATGGGTGTGTCACGAAAAAAGCCGAATTTTTATGTCTGTATCGCACTTTGCCTGCCGGTGATGCCACTTGGAAGCCACTAAAATGGCTCAGTTATGCTGTCGACGCCACATTTTACATCAACTATCATGACTATACAGTACCAAATATGTTATACTTTTATCATGACCTGTGACCCTTCAAGTCCGGTTAGACATCAGCACCACATCAGCGCCAATCTGGGTAACTATGTTATCGAGCTGGAATTATTTGAGAAATAACAGTAAAAATTGAAAATGGGAATGGGAATAAAATAATATCACAGACATACACCAATCTAAAATAGTTTATTACATGTTCACTCACAACAAGACTCATTTTCAGTGAATAGTACCTTGGTATCTTGCTTGGTTAGTTAATTGAATTGCCGGAAAGATGGTCGAAATTGATCTTTGTTGCATGTTTGCGGCATATTTTCTCAGTAACCCAGGTATGTACTGTGGTGGTAAATGCCATTTGTTGTGCTTTTGGAACGATATTTTCAGGAATACCAAGCATTTCTTTGGTAGTGTCTACACTTTCAATCTAGAAAGAGCCAAAGTTGGAAGAAAACTCAAAAAGGACTATTTTATAGCAGATCATGCCTATGTTTAGGTGGCATTATTTTGTTTACCCAGCAAGATAGGGATCTGAAATTCTCTGGATACATTGTCCCTTTGCGGTCTATTACCGCATTAGTAAAATCTCAATGGTAGTATTTTCAGCGTAGATGATATTCAACATCAAACGTTAGAAATTTAGCCACCGGGGGTGCTGTAGGCTGGATGCAAGTAATGGCTTTCCCCAGCAATGTACCAAAGAAATTGTTTTTTGAATTGTGATACATGCAGCCAGTTTTCTCAGAAAATGAGGAGTTTGGTTTGGTATTATGCTGAGTAGATAGCTTTCTCACTAAAGGTAGCGCTCTAAAGAGCTAATGTCCTTCCAACCTAATATTCCATATTCCCAGACATATATCAAAGTTCTGTCTTTTGAAATATATGAAGTACATGCACAATTATACGTAAAATTTGTAAGCCCTTTGGTATAAAGCTCTGTTGGTTGTAAACTGATGGTGACTGTGAGCGTTACAAATGCACAATGCATGTATTATTACAAAATACGGGTACAGTGCAGTCAGAAATGTACAGCACATTATAAAACATGACCAGTCCAAAATTTTTAAATGCCAAAAAAAAGAACTAATGTAAAAGGCATAACACCATGAGTACGGATGCAGACATGCATCAACAGTACACATACACTTGTATAAAATAGCAGTCCATAATCTGAACTCTGAAAAATAATCTTCGTCATACAACTGTGTACATGACGACAGAATGTATAGTACAAAAGTTAAAACTGTTTTATACTTTTCATGTAATCGAAAGCAAAATGACGTAAACCCAGCATGTGACTAGCTTTATCCCTCAGTCTTTTTTTGGAATTCGATTGTGGGTTGGCGGCACCTGGTGGTGCGCACCAGAGGTGCTCCTTAGCCTTGGCCCTGAGCAGCCATCCATGGCCTTCTTCGTGCGATCCGGGTGGATGTTACCTGGGGAGCCAGTCGAGCCCTAGGCAAGCCCTACTACACTAGATCCTGGGTCTCTACATGGCTGCTTATGGGCCGTTGATAGTGAGCTTGTCTGTCTCTGAATTAAATAGAGGGCTACAGCCTAGATGGCACAATAGTTGCGTCAACATCCACGGCTTGGTACGCACGGAAATGGGAAGTCTGGAAAAGAAACCCCGCCCTCCCAACCAGCGGGCATCCCGTAGGCTAGACATCATGGGCAGGTGTTAGGAATGAAGGCATTCAAGTTACCACTACAAATGAACTGTCCTTTTCTTGGCAGGCTGCTGCTTGCTTGCTACAACCTCTGTGCCCTTTTTCAGGACAACCACTCGCTCGACGCGACTGCTGTGCCCTTTTTCTTACCCAACCACCATACCCTTGGGAAATCCTAGAATTTATACTGAAGCCTGCTCTCCAATTCTAATAGGAATGGAAAAATGCTGAGAATTTATTTTCTGAAAACGCACCAACACTACAAAACTGTACACTGTACTGACTACTGGTAAAAGTCCTGCATGTTGACACAATGCTACAATCACCGCCAGCATTCTTTTCCAATTTACAACCAACCTAGCTTTATACCAAAGAGATGACAAATTTTATCTATAACTGTGCATGTACTTTATATATCTCAAAAGACAGAACCCTGGTGTATGTCTGGGAAAATGGAATATTAGGTCGGTAGAACATTAGCTCTTTAGAGTGCCACCTTTGGTCAGATAGCTATCCACCCAGCACAGTACCAAGCTAAACTCTTCACTTTCAGAGAAAACTAGCAGTGTGTATCACAATTCAAAAACAATTTCTTTAATACATTTCTGGGGATAGCCAGCACTTGCATCCAGCCTACAGCGCCCCCTGGGGGCAAAATTTTCCAACATTTGATGTTGAATATCATCTACACTGAAAATACTACCATTGAGACTTTAATAATGCGGTAATAGACCGCAAAGGGACAATGTATCCAGAGAATTTCAGATCCGTATCTTGCTGGGTAAACAAAATAATGCTACCTAAACATAGGCATAATCTGCTATAAAATAGTCCATTTTGAGTTTTCCTCCAACTTTGGCTCCATCTAGCTTAGAAGTGTAGATACTACCAAAGAAATGCTTGGTACTCCTGAAAATAGAGTTCCAAAAGCACAACAAACAGCATCTACCACCACAGTACATATCTGGGTTAGTGAGAAAATACACTGCAAACATGCACCAAAAATCAATTTCGACCATCTTTCCGGCCATCTATTGCACTAATCCAGCAAGATACCAAGGTACTATTCACTGAAAATGATAAACATACACTACCGCTCAAAAGTTTGGGATCACTTGAAAATTTTCTTGTTTTCCATGGAAACACACATGAAATTAGTCTGAATAGGAAATATAGCAAATGAACAGAACATGCTGACATTGTCTGAGTTAGAAATAATGATTTTAATGGAAAATGATGAATATGTACTTCAAACTTTGCTTCTTCAAAAAAAAAAACCACCTTCACTGTTGATACTGAAACTGGTGTTTGACGGGAACTATTTAGCGCAGCTGCCAGTTGACAACCTGTGAGGCGTCTTTGTCTTAAACTACACACTCTCAGATATTTGTCTTCTTGCACAGTTGAGCATCGGGGCCTCCCACTCCTTTTTTCTGTTCTTGTTAGTGCCAGTTTGTGCTGGTCTCTGGAGGGAGTAGTTGAGAGCATGGTAAGAGATCTTAAGTTTTCAATTTCTCGCATTGAATAGCCTTCTTTTCTAAGCACAACAATAGACTGACGGGTCTCTAAAGGAAGTTCTTTCTTTCTGGCCATTTTGAGCCTGTAAACAAACAAACAACTGCTGATGCTTCAGGTACCAAACCAACCTCAAGAATGCCATGCTCCTTTTTTGCGCCCTTATTAGTTCAACGGTTTTCAGCTGTGCAACACATTTGCAGAAGGGTTTTCTAATAATCAATTAGCCTTATAAAATGCTTAACTTGGATTAGCAGCCATACCAGGAGATTGATGCAGAGGACTGACAGTTGCTGATAATAGGCCTCTATGCAAAAATGTAGATCATTCTTTGAAAATCATCTGATTAATTTTAATCGTTTGTGAAATGGAAAAAAATGTTTGTGAAATGCATGAAAATGTAATTTTCTTTGGAAAACAAAGAAATTTGCAAGTGATCCCAAACTTTTGAGCGGTAGTGTATTATAAAGCATTCTAGATTGGTACATGTCTGGGATATTATTTTACTCCCATCCCCATTTTCAATTTTTATCATTATTTCTCAAATAATTCCGGCTCGATAATGTAGTTACCCAGATGTGGTGCTGATGTCTAACCGGACTTGAAGTGTCACATGTCATGATAAAAGTATAACATATTTGGTACTGTGTACCCTTGAGTCATGATAGTTGATGTGAAAGGTGGTCTCAACAGCAAAACTGAGCCACTTTAGTGGCTTCCAGGTGGCGCCACCGGCAGGCAAAGTGAGATACGGACCTAAAAATTTGGCTTTTTCCTTGAGACACCCATATGTACCTATGTGCCAAGTTTCATTCAATTCCAAGGGGGTCAACTCCTCAACTTCTTCAAAAAGTGCCATTTTAAGCACTTAAGATCGTGAGATACTTACACAGCCGAGTTATCAAATGTAATCAGAGAGAGAAGGCAATAGAAACTCAGCTAGAGATTTGTGCAGCTAAAAGAAAGACATTTCCCAGTGCAGTCTAATGTGCAGGTCCCGCCTCTCATCCCTCCTATCAGTGCCATTGTTGAAGCTGCTTAAAAGGGGGCATGTCAATCAGCCTCTGCAGCACAGATCCCTTCAGGTGAGAGAAGACGCTGGTCCATGATGCCTGTGATTATCACTTTCCAATATCATTCCACCTCCCAATTCGGTTTTCACAAGCCCAACAGAAACCAACCCCAACCAGATTCTTCTGGGTTTCCCAACAACTCACCACACCTAGTTTGATTCAATGAAGTATAAGCTGCTCTGTCAGTAAACGGCTACATTATAAGAGGGATTTATTTGAATTACTGTCATCCTAAGTTTAGGAGTGTCCTCAGCTGAGTACAGGCGACCAAGTGTATAAATTTCCGCTTAAATCAATTTTACGATTTTGAGGGTCTTGGCTGAAAACAGATGAAACATTTAACAGTACAAAATATAGAAAGTTCATATCAACTGCAGTAAAGTTCTAGAATTGGAATTAATATTAATGTTGGTACCAGTAAAATGCTAAGTGAGGCCTTTGCCTCACTTAGTTGCACCACAATCAATGTTTCATTATTTTTTTATGATAACCTGTGAAAAAATGTCCTCTGAAAATAATGCAGTCCATAACTAGTATGTTTTTACCCTTGAAAGTTATAAGGCCTGTATTCACTGAAAGTTTTGCATGAAGAAAAGCTGCAATGTACGTACAGCTACGTGGAATGGCATTTCCCAGAAGAGAGATGGTACACTTGTAGCCTACTCAGATTTGGTGTCATGGAGTCATTTCATAGTCATGACGGATACGAATCCCAGATCTGCGGAAGTGGTTTTTAGATCTCTCCATTGCAGAGCCTCGACTAACACCCCACCTCTGCATCAAAACCACTGTTCTTCTTAAATCTAGCGATCATCCATTCTTGTCACTCCTCAATTCCCACCAATATTTTCAAGAGGGAGAGCACTTTCTGCATGGAATTACGTGAAAGAATATGAATTGTCCTTCATGTCTCCATTTTAGTGAGAAACAAATAAATATTGAAATGTTGAAAACAAATTGCAGTAAGTGTCGTCCTTTTTTGGCTGGCGGGGGGGGAGCATTTGGACTGAAGCCATAAAAGTGAAAACATTTCTTACTGCTGAGAGGGCAGCTCATTGCAGAGATGGAGTTCAGCTTTTAATTATTTATTTTATAATTGTTCTTTTAACAGAGCAGGCATAATTTATTTGATTAAGATATTCATTGGAGACGAGTTTTTGGCTGAACAAGAAAAAAGTCCTTACTCTTTCATAAAAATAAGTAGAGACCATCTGGGATCGCACCAGCTGCGTTAGTGATGTTGGTATCTTTTTCAGAATAGCAGTCCTCATCACAAGCCATCTTCGGACTCGATTTTATCCCAACTACTCACCTGTAATGTTTTGTGACTGCAGTTTGCAAGGTTGCGATGCCATCATTTTCACACAAATTGTCCACCGACACACCCACATGTATAAACCCAAGCAAAAAATAATCAGAACAGCTTACGTAGTGGTTTTAGAGTAGTTTTGCTGCAGTTCGCCATGACACACTCACACAAGCATACGTTCACATACACACACACACACACACACACACACACACACACACACAGATCAACTGAAAACAATATCAGCGTCACTATTGCAAAGGATGATGACGGTGATGATGATGATGATGATAATTATTATTATTATGAGCAGAAAAGATTTTAAGATGAGAAGATCTGCATACAAACATTTACACACTGATCTTCAAAGCTGAAAACAAAAGAGTATAACTAGATGACTCAATTGCCAAAGGGACCGAGTCGTGTATCTCACCGATCCCCAAATTTCGGACAAAATGGCCGCCGGCAGCCATATTGGACGTCCAATATAACCGAAAATCGGTCTTGAGCATAGACTGTATAGAAAGATGGACGCAGCACCATGGTCTGAAAAACAAAGCCCATGCGGAAGAACCGTAAAATGGCATTCTATTTAATGCCAGCAGATGGCGACGTCGGTGGTTGCAGAAAGAAGTTCAATACTATAGAAGTCTATGAGAAAATGACCGTACTTTCCCACCTGATTTTTCATTTTAATAATGATTTTTCACATTATTTTATGGTAGCTATAGCAAGTTTCAAGTCTCCTTCGATATATCATGATGTTCATTTTTGTAAATTATGGTCCCATATTGACTAGAATAAAGGATAAAGCCAGAATATGCTTTAGGGGCGTGGCAATCCTCTGGTCCTCGTCCGATACGGTCAGATCCAGAGCCACGGTCCTCCCCGGATCTTCAATACATGCTCTCATCAAATAGAAATCACATGCAGTTTCAAAATGACAACATGGCGCAATTCAAATTGCCAAAATCGAGGCTTCCTTTATGGTATGCTGAAACCAATGGGTGACGTCACGGTAGCTTCGTCCATCTTTTTATACAGTCTATGGTCTTGAGCATTGTCAAATAGATATCTTCGCCTGTGTAAAATTAGAAAAAAATTATTGTAATAATTGTAGCTTCTGGGCGCCCCGGTGGCTCGTCGGTCTGGGCGCGCGTACCATAGGGGCTGTGTCCTTCCCGCGGCGACCTGGGTTCGGTTCCAGCTCGGGTCGTTTGCTGCATGTCCTCCCCCATTCTTCTCCCCAACCTTCCTGTCTCTCTACACTATAACTGTCAAATAAAGGAAAAATTCCCGAAAAATAATCTTTAAAAAAAAAAAAAAAAAAATAATAATTGTAGCTTCCAGAGCCCGGAACAGAAAATCTCTGCGGGCGCGGCGGCGGCCCCAGACCTAAACCATAGTATCTCTCGACTGTCGTCGGGGAGATACAATTAGACTCCAGAATCCACAGGTGAGAGTATCTGTTTGAAATACAAGCACATCCGCAGGGGTCGGTCCAAAGCAATACAAGCTCCATGTAAAACACAGGAGAAAAACCAGTTTAGGAAGGGAAGACGGAGGTTGTTAAAATCCATTCTTTCATTGATGTTCAGAGATGTTATCCCTTTAAATATCAACTTTTTTTTTTTTTTTTTTTTTTACACATTAGTTGCACTCTTCCATATAAAACAAAAAGCCCAAGGAAAAAAGAAAACGTACCCATACGACACCAAATAAGACATCAAAGCCTTTATCATAAGCTTGAATCATTATTCTTACCAACTGAAAACAAGTCATTCCCAGAGCACTTGCCACAGCAGTATTACCATCATACAGCTCATCATTCTAGGTTTCACATACTATATACATATCAACGCATGACAAGGTTTATATATCCTTTTGCACTCTGTGGAGCAATCAACAAAATAAATTACAGTATAAGACTTTAAAAAAATTTCATTGGAAATGGCGAGGTTGAAGCAGTTAATTTTATAAAACTATGCCCATGGGAATAGCACATTAGCATTAGTCAGGGCTTCTATTGCCCTGGGGCTGTATTCAAAGAGAATCTTGAGCCTGTACAGTATGTAGCACCTAACAGTAAGAGTAATTCACAGAGTTTTACAGCTAAAAATAGCACTGAAGTTTCAGAGTTGCAAAGCGTAGTCAAGAGGACACCTAAGTCACTAAGAGCAATTCACAAAAACTTCTCATAGCTGCTGCCGAGTACCAACTTCAGCATAGGGTGAAAATTTTAAAAATATAACGATATCGAGCTATTAACGCAGCATCGCCTCGCGTAGGAGAGTATTATGATTGTGGTGGACTTAGTTTGGGACGTGATCACTTCATCAACAAAGGAAAACAATTTTCTAACTCAAAACCTCAAAATTCTGAGACTTTGCCACTTGGCCACTGGCAAAATGAAACAGTGCAGCGCAGACAAACTGGGCACATCTCAAGCACTCTTGAGTGGGATCATTCACCAAACCCTCAATGCACCACATTAGACACCACATTATTAAGCAATTCATCAAATTTCCTTTATAATATTGCCAAGCGGAACAAAGCCGATTTCATGGCCATTGCTGGACTACCGGGTATAGTAGGGTAAAGTAAATCAATCAGGTGATTGGTGAAAGGCTTTTTGTGCTGAGCCTCCCTGTGAGAAATCAATTTGTTTAAGTTATAAAAATAATTCAATAAATAAACAACACCGGACATGTAGCCGTCTTTAATCTGTGACGACGTTTATGTGTGGAATGTACTTCCAAACAATTTTCATATGTAAGGTCTAGTCATGGAAGCCATGAATCCTAGATACCGGAGGCAAATGTTTGCATCTTGTATTCTGCAACCTCTGCCCTTGCCTGCAACTGCAAGGAATACAGCAGTTTCTCACACTCACTGCTGAATCGTGTAAGCAGTGGAAACGAGGCACTGTGTGAAAGTATGCTATTCCATGCATCTCTTATTCCCAGCAATGTAACGACTGAAAAAAATTTCCCATTACCATTTTCCCCCCATTGACTAGGCCTAGTTGTGCCATGCAGTAACAAAAGCTGTTCCTGCGTCCAGTTTGCTTTTTTTTGTACATTTGTTTGCAAAACAATATTCGTTGTTGTTTGGAAGAAGCCAGACATTTTGTAAAAAGTCTATATTTCAATAGGAGACATCATTCAGATGCACACTACTTTAGAAATTTCCTATGATGAATGAATGTGTTTGACAGGCAGTTGTCAGCAATGGACTCAGATCGACTCCCCCATCATCTAATCAATGTGAACGTATGAATAAGCGCATTAACGAACCATGACGTCATCTTTGGTAACGGCTGCACCTCCAACTCTGGAGGTAAAAGTTCGCCCAGGTCCACAGCAAGACTTGCTTTTAGCACCTCTACGAATCACTTTTAAGAGGAAAGCTCTTAGACCGGAATTCTCAGCACCACTTAGGAGTACTCCTAGCGCTACGATGAGATTCTCTGTGAGTACAGCCCCTGATGGTAAAAAACAGGATAGCCGTGCAGATCATTTTACATCAGCTGCTGTCAAGTCGGCTGCATGTGGTACCCAGCATAGAAGCCTTGGTCAAAAGTCAAAGACTCAAAAGATTTTTTCTTTTTGGCTAGTGCCATTACCTTTAATTACACTCTTAATTAGTTAATTACTAATATGCAGCAGCTGGAACAAAAGCAATCTCCCTGCCTTCTGTTCCAATTAGTGGTTTCCGTGGCAATCCGCAAAGACTTTTCTAAACCACAAAATGTAATTATTCACAGAATACAAAACTGGACATACTTCATAATTAAATTAAATATGAAAAAAGTAAGTGTATTGACTTTGTAAGTCATGTCAGAGTACCAGCTTTGCATATGAAACCAAGTAGGCACTTTCAATCAGACCTAACAATTAAAAAATAAAGAGCCCTGTTGAAAATATAATTCTGGAAAATTTGCCTAGGGGATGAAGGAGCCCAAATGAAAGGAATAATTTATTTAAATGACTATTAAAACATGACTGATGCATATGACCACTCGGCAGAGAAGGATTAACAACCGTCAACAAATTACTGCCAGCAATTCACTTTCCTTAAAAAAACAAATCAAACAAATTGAATTAGACTTCACCATAAAATATTCAAAAACGGGTCACACTTTAGGTGAAGTGTTGCTCATAAAGGCTTTATACAACATGTATAATGCCTTCATAAATAAGACATAATGTCTTCATAAATCATACATAAGCAAATGTCATGCTTTGTAAAGGGTGAAATAACACATCCTTATTCAGCAGATGCCAGATGTGATATAACTGACAATGTCACTTAGCTAGTGGCTAAACGCTATAAGGGGTGACACTGTCAGCTAAGTGACATTGTCAGTGTCACATCTGGCAACATATGCTGAATAAGGATATGTTATTTCACCCTTTATGTAGCATGACATTTGCTTATGCATGATCTATGAAGACATTGTGTCTCATTTTTGAAGGCATTATACTTTTGTACATGCTGTATGAAGCCTTTTTGAGCAACACTTCATCTAAAGTGTGACCCAGAAACACACTGAAACACCTGAAACTGAAATTCTGGGCTGATACGAGTAGCCCATATCAGCCTAATTGGCCAATGCCGACTTAAGGTAATGGCTTCTCTTGATTTCATTTAAGCATGAATGCCACCATTACATCATGGTGCATTCAACGCACATTCATTTTTGTCAGGTTGGTGTCAACCTGGCCTCAGATTTCAGGGCCACTGATAATGGCGACCCAAAGACTGCCAGAGCCACCATACTCAGGCAATGGACGGACTGACCAGCACAGACTGATACAAGAAAAAGGAGCTTCGTCAGCGTCTCCTGGACTCGCCCTCACTGAACATCAACAGTCATTCCCAGATCAGGGCTTTGGGTGAACTGGAGTGTCGCCGCAGCTTCTTGCTCCTCAAACACAATGACCTGCCACATAGATAAAATAAACAACACAAGGGGTATTATTCATGGCAAGGACTGTTTTCTATGTCAGCGCAGTCCTAGATTCACTAAACATTTGCTCTCCTCTTTGACCACAAATTGTTTTTCTATGCAAGACTACTTCGATGCGATTCTTTATGGCCATTAAAAACAGATTTCTTAAATTAATCTCTCAAGTATGTCTTTTGTCCAAAACTTGATTGACAGCGGGTCATGTATTTACATTAAAGCAAAACCAAACACATGAATCTGAGTCCTCATTTTGGAACAACTCTTAAATGCAAATCAAATCCCAAAGGTGAACTGCTTTATGAGAGGCACTTTTCTTAAACTACTTCTAATGGATTAATTTTATGTGCAGTACTGCAATAGGTAAAGGAGTTATATCTAAATACTATGAGAAGATGGTATTAGACTGCATTCTTCATGCCAGGTCAGCTGATGCACTGATGCATGAACCAATTCACACAGCAACTAAAGCTAATTCCTGTAACTATTCAGTTCACAATTATGTTTAAGTGTAAGTGTGTGAGCATTATTGTGTGCGAGCATGTAGATGAGTCCGCGCCGGCAAGAGCAAAGGTGTATGCATAAAAAAGAGCAGGCAATTCAGAGATAGATACCAATTACTTTAATCCATTAAGAGAGCACTTACTAGACGATGCAAGTACATTAGGGAAGGTGCAATATGAGAGTTCAATAGCAGGACTGACATGCCAATTTGTAAAGTAAAACAACCCCATGCAGCCAAAGGCTTGAGCAAAGCTATAGACCAGGGATCCTCAAATCTAGACCTCGAATCCAAATTCAGTTCAGGTTTTCTTTTATCGCCAGGCAAGTAAATGAAAGCTTAGTGTCCCTGATTGGCCAGACTATCTGTGCACCTGACTCCCAGGTGAAGAAAGGGTGGAAAACCAGCAGTACTCGGACCTCGAGGATCGTGATTTGAGGACCAGAGCTATAGACAAACCTGATTCATCCCACTCTGAAGCCAAGGTCCTGGTAGGTAAAGGGCTTGTTGGGGTCCTATAGACCAGTGGCGTCCAAGATTCTGCCCATTTACAAAGACCACTCCCTTATTCCACCCCTGCAGATACAACAGAAATTAGAGTCATAATGGGAGGTTGAATCTGCACAGACAACATCGTAGACACACCAATGGTTTGAAGGCTGCTCAGGCCAGAAGTCTCACCGGAAGCTTCAGGAAGGTGTCCCTGGGATAGCCGACCACATGCAGCCGCCCCTGAAAGAATCCTGGGTAATTGGGCTTGTCTGGACGGTGTTTCCAGGGTTCGCTGCTCAGTCTGAAGCACAAAAGTCACATGAACACAAGGACGAAAAAAATCTAACAGCAAACAACATCAACTCTCAAACAGAAAAGTTCTGCAACAATGACCAGCCTAATACAAATATGTCCTCAGTCTCCCCACTGGGGCTTTTCTGTCAATATTGCCACTGATAAAACATCCATAAACACAAACAAAATGGAGCAAACAGAACACTTCTCACGACTCTCAGCAGATGTTTACTCATTCATGAGTCTGTGGGGCACTGGGTGAGATAAATAATACATGGGGTGAGAGAAATAATCCATAAAAACACCACATAGGGGCCCCTTAACCACACGAGGCAGCTAGTTGGTCACGTATGTGACAATGATTGATTGATTTTTTTATTGTTTAAAGAGACTTTCAGCAATTTTTCAGCCATTTCATATTTTTGGCCGTACATACGATTCGTTCATACCAATGGGCAATTTAGAGTCTCCAGTTAATCTAGCATGCATGTCCCCGGACGGCGGGAGGGAATCGGAGCACCCGCAGGAAACCCACGCAAAAACAAAGGATATTCCGGCCCACGACCTTCGTGCTGAGAGATGGCAGTGCTTCCCACTGATCCACTTTGCCACCCACTATATGAGCATGCTCTGGTAACCCAATAAAAAGTCACATGTTGTTTGAGTTTTTATCACCCCTTTCATTTAACCCAATGAACAGCATGTTTATCCGTTTGAAGACAGCCCGAGGAGATATACCAGACAGAGGAGTTGCAAGTTTTGGATAGACTGGGGATAAGGACACAGGACATAATGGAAGAGTTCTTCAGCTTCATCTCACCAGACGCAAGTTGGAATTCCAAGCCACATTGAGGGTCTTACCAGCAACTCTACAGTTACCAGTCAAGGAAACCATAACTATGCTCTCTAGCCGCCCCAACGGACACCGCAAAGTCAGTTTCAGTCTCTGCTTGATTAGCATATGAGTATCTGGCCATCAGTAACAGATATGGGTGCCCTGTGACATTAATCCTCTAATCAGACTCAGCTAATGAACCGATTCCCAGTGTTTAAAAAGTGCGCAAGCATGGAAAAGTAATGTATAGTACAAACCTATTGATAAAAGTGGAATTCATATCCAGGCTGTAGATGGTAAAGTCTTTTAGCAGAATATTATTCAAGGCAATGTCTTCAACCAGACCTAAAACACAAAAAAAAAAAATCACGATGAAGCTTCATTTGAAGGTAAAAATAGATAAGGCACGAGTCAATACCATGCCATCATAGGTGACAGGGTGGCCCAGACTGAACAGGGATCAGACCGTTGGCTTGATAACTAAGGGGGGAATAACTTTTTCACACAGGGACAGTTAGGGTTGGATTGTTTTTCCCGACTATGAATGAAATCATCATTTCAAAACTGCATTTTGTGTTCAACTAATTAGCTTTGTCTGCCATTTAAATAAGACTGATGATCTGAACCATTAAGTGTGTCAAGTATGCAAAAATAGTAGAAATCAAGAAGACAGCACATTTTTTTTTTTTTTCACAGAATTGTAGTACAAAACCAAAAAACAGGATTGGGATCACTTTGAAATCTGATCAGATCAAGCAATGAATCCCCAGCTCAAATCTGAATCAAATTTTCAAAAGGCATAATTGGAAACTTCGAAGGATTGCGATCATTTTGATCCAAAAAAATAATGATTTCCACCAAAAGGGAGGATTTACAGTGGACCAACAAGGCAAAATATGCCATAAAATTAATTCTGAAATATCTTTCAATGTAAATGAGACAGCCACGCAAAGCCTGGTAATAAGCTCACATGGCAGCCTTGTCAATGACATGTTATTTGACCGAAAATTTTCCGATAAACACCAAAATCAATAGCGATCCTCTTCATATCACCACTGACCCTCAAAACAAAAATGCAAAGAATCAAACAAAAATTATGGTTTACAGAGTGAGAACAATAAATTATGAATGAAACGACGGACAGACCGACAGACCATCTGGTGGCGTGGGTGTATAAAAATGGTTAAGTCTCCAAATTGAAATCATATAGATTGTAGCCTTAATGGTCCATCATCTGCGATTAACCTCTTACCTTCAACTTCAACAATTGCTGTTGACAGCAACATCTCTCACTGCACAGCAATGGAGTCTCATAAAAAATCCACTGAGGCGGAGTCCAGTAGGATTAAAGCATTGATATTATTAGGGGTGTCTTCGACTAAGGATTTTCATAGTTGAATCGGATTCGTCAGATTTTGCCCATAGTCGACTGATCGTCGAATCATGTTTTTTTTTTTTTGAAAGTTAATTGGGCTTACCCATTTTAAATGATTGTGTTGTCGTGTGATATGCAAGAAGCTGCTGAAACAAGTTGGCTTTACTTTCTTGGGGCCATCTTTAACCTTTTCAAAATACTCCCACACTTTGGATGATTTTTTAGTAGCCATTATGAGCCAATAAGTCTGTAGATGCTGATGGTCCTCCTGTAGTGCTCACCTCAGCTCCTTTGGATTGTGCAACTGCAGTCAGAACCGTCGCATGGGCTGTGCGAAGTGTGCGACCGCACAGGGCCTCGCGCCTTTAGGGGGCCTCGCGGCTGGTGTGTGGTTTTTTTTTTTTTATAAATGAATACATATTTTGCATCACTGCACTTGACTCATCATGCTCCTAAAATGGCAATTCTCTGCGTCAGTTTCATTATTTACCATTTCTTCTCGATAAAAGCTTACCCTGATCTTTTTTTTTTTTTTTTAATTTTATGTTGTCATATGTAACTTGCTCTGTCTCGCTGCTCACTCGCCTTTCCTATCTGTGAAATAGCTCTCAGGGTCTTATTGACGATGTCAATAATTGGCATCGCGGTAGCGAAGCTTTTCAAAGTTAAAACTAATTTAAAACTATTTTCGGACCTCCATGTTGCAGGAGAGACTATGCGGGCTCGCCCTTCTGTCAAACAAAAAAGACATTGCATCCAGGCTGGATTATAAGGATTTAATTGCTGAGTTTGCGGCCCAAAAGGCAAGGAAAGGGACCATCACCTAATCAATGAATGGTGAGCGGGAATCTGATGTTTTACAGTTATACTGCAGCAGAGCGTTTGTGACTGACTAGCATTAGAAAATATACCGCATCGTAATCAAATGTTAAACTGTCGCGGGTGTCAGCGGATACTACGCCTTTGTTAATCTGACTTTTTTTTTTTCCCATAGAAATGAGTCAAAATAAGCAATTGTCACCAGTGAGTGTGAGCCATTAGGTATTATTGTTTGTTGAATTGTAATTCGTGACGCACTGTCATACTTCAACATGCCAATATAAAGTGACAGCTGAGCTGATTTGATGATAAAAGCCAATCGTTGTGCAGTTGATTTTTTTCCTTTGAAAGATAATGATATCCAAAAAATCATAGTTGAAATTATTGCCACAATAATGCCATTTTAGTCTAAAAATGCATGTCATTTCACCAGGTATAACTAGAACAGCTATATGCTTGCAGCCTGACGTGATTAATGCGCGTGCATGTGAGCAGGGCCTCGCACATCAAGTCGGCACACGACCTCGCAACCCCCCCGCGACGACGCTGACAGCAGTGGGTGATTTACTAACGCGTAGTAAGTATAGGTCTACTGTTTAAACGCACACGTCATTTTCAATTCTTTAGCAACAGAAATTAGGCTGATTTTGTATCAAAATAGGCTATATATATATAACGAAAACAAAGACATTCTATGTAAAGATTTATGTTCAGCGGCCTGGGCACCCCATGTAGTCAGAATGGTATGATCTTGGTCACATAACGGCATTTTCTGACGATTCGACTACGAGGTTGATCGACTATTCCAGGTCACCCCTAGATATTATGGATCTAGTCATTTCGAAAAGTCTGAATTCTTATCAGGTTGCCTCTATTCGCAATTACTTTCAAATACCGAGACAAAAATCTGGGTGAGTTATCCTAGGCTTAATCACAAAAAAAAAAAGGATTTCTAAATCTGATCCGATTAAAAAGAAATTAAAAGTTTTGAACTCCTGGGCCCTGAAAAATGATGAGGGCTTCAAAACAAATCATGTGACAACGAGCCAAAGTTGCATTTTGTTGATAAGTCTGGGAAAAGCATTGCAAAAGAAATTAAAAAAAATCAAAGTGTCCAATTAGGATCAAACTTACTAATCTCAGACATTTTCAACCACTTAAATAAAAAGGTTACCAATTTTAATGTGTTCATTTTGTGCAACAAGAAAGATACAAATTCTTCATTGTATGCAGTAAATATTCCCTCTAAACAAAAAGAGCACATCATTTGTACAACCCCAATTCTGAAATAGTTGGGACTAAGTGTAAATTGTGAATAAAATCAAAATGCAATGACCTTCAGATCACATGAGTCAATATGTTATTTATAATAGAACATAGATAACATTTCAAATGTTGAAACTGAGACTTTTTACATTTTTATCCACAAAATGAGCTTATTTCAAATTTTCTGGCTGCAACAGGTCTCAAAAAAGTTGGGACACAGGCAAACTAGAGGCACTCGTAGAGTGCAAACCTCCGCCAAGGCAGCACAATCTAAATCTTCATGAGTGGGAGCAAAGTTGAGTTATCGCGTGTCATACGATTTCAAGATGGCTGCCGTGGCGGCCATATTGTTAAAATCAATAGGGTCCATCCTTGATGTAATAGCAATGCACCCACAAAATTTCAGCCAAATCCGTGCATTGCTTTTTGAGTTATGTTGTTCACAAACAGACAGACAGACAAACAAACAAACAAGCAGGTGAAAACATAACCTCCGCCCCAACTTCTTTGGCGGAGGTAAAAAGGGCTGAAAAAGCAATTAATATATGAGAGAATCAGCTGAAAGAACATTTAGCAAGTATGTAAGTTAACTGGCATCAGGTGTGTCACATGATTGGCTATAAAAAGGATGTCTTAAAGAGGCTGAGTCTCTCAGAAGTAAAGATGGCCAGAGGCTCTCCAACCTGTGAAGGCTTGCGTAAAAAAAATTGTGGAATACTTTAAAAACAATGTTCCTCAACCTCAAATTGCAAAGGCTTTGAAGGTCTCATCATCGACAGTGCATAACATCAACAAAAGATTCAGAGAAACCGGAAAAATCTCTGTGCGTAAGGGACAAGGCCGAAGACCTTTACTGGATGCCCATGATCTTCGGGCCCTCAGACGCCACTGCATCCCTCACCGGCAAAATTCTGTCATTGACATTACTAAATGGGCCCAGGAATACTTTAAGAAACCACTGTCAGTAAACACAGTCCGCCGTGCCATCCACAGATGCCACCTAAAACTCTATCATGCAAAAAGGAAGCCATTGTTGAGCATGATCCAGAAGCGACGCCGTGTTCTGTGGGCCAAGGCTCATTTAAAATGGACTGTAGCAAAGAGGCAAAGTGTCCTGTGGTCAGACGAGTCCAAATTTGACATTTATGTTGGAAATCATGGGCGTCTTGTCCTCCGGGCTAAAGAGGAGGAAGACCACCCCTCCTGTTATCAGCGTTCAGTTCAAAAGCCAGCATCTCTGATGGTATGGGGATGCATTAGTGCATATGGTGAGGGACATTTGCATGTTTTAAAAAGCACCATGAATGCTGAAAGGTATATAAAGGTTTTAGAGCAAATATGCTCCCCCTCCAGATGACATCTATTCCAGGGAAGGCCTTGTGTATTTCAGCAGGACAATGCAAAACCACATACTGCAGCTATTACAGCAGCATGGCTTCGTAATAGAAGAGTCCGTGTGCTGAACTGGCCTGCCTGCAGTCCTGATCTTTCACTGATTGAGAACATTTGGCGCATAATTAAATGAAAAGTCCATCAAAGGAGACCCAAAACTCTCCAGCAGCTGGCAGCCTGTATTAAACAAGAGTGGGATCAAATTCCAATGGCTAAACTCAAGAAACCTGTCTCCTCAATGCCCAGACGCCTCCAGTCTGTGTTAAAAAGAAGAGGGGATGCTACACCATGATAAACAGGCCCCTGTCCCAACTTTTTTGAGACCTGTAGCAGCCATCAAATTTGGAATGAGCTCATTTTGTGGATAGAATTGTAAAATTTCTCAGTTTCAACATTTGCTATGTTACCTCTGCACTATTGTGAATAAAATACTGGCCAGTGTGATTTGAAAGTCATTGCATTTTGATTTTATTCACAATTTACACTTTGTCCCAACTATTTCGGAATTGGGGTTGTAAAAAAAAAAAATTAACAGCTTTTTAATGTTCTGGGATTGCACCTTTGAGCAGAACAAAACCAGAGGGGCTTAAGAACTCAATTTGAAAACCACTGATTTAGAGCATTTTTTTCTCTCAAATTTTGCATCTAATCTCTCCTCTGTGGTACACCACTGCTCTTGGCATTCAAATGCTTAACATTCAAATCAGGTGTCCACTGACACAGCTGGGTAATAAATTATTCATATGAACAACAACCCTTGAGGCGATGCAGCAATCCAATACTGCACATGGAGCCTCGGCCAACCTGTCCAGTGCAGAACTGGCTCCTTTTACATTACCTTTACGCTGCTCATCCAGAGCTTTCCCATAATTCACCCGGCCACAGTTCTCCACCAGTAAACTCAGTTTCCGCTCTGCCTAGAGCACAAAGGAAGATAAAAGGTGTGTGATAAAGTGCTTCTGACTGACTCAAGACTCAGTTCAGCACAGAGAGGACATGTAGGGCAGTGCTGTAGGAGAGGACAACACAGGATCAGCTGAGAGACAGTGAGCTATTCAGTGCTGAAGGGACTGTGCTGGTCTGTGCTGAAGGGGCTGTGCTAGTCTGTGCTGGAGAGACTGAGCATGTCTGTGCTGGAGGGGCTGAGCTAGTTTGTAGAAAATGGACTCAATTAGTCTGTGCAAGAGAAAATGAACAAGCAAGCACTGAAGGTGAACTGTGCTAGTCTGAACTGACGGAGCTAAGTAAGCCTGAGCTGGAAATACAGAGCTAGTCTGAGCTGAAAGGACTGAGCTAGCCCAAGCAGGAATGACTGAGCTAGCTTGCATTGGAGGGACATAGCTTGCCCAAGAAGGAAGCACAGAGGTAGCCTGGCTAGCCTGCATTGGACAGACTGAGCTAGCCCAAGCAGGAAGGCCTGAGCTAGCCTACATCGGAGAGACTGAGCTAGCCCAAACAGGAATTACTGAGCTAGGCTGAGCTGAAGTGACTGAGCAAGCTCTAGCTGGAGGGACTGAGCTAGTCAGTGCTAGAGCAAGAGAGTGAGCTAGCACTGGACAATAGGGTAAACTTTGCGAGGCTGTGCTAGAAAGACTATATTTTGGCGCTTTTCCACTACGCGGTACCGGCTCTACTCTACTCTACTTGCCTGTTTTGCTTTTCCATTAGGAAAAAAGTACCTGGTGCCACTTTTTCTGGTACCTGCTCTTCTCGGGTTCCAAAAACAGCCGACCAGGTAACAGTAGGTACTAAAATGTGACGTGACAACATTGCAGCCCACTGATTGGTTAGAGAGAATCGTCACTGCCAAAGACGACTCCGTAGTCAACCTCGGGACATCTCATTCGAGTTAGATTGATGAGTCTCAAGATTAGCGTAGTTATTATGATCATCGACTTATATTGTTTCAGGCAACTTGTTCGATAAACTGTGCGTTGACTTACCTTTCAAACACGGTTTCGCTTGTTCACCAAAGCTGCTACATTCATGAAATGCATTTCTCTTTGCTTGTGACCCCGTTCGTGGCGAAATTAAGTGATGGTATTGTGTCCAGTTATGTTCCCCTAACTAATTCCCCTTGAGAAAGTTATGTGATGCTACCCCCGTTTAAATAAAAATCGCACAGAAAAATAACTTTACGGCTGGACGCATCATAAATCGATGAATCCTGATTCTCTGCCCTCTCCTGCGATTTGCGGATTTGCAATGTGAAACTCTGCTCTACAATGATCACTTAATTACCCAATGCTTTAACAATTCATTTGTTTGCCATCAAATTCAGAGTGTAATATGCATTCGCTCTCCATGCCTTTTACGTATATCATTGCTTTGCATTGTTAGGTGGTACATGAATGTGCTACTGAATCGGACACGATAACGTCCAACAGAAAATATATTTCAACACTCACCGGACTTTAGTGCCATAACGTGGTGACAGTAGTGCGCGTCCCCTGATTTGAACATATAAATCTTTAACAAAATTGACGGAATACATGTAAACTTGATATAACAGCAGCTACATTGTGTGTCATGTTGAGGATGACGTCGCGGAAGTTTGGTGCTGCGCCGCTATGATGACCAGCTACACTGAGGCAGTACTATCCTCTAATGGAAAACCACCTGCAGAGAAGTACCTGGTACCAAGGCGAGTAGAGTAGAGCAGAGTAGAGCCAGTACCACGTAGTGGAAAAGTGCCATTGGTCTGTACTGCACTGAATAAGAGGCCTGTTCCAGCATGTTTTGGACCAGGTTGTGAGATCCATTGACTGCAGCCGGTAAAACTTTTCAAAGAGATTCCCTTCTTCACCAAACCTCTCCTTTTATGAAGAATCCTTAGTCTGAAAATGAGCTGCATTTCATCCCAGTAGGTCTACAACAATGTACTGTACTATGATGAATATTAAGCACCCCAAGGGCAAATGAATCAGGATTTAGCTTCCAGTGTCTTCCAGTAAAGCACAAACACCCCACCTTTCCATCAGGCACCGCGAGTTCCAAAGTCTTATAGTCAAGCACTCCAATGTAAACTCGATCCACAAACACCTGGAACATTAAAAGGCTTTGATGAAAAACAATCCATTACATAATCAATGATTATGCTATATGATAATAATATCAGTGCTTATTACTACTATTATCACAATCACCTTTACCGAATGCATCTTAATACTGACCATACCCTATAAGACTTTCAAAAGACTAATGTCTGATGCTCTCTCGCATAAAGTCATGGAGTTTTTACTCAAAGATTTTTCAAAAATGTAAAATTTTGCAGAGCACACATATTGACAGGTTTGATTTCATCAGAACGCCAAGCTGAGAAAATGACTGAGTTGGACTGAGTTTTATACCCACCAAATGATCGAGATGATAGGTCCGCACCCCAACTCAACCAAAACTTTCATGATTTAATTCCAATATTGGAAATTAGTCTGCAACAGTAAAATTGCTTCAAAAGTCGATTGGTTTTAGGGCGGCATTTAACAGCTTACGTTGTCCAATGTTATTTGTTCATGCAGCTGTAAATTAAGGTTAGGTGTAACCCAAAATGAAAATTTCCTTAATTTTGAATAAAGACTGGATTTAAGGTTTCAGTGTTGATGGCTTTGATGAAAGAAAGCATTTTTTATAGAATTTACGTAATTATGCTAATTAGGTCACATGATCCGATGGCCAACACCCAATATGCAGAAATACATAATTCCATTTTTCTCAAAAACCATTCCATGTATTGATTAGAATTTTTGGACACACTTTATGGACATCATATTGAAGTTTTTGAGCCAAATGATTGGGAGATTTGACAAAAAAGAAAAATTTTAGGGGGTCTACAAGGGGACCTCAAAATGCGGTCAGGCCTGAGGGCCTATGCTGAGGTGTCTAAGACACCCCAACATGGATATTACTGTTTTCTTTGGCTCATAATGTAGATCAGAGTGAGATCTACTCACTCACAAAATTTCATGCAGATATCTTCACTCGTTCTTGAGATATCTGGATTTATGTGGCGGAAATTCCCTTACAGAGAAAAGCCAACCCAAAGTTGGATGAATGTTTTTTTTTTTTTTTTTTTTTCTAGCCCGCCACCACCCCCCCTCTTTGGAGGACAACTTTATTATTTTGCCGGACTTAAATACAATGATATGTCACCTCTTGAGGGAGGGAATTAACAAAGGAAATACAGAAAAGAAAAAAAAAAAAAAAAAAAAAAAAAACATAATAAAGCAATGAAAGGAGAAAAAAACCTAGAAAAAAAGTACGTAACCACACACCAACAACTCTCAAAGCTGTCAATCCTCCTGTAGACCCCCCAAACCTCCTAAAGCCTCATCATTCCAATGCATGATTGGAATTATATTTTACATGCAATGATGTCTCCATAAGAAGAAAAAAAGAACAGATCACACAAACTTATTCACGCAGATAAGATTCATTCATATGGTGAGTAATGCCCATCCCTCACCTGTACTTATTTTCTGCCACACCCTTAAAAATTCTGATGCTCTGCCCAGGTTTCTCATAGCTATACCTTCCAGATTATAGCTGTTTTTAACAAACATTTTGAAATTACTTAATCTTAGTGCATTCTTATTTTGTGTATTAAAAATAAAGATTTTTCCAAGAACTATAATTATATTATTTAATTGAATGAATGTTTGTTTTTTTGACCAAGTATCATCAATGTACCCGACAGATATTGTCAATGTTCAGTTATTATGCCTTCAAAAGCCACCAGGAGTGTATTCTGAGAAGTGATATTGAGAAAAAAGTGAAAAATGATATTTTTTTCAAATTTTGGAGAATTTTAGGGTCACACCTAACCTTAACGAATACATATCTTAGTCCTTCATTATATGTCAAATTTGGTGTCCACTGGCCACTATAAACACATACTTCCTTGGATGCGTTTATGGTCCCCATCTTTCTGGACCTGGTTTTGTTGGACACCCCGAGGTTTCTGAACTCAACTCACCAAGGCACGGTCTCGGATGTTGTTCCTGGAGTTTAGAACCCCTCCGTTGGCGATTGTGGTCTCGTACAGGGTGTACCCATAGGACTGGCCATTGCCGTCATTCACTGGAAGGTTCTCCATATTGACTGGTGCTGCTGATATAAAAGGCTGGAGGAGAGAGAGAAGCAACTGTTCAGGCTCCGCTCTCCTACAAGAGCTTGCCAGTCAGCTGACTGGGGCAAAAAGCAACAAAAACACCCATTCAGCACTGCAGCTCACAAGCTCGCAGTCACTCAGAACAATTGTTAATATCGTTTGGATTGTTAAAACCACTGGAAACCAAAATCCACAATAGCCTTCTATGTAATTTAGGGTCTTATAAGCATTAAAAAGTATTAGTTTCAATCCAAATTTGAAATATTGTCATTTAAGTTTTTAGACTTTCCTAATATTGGATTTGAATTGGGTGAGGTTATGTCGAAAATGTATTACGTAATAAAAATTGCAAACCAATTATAAAACAATCCACGTCAGTAGTCCCATCCAAATAGATGCAATGAAGCCTCTCTGCTCCCATTCAATCTGCCTTGTTGAGTCTGAGCCAACTCCTCTCTACATAGCTTCTTGCCATTCGCTAGCTGACAAATTATCGTCTATATTTGATCTCTCCATCGCTGTCATTGTTATTCATTTCTGACATGTCAGAAAATTTGGGCTTGTATAGTACAGAGTGAGCAGTGTCGCGATCCAATTTCAATAGAAAAGCGCAGCTCTGGCCCTGAACAGTGTATAAAAATATATCGTCCCAAGCCATGCCAAAATAGCTCAAAACCATAGCTAGTTTAATACATACCTCAATAATCAGACATTCATCGTTCTATACATGACAGCACAGCAAAGCACTCCTACGGTGTGAAGTAGGGAGACATCAATCAAACCATGATCTGCCACAGCTAAACAGTCTTGAGAAATGGTCTAAATGACAAAATCAGCTGTCTTTGATCAACAGTTTCCAAGAGCTATTAATGTTTATTTTTTACACAGATTTCAGTGGTTTTATCATGAGACAATCCGATTCATTTTACCATTTCAAGCTACATTTCCAGCGGCCTTAAGAAATCATATCTTCCATAAAATATAAAAACACGAGGCACTCATTGACATGGGCGGTGAGATACAGAACAGATACAAGTGTTCCTGAAAACGTTATGACATGGCTGTACTGTAGCGTTAAAGATGACAGAGCTCTCCCCTCCTGACCCCTTCTCTCCTCTTTCCAGGGGACGTATGCTCACCAACAATGACTGGAGATCAGCTTGCCTGCTCTTATCCCTGAGTCACAGCAGTCAGGCTGACATTCTGATTCTGAGCCAGGATCAGTTGCGGGTTCTAAAACGCTCCTGCTTTACCCACCTTCTCAGCATACTGCAGGGTCTCCCACAGGGGCATGAACTGGTACATGTCAACCGCACTGTACTGTTTTCGCAACTGAAGGACGGGCATCTCGGGGAGGGTCTCACCTTGAAAAGACAGTTACATTCAAATGAGATTGATTACTGTGATCAATTACCAAAAAGAGGAATGTCATCCCTCAGAATAGACCACTGAAGACAGAACCCAACGACCTATAGTGCTGTGAAAAAGTATTTTCCCCTTCCTAATTTTCTCTATTTTTGCACACTTGTCACACTTTAAATTAGATTTATGATCAGAAACATTTAATATCAAACAAGGAAAACCCAAGAATACATAAAATGCAGTTTTCAAATGATGTTGTCATTTACTGGAGAAAAAAAAAAGCCACCCAACCAAACCTGGCCCTATGTAAAAAAGTAATTGCCCCCTTAGTTACCAAATCAATTGATATAACAAATTCAATTTCACAAGACACAAGAAGGTATGATTACTGTGAGCCCTATAGAATCAAAAAATCACTTCAAAAGAAACGGTCTAAACAGAACCAAATAGAACATGTGAAGAAGGCAAAATGCACATGATGCTGCAATTTATTAAAAAAAAAAAAAAAAAAAAAAACAAGCACAGATGAGAAACAAAGTCTTTGACATTTATCAGTCTACAGGGTTACAAAGCCAATTCTAAAACTCGGGGACTTCAGGGAGCCACTGTGAGAGCAATTATCTTCAAATGTAGAAAAAAAAAAAGGAACAATGGTGAACCTTTCCTGGAATGGCCGTCCTATCGAAATTCCTCCAAGAGCACATCGACTACTCATCCAGGAGGTCACAAAAGAACCCAGACTAATATCGTAAGAACTGCAGGCCTCCCTTGCCTCAGTCATGGTCAGTATTCACAATTAAACAATAAGAAAGAGACTGAGCAAAAACAGCATACATGGGAGAGCTGCAAGATAATAGTCACAAGCTGTGTTTCCATCCAACTTGTATCGCAAATCTTAAGCGATTTTTCGTTAATGCGACAGAAGGAAAAGCGCATTTGTGTGCGTTTCCATCCACTTCAGTTATGCACTTTTGTTTCACGAGATAAGCCGAAAGTGCCGTTAGGTGGCGCTAATCCTCCATTCAATTGCTTTTGCTTCTGTAGAAGAATACGGCGCACGCTATGATGTCAATAAGTGCGACGAACGAAAAGGAAAACAAACAGGAAAGCTGGCGGTGAAAACGAATGAAAGTAATCACTTAAGCTAGTGGTTACGAAGTCTTTAATGTTACAGCTAACACAGTAGTGCAAGGTTACAGTTCGCTTCTACTGTATTAACCACTAGCTAGCTAGCTAAAGTGATAACGAACTCTAACGTTATAGCTAGCACACCAATGTTGCGAGGTAGCAAACTAGCTAGCTAGCTTGCCAACGTAGGTAAGCAAAAATGACGTAATACTAAACGTCATCGTTTATTCGCATAACTTGTTCGCTAACCCGTTTCCACTACACTAAAGCGCATTTATCTTTATCGATTCAGAAAATTTTCCACCCCTTCCTTGCGCAAAAAAAAATTGATGCGACATTTCAAGTTGATGCGCATTTTGGCCGTTTCCACTCAGGTTTTTTAAGCGCAAAATGAAAATGCGCATTAAAATAGGTGGATGGAAACACAGCTACAGCTGGCCAAAAATAACACAAAGGCTCATTTCACATTTGCCAAAAAAACTTCTTGATGACCCCCAAGAATTTTGTGATTGTATTCTCTGGACTGATGAATCAAAAGTAGAACATTTTGGAAGACATGGGTTCTGTTACAACTGGCGTAAAGCTCATATGGCAGTCATCAATAAGAACATCATTGCAACAATCCAACCTGATGGTGTTAGTGTGACGGTCTGGGACCGCTTTGCTGCTTCAGGACCTGGACAACTAGCCATATCTGATGGGACCATGAGTTCTGCTCTCTGCCAAAAAAGGACCTGGTGACCTAAATCTCAAGGGCAGTTGGGTAATGTAGCGGGACAAAGTTATCTCTCAATGGGGAGTTTTCCAGTGGCCATGAATTCTGCCAATTGAGATGCAGTGGCATGACCTTAGACAGGCAGCTCATGCTTGAAAACCCTACAAAATGAGTGAATTTCAACAATCTTGCAAGAGGGAGTGAGCCAAAATTCCTCCACAGCAATGTAACAGACTCATAGTCAGTTATCGCAAATTGATAGCAGTTGTTTACACTAAGCACAGCACAACCCGTTATGAGGTTTGGGGGGAATACTTTTTCACTACTGATTTAGTTTTTGAATAAGTTTTTCCCTTCAATGATCGAAATGGTCATTAAGAAGCTGCATTTTGAATTTATTCACTTTGTATTTGTCTTACATTAAATTAGTTTGATGATCTGAAACATGTAAACATGAAAAAAAAAAAAGCAAAAATAAAAAAAAAAAAAAATATTCAGAAGGGGGCACGGCACTGTATGAAAACTGTTAACAAGTAGCATGATTCAGCACTGGCGCCTGACTAATGACCTCATGCATCCTGATTGCAAGATCTTGAGGCAGAAAGGGAACAGCTGGCATTGAAAGAAAGTGAATGTTAAGTGACTTCAGAAGCACAAAAGGTGAGAACAGACAACCGGAGTCAGGCGTAGGTGCAAGACAAGGAAGATAAATCGCCAGGAAAAGGACTGATGTCTGTTCATTGGTTTGATGCTCCCAGAATTTTTTAGCAGCATAAATAAGCACAGTAGTGACATCATAGGTCAATCAGCCCACAGGTTGTAAATATAATATTTACTCCATAATTCCAATTAAATTAAGGACATAGAACAGCAAACAGGATTTAACTGGCAATTCACTGCATAGAAAATTGTGCTATTCAACTTCAAACTGTAACATTTTACTGTCTATTTTGATACTAGAAGGGAAAAATTGCATTTTAATTAATTTTTTTCAAGCTCATACAAATTTGCAACCAAACTATTGTCAAATCAATGAATTCAGCTCACCAGAGATGTGCATGCACCTACTGAAAGATCTGAAAAATCTTAGGCAACATTGGTTGGTGGCAAACCTGGGATGCATGCAAGCCATCATTGTGAACTGCATTTCTGCAGAAATATAATGAATAAAGCAAAATCCTGAGCATTGATTTGAAAGTTTTAAATTCTTGAACGGGCCATAAAGTAGTCAGCCTACTAGTGCAAAATCAACTAAACTATTGCAGCTGCTCGACACAAGCATCATCAATCAATATTTAACCAGGTACAGTTTTAGAATCTACAAGCTATTAAATATTGCATTATAACATAATTCTTACATTATTTATTTGCTTGGCTGATGCTCTTTAAGAGGGAAATACAGACTCAGTGGTTATAAATGAATGCATTAACAACCTAATAATGCATTTAGTTTTTAGGCCAACAGTTAAAGCAAATTCAGCACTAACTGTACCCAGGAGAGTAAATGGGTGTTGAGAATTAAAATCTCTCAGTGCTTAGTGCTGGACTCAATCAATCATCCTACATGATGTCAAAATTAAATGCAAGCAAGAGTTCAGCCATATCACAAAAAGCAGTGAGAAAGAAACCCAAACTTTACCTGAAGGAAGGTAGTCAGACTTGCATTCATTTGCAAGCCAAATTTAGGGAGAAATGTTGACTTTATCCAGGCTTAGTGCTGACATCCACTAGCATTTGCAGTTTTTTTTTTGTTTTTTTTTTTTCTGGTTTCAACATTATAACAGCAACGCATAATTGGACTAAAGCGGCTTCATAAACACATAATGGTGTATCCAAGCAAAGCTGTAATGGATTTTTTTTATTTATTTTATACGAGCCACAGCTTTTTCTATAGTGGATTTGGCATTTCAAAATGAACAAAAGAGAACTGTTGTCTCACCACAATAAAGCTGGGAATAATACAGCACTTTATGTTCCCCCACAGCCATATCGATCTCGAATCTCTGTAACTGTGGTTTCCCAAGCAAGAAAAACAAGTCTCTACACTCCTAAATGCATTTAGCGGAACTGCCTGAGAATCCTGACATAAATATCCAGGGTTGCTGGATGAATGACTGCCTAATTAGTGGTATTTTAAAAATTAATTTCATGCTGTCCTGTTTGAGAAAATTTTCAGTTATTTCACTTGTTACACAAATGAGATTTGGAGAGTTTTAATTACTTTATCATAATTATTATTATTGGACAGCATCACTCACATTTCTTTTGAGAGTTTTTGTGAATATGGAATCTCCATTACCAGTCCCATTTGCACATGAAATACAATCTAGTTCATACTTATTTGGACAGCGCCATAATTTTCATAATTTTGGCTCTGTTTGACCACAATGGATTTGAAATGAATCGATCAAGAGGTGCTTAAAGGGTAGACTTCCAGTGTCAATACAACACTTTTTCCAAAATTGTTGTTTGAACCATGCAGGGACTACAACCATCTGTATTCATAACCCCCCCAATTTCAGGGGCTCAAAGGGGGCATTATCATTCATCACATTGTCATTTCTAATGTTTGTTTGCAAATCCATTGCAGTCTATGACTGGCAAAAATCTGGAACCCACAGACATCATCAATTTCTTCCTCAACCAGGCTTTCACAGGCATGAGGGCAAAAACTCTACGTGCTCAATTGGATTAAGATCCCATTGTAGAATATCCCACTTTCATACCTTAGAAAACTCTTGGGTTTCTTTCTCAAGGCGTGTCCAAACAGGTACACTTTTATATTAAAATAAAAACAATCTCTTGTCCATGTGAGCATTTTAACACCATTTCAGAAATAATCTCCCTCCATTATACTATAACTCCATTCCTGTACATTGGTCATGCATGTGCCAATATAAACAGGAAGTATTGTCTAGTCCATGGTTCAGCTATGCAAGTGGCCTTGCTCCTGGGCAACAACACGTTACGGGTACTACTGTGATAGGTTGTTTAAATGATACGCGTATTTGTGCAAAAATTAGCATAAGGAGGAGGCCGGGGTGCAGTTGGCACAACAAATCGTGGACTTTCCCACAGGAGAGTGGGGTTCGATCCCCGTTTTCAACCATGAGTTTAATGTTTGTGACTGGGAGTCTCTCTTGAAGCATAATGCCCTTTTCCTAACGCTGCTCCCTAAGCTTAACCTTTTAAGAACCATAATCGCCCTTCCTGAACCCTGAACCACAATGTTTACATTTTTAAATCTCAAGAAAAGGAGAGAGGCCTCATTTGATTTTGAATCCATATGTTCCAGAGAGTATAATTCCTAGTTACTTAAATTTAATGGTAATCAAGACTATGATGCTGTCAATCAAAAAATTAATCAGACAGGGACTACACAGAAAAGGCTTTTATTCTTAAATATTTTACCCAGTTTGAATGCACTACCTCAAATCAGAGCTGAAAGTCTGCACTTTAAGCTCACCTTCAATCCCTAATACAATGTGTTACACAGCCAAAATTACAATAACCTTGTCAGTGTCCAAATATTTTTGCATCCAACTGCATAACTGGCTGGCCCTATTCCACACTCACCACCAGTCCCTGGAGGCACAGGAGCACCAACAAGCAGAGTAAGAAACAAAAAAGGCACACAGTCCTGAGGAAAAAAAAAAAACTAAAAGTGAAAACTATCCATTTAGCACATTTTCCTATTTTGTGACACTCACTGTGGTACTGGCGGAATAATTCCCTCAGGCGGTGGTATTTTTCGGTGTAATCTCCAGCCTCCGATAAGGGCGCATCATAATCTGAAAAAGAAAAAGGACTCGGTCTGAAAACTCAAGAGGTCCTCTTTGCCAAGTTCAGTGCACTTTGCTTACACCACACTGTTGCAACCACTTGGCAGCCAATAAACTTGCTAAACTCACTCTTTCATGGCTTCAGCTGCAGTCAAGGGAGATAAAAGTTTACTCTGCAAAATCCATTTTGGATGGGGCTACTGAATGGCAAAGGAGGGTAGATGATCAGGGCCAGCTGTCTCCTGCTCTCCTTCATCCTTGTACGCAAGTAAAGGCTGAATTATGTTTTCCGCAAGGATAGTTGCGAGGATACAAGCTTCCAAGGAGTCAAGAGGAGCAAATATTAGGAGCTACTATGCCCTCCTAAACTGTAGGAGGCAGTGTCTAGGCATTAACATTCACACTACATACCAGAAGGTGCATTTTAACCGCCCCATTCTTTACAGGTGAAGCTCAGAAGTAATGATAAGCAACTGAGCTATTGCTTGAGCGTGATGCAAATAAATGGTGCGAACCTGTACAGCCAGGAAGAAAAATGCAATATAAACCAATGCTCCGGTTTGCTTTGTAATACATTTCAACAACAACAAAATTCCAGCGCCATCATTTAATTGACTGTCAGCAATACCCAAGTATAACTGTAAAATGCAAACGGTTCAGAAAAACAATTAGCACAGAGATGAACGATGTAGCCGCTCAGACAAACTTATTACCAATCAGAGATGTATACTGTGACTAACAAAATAAATATTACACAAAGTGCAAGCGCAATAACTTTTAGTGTCCTCGCACTCTTGTCAGACAGACAAGTTTGATGCTCTGGTCAGTAGTGGGCACAGCATGATTGACAGGTGCAGTGTGCCCTAATGGCCACTGAGGGGTAAACACGAGCAGAGCACAGCTTCGGGAACTCTTAAGTGGGTAGATCCACTGCCTGCGATGAAAGCCAATCTTTGACTCTTGTAAACAGCAGTCATTTGATCCATACAAATCATGTAAGATTGACAAAACTGATGGTGCTGCTAGACTGGCCAGTCTGAAGTCCAGACCTGACTCCTGTCAGATTAAGGGCTGTAAGAAGTGCAAAATATAAAATTGAAGGACCGGGATGTCTGAGGAGTTGAAGACGTATGGGGGGGAAAAAAATGGGAATGGGGGGGGGGACCTTCAAAAACTGGGTGTCTTTAATTCCACAAAGTATGACCATAACAGGACTTCAAAAAGATAAGAAGATGTAACACACTGATATACACAACCCTGTTCCAGCCTTTCTGGAAATTCTTTCAGGCATAAAATTTGGAAAGTGTTTTTCTTTCCAGAAAAAAAAACACTGAATTTCTTGCACTGTTGTAACTCTAACACAGATCAAGGATAAAGTAGACTCTCATTTTCTGTATCGTCCCTACTTTTGAGAAAATGGGGCTGTATGCATCATAAATCAATGTAGCCAATTCCTGTTTTAGCAGTCATTAAAGAAATGGCAAAAGAAATATTGCGAGATACAAAAAGGTGACTTTATGGTTTACAATAATGCTGGTAATGCTGGTGTCCAGTCACAGCAGCTCAAACGTACAATGTTTGTTTGAAATGTCACAGAATAATTCAACTGACAAAAAAAATTGCAGGGACCCATATAAATATCTCTGTCGCCACCTGCTGACCACCTGGCAAATGACAGCCACATTGTTCTTCCTGCCTCCCATAAAAAAAATCACAACAGAAAGCAAAGGGGATGTTCACCCAGATATCGAAAGTACTGCAGATTAACGCAAAAAGGATACCTACAGAGCATTTATATCTGAACAAACACCACTTTCCCCATTAAAAAAAAAAAAAAAAAAATCTGATTAAATACATCACAACAATTTTTAGAAGCCCAGTAATATAATACAAGCCAGCAAAAAATCCATAGGCTGTTCTGAAATTTTGTCTGGGGGGCGCCGTGGTGGGGAGGCCTGTGACTTCAGTGGGTTGCAGAGGAGCTCTACACACACCCCACACTTTGGTTCTGAGCCTTCAACACAGAGGATTTGTTTACATCAAAAACTCGCAAAGACGCAGATACATTTAATGAGGATCTAGGCGATTCTGGCCACTGATATGAACCAGAAAAATCTGTTTATTTAATTGTTTGTTTGTTTATTAATTAATTTATGTAGTTATTTATCCATATATCTATCTTTTATTTAGCTAGGAAGGCCCCACTGAGATACAAGATCTCCTCATCCAGGGAGTTCAGTCATTTGGTGCAAGGGTGAGATAGCCCTGGGGAGAGTAAGGATAGTCAGCGCAAAAGCATAGCCTTTATGTGCAAGGGCAGAGCCTGGGATGAACCTGATGACGTCACACAGTCACAGGACTGGGGAGCGTAATGGTCTGTCATGGCGATTTTCTAATTGTTACTGGCCAGTGTTTAAACATCTTTCATGCATTTCACCGTAATTTCCTTCGATAATTAACAACCCTAACGAACCTTTGCCACCTCATAGGTTAATTTGAGTCAGACAATGTCGACTGTCTACCAGATGGTACCCTTTCATGCCAACAGTCATACAATCTTAATTTAAACTTAATTTAAACTCAATAAATCATCATGAAGACTCACTTAATGAGTGGGAAGCATTAATGTTTACTGAAAATGTGTGATGTGTGTGCGGACAGGCATCTGAGTGAATGCTGGGGCTCAGTTGTTACCGTAGCTTGTTATCATGGGTCTTGGCGTATGGGTCAGGGCCAGCGCTCCGCTCATGAAGCCAAAATTCGTTCCCCCGTGGAACATGTAAAGGTTGATTGACATCCCCTGTTTTAGAATCTCCGTCACCACAGCCATCATATCTACAAGAGGGCATGTTCATAAAATCAGTTCCTTTCAAAAAGAGGATGTCCTGGTCACCTCTCAAATACCATCGAGGTCACCAGTGTTCCGGTGCAGATGCTATATCACCAGCCACTCATGTCTCAGCTTATTGGCTAAAATTTTACTTTTCCCTCAGAGAGATATTAAATTCTCAGATTATCTGTTGCACAAAAACAGACACTTTGCAGTCTTATGTCCGCTTCAAAGGCTTACAACAAATCGAGTAACTGACGAGTTGCTAAGCATCTTCGGTAATAAAACTGCAAAGAAACATAAATATATGGTCATGCATAATATGTAAGGGACATCAAATACCTCGTTTACATGCATATTATGTAATATCCTTTAGAGCTTGACTAAATAGCCTGCTCACAACGCAGAATGGTGTGATATTTGTAGATAATTAAATCAGCATTCCTCTCAGCCAAGTTTTTTTTTTTTTTTTTTTTTTAATGCACTTCTACCCAATGGATGGTTATTATGGCCAAGGTGCATGTGCTTTTGACAACTGTTGCCTCTGGTTGTTAACACTTCTGTCCCAAAGATTTCCATGTCAAGGTCGCTTTGGCCATATTTTCTCCGAACGCACTAGCAAGTTCCCAAATCTTACCGCTCATAGACACAAATACAAATAACTAAAAAGATAAGAATGACGATAATAATTTGAGTGTCCACACTGATAAGCAATGAAGCTCTGTAAATATTTGTTTTAGCCGTCATCTGCCATTTTGAACGTAACCTCTGAAAAGTGGGGTCGATTGTGATGAGCTGCGAGTGTTTGGAAAGAAAATGCACTGAAAGTTCATTCATCACTGCTGTTGTCATTATAGAAGTGCTGAGTTTGCTGTCTACATGAGCAGAAAGATTTTTACCGCAATACATCTATGGTTATCGTTTTGTAATTGGGTCTTTAAGTGCATGGGTCTTTAGCTACTGAAGCTCCTGTCAGCCAGTAACCCAATAATCACCCTTGTTTCCAAAACAGTGATTTTTTTTTTTTCTTTTTTTTTTGAGCCACAGTGGACAAAAGAATAGGCAGTTGGGCCTCCCCAGTATTTTGTACTCAGGAAGTTAACATTTTAATTAATCCACAATGGATAATTTTAGAATTTCTATCCATAATCAGATGCTTCCTTTCCTATGTACACGCATAGGACACAAAAGAAGCAAGAAAATGACTGCCTGGTGGTGCAAAGAATGCATTTTCCCTCTATATCTATTGCTGGACTAATAACATGCACATCTTTCCCATTTGAGTAAATAATGCTGCCAGAACAGGTCAGAATAGTGCCAACCACACCTTCAAAATACAGCGCATAAATCAATGACTCTGACATCCGACTCCAACACATTTTCCAAACCTCAAACCATTACAGAACTATTACTCAGCAGTTTTGGTTTACTTTTGTTTGGATGCATCATCAAAGTGACCTTGACTGACCGCTAATTGACTGTGACAGAGTAAGCACCCATAATTCAAAAACCATCATTCAAATGAGGTGCAAGTGCTGTGATTTGGCACCTTCCCGATTTCCTTTATTTAGTATTTCACTTACTGAAGGTAAAGAGTTATGAAAAACCTACAGCACCCAAGTGAAAAAAATAATCGCCCCCCAAAAACTAACTGGTTATGCCACCCTTGGGGACATAAACTGCAATAAAACATTTGCAATAAAAGTCAATGAGTTTTTTTCATTGCTATCAAAGAGTTATGGCCAGGACTTTGGTCAAGACTCGAGTACAGTACCAGCGTGAGTCAGCCGAAAGTCAGGTGGACGTGCCCTGCTCACTGAACCGAGAAGTAGAGTGAGTGAGAAGGCAAGTTGGCCAGCCGTTTCACACATATCTTAGTGTAAATCCCCGTCGCAAAGAAGTCCGAATAAGTTCAGCGTTAAAATTTTTCCGTCGGACAACATGATGTCCATTATAGTGTTAACGCCTGAAGTAATTTTTGCTACAGATTTTCTTTCGCGCAGTTGGCAATACATTTATTTCCAGGAAAGTTCATATCTGCAAATTCATGTATTTTTGCCATGATATTTTTGCCGTAATATTTGCCGATAAGAATTAAGAACCCTCAAATAACTTTATCAACACGCAAATAATATCAAAAGTGCTTTATAAATTTTATATCCCTGGAATCTTTTAACAACTTTCACAGTCAATGAAGTTGCAAGTTTTTATCGCGAATAAAACGCTTGTAAGACCGGGTCGTCTGTGTAACGCACTATACATTGCTGCTGTTACAAACAGTCAACAGGAATGTTTGCAACAATAAAACCACGCAAACTGCCCACATATCTGTATTTCATACAAAATGGTTATTTAATACAGAGGTAAACAGTATTGCGTAGTCAATTTTATGGTCGCGGTATTTCGAGCTTGCGTATCTGAAACAGTTGCGATAGTTTATTCTTGCCAAAATTCAAGGCCTGCAATAACATCTGGTAAGCTACACACCAGTCATACCCAAAAACCGCTCCCCCCTATCAACAGTCCACCCAAGTTCTGCTTGCCGGGACCACACCGACACCTGTTGTAAACCTCCGCCACCCGCCAGGCCGATCAGAGAAAGGTGGACAAAAAGCGAAGCCAACTTCTCGTTAACTTTAGCGGTACCTTTATCCACGCTGGTACTGTAGGCCTTTCCAAAAGTCTTTGTTTTGTTTTTTTGAGCCATTCAAAGGTGGATATTCTTTTGTGCTTTGAATTATTGTCCTGCTGCATAACCCAACAAACTTGAGCTTCAGGTCACAAACAGATGGTCAGATATTCTCCTAAAGGATTTTCTCAAAGAGAGCAGAATTTTTGGTTCCATCAATTATGGCAAGTCACCCAGGTCCTGAAGCAGAAAAGCAGTCCCAGACCGTCACACAGCCATCACTGTTTGACAGTTGGTATGATGTTTGTATTTTGGAACGCTGTGGTAGCTTTACGCCAGATGTAATGGGACCCGTGTCATCCAAATAGTTCCACTTAAGACTCATCAGTCTGCAGAATATTATCCCAAAACTCTTGGGGGTCATCAAGATGTTTTGTGGAAAATGCGAGACAAGCCTTTATGTTCCTTTAGGTCAGCAATGGTTTTTGCCTTGCAGCTCTTCCATGGATGCCATTTTTCCCAGTCTCTTTGTTATTGTGGAATTGTGGATACTGACCTTAACTGAGGCAAGTCAGGCCTGTAGTCCTTTAGATGTTAGTCAGGGTTGTTTTAGGATGTCATGAATGAGTCGTCAATGCACTCTCTGAGGAAATGGGAGGCCAAACACTCCTGCAAAGATTCACAACTGTTATTTCTTTTGTAGATAATGGCTCTCACCTTGGATCCCTACACTCCCAGAGCCTTGATGGGTTTGTACCGCTTTCCAGACCGATAGATGCCATGAAATTTGATTCTTTTCTGTTCTTGAATTTCTTCAGATTTTGTCATCATGTGCTGCTTTTTGCCAGGTTCACATTGCCAGATAGTGTCCATTCAAGTCATGTTAAGGCTCATGAGGGCTGGCAGTAAACACGCCTGGGTGTGTCTAGTGAACTTAATAATCTAATAAATAAGTTTAACTGGTTGATTACTTTTTCATATGGGGCCAGGTAAGGTTGGATAGATTTTTTTTTCCTTTCAATGCATGATATCATAATTTAAAAAACTGCATTTTGAGTTTAATCGAGTTATCTTTGTCGAATATTCAAAATAAGTTTGATGATCTGAAACATCCAAGCGGGACAAATACGCAAAGATAGAAGAAATCAAGAAAGGGGAAAATACTTTTTCAAAACACTGATTGATATTTCACTCAATATTACTGCGGCAGATGACAACGTTCAATGTCCCAAGGCAGTCCTCTTTCCCCAAATTATGCAACAGATTACTCACCTAAAATATAACCACAGTGTAGTCCCAGTCATAACTTTGTTTTGAATAGAACTTTCGTATTCTTAGTGACTTTCATGAACAGTCCCTATTCACTGTGCCATTAAACCTTAAAAAAATTAAAGAGTAGACAAAAAAGAGCAGATAGACGATTACACCAAGTTGTTCTCAGTTACTGTACACCAATGTGGACCTTTAACCCCATAAAACCTATGAACCCATATCTGCCAAATGCAGCAGCTGCATTCAACCAGTGAAACTTCAAGCTTGAAAGTGAAGATCCCAAGGGCTTGAACGACCCCAAATATTTCCTGCTGAACTACAGGTAAAAGTGTATAAAATTATGTAAAAGATCTAGATAATTTCCATTTGATCTAATGCTGTGGCCATAAAAACATGGCATCCTAGGTTTGAATATTTTCCTCCAAACAAATGAGGCGTAGCCTCAGTGAGGCACTGCAACCAGCAAAAACAGAATATGTATGTGATACAGCCCAACAATATGAAAAAAATACTTCTTCGAACTGCAATCGCAGACAGCTTGCATTAGCCTTATTAAAAAAGGTCCCGCATTGCCTTAATCAGTAGCTTATGCTTCAGTTTAGTGCTGAGGTTATATTGACTTTTAACTTGCAGCTTGGGATTTCATTTTCATAGTTGAGATGGGACAGGGGTAGGAAACCTTCTCCAGAAAGAACCACTGTGGGTGCAGGCTTTCATACCAACCAAGCTACTACACACCTGATTCTACTAATCAAACTTTTTTTAGAGTGGGCCACGGCAACGAATCAAGGACACACTTGATTTCCTTCATCAGCCATTGTAATATTTCTGTCGTCGCTGGTGTGATTCACTTGTGAGTGGAGTCCGAAGTGAGACTCGTGGCTACATTCTATGGTTGGATTCATTACTCCAGGCTCTGAGCACCAAAATTCCATTAGCCAATGAGGTCAGACCACATAAAAAATCCCACCCACACGAGAGGTTTGTGACAGAATTGTAAAGAAAAAAATCAAGAGGCGCAAATGAGAGCGCTGGGACGCGTAACCGCAAATCTGATAATTGTGAAAGCAGCAGAAGGAACTGTGAACGAAAGGACAATTTATCAAACAAAAGACCAATGGTTTACTCCATCATAAAAATAATTTGTTTTCAAGTTATAAGTTTTACCTTTGAGGTCACTTTTTTGCTTCAGCAAGTTATATTCTCTCTCAATTTTGAAATTTTTGTTTGATATCAAAAAGTTTTGTTCGATAATTTTGACACAAATCTGATTCCATACCAAGGTAGCATAAAACTGATAAAAAAAAAATACAACAAAAACATTAACAAATGACAATTATTGTTTTGGGTAATAGTACTTTAATTTATTTTCAATGTATGCTTGGAAAGTCATATTCTCAGCAGCTATAACTCCTTCGCGCTCTCTGTCGCCCAATTCTTGAGTAAGTGAGCTAATGTGCCATTTCAGTCCTGGGGACAAAAAAAAAAAAAACTCTGGATATATGCTGCACAACCTAAAAAAAATATATCACTACACTATCCAGCACACTAGCGTTCATAAAATTCAAAACTGGTTCAATAATGACTAAAAAGCAACAGATTTCACAAGAAACTAGCGAGTCGGTATTTTAAGAGATTAAAGTCATTCCATTTTTTGAGATTGCCAAGAAACTCTAGATTTCATGCAAAAATCTACATTATAATCTTGAAAAAAGAACAAAAACTAGGTCTAATCAGGACAAAGAGAGAAGAGCAAGGCGCACATGCACAACTGAACCAGTACATAAGCTTCTCTAGTTTCAGAAACAGTGCCTCACAGGTGTTCAGCTGGCCGGACCATGAAACTGCACCGACCAAACATCCGCATATGCAAAGTACCAAAGAATCCCTGAGGCACTAACCAGCTGTTGCATAATGTAAGCACTTCATTACATCATTCTCAGCAGGTGAACTACAGGCCGTTCAAAAACATTGTCGCAAAATTCACAATTGAATCAGCTGGGGAGAAAGCAGCCAGGGTGTAGAGTTTACTATTCAGCCGTGGCTCAGGATGATTGCATGAGGGTAAAACTCCAGGGAAAAACTTTCAAAGTTGGGCTTTGTTGTCACTCAAAAGAGCACTGGCTTTCTGGCTTTTAGCAATGTACATTAGGCTCTCCATCCCCCTGCTAAATGTGATACAAGCTTGCAGCCTCTATCACAATTCATCAGGTTGCTTTGCACTGGAATATGCTACATTAATTCTAGAAGCATCTGGCTTTCCTAAAATAACAAAGCATGTGAAGATGGAAGGGGACTGTAATTCTTTACAAACATCTTTGAGTCGCCATGTTGAATTTCAAATAGATGCAAAAAAAAAATAGAGATTTGTGATACTATCCCAAGATGATCAAACATGAGCAAAGTTACCTTCTGCAGGAAATACATGGTGAAGGTCACCCCAGAGGTCAAACCAGCCCGACCAATACTCCATCACCAACTTGGGCCGTCGAGGCTGCCAGAACAGCACACACTTATGAAACCCTTGAAAAAAATTCCAATGAATACACTTCCCAGGTTGATGTAAATTTGTAAAGACACAATTATACCAAAATAACGCAACAAGCAATACTACTTATCTGAAGTGATTAGTTCTGGTTTGAATGCGATGTGGCACACATTTACACAAACACGGACAGAGGAAAATGATGACATCTCCATGCTGGAAAACCCAGCAAATGAAAGCACTGAAGGTGCTGATGCCTCACTGCTTACAGTAGTGACAAGTATGTTCCTTAACGAAGCTATAAAATTGGGTGCGGACATGTCAGAGTGCCCTAGCTGTGCATCTATGCTTGACATGCTCAAGTATTTACCCACCAGTGGCAGTCTGATGTACATTAATGTACGCAAAGAAGAGACACTCTATTCACAGAGCCACGTGCTGACACATGAATTATGCGCATGTGCACCAATGCAGCTAAAGTACTACAGTACAGGGCTCGAGATTAACTTTTTTGCCTGGTAGCGCTGCGCTCCCAAGTTCAAAATGTTAAGAGCGCGAGCCAAAATTTAGGAGCACACACACCAAAATCTAAGAAGCACCAATATATATTTTTTTAATGTTTAAAAAATGACAATATATCACTCCACATTAACAATACAACTGTCTCCAACAAATGAAAGTTATTAAACAATATGAAAGTTTTGAGTTCATTGATTAACAAAGGTTTCCACTACATTGGCGACTTGCGTAATTTCATACATCTCCGAAACCACCGTGAACAATGAGTCTGTTTTCCGCATACACCGGTTTTACTGTGTGACAAAGACGATGCGCCAGGTTTCAAACTTAGTTATGAAGTGAAAACTCCATTTTGAAATTGTTTTTGCAAGTAAAACCGGCTAATTCAATCAAAGACAAAACAGCACGATAAATGTTGTATACAAGGAAATTCTATGAACTTTTAAACCCAGTCTGCCTACAATGCGTCGGATAACATGCATTTAGCCTGTGCGTAGCACGGCTAGTTGTCATCCAACTTCTGCATTTTCAGGAAAATGTAGCGTGTACATGCAATTACATAAACGTTTACAGGTCTAAAGACGCGCAGAAAAAGAAGTCTTTTTATGATTTTTGCAGATAGGCTACTTAAGATATGAGCGAAGAAACCCAAACGAAGATTTTAGGTCTGAGCAAGCGCAGACCGCGAGGCAGGTTGCAAATATTAACAGAACACCAAACCTACTCGTTCAAGCGCATTTGTCACAGCATTGCCATCGTGGTAATCAAATAGTGCTATAACTCGAAAATAAAGCTCTATCTGAAAAATCTGGCAAATTTAAATCCAAAAGATCATGGCATTTAACCTATAGAGCCATATTCTAAGACTTGATTTTGACCGGCGTAGCAGCTATCCCGGCAACAGACAGAATGACTGAATGAATGACTCACAAACGAACTACCGTATACCTCGCTTGCACATACACACCGAGGCATAATGACCATGTATGTTTGAGAAGTGTCACATTCATATGCTGAAAATGATTAAAATATACTAAAAAGAAGACACTAAAGCACTATACATTATAAAAATATACTGAAATAAAAGAGCAATTGAAAACCACAATATCATGGACAAAAAGTGATAACATGGATTACCTGTACGGTATCCAGGTACTGTATGGCTGCAGGATTCAGCTTCTGGAAGTTGATGGTCTTGAGAACTTTTGAAGACAGAATAAAAAGAAGAGTAAGAAGAAAAGACAGAAGAAAATGTGCAGGACCAAGAAGAGGTGTCGTGGTCAGGAGGTCAAGGGTTAAATCAAAGCACAATAAAACTATGGAATCTTTATCACTGCAGTGATATTAAGCTCCTCAACAATCAAAAAACATCCATGATGTAAAATAGAATGATTAATGCAAGCAATAAATGAGTATGTTCATAAAAGTAATTCCACACATTATAGATGCAGTATGCTGAACTGAGTCGTAACGGAGTATGCATTTCTGTTGCAGTGGTTATAGGTTATTTAAAACATGATTTTCAGTTGAACATGTTCAATAGATTAATAAACCCTTGTTCTCTCCATGTGTTTGTGTGTTTGGGGACGGGGTTGTCGGGGCAGAAAGCGGCGGGTGATCAATGGAATTCATTATTCAGGAGAAGAATCAGAAGATTGTCTGCCAAAACACCATCAGTCCTTCATTATTTTGTTCATTATAATAAGCTACTGAAGTCCTTACCAAACACTCCGTTTCATTCTCTCCAATAAGACTCACACATCAAGTTAAACAACCCTAACATTTACAATTCATGCTATATACGATTCCTGTTTCTTTTGTTTAAATATTCAATTGATATAATAACAGCTGCACATAAATGGTGGGTTTCAGAAAATGCATTTCTCATTAAGAGCTTTGTGGGATTCTCCCATCAGGGAACAACTGCCATGGTACCTTGGTCCAATCCTCCGACCTTTAGCCCATCGCGATTGTCTGATGTCATCAGGAGTTCTCTGATCCCCCTGGAGACGAGAGCCTATCGGAGAAGAGCAGCGGTTGCTTCATAAGCCACAGCACGCAAACCTATGAAGGCAGGAGCCGACATTCACTGAGGTCCATAAGCATTTGGACTGTGACAAATATACAACTCCAGAGTTCCCTCCATGATTCACTCAGTATGGATCGACAAGCCCAGAATTTATGTTGAGCATATGCACATTATTCACATTTATGTGGAGAGAAAAGAGTTGGAATTAAAGGCCTTTAAATTTGTCTCATGTCCAGACACTAATGGACTTCACTCTGCTTACAGACAGTTCAATAAATATTTGGACTTGACAACATTATTTTCATTTAATGGGAGGGTATGCATGTAGAAATTAGGCGGATTCAGTCAGGATCCTAGGACTTTTTTGCACAGCGCCCCCCCCCCCCTTTTTATGGGCTTAACAGTAATTGGACAATAATGGGCTGCACAGCTTTTCCATGGCAAGGTGTTTTTATCCCCAATAATTTCATTTAAAAGTGAACAATAAAAGATCTACAGTTTATTTCAAGTGATGCACTTGCATTTAGAATCTGTTGCTGTTAACTCTCAATATGGAATCCAAAGAGCTATGCTGTCAATGAAAGATTTCTGCCAAGAATTAATGCGACACTGGTTGATCAGATTGTTCAAAGAATGCCAGAGCAAATGTGCAGCATGACAAAGCTAAAGGCTGTCCAAAAAAAATATCAGTGCGCAAATTTCTTTTTGGCCAGACAGTATATGACCTGAATCCAACTGAGCATGCATTTCACTTGCTGAAGGCAAAACTGAAGGCAAAACGCAGGTGTTGAAAAACCTGCAGCGAAGTACTGGCAGAACACCTTCCAGGAAAAAACCCAGAATCTCTTGATGTCCATTTGTTCCAGACTTCAGGCAGTCTTTGACTGCAAACTATTGGCCACCAAGTGCTTAAAAATTTATTTTATGATCATTTTAGTTTGTCAAAATACTTTTGAGCCCCTAAAACTCGGTGGACTATGTATTATTTTTAGTTAAACCATGTAAAACACCATGTGATCTAAATCAAAAAGCAATCCATGGCAGTTTTACATGAAGATGAAAAAGAAAAGAGGGGGATTTTTTTTCCCCATTTTCATTATGGGACAAATAATGTCTTTGCTTCCTGGAAAAAATGCTTCTCCGAAAATGTGTCTTCATCATAAGATTTACATTTCATTTTATGTTTTACAGAAGTATGGGATGGCATTTTTGTAAAAGAAACTAAAAGGCAATGATTTTCCATTTCTTATAAAAGGTGCATGAGTGGCCTTGAAAATGAAAATGAAAAGCAGAGGATTACATTTTGGTTTTTGCCAACAAAAATAATGTGCTGGCTTTTGGAAGAAAAAGAAGTATTTCTGAAAGTGCATTGTGATCATACCATTAATGTTTTCACTTTATTCTGAATGGCAATATGGCAGAGCACTTTGAAAATGAAATCACAAAAGGGAAATGCCAATTAATTTGCAATTTGTTTTAAAACGTTCTCATATGGACTCGTAAATGTAAGCAAAGAAGAGGATTAGATTTTTATATTCATTATAGGAAAAGTACTGCACTTGCTTCATGAAAAATGAAAAGCATTTTGGAGAATGAATTTTCATTTTAATACTGTTAGATATATATCGATGGCCTCATGCAAGAAGGGCGTAATTGACACTTCAGTCAAAAATGACTTTTTTGGTTGTTTTGGAATAACTGAGACTAGCCCATCTCCTGACCAAGTCTGGAGTCTCAATTCCTATCCTAAAAGGGGTTTAAATGCCTCTTTAACATTGGTGCAGCTGTGATCGAAATGGTCATCTTCGCCCATGCTAAATGGGCTTAAGTGCATTTTGCTAATTATATCCCAAATTGCGAAGAATTATGAAAATGTCTAGCAGGCATCCCAATAGGTTACCAAGTACTATACTTCTATCATGGATAGTTCAGCATATAACTAACAGGTGGTGCTGAGGCAGTTTTATGGCTCTCCTGTAAAGTAAAATGTCGCTTTTGCCCTTCTTGCATGAGGCCATCAATATACTTCCAGATTTTATTTTTCATAGTGATGTGTAGCCATTTTGATCATGGCGTGGTTTAAAAAGGCAAATAATTCCTCTAAATATGAAAAGCAACTAATTATGAAAAAGTACCATCTTGATTACACACAGGTAGAGTAATTGTGGTTGGAACAAAAACCAGCAAACACAGTGGAGCCCTAAGACTGAATTAAGGAACCACTGGGCTTGGCATCCTACTTCTTTGATGAAGGCCATGTAGCGATTGTCCGCTGCATATGAGCCGTATTCATTCTCCACTTGAAACGCAATGATGGGGCCACCTCTCATGTACTGGAAGACAGGAAATGAAAGAAAAGCAGGACTTCACTCATTGAATAAGTCGGCTGCTGGACGGATTTTATTGGGCTCTGCAAAGTGCTAACCTTAATCACCACCAAATGGACAATTCTTTCCATAGCCAGTCCAACTTATTTTTTACAAACCAAAGGCAGAAAGTAATTCAGGCCCAAGTGCCCCACCCAAATCAATGAGTTGGGAGACCAAAGAATAAGAAAAGGCTCATGAAAGTCACCTGGAGAGGTACAACTCTTGGAATGAGGTCATCAAAAAAGGAGTTCACTGCAGAAGTGAATCCTGGGTAAGTTGTACGCAGCTTCATATTTTTGTCTCTCAGAAGCCAGCTGGAAAAAGATGAGCACACAAGCATCTTACAAAGAAGCCCAAGATCACTACTCCAAACCAACTCTGCAGCCCGTTTGTGCTTATTATGCAAAAAATATGCATTATTTTTTTTTAATCCAAACCTCCTGACACAACCAATATTAAATCCAGAATCCAGAAAGTTGCATCAATACATTGATCAGCCACAACATGAAAACCACCCGCCTAATATTTTGACTGTATAGATCCCTCTCATGCCACCAAATCAGCTCTGTCAAAATGACATCCACTTAACTTCACAGGCCCTGGATTTCCCAGTGCAACATTTCCCAGAGCATCACACTCCCTCCACCAGCTTGTCTTCTTCCCACAGTGCACTCTGGTGCCATCACTTATCCTGGTAAATAGTGCACACATAATCGGCCGATGCGCATAATGAAAATGAAAATGGGACTCACTGGACCAGGCGAGCTTCTTAAATTGTTTCAAGGTCCAGTTCTGACTCTTGAATGCCCATTGCAAGTGCTTCAGGCAGTGAACAGGGCTAGAATGGGCACTCCAAATGGTTTGCAGCAACAAAGTGCTAGAAGCACCAGAGGGCGATGCACTGCGTGTTTTGATACATTCCTCATGCAAGCATCATTAAAATTCTCGGCGACTTGTGCCCCAGAAGCCCTTCTGTCGCTCTGGACCAGACAGAACGGCCTTCATTGCCCTTATGCATCAACAAGCCAATGCCCAGTCGCTCGTGGTTCGTGGTTTATTTCTCCAAAGAACCCCGTGGTCACAGTAGGACTGAGAGTACCCCAACATCCTCGCCACTTCAGAGATGCTTTGTTCTGCACGTCTGGCCATAATGATTTGGCCCATGTCAAAGTCACTCTGGTCCCATTTGTCCCATATTCAACATGTCAACTATGAGAACAGACTGTTTGCTCACCATCTAAGGTCCACGTGTAGACCTTGACAAGTGCCTTTGTTATGAGATAGTCAATTGTCAACATTATGAGCTTAATCTGTGAAAAGCCTTAATGTTATGGCTCATTGGTGTGTATATGTAAGAAATATACAATTACATAACGGTCATTATACAAAATAATTGCACAGCTAAGTAATAAGGCCCATTAATCACTTAGATGCGCAGTAATTTTCATAGAATGATCGGCATCGAGTTGTTTATTGCAATAATGCCGCATATATGATGAGCTAAAGGCATAATTTTCATGTTTTCATCCAAAAATTGCAATTGCCTGTGGACCGTTTGATATATATATCACAATCATTTTAATGCCCAGCTCCAATTCAGCTTTTACCTGCAAATACGATCCATCACTTACAGGGCCAACTAAAACTATTCAAAACAAGTGTCAAGCTCCATCGCAAAAGAAAGTCAAAACATAGACTTAAACTTTTAGCCACAGTGTAACTGGTCGGCCCCCAAGCTCCTGTGCCACATAGCCAACATGATGGCAAACAGCTCTGAACATTTGGGAGTGGAGGGGGACAGGGAACAGTATGCACACCTGGGCAGTCCTCCAAGATCCCACTCGGAGCAAATGTAGGGTCCTGGACGCAGAATCACCCAAAGCCCCACCTCCTCAGCCAGACGGATGTAGGCCCTGAGAGGAGCAGATAAGGAAATGGAAAAAGGACTCAACAGCCATGGTTTTGCCTTTAGATACAGAGTCTGTATGTGACTGTGGATCTGTGAAACAATGCCTTCAGACTGACTAGTCTATTATCTCAGATGGAAGTATTTTGTGCTGCTTAGGTTTTGAGGATGAGAGCTTAAAACTGATGACCATTGCTTTGAATAAAGGACACAATCGAGCAGCATGGATGTCACTTACTCCAAGTCCAACTGGTCCAAGAAATGGAACTTTCCTCTTCGAGGCTCGTGCAGGTTCCAAGGCACGTACCTGAGAGATAAAGGAGTCTGGTGACACAGGAAATCAGGAACCTTTGGAGAATTAATAAAGAATTAAGGATTGGTCTCTCACAAGCGGGTCATTCCATGTCAAAACAGCCAATATTGAGGTGCCTTGTACATGACACCTCTAAGATTTTGCTCAAATTTTGTCCAAGAATACTTTATGGTACCAAACAAAAGAATTCAGAGGAGTAGTTGTGCGCACATCTCATACCAAATTAGGCCCGGTGCTGGATTCACATGTAATTCAAGCAAAGAAAGTAAAAAAATCCGCACACTGGATTAAAGCTCCCAAACCTTTATTGATGCAACGTTTCGACCACTCACAGGGTCTTCATCAGGCAAATGACTGACAGACAGACAGACAGACAAATATATAGGCAGGTATTTACCAGCATGCAGCATGGCTTCTCCAACGCGAAACTTTTTGGATCTATTTCCTTAATACCATGTCCCCTAATGGTTTAAATGAGGAATTTGACATTAAGCCTTTTTTGTAGGCTTTTTTCCATTTTTACACTTTTGTATTTTTCTATTAATAGCTTTATTCTCATAGTAGTAATTTCTATTATGAAATTATCTAGCATTAACATTTCCTGTTGTTTTTACTCTTAAAATTCATTGGCTGCTTACTGTGTTTTCTCTGTTAATATCATTGAAATGTTACTGTTTGGCTATATATTTTGGCAATTACTTGCCGATGATGATCCAGGCCACAATACAATGAACAGAATGTTTTTCTTTATGTATTTTATGATTGCATTGCAATTGATGCATTGATGATGTACTTATTGCTCTCTTTGTCTATTGTGCATTTAAATACCGAGTCCCTTTAAAGGGCAGGCACTCATTGTGCCTTGTGCCAATGTGTCTGTATCCTATTGGTTGTCAGCTGATACTTTATCAGCCAATGACTAGGTAAATACCTGCCTATATATTTGTCTGTCTGTCTGTCTGTCAGTCATTTGCCTGATGAAGACCCTGTGAGTGGTCGAAACGTTGCATCAATAAAGGTTTGGGAGCTTTAATCCAGTGTGCGGATTTTTTTACTTTCTTTGACCAAACAAAAGAATCCCAAGTTTCATGTCAGTATCTCCGACGGTTTTCGCGTGAAAATTTCTTGAAATTTGGGTGAAACGCCCCTTTTTGACTCATGTGAATTGGTCATTTCATTTTGTAGCATTTTGGAAGGACCATAACTTCGCACGTAATAGAGACAGGAAGCTGAAATTTCATGTGCTCATGCATTCTGGCCCATTTATCAGGATTCTGCAGCCAGAATCACCATGAGAGATCAGAGGGGTGAGAGGAGGGCCCCCAAAATCCAATTTTTTTTTAAGGCGGCAGGTGATTTTTCTCTTTTTGGGGGTCCCTAGGACTCAGTTCAGTGAATGTTACCGTTTGAAATGTGTTTCTCCCTCATATTTGGGAACTTTCCCACCACCAAACTAAGTTTTAGGATAATAGTACCATTGGTGGAGGACTTGTGGGGGTCAGAAAACCACTTCGGACCAAAATGATCCTCTCAGACCCTTTTCGAAGTTTTGCAAGTAACTGCTCAATTCAATAATGAATGCAATTATCATTTTAACTTTTTAAAGAATATCGCAAACTCACTAGAAATACTATGATGCACTATCGCTATTTAACAGCGGTAGAGCCAAAAGCTCCCCAAATAATGCAAAATGATGAACATTACGCCATGGAAGTGAAATCCCGCAGACACCCTTGACCTAATTTCCGGGGGCTCCAGATTCCCAAGGACGCTTAAAAATTTTTAAGCTTATCAGCTGAAGGGTGTAATGGTATTTTTGCCTGGTAGGAGGCACTCAGGACTAACGTAGTGAGAGTATTGAGTCCACAGGCCTTCATCTTCAGGAGTCGATCCTTCCAGTGTGCTCTCGGGATGCGGAAGTAATGGGCGGAGCCGCCCAGGATGCGGAGAGGATCACCATTCAGCGCGAACTGGGAGGAGTTAGCACTCAGCCCCTCCTTCCTTCTCTGGCTACGCTCTTCTGGCTGCATGCTGGAAAATCTGGCAGAAGTAGTACAGCTTACATCTGTTTTCTAACATCAGCTGTCTCTTGTTCCCTCGACAATGAACAGTTGGTGTATGTCAGGGCTATTCAACATTATCCTGCAAGGGTCGGTGTGGGTGCAGGCTTTCATTCCAACCCCGCTCTTACACACCTGGCACCACAAATCAACCCCAAGAGTCTTGCCTAAAGAGATTGATTAGTAGTATCAGGTGTGTAAGCGCTTGGTGGGAATGAAAGCCTGCACCCACACCGGCCCTTGTTGAATCGCCCTGGTGTACGTACTTAGCATTTTCATTACAAGGAATATACCACAATAAGAGACAGATCTTTAAACAGTTCAGTTCATATGTTAAAGGGCATCTAAAGTCGATTCTCAGGCGGGACCTTGAACGTCCAATGTTTACAAACAAATCACTTGCTTTTGTTGACATCCTGCATTGTCACATGACCAGTTTAATTCATACAAACCAATGTTTTGTGTACATGCGTAGATAATCCTTCTATTTCGGTTCGTTGGCGCAGATGCGGCTCGCTTATTGGCCGATATACAAAAACAATGGGAATCGACTTTAAATGTCCTGTAAATACATTGCTCATCCTTTTAAAACCCCTTTGCACAGATATAGACTGCAGCGTCCGTAAATTCCTAAATTTAATTTCTAAATAATTTTGTAATTGAATTTCCAAATGTCTTGCGTCATTGGAATAATTTTCCACAGTCTCTGTGACACAAATACTAAGTTCAAAGCCAAAGTAGGCTCATGCACAACAGGAAAAACTGGCATTATTTGTATTCTGGGAGTATATTATGGAAATAATAGCGGTGCGCTGATGACAACAGTACATTCAGATTTTCCTCTACTAGAACATGCGTATCTGGGATTTATCGTCAGCTTCCGAAGAACCCAAGCGTCACTTCTCCGATTGTATGTGGTTTTCTGAGTATTCGCAAATGTCACTGCGTAAAATGACACGTTCGCAAGTACAAACTAACGTTGCTTGCATACATGCACGAAAAAAAGATGTTTGCTCAAGCGAAGCAAATGACATTGGCGCAAAATTGTACACCAAGCCATATATTTTTGTTGAACTCAGTCGAGTCAGCTATCTTGCGACAGAAACAGTCATGTGCTTGCTATAGCCACTTCTTGCCACAATAAATGCATGGTCGATTAAAAGCAGCTTACCCAACGTAGCGGTAAAAGATAAAACCCACGATGCCCAAGAAAATAATCAAATTCCTTCGATTGATGTGAACATTCCCTAATGCGATCATAGCCATCAATGTACCACTTTATTCGCGGACAAGCAACGGAGAAAGCAGTGACGTCCGTTTGCTAGCCAGCTAGCTAGCTTCACTCACAAAAACAACGTCTGCTGAGGCTACTGCATGCTTTACGCTGCCTATCACCACCAGTTCTTCGTAGTTCCCGACTCCGGAAGAACGGAAACTAGGAAAGAGCCTCTGACGTTTGAATTAACAACACAGAACACTTAAAAAAATCCCTTTTAAATGGCAGTTGGCAACGTTCGAGTTGTGTTTTTCACTCAGGAAAGTTCCTAGCTCCTTAAAAATGACCCGGAATTATTTACGAGGCAATTACGAAAAGCTTGTTCGAATTCTCTAAATGTAAGGGAAAAGGTGCTTCCATGCTTCCTAACTGATCACCTTCGGCACAGAGCGCACTGACCATTACGAAAAGAAAGGAGAGAACGTCGCCCCCTTAATACTGGGAAGCCTTTTACCCGTGTCAACAAATTTACAATTTGAAATGACCATTCGCACTTATTTAAGTGCGTCCAAGCACAAAAATTGATCGAAATTCGCGTTAGACGCACTTACAAGTGTGGCCAAGATGCACATTGCTCCATTGCCCAACTTATCTTAAGTGTGTCCAAAGCTAAAAATTTGTTCTTGGCCAAACTTATTTTTTAAGCTGTGGCAAAGGGAAAATTCAGCGTGGCCACATGTATAAGTGCGAAGTGTGGCCAAGAAAAAAATTCAGCATTGGTCACACGTATCTGCGAATAACATCGGCCATTACAATTAATTTCCATTTTTGCACGCCATTTCGGCCTCTAGCACATGGTGCTGCAGTGTTTGGTGTTGCTGCTTCACAGCAGGAAGGTTGTGAGTCCAGTTTGGGTGTTCCTGTGTGGAGTTTTCATGCTCTCCTTATGTTCGCTAGGATTTCCATCAGGTACTTAAGTTTCTTCCCACAGTCATGATTCTGTGCAGGAACAAGCAGGTTTCATAACGTCTGTTTGAATTTCATTAATGTATTTGCTGACAGTAAGTTTGTAGGCAAATATTGTGCATTCTGATTGTAATCTGAATGGAATGGAGAGAAAACACTGGGGGCCCCGAAAGCTCATTATTTTTTCTTGTTCAATTCCAGTGTGTATGCTGCCTGTTTTTCTAGACTATGTGGCATTGTTCCTCCTTTGTACAAACTAGCAGGTGTTGTTGTGAATCAATACACATGCAGCACTGTGTTACAGGACCCAGGCATGGCTACAACAACATTTCTGGTGTAAGAAAGTGCTTACAGGTAAGTACCTTCCTGCCAGATGAATACTTACTGTATGCCAAATGCTGAAGCCACTTAAAGACAGCAGTTGTCTTAGATTTTTTTTTTATGTTGATGCATAACATAGAAACTACCCTACTTCCAACTGACATTTGACCCTTATTTGTCTTATTCTATTCTCTGACTATTTTTGTGCATTACGTATTTCCACGCCTACAGGGCACACACTGTCTATAGTAGGTAGCTTATATCATACATGCATCCATTTTCAGGTTGACTATTTTGAAAAATAAATTTTGCCTCTGTTTCATGCATGTTAGGTTTATTAATGAGGCTAAATAAAATAATAGGTGTTTCCTATGACGCAGATTTCAAAAATAGGTAGGGTAGGTAGGCGTTTTCTTTCTTTTCTTTTTTTTTGCTGAAAGGTTTTTTTTTTGTAAAATTTTTTGGGTAGGTAGGTGATTTGTCTTTTTTTCCCCTCCGTCTCAGCAATATGTAAGGCTATGCCAAACCTGAGAGAGACATGCTACCAGTAAATGATTCTGGTGTATGTTACATTCAACATATGCATATGCAACAACTGACATACTTGAACAAAACTTTAATTAGCTGAAAGAACGAGAAAAATTGTCATAAAAAGTTTTCAAGATACTGTACAAGCACCGCACGTTTGAACGGCACTGAGCTGGACTTTGACAACTAAAGGATACTGTAATTTTGGTTTGTGATACAGTTTGCATCACCAAGTAGAAGCCTACAGGAATCTCTAAGGCTTAGTTCGATTGGTCGACTCCACTTCTACCTCGGTTTATGAATATGACATCACATGGATTGACTGCGCATGTTCAATCCGAGTTGCACTTGAACGCATTTTGTGGTCTCGTGGATTGTGTACCTGACTTTTTTGCCTTGTCTTATGGCGGCTACACACTGTGCGATTTCAGCAATCTTCTACATTTAATGCAAACCACACTGTGCGACAGGGATCTGGTAAACTTTGGTACGATATCCAAGTTTGATGTAGACTGAACGATGATCACACCTGCTGAATCGCAGGCAAAGACGCATGTCAATATACCAGGAAAACGTCAACACCTTGCTTCATCCGGACTACTTCTAGATGGTAACAGCTGGAGGATAAACTAGGCTTCTGCTGCCACAACTCGACAAGATTTTGTTCTTTCTTCGAGTCCCAAACATCACTTCTTGCTCGTTTCACTTCCATTTTGGGAGCGCACCCTGTGTTTAGGTTTAGCGCTTGTGTCATGTTGATCAGTACGTCATTTTGTGCGGCATTCCTATTGGTTGGTTAGTGGACGTAGGTTGTAGGCATTGTCACACTGTGAGATGGTTATCCCAAATTTCTGACAGTCAGTCTTTCTTCCCAGGCTATCTTTGGTCCCAAGACTGTCACAACGGCCGTCTCTGAACCTCTCTCACAATGCGACGTGGGCCCACCGTTCTGGACCCAAGACCAAAGACGTTGTCACGATTCTTTCACGACGGTCATCTGTGGTATGGGACAGCCCAAACACTGTGCAATTTTGTGCTGTCCCAGACCAAAGATGGCCATCGTGAAGGAATCGTGGAAATGTCTTTGGTCTTGGGTCCAAAACGGTGGTCCCACATCGCTAAATACCAGCTGTTTTGAGAGAAAGAGGCACACTCATAAAAAGGAAAAGCTTTAGCGATCACTCGCGTTTGCTTTAAATTAGCGGTCCATATAAGCCAACAAGATGGCTAATTAGCTTGCTAGCACACTAACACGATTTGGTCCATTAAAATACTAAATATGAGTGTCTCGGGTAACTTACATGTTAAACTTTTTACTAAAGCCCCTCGAATGAATACATTGCTGCAGAAAGCAGCAGGAGTCATCTCGGCATTTTAAAAATAATATTAAATTATTTGTGTGCAGGACTAGGAAAAGTGTTGTGAATTGACACGACAGTAGTTTGAAATTCTAGCTTTGCACTTGCATTTTCGGTTAAATAGAACAGGTTGAACTTTGACCCCGTTAATCTCAGAATGGAAAAAAATCCCAAGTGACCCCTTTTCCTAGTCCTGCACACATTTGAAGATGGCCTCATAGGAAACCATTCATTTTAATAGAGAAGTTGGGTGTATCATTATGGCGGCCAGTTGCTTCACTTTGGGTAATGTAAACATGACGTCATCAGCAATCTTGTGTTCTAAATACAGTGTATATTTATATATCAACGAGGTTGACATGCTCTGAGCTAAATTCCAAATTTCTGACTGTTGCTGAGCAGCCAACCTCACCTGCAATAAAAATTCATTAATTTTTTTCATACACAATACACATCCTTAATGCTTTGTAAATGCCTGAAAATGATGTAGATATAAATCTCTTTTCCATGGTATTTTACAGGGATATCTATAAGAATATCTTTCAACTAAAAAAAATAACGATACATCATCATTAGTGGAGCACTGTGTGAAAATTATGGAATTAGTATTTTTTCTACTTATTAAGCTCGTAATTCATAAATGAGTTTGTAATGTGCATGAATAGTGATACTGTAACATTTTCTTCTCACATTCTCCCTTTACCTGTAATGTCAAAAAATGTATTATGAAATATGAATATATTAAATCCAGCTCTCAGAGCAGAACTCTTACATTCCTTGATGGAGACTCAACTCCATTTGGGATACCCTCTAAAGTAGATAAAGGTTAGTTGCTTGGATGATTAATTCATTGGTTGGTTTATTGACTATTTGATTTATTTAATTTTAATTTAGATATTTATTTCTTTTGCACATATTACAACATAGGTTGCATTGTTTTGCATGTCTGAATGCCATTGTTGTGATCATGTGAAAAAGAGAGTTACTTATGAAACAACGGTTCTGTGAATTTCAGATTAGAAATGAAATACAGCAGTTTTTTTTTTCAACTTGATTGTTTCACAATTTAGGCATCATTACTTCATAAGCAGTGGTTGAGTTGTTTCCAGTCTCTACCATTTGAAGCCTCACTTATGAGAATCTTGCTTCACCGGAAGGAGCGATTGGTTTAACAAAGTACACGGCTGGCCGATCGGCAGACCAATCAGAGAATAGCTGCTTAGTCATCCAAATGGTGCCAAAATGCATCATCTTGACTGTCAAAGCTCTAATTTAGTTTTGATGTAAGTTTTTGACCTGTAATAGCTGAGCTTCCTGACATGATACTTTTAGCTCATTCAGTCGTTTATCTTGTATGATTAATTTATGGTAAAATCTGGCTGGAGCAGATTTATTATTGTTATTTTTTTTTTTTTTATTATTATTATTATTGGAACTAGCCATACCCATGCTCCGCAGGGGGTTGATTGTGACCAATAATCCTAACGAACAGTGACGTCTCTCATCAACATGGTAATGAAAGGCAAAAATGGATAAAATGTCCCAAATTTCAGTGACGGGGCAAGTTGGTTCGATCCCACGTGGCAGAAAGCAGAGTCAGGCTCGTCTGGAGCGCGTATGCCAGAGGGCGCAGGGATCCGTTTGGCGGTTTGGGAGGAGATACGTTGCAAAGGGCGGGCAAACTGAGAAATAATATATAGGTAGGATATTTGAAATGATCAGTTTGATTTTATCATGCAATGATGAGTGCCAATCTGTTGCAGTAATCTTTTAGCCGAATAATGTATTTGTCCATCAATGGCCTATTTTGTCCAGTTATGTATTTATCTTCCCAGTTACTTCACCTTTCCCATATTTTCTTCTGCTCATTCAGCATGCAGCCAGAGGAACGTAGCCGGAGAAGGAAGGAGGGGTTGAGTGCTAACTCCTCCCAGTTCACACTGAATGGTGATCCTCTCCGCATCTTGGGCGGCTCCGCCCATTACTTCCACATCCCGAGAGCACACTGGAAGGATCGACTCCTGAAGATGAAGGCCTGTGGACTCAACACTCTCACTACGTTAGTCCTGAGCGCCTTTTTCCAAGCAAACATATCATTACACCCTTCAGCTGATAAGCATAAAAGTGTCTCAGACTCCTTTATCCTCTAGATATGTGCCTTGGAACATGCATGAGCCAGAGAAAGGAAAGTTCACTTTCCAGAACCAGTTGGACTTGGAGTAAGTGACCTCCATGCTGCGTTACTGTGTCATGTGGGCACAAATTGGTTGTCAAAGCAAAAGTCGTCAAGTTAAAAGCTCTGGTCCTTAAAACCTCGGCTGCACAATATACTTCCCTCTCAGACGTAGGCCACATGGTCTGAAGGCATTGTCCCACATACACACAGTCACATACAGACTGTGTATCTATAGCAAAACCACAGCTGTCGAGTCATTTTACCATTTTCTTGTCTGCTCCTGTCAGGGCCTACATCCGTCTGGCTGAGGAGGTGGGGCTTTGGGTGATTCTGCGTCCGGGACCCTACATCTGTGCCGAATGGGATCTTGGAGGACTGCCCAGGTGGGCATACGGTTGCCTTGTCCCCCTCCACTCCCAAAGTCACACAGCTGTTCATCATGGTTGCTGCATGGCATAGGAGCTTGTGGACCTGACCAATTAGAATGAGCCTGAGATTTTTGGTCCTTAGCCTGACCGCCGTCTTGTGCCAAGGGTCTTTTTTTTTAAACGTTTGCGCCTATTTTACTTGCTATTATGAGAGGGCATCTGACGATTGAAGATTCATACATGAAGACCACAAAGGAAAAACGATCAGTCCAAATTTTGCATTTTTGTATATTTTATGTATTATTATAATATTTATAATATTATAATATTTTATATATTTTATATTTTTTGCATATTTTACAGTGCTTTGTTTCTAAGATCGTATAGAATTTTTAATTCATCGTTTCTCCACAATGTGAAAATGTGACTCTGATCATTTTTCCATTGTGGTCTTCACATGTGAACTTGATGTGGACTTAAAGTTGGCCCAAGAAGTTGTTATTTTATTCAACATATTCATGGTGCATGAATGAATATGGTGCATGAACATTATATGCTATTACATGGCATTATGGGTGTCTGGCCAGTAGTCCAGACTGGCGTACAACAGTGCTGAGACAAGGAGGTTTGATTCAAAGTTGATTTACATTTTTGCTTAACTAGCACTTACAGGTAAAGGTCAGAGGTGATAGCTGGTCTTGAGAATTGCTGCGTGACTTGTGTATGAGGTGCTTTTACGCTCATCTCTTTCCAGCTGGCTTCTGCGTGACAAAAACATGAGACTTCGAACAACTTACCCAGGATTCACTACGGCGGTTGACTCTTTCTTTGATGAGCTCATTCCTAGAGTTGCACCTCTGCAGGTGACCTTCATGAACTGTGGCTTTATTTTTGGTTGCTTTACATGTTGATTTTGTCTGTAAGTTTTTAGTTGCAGTGCATTTTTGACCAATACTAGCTGACGAACAAATTAGCCAGGCTGGCTCTGGAAGCAGTTCCCTGATTGGAGGTTCACCATGCTGTTTTCAGCTTGTTAAAATCTTGACTGTAGCAGCCACGTAGTCAGTTAAGTCCAATTTTTAGCCCGCTTGGCTGACAGGCCCAATCGGGCTTATGCTGTGCTTAGGGTCATTAGTGGTGGTCTGTCGTGCGTCCATGCGTGCATGCGTCCACAATTGTCGTTTCAGCATGATACAGCTTTCAGTTTTCCATGGATCCTTTTCATATTTCATATGCACGTATATGGGCCCAAGATCTAGCCCGAGTTCGATTTTGGCCATTTCTACACCCTGTTACATATATGTAACATCGGGTTTTAATGGACATAATCATTCATGGAAAAATCTCAGGAAAAACATTGATCAGAGCTCAGGTGTACCAGAGTTTGTGAAACTGCTCCCTTTGTTAGCTTTTGATACATTAAGAGTGGTCTTATCAAGCTGTACACCTCACTACCCTCCAGGCAGCAGTGTCCATAGGACAGGTCATGGTGGATTCCTTCAAGGTCTATGATGCATGCTTTCAGTCAGCAGACAAATGCAGCAACAATCATCTGCAAGTATTACTGTACTAATACATTTTGTATGTGCATTATTGGGGACCACCATGGCCCTATGTTGCACCCACGTCACACTAACCAAAAGTGAACTACAGTTTTCAAGGGAAGATAACTTCATCGCTGTCAACCACTTCTACGTGTTCTACTGATTACATCAATATAAAATATTAAGTAAATTTTGCGGATGCTTACCTGAAGGCTGTGCCAGGGATCGCTTTTGTTGACTAACTTTCAGCCTCACAGAAATTCATGGGGGCTGCCATATTGGGAAGGCTCGCCTGGTCTTGTTAGTGTATGAAACTGACTCTAGATGGCCCTACTACTGTGACAACAGTGTCACTTTGGGCTTAAATGGTAAAATAGTTGAATTTATGTTTTTGACCCTATCCCCTACCCCCCAAAAATTTGTGTGACATGGGGCCTAAGAGGGTTAAACAAGAAATTATGAGAGTAGGACTTATCTATATGAATATGTCATTAATTAAAATAATTGTAATTTGTTTGGGGAGTGCTTCATGGAGCCTGAATGTTAGGCAAATCAACAACAATTGTTTTGTATCTATGAAGTAAAAAAGCCGGATAAACATCCTCTGAGTGGTGATTGCATAATTTTTAGCCCACTTGGCCAAAAGGCCCAAAGGGGCTTATGCTATGATCGGGGTCTTTAGTGGGGGTCTGTCGTGCGTGCGTGCGTGCGTACGTGCGTAAACTATTGGCTTGTCTGCGCTCTAGCGTCTTCAGTTTTTCACCGATCCTTTTCATATTTCACACGTGTATATATGGTCATAAGGTCTAGACCAAGTTCGATTTTGAGCCGAATCGGACCGATTCTTTGGCCAATAAGGGGCGCTCCATTTTGGCCATGCGGGCGCAGTGGCTTTGCCACTATTTTTACTTCATTTCCTGTCTTCCAGTACATGAGAGGAGGCCCTATCATAGCGTGTCAAGTGGAGAATGAATACGGCTCCTATGCAAAGGACGATCACTACATGGCCTTCATCAAAGAGGTGGGAATAATCAATTTTTTTTTGCTGTGTGAAAATTCTTCACCTCTCTCAGACAAAAAGCACAAACTCACAAGTGCTCTTACCTCCTCACATGCTAGCAGACATGGAAGAATTTTCACAAAAGAAAGTTACTCTGCTCAGTGACCTTTTTTAACTGTGGCTTTGTTTCTCCTATCATAGGCTTTTCTGTCCAGGGGGATCGGAGAACTTCTCATGACATCAGACAACCGCGAGGGGTTAAAGTGTGGGGGTGTGGCAGGAGGTATGATGTGAACTTGCTTGAGATAGTGGGTTATGCTTTTGTACCACTACTTTTATTTCAAACAAGAGACTGAGTACATTTCTTTATGTAGATACTGTATGTATCATGTAAATACAAGTCTGTGAATATCGCTAATGAAATTGGCTTTGTAATTGGAGGTTGAATATCGGAGAGGGACCTGCTGTTTTCAGGCATAAACTGCTTAACTTGTGAGGCCGCTGAGCTGTCAAAATGAGTAATGTAGAAATGCTATTCTAAGAAACTTGTTCAGCTGGGAGTCAGTTTAGATACTTAATGAGACGATCCATCAAACTGAATCACCATTTCACGCCACTTCATGAATTTTATTTTCTTCATCTAACACATACTGTACATATGTAATATTCTGTCTGTTCCTATTTTCTGAAGCCCTGAAGACCATAAATCTACAAAGAATGACTCCTGGAATAGTAAACTATCTGGGCCACATGCAGGTAACAACATTTGTGTTTTTCTCTGCCCAATCTCGTCCCGACTCATCATATAGTGTGGCTACCTGACCAAACGTCGATATACGACAAAAGTGGATGCTTTTGACGTCCTTATTTAACGCTAATGTGAGAATGAACACAACCCCCTAACCCCTAACTCGAACCCTAACCCAAAACGTCAAATAAAGACACCAAAAGCCTCTATTTTTGTTGTGTATCAACATTTGGTCAGGTAATGTCACTATATGACAAGTCGGGATGAGAATGTATTGGTTTTTATTTTTTCCATTAACTAACTGATGCACCTCATTTCAGAATCTGCTCTGGCCAGATCAACGTAGAGGTCTACTTTTTCTGTACTTGCCCGTGCCATAGTTTGCATTGCGTAATTCAGTTTGGAATTTATGATGATGATGATGATGATGATGATTTATTTTGCAATGACAACATACAGTTTCACCAGTTTGGAAACATTTGTAAACAAGTGGTGCCAGGCACAACAAACCCCGCCCCTTACGCATACTTTGACCTACTTTTCCGAAATTCAATATGCATCTATTCTGGGTCAATGGCAATCCCTAAACCGAATTTGGGGTGAATCTGGCCATTAGTTTTGCTGCTAAAGTGTTAACAAACAAACAAACACAGAAACAAACGCACAAATGCAGAAACAAACTGAACCAAAAACAACACTCCTTGCCCCCTCCCTTCGGGTGGGACGGGGTAATAAAACCAGCATTGTATCAAGTCTGGACTCAAATGTGGCACAAGTGCTTGCCTCTTCCACAAGACCCGGCAAACTGTGCCATATGATAGCACTGTTATTCTTTACATATTCTTCGCCAAGTTCTTCTTTGCATATTCTTTGCATTGTTCTTGCTGCCTTTGTAGGTTGGGAAGCCTAAGATGGTTATGGAGTACTGGTGCGGCTGGTTTGATGTATGGGGTGAGCCTCACCATGTGTTTCCTGCAGAGGGTAAGGCATCGGCAACAAATAAGAAAATTGTGATAGCAAATTGTGCAACTGCCCTGCTGACTAATTTCCTTGTCTGAGCATATACTGAATGATTTTAACTGCCCTTTTTGACAGATATGGTCCCTGTGGTGAAGAAACTTCTGAAACAAGGCATGTCCATTAACCTGTATATGTTCCATGGGGGGACGAACTTTGGCTTCATGAGTGGAGCGGTGGACCAGGGTGTGTACAAGGCCCTGGTCAGCAGTTACGGTATGCTCTGTTCTATGTTTTCTGCCAGTCACCCTTGATTTTCTTACGGATTCTCCATGGTGAAATTTCACTTGCCAAGAGAATGTTAAATTAATTATCATTACAGCAAAATATTCATGGTAAATTATTTCCTAATGTGGCATAACAGTCCGGTTGGGGTAATATCTGGTGGCTCAGTTCATAAAAAATGGATAACATTGGTGTCATCAACCACAAGCCAAAAAGGAACTGCTTTCTCTTTGAGGATTGGAGCTATGTGAGCCTAAAAAACAGACCTTTAATGAGTGGTGTGACATCACATACTGAGAGTTACTGGGTTATTTTCTTGTCCCTTTCAGATTATGATGCTCCATTATCTGAAGCTGGGGATTGCACCCCAAAATATTACCAACTGAGAGAATTATTCAGCCAGTACCACAGTAAGTCCAAGAGCTTTTATTTTTAATGGTCATTTTTTAGCTTTCTCACATGCACATCTTGATATTGGTTGAGCACTTTTCTACACGTAATGGGCTTTATTTTATGAAAAATGTTGAATTGCGTAAAATGGAAATGGTCAGTTTGACGTATTTGAGGTTTGAATTCACGGTAGGTCACATTTTTATCATCAAATCTCTGAGTTATACACGTCTTGATAGGCTTTTGTTTTCACCATTTATCCTGGATACATGAGTTCACCAGCTGTACTCTAACAATGGTTTACAAATCGTTTGGTCACAGTAAATAAAGGGACATGAAGGGACAAGAATAGATTTCAACTGTCATCCATGCACTTTTCAAGAAACGAGGTTGAAATGTGAAATGATGTGAGACTATAAAGCCAGACGTTTGGATTAAATCCATAAACAGAGGTTGTCCATCACCGGCCTTCTATGAGTCATCATCCACTCTATGTTTTCTGTGCAATGAGGTGGGACATTGCCTGAGGAGCCTACTCCCCAGTGGCGGAAGGTGTATGAACCTGTCATCGTTGACAAGCACCTCTCCTTGTGGGAGACCCTGAAGTTTGCTGAGGAGGTTTGTGTAGCAGGAATGTTTTTGCCCTCACAACTGATCCTGGATCACAATGTGTACTTTTCATCACGATGTGGGGTCAGAGACAGTAGTGTGCCGATTCATAGCAGTCTTTCAGGATAGAAAACGCTTGTTAGCGAGATGAGAGGAGAGATGCCAGGAGGCTTGCCATTTTTTCCTCTCCAACTTTCAAAATGACAACCTTCCAGTACCACTGTACGAGAATCCTCTGCGCAGGCATTCTCTGGAATTCATGGAAAGTATAACTGAGGATTGTCCAGTATATACAGTATTTAAGTCAAACCGTTTACCCATTTCCTGTCAAGTTTTTAATCTACATTCATGGAGTGGATGTGATCAGAATGCATCATTCCTCTGTCAGGTGACTTGGGCATCATTAGAGTAAACAACCTCACAGAGGTGGGCGGGGTCTGTATAGCTGCTCCTCTTTCTCCTCCAGCCTTTCATATCTGAAACAGCAGTCAATATGGAGAACCTTCCAGTGAACAATGGCAACGGCCAGTCCTATGGGTACACCCTGTACGAGACCACAGTCACCAACGGAGGGGTTCTGAACTCTAGGAACAACATCCTTGACCGTGCTCTGGTGAGTCCTAATGCCTCGGAAAGTCTAATAAAACCTTGTTTAGGATAAATGAGATCATTAACACACCCAAGAAAATTTGTGTTTAGATTGGCCGGTGGATTCCAAATTTTACCTTAAATGAGGGACCAGGATGTATGGTCCTTAATTTGCAACTGCATGAATAGATCACATAGGATAAATGTAATCTGTAGAGCAGGGGTGTCAACTGGTTCATAAAAGGGCCGAGGGGCTGCAGGTTTTCATTTCTACCGAGCCGCAGCGTGCCTCATACAACTAGTCAACTGTGAAGGCTGAGATCAGCTGATTAAATTAGTTGTATCAGGTGTGCCTTTGGTTGGTTGGATTTAAAACCTGCAGCCTCTCAGCTCTTTTGTGCACCAGTTTGGCACCCTTGCTGTAGAGCACATATTCAGGAGTAGGATATATAATAGCACCTAGCTCTGATTTTACTAACATAGAATTAGGATTATTTAACAAACTGTCTCTATTCAAAGTCTTTGTTATGTTCCAGGTGTTTGTGGATGGAGTTTGCATTGGAGTCCTTGACTATAAGACTGTTGAACTTGCGGTGCCTGATGGGAAGGTGGGGTGTTTGTGCTTTTCTGAACACATTGGATGCTAAATCCTGTTTCATTTGCCCTTGGGGTGCTTAATATTCAAGACCACATACATGAGAATGCTTCTGGCTTGAGAGATAAGCGCCTTTGTCATAGACGAGCAGGCATTAAATCCAGGAAGGTTTCGGACAAAGGATCTTTGGTTAGAGGAGCAGTGGGGGGCAAAGGGAGACCCTTAGTATCACCTTCACCAGCTGCATTTATGGAAGACAAACCTTAGTCAAAACAGGCTAGTGCAGGCTAGATCAGTTTCTCCAGAAGGGGCTAGATTAGCCTCTCTCAGCTAATCTAGTGCTGTCCTCTCAAGCACAGCTGCTCTCACATGTCCATGAATTCAGCTGGAACTAGAGTCACTCAAAAGAACTTTTGATCATGGTTTGTATTGCTTTGTGATTCAGGGAGACCAAAAGCTGAGCTTACTGGTGGAGAACTGTGGCAGGGTGAATTATGGGAGGACTATGGATGAGCAACGTAAAGGTAATGTAAAAATGTATGCAGCTCAGCAAAAGAATAAATTGATGCAGGGTATGATTTCAAGTAAGTTATGAGAGAAAATGTATATGCTATGAGCTCACCACCTCTGGCTGCGTCCACAAACTGCAGTCCAGTCCTCTACATTAGAAATAAGATCAGTGCATCCACAAAGCGATTTGTGTTTGTTGTACTATTGTGGCCAGTGGCTGGTGTAAATCCAAAGAATCAGACAAAGCGCATTCTGCCACAATTTGGCACTTTTTTGCCATATTATTTTACTAATATTTAGTTATGCATCTATATAATTCTGCTAAAATTGAAACTAGGCCTAACTATGTTACTAAGCTGCATGTACTCTCCGTCAAATGCTGCTGAAGAAATTAGCCATGGTGTATGAACCACAGATATCTACTACGGTGAAATGCAAAGTCTGCTGACAGTATTTTAGATGTTGTCTGACACCAGTTTTGTATTAATTATTGAAAGTGTCCGGACAAATCTGCTTCATACGATTCCTTTGAAGTGAATTGCCAGCTCAAGTTTTGTTTTAACGAGTCTGAGTATGCATTGCTTTAAACTCAGACGTGCCCTGATCTTGCAGTTAGCTACTTTTTGCCCAGATATCCTTATCACACTACCTTATGCTGAGGTTTGTCTGGCGATATATAATCTTCATTGATTTTGCTGAAGTTTTTTTTTTTTTTTTTATGTATTTTAGGTCTTGTGGGACAAATTATACTGAATAATTCCCCACTGAAAAACTTCACCACCTACAGTCTGGATATGAAAACAAATTTCATTTATGGGTTAGTTCACTTTATATCATTTTAATATCTGAGTTAATATTGGTGATCTTTTCCTTTGGTGTCTTTAGTGATTCATCACAGAGCTGGCCCTGTGCGCAACAGAAATAGATGTTTGTGCGTTTTATTCAGGGATGAAATATCAACACTGCCCCCCTGTGGTTATCTGGTGTGATTTTTTTTGTTTCAGATTGAGAGGAGCAAACTGGCATTCTTTAACAAAAAAGCTCACCTATCCAGGATTCTTCCAGGGCCTGCTTAAGGAGGATGGCATTCCTACAGACACCTTCCTGAAGCTCCCGGTAAGACCAAAGCCTGTCTTGAGGAATGTGGATACCAACTCAGACAAAACACAGACATTTTCCACAATCCATTGTGCTTTCAAAAAACTTCAGCTTATTGAGAGGTAGTAAATATGACCAGTGTAACCTTAAGTTAGCAAAATAACTGACCGATGTGATATTCGTTATACCCACAGGGCTGGGGTAAAGGAGTAGTTTTTATAAATGGGCAGAATCTCGGGCGCTACTGGTCTATAGGACCCCAACAAACCCTTCACCTACCGGGACCCTGGCTTCACAGCGGTGTGAATCAGGTACTGCTGTTGCACTTTCTTTTGCATGAGCATACTTCTGTCGCTCAAAGAAAGTGCTTTCAAATGATGTACACACTGTTCTTGCTGTGTGTTTTGCATTCATTCTTAGAATATGCTCTGGTTGCTCCATGCCAAGAAATTATAAAACTTATGAAGAGTAGGATGTAATATCTCACACTAACTATGAAAAAAATCAAAGCACTAAGTCTTAAGCTGTCCAAAGCCCGTTTGAACATTTTTTAAATCCAAGGAAATGTGTTCGTGCCATAGAAATATCTTTGATTCTCTATAAAATTGATGGTAATTAGTTTTTCATACAGCCTAGTACCCTTTTTTGACATATAGGTAACGAAACACACAAAGGCATTTAAAGAACTAAGTTATGTGGGTTTATCACAGACCGTTTTGAGCAGTAATGTGAATTAGGCTAGAATACAATATAACTTCTTTCGCACTTGATAAGGCTTTGTTTCAAAAGGTCTGCCTAATAAAAATAATGCATTTTGCCTGTGGATATGCTGCCTCAGAAATGGATAGTTTTTTTGGGGGGGAAATTACAGTTTCATGGCAAGCATTTTACAATTATTTGAGTTGAAATGCTTGTGGCGCAAATCTCAGAAGCTTTCTTATTACAGTATAAGGCTGTGCATTTGCTTAAGTTATGAATACAATCACATTCCTGCTGAATGGTCAATTTTTTGTTTATGAGTAGCAGTTAGGCACATTGATGAGGTCAGAACTTAGAAGGACACAATGGCCTTCAGGCAGCCTAAACAGAGGGCCTGAGATTTGAGTCCTGAATGAGATGGCACCCATGGCTTACATTAGCACCCTGTTCTACGGTGCTTAAGCTGCATGACTTCAGAAAAGACTAGCTTTCGGGATATTTGGGGCCCTGAGGTTTATCTTGAACCAAGCGATAAAGTCAAAGGGAAATCTAATCGCCAATTTCAGAAAGACGCTTTGCTGTTAAAATTGCAAATAATACCGTACATATTTAGAGGGCTTTGTCTTTAACCGTGGTAATTGTATGCATATTGCTACTTTTATGCAGTTGATTGTGTTTACATTTGAACCAAACCCACCTTGGTGGAAGGTGATATTGCAGTGCACTTACATAGATTATTGTGAAAAATATGCTCATCTTCTTACCTGTTTCAAATTAAGGGATGCAAATAAATGCACAAAATTTAAAGATTACAATGCAAAATACTCTGATATTTTACTAATGAATAATAAAAATACGCCATATAATAATATTGATCCAAATAATGACAATATTGTCTAATAATGACTAATAATAGTAGAAATGGGCACTGGCCAATTAAGCAGCAAGCTATCAGCCAGATACAATTATATAATGTCCTGCTATGAAGAATTAATGGAAACAGCCTAACCTGATGAAAGATGAAAGTACAAATGGATGTGATTGTGAACTTCATGCTGATAACTGAATCAAAATATTGTCAAGAGAGCTTCTTCATTTATTGCCTGGCAAATACCTGGAACGATTTATTTGCTAATATAAAATCCAAAGCTTTGTACAGTCAATAAACCTGACTACATCTCTGTTAAAGACAAATTGTGCAATCTGAAACGTCATGGATGTAAAAATAACAACTTGGAAACAAATTAGAAATTGTACTTGCGTTTGATAATGCAACAGTGCTCAGCTGCTTCCCAGATAAAGTTGAAGTCTTTGGAGTGTAAAATCCCATGCAGGTCTCCTCTGCACCTCACATGCCGTGTATATTTATATGTGTAGAGATAGTATGATGATGCAGTGCTTTTGTCTGACCAGCTGTTGAAAAAATGTCATTGTGTTATTAAAGGTTGTTGTGTTCGAGGAACGGGAAGCCGGTGACAGAATCCAGTTCTTCAACTCTCCTGAACTTGGGAAGACCATCAATGTGTACAGACATCATCCATGTAATGTATTCTAAATTTCAGTGAGCAGGTTTATGTCAGTGTGTTCATCAGCATAGTCACTGATCTGCAGTTGATTTGACCTATTTCTTTGGAATTGGAGACCCAATGTCCCTCATCTCAAGGTTAACATACCGTACCTTAGTGGGAAGCTAACATGCTGTCTGGAGTGGGGCCCTGGCAGGTGGAGTCAACTGTCCCACCTGAACCATGCTTGCAGAGCACAACCTTCAAAAAATATTTATTTTTCAACACAAAACAAAATAAAAACAGTATGATTTTATATTGTGTTTGTGTGTTTATTTGCTAGTATGTGTATTTGTAAACTTTCAAATAATTTTTTTTGTGGAGTAATATCATTATTTTTATTTTTATTTCTTTTTTATGTTATTGCTTACACCTACGAGGCTGTTGGTTCAAACTTGAATTTTGGCCTGTCTGTGCTGACTTTACATGTGCTCCCTGTGTTTGAGTAGCTCACCACTGGGTATTCTGGTTTCCTACCACAATAAAGAAAGAGGGTTGTCCTTCAACCCCTTAGCCCTGCCCCCCACACAACCTCATTCAGGAATAAGTGGATTCAGTAATGAATTAGTTTATTATTCTTACTATTCTTATTAGTAATAAGGAAGTATAATGAAATGTGCAACTCAAGTTCTGTTCCCTGGTAGGATGACACTGACAAGGTCCTGAACTGCAATAGCTACTGACCTTGAAAAATGGTGAACTGAGTTGACATTTTGTTGATGTGGCATTGAAGTTGATAACAAGTATGGATTAAAGCAAGGTGTACAAACCGGTTGCAAATTAATGGAAAAACCAACATATACTGGCTTAGTAAAGTGTTGGGCCTTCATTAGCTGCCAGGTTCGCTTCAATACACCTTGGCATAGTTTGCACGGGCCATTGTCATCCTAGAAGAGACTGCTGCCTCACAGCAAGAAGATTGTGGGTTTGAATCTGGCCTGGGGCCTTTCTGTGTGGAGTTTTTATGTTTTCCCAGTGTTTTGCGTGGGTTTCCTCCAGGTACTCCAATTTCCTCCCACAGTCCTAAAGCATGCATGTCAGGCTAATTGGAGATGCTAAATTGCCCATCGGTATGAATGTGATAGTGAATGGTGTGTGTGCCCTGCGATGGATTGGCGAGCTGTCCAGGGGCGCGTCTCCCAAAAGCATAGTTGCTAACTAAGTTAGCAACTTACGTAGTTCGTCCATTCACAGTCAATGGGCCCAACTATGTACGTGATTTTGGGAAACGCACCCCAGGGTGGGTCTCTGCCTTCCGCTCAAAGTCAGCTGGGATAGGTTGCTTCCCCGCAACCCTAGTGAGGAAGACACGATATAAAGAATGGATTGATGATTTGCAGTGACTCGTCCACCTTTAAGGGCACGGGTGGACTCAGACCATGCCAGGGATATTAACGGAAGCATCTGCAATCGTTATGAACGTCCATGCATTTGTCAATTTTTTTTCCCACAAACGTGTCACCCTATGTGCTTAGCCGTATTTAAACAGGGTTTTATTTTACTACAGTTCCCAGAATTCATTTCGGTATTGGGAGCATGCGTGCTAGTTCATTGAAATCTGACAGTAAACGGTGGGGTCCAAGGAGTCTAGGATTTATGGGGAAGGAATGTGTTGTTTTGCTGAATAAAGAGGCGTAAAATACTGGAGAGGATTGAAGAAAGGAGTTATGGTGAGTACGTGCTGCGTAGGGAATAACCAGACGTTTCATTCAAATTGATATTTTCTTGCTCATTTGCGGCGAAATTAGACAAAGAGGGCAGTCCCTAGCGGTTAGCTAGTGATCTGCTATATTAGTTGTTTATTTGGGTAATTAGCAGTAGCTAACTGGCTAACTGCCCAGAATTAACTGATAACGTAAAATCAGAGTTTCGCCTCCGAATTGTTTGCGACATTAACTGCCAGCTTCGTGAATGGTCCCTGCGGTAGAAAAAATAAATGCACATTAGCTTAAGTTTTCCAGCTTGCGTGCTACTGTGTAGTGTCATTCTGAAGACAGGTTATCCAAGTTATCATAAAATAACATACCTTGCTGGTGGAATTACTTACTAGGCTGTGACGTGGCGTTGGCTTGGGGCTTCGGCAATAATTTATTTATTTATATATTGCACAACTGTGTCCTGAAATGTTTCGCCAGTAATAATATTAAATAATAATAATAATCAGCTATTTCACCAGATACAGACAGAATCCTAGCTGCTAGTTGATATGCTGCTGGCTCTTTTGCTGCAATCATTGTGGCTTCTTACCCATAATACTGGTTAGGTTCTGCTTGATTCTGAATCTCCCACATTACTCAAACTTAGAAATAATGGGACAATTTTTTAGACAGCGTGACCACAACTCTTCTGAGAATTAAACAACTGACTGCTGGATTTAGAGAATTCCAGAGTTATTTTTTTTTTTTCTCACTTTTTTTGGTTCAAATTTCTGTGTCAGTGTTTTATAGCTCAGTATTTTGCCTCTAACAAACGCTGTATCAGCAAAAGCATGTTCAGTTAAAGCAGTATAATCACATATTTGTGACCCTTGCTCCTTATTGTACCAATGGAAAACTTAAAATAAGTTTTCCTCTTTTTTTTCTGTACTGTTATCACTTTAGGTTGTCGAGTTCTCCATGCCATCACCAGAATTTGCCTTGCCTCATACTCCACGTGTGTCTAAAGTTGCTGACCCCCACAACCCTTCATTTTCCTGGAAATGGCTGACAGCGTCAGAATATTTCTCCACGATGTGGCAACAGTAAGCAACTCCTGTCATCTGCCACAGTATGAAAAGACACATCTATAGACATGCACATCTAAAAAGTGTCTCAACAAAAAGGGACCCCAGGATATCAGTGTAAATTGTTCTGTGTGTTGTTAGCAGGCTTATTTCAGCATATGTGAAATGGATTTTTTCCATTTTTGAAACTGAAAATGGGCTTCTCAAAGTCAATTTGATGGCCGATTAGAGCATTGATCCACCTTATAGACCAGATTTGTGCACAGTGCTTGGACAAGCAGCGTTTCAGCAATCTACAGTGCTGTGAAAAAGTGTTTGCGCCCTTCCCGATTTCTTCTATTTTTTTGGTATTTGTCACACTTCAATGTTCCATATCATCAAAATAATTTTAATTTCTGAAAAAGATAACCCAACTAAAGACGAAATTGTTTTTAAATGATGATTTCAATCATTGAAGGAAAAAAAGTATCTAACTGTATCTGGCCTGGTGTAGAAAAAAATTATTGCCCCATTAGTTGTATCTTTTTTGAGACAGATTTTCAGTGTCGGAAGTAAACAAAGCCTGCCAAGTTTCAAGCTTGTGTCCTTGAGTTGTACATGCTTATTGGCTTCACTTTATGCCATGTATGGGAACCCTATTGCTCACAACTTTTCATTCACTCATATCTGCTGTCTGGTGCAGAACAAGAGGTTGAGGAAACATTGCCAATCTATTGAGGCCTGTCTTTCTTAGGCAACTTTTTTCCGAGCTTGTTTCATGTAAATGGGCAGTATCCAGGCGAGGATAGGGTGAAAATGGGAGCACCCTTCAAACCACAAATTAGACAGTCCAGATGTAAATTTGTTTGAGGAAAAAGCTGCCTCCGATTGGGCAGTGGTGTTGTGAACTCCACAATGCTACTGTTCAAACAGTCTGCGGAGACGCCAACTGAAATGGTGCCTGAGATGTTTTCAGCCCTTTAGTAGAGTGGGCGTGGACCAATGTGTGGGTGGGCAAAAGTCCAAACTCTTATATGTCCGGGTAAGACATGCCTGCATTTCTGATGTAATGCAGCGATAGCCATGCTTACCACCATCTTGAAGGCGTGGAGTGCTTGAAGGGCAGGTCGAACGAGAGTTTAGTAAGTTTATGCACTTACCCTTGTAAAGAAAATGTGTAGCTGGCATTAGGATTGGGCATCATTTTTAATTTGCTGGTTCCCTTGCCACATAACAATTTTTGTAACAGTTCCAATTCTACACAATCACAAAAACGATGCTGTAACCCGAAGTATGCTGGACTTTTTTAGGTTTATGACTGGGCTTAGACTTCTAGTGCACAAGAAATTGTTTAGGTTTTGTTCAGTTAAATAAAATGGGTAAGTGACCGTCTCTGAACTTTACACAGGATTTTATCCAGCATCTTTAACCTCTAAGTGACAGGAACCCACGCTGCACCGAGAGTGAAAGGCGACATTTCATTGGAACGCGGATCAGTCAATCAAAGCATATTGAAAGATTGTCACAGGGAAATGAAGTCTTTGTGCATGGAAATTTTTCAGTTTCTCATGTGTTATGGTAGATTTCACCACTAGTGACATGAAACCGATTATGACTGCGGACTTCTCACGCTTCTCTTTTCTCAGGGGTTGGAAGCTATGAAATTGCAGAATGGCGTTTAAAATGGTTGTTTATTTCATTTAAACAATTTAAATGATCATGAAGCGCAAGTTAAATCGTCTGATGTGCGGAAAAGGTATCGCGGAAGTTTCAGCGCAGTTTGTCTTTCGTAAAGGCATAGGCCTATTTTTGAGTAAATTATTTTTCTGTTCTGAATATAGCCAATTATTTAGTCGCCGATGGATTGCATGGAGAGAGAAGCTGTGACTTAGATTGCCAATGGATTAATATTATAGTTGGAAAACATGTTAATGAAGGAAAATGATTGAGAACAAGCCAGGACTGATAATTATTGTAAAGGGATGTTCTGGGCCCCACCAATTTTCTGCTCAGGCTATGCCACTGCACACGCAGGCGTTAAGCTCCCCGTCACTGAGGGGTTAATGAAAATGGCTTGGAAAGACGTGATGGGAGCCAAGTTTCCTTACCTTTTGCACGATCCCAGCTGTAGTGTCGACTGAAATTAAAACAAGATTGTTTGCACATCATGTTATGACACGTCAAATGTAAACTGGCTTATGTATAATAACATTAACATGTGCTATCCGCTTATTAAATTAATCTAAATACGTCTAAGTCAGAAGAATTCAATCAGTTGGTGGCTTCCGTGACTTATCGGTTAAAGTAGGCACACCATATAAAGGCTGAATCCTTCCCACTGCGGCCCAGGTTCCAATCTGGCTGGGGCCCCTTACTGCATGTCTTCCCCATTCTTCTCCCCATCTTCCCTTTTTCTGTCTACTCTCTACGGAGAGTAGAGAAAAAAATAATTCCCCAAAAAATAATCATTGAGAAAAGAAGAATGCAGTCAGTTGACAGTGTTGATGTCCACTCATCACAGTTGTGGAATCAAAATGAGTAAACAAGTGCACAAATGATTACGATTCCAGGTTAATCGTCCTGTTTCTCTCAGTGCCTAAAAGAAACTAACAAAGACGCCTGATCCTGGTAGGTATTGAAGGTGCTGCCAGTGATGCTTTATGATGCTGACATGAAAGTAAGTGTCCTTCAGACACATGTATGAACCAATCCCTCACCTTATTGAGCTCCTCACAATTTTTTTATTTTTTAGCATCTGAAATTGTTCTTTCACTGAATAATAATTCAGTGCCTTCAGATATGGTATCGGCTGTGTACCATTCTTTTGTTTTTTTTTTTTTTTTTTGAAAAGAAGTGGAGAAAAAATGTTGTAAAAACTTGTAGTTTTATCATCTTTGGGGACTGGGCAACTTATTTGCACCATAGGCGTGGAGAGCTTATCTCAGGAGAAAGTGTGCACTATTAAAAGAGACCCGGGCAGTTCTACTGACCTTTTTTGATGCATTAATGGCTTGAACCTCTCCAAGACCCGTTATGCTAATGGTGTGAGGGTCCCTCTGCTCTATGGCTCCATTGCACCCTTCACGAGGCTTCACAGCAGAAAAGTAAGTTCACCATCTTCCAGCGAGAGCCTTGAAGTCTTTCCTCATTGAGTGGCACATTTCTAGCTTCAGACATTGACCTTGGCAGGGAAGAGACAGTAGAAGAATATGGTAATGAAAGAGGGAAGGGTTGGGATGCTGCATTTACAGCCCGCATGTGTAAATGTGGTTGCTGAAGTGCATCAGTGCCCTAATTGGCCAGTGCAGTGGAGTTTTGTTGATTCCTCCCAGTCTTGAGAATGAACTCCACAGTCTTCAATAAAATACCTACTGGTCGATATTTTTTGTCTCTGGATTGGCCAATAATGCAGGTGGGTTCTCTGTGGGATTGGTAATGGTTACCTTATGAGGTGGATTTACATTCTGACATGAGACTTTTTAAAGAGTGTGTACTGTGTGTGTGTTTCTTTCGGAAACTGTGCCCAGGGCATTAAAGACTCCATTTTGGGGATTGGAACCATCTCCAAACTGGATGCCCGCATCCAACAGAAGAGGGAGGAGCAGAGGCGGAGGAGGGTCAGTGGGGCACTGGCACAGAGGCGGGCGCAGGGGGAGGAGCACAAGCTGGAGAGGTGGGCTTAGAGTGGGGTCAGAAGCTCATGGCCAATGAGCTGCATTATAGTCCATCGCTGCTTTACACTGCATTATGATGCAATGCACTTCCTTATTCTGCATTTCATTCTGCATTCTTATTCTGAGCAGTTTATCTTTTCAAAGCATCAGTATTTTGAATGGAAATGAAATGATGAGCCACAGTGATATGGACCGTGCCTTAAGGTACCCTAAATGCCAGAGGTGTTTACCAGCATCACTGTAAGGGCTCTGTTGGAGGATTAACTATGCTAACATCACTCACTCTTACAGGCTACGTCACTGTTCTTTCAATCTGTCAGACTTAAACAAAGTAGCCCATAGCTCCCAGCTTTTGTCTTTGACGTAGATGTGGCGGAGCTCATTTTTCTGCTTAGGCTTTGCCTCTTGAGGAAATGTAACTAAAAGGTTTTTCTGTCTTTGGGTTGCAGTGAGCCGAAGGTCCTGAGCCGAATCGTGCAGTGCTGTGCGTGGAACGGAGGAGTGTTCTGGGTGAGTCAAATCAGTTGGGGGGTGGGTTGTGTAATGAGCATTATGAGAGGTGTGAGAGAAAATAAGAGCAAATCATTTGCCCACTAAATAGTACTGGAGTTCTATGCCGCTTGTACACTCAGTAGTGGGCAGGTAAGCGGTTTTGAACTCAGTCTTGGCAATGCCTTACTCACTTTGGGTTTATCTGTCTTCCATTGTGTTCTACAGCTCAGTCTGTTCCTGTTTTACCGGGGGTTCATCCCACTACTTCAGACTCTGACAGCCGCAATTATTGGTAGGTAATCATCATTTTGGAGGGGTTTGTTGGAGATGTTGGAGAGTCCGTCCTCATGATTAGGCACTCAGCCTAAAAAAACCCCTTGTTATGTGGAGCGACTAGCTTGCTGTCTTAGGCTAACTTGTGTGAACCATTCCAGCAACTTCCTGTCAGTAGTTAAATAGTAAGTCACAGCAAACACATAGCATCTCTACACATTGTGGAGCCTGCATTTCCAAACATCCTGAACTCTGTTGTGCTTGCCAATCGCCATTTCCCATCAGGTGACCCCACTCTCCATGGGGACGTGTGGTTGTGGCTGGAGTTCATCCTGACGTCTGTATTCAGTGCACTCTGGGTTCTCCCACTATTTGTGCTCAGTAAGATTGTCAACGCCATCTGGTTTCAGGTCAGTTATTCATCTTAAGACTTGGAAACGTCACAATAAACTGTTCTAAGTTATATATCCTGTTGTAAGTTATAAATATATGTATTGTAGGATATGCACTGAGTAATGAGGATGTGATATGCATTCACAATTCAATATTCTCAGGATACTGTTTAAACAAAGTTTGATTGAAGAAAAATGCAGACTGAAAACTAATATTTTTCGGTTCTGACACATAAACAGTGCCTGCAATGTCCATTTTCTTATTTTTGCAAAATTTTTCAGTCTGCCTTTGACTTGAAACTGAGTTTAACCCATTAAGACCTGATGTGACGTCTGCGTCGCACTCGCTTTTAAAACGGAAGGGACATGAGTGTGTTTAATATATCACTTTTAAGAAATGTGAATGAAGTGCATCGTGAGGTGCCCTAGGTCTTAATGGTTTAAAATGGAATTTTAACTGAATTTAAAGCAATATTTCCACAACGTTGATTACATTGCATAATATGCAGTTACCAATGTGTAAATACATCTTGCAATTGACTCACCAAGATTCCATACCTCTGTGATGAAGAGGAGGGGTTTGAAATATACCTCTTCATTCACTTTCATAAAAGAAAAAACTCACATAAATATCAACAAAGCGTTTCAAATCCGAAGTTTCCAACATGTCATGATATTTATGTACTCAGTAATAAAAAGGTCTTTCTCTATCAGTCATGTATCTGCTTGGTTTTTGGGTAATTGTCATTTTAAACCATTTTAAACAGAAGTAGATCTGGTCTTTCTGACAGGAAGTTCTTTGATTTCAGTCATGACCTCAGTGCGCCACTAGACATTCTCCCATTGGTCCCACCACCTAGCGGGGGCGGGTCTGTTCCAGAATAAACAAACCCAGCAGGTCAGGAGTGAGATTATGTAGCCACAGTTTGTTTGCACAACTTTGAGCAGCACGGCAAAATAAAGATAGTAGCGAACTAATAAAACATTTATGAGTAAAAATTTAACATACCAATTCTGAGGAAAAAAATTGTGTAATGAACACCAAACATTGGATAGGTTCTGTGAAGTTTACAAGTAGTATATTTAGGAGATAAAACTACAGTTTTTTTCGCACACGAGGTATTTATCGTAGGATAGATATCTGGAAATTTCATTTGAAACCGAGCGCTTGCGCGAGGTTTCAAATGTAAATTTCCAGGTATCTAGCCTACGATAAATACTGAGTGCTCGAAAAAAACTGTAGGTTTATCTCCATTCTACCGTGACTCTTGTCAACACGCCTACAAAAATATTGGCGTGCTAGCTATGACACACAGTTCGATATCACTTTGGCTTGCTAGCTAGGAAGCCAACTAGCTCGCTAACGAGTATGACAGTGTACGCATTGAAAGCGAACTGCAGCCTTTTTAGCTCGCTAGGCAGTTGGCTATGTAGCTAAATACATTGCCGCGCTAGCTATACTATTGCTAGCTAGGTAGCCAACTAGTTCGCTAGCGAGTAAGACTGTACGCAAACTGTAGCCTTATTTTGTCGGCGTAATCATGACGAGGTCTTGACCTAGCGCGAGGTAGTTTACTGGTGAATAGATACCTGGTGTTAACTAATCAAAATGCAGAATTTGCTGGAATGAATGGTAGAATTTGCAATATTCCTTGGCACAATTCAAATGAATAGGAATTTAAATTTCCAACCCCTCCTCTTCGTCACAGAGGCATAGCATCTTGGTGAGCCAAATGCAAAATATATTTTACATATTAGTAATTGCATATTAAACCCTATATTCGAAGTTGTGAAAATTTTGCTTTAAATCGCAAATCAAAAAGAATGATTTCAGTCTTCAAAGTCATGACTTGGCTTTCTGGTTGAAGGTGATTGTTTTGTGATGTTCGGACAATATAATTTTTTTTTTTTTTTTTACAAAGGTTTTCTCTTTTCATGCAGTATGGTTCCCAAACTGAAAGGCTCATGAAGTCAGTTATTCGAAAACAGCCTAATGTTGCTGAATGTATTCATAAATTGACCCAGGGTCGTCAAATTTCTTGTGCACTTCAGTTTTTATGGTTATGATCAATAGACTAAAGAATGAAATGGTAATTAAATAGCAACATTATAATGTTTACGTTAAGTGGTTTCCCCATCATTATTATGGGCTTTATAGGAAGGAAGACACCTTAATGTAAATGTTTTCTTCGCATTGATTAGTGGAATGCGGCAGAAATTTGGTGTCTCATAGCTGTTAATTCAGAATGTGAGGAGTTTTTCAGGTGAAATGCTTTCAAAACAAACGTGTCCTCACCAAAAATGCATCCACCCCATCATGAATATGCATTTCAAAGGTGCAGCTGAGAATAAATTATCCACGCCCTGGCAATAATGTAAATAAAGTGCATCTTGCTTCACAGTTTAATTGGTAAAGCGATGGAACAGTCAATGTTTAGAACCTGGGACTGAGGGTCTTCTCAGCTTGTAGAGTTTGTTCTCAGGCTCGTGCTGGCTCTGTCCGCTATAGGACATCGCTGACCTGGCGTTTGAAGTTTCAGGGCGCAAAATCCAGCCCTTCCCCAGTGTCAGCAAGATCATCGCGGACATGCTCTTTAACCTGCTCCTGCAGGCGCTCTTCCTCATCCAGGTAAGACGGCCACTAACTGCCCAGATCATCCCAATCTCTTTTTGGTTTAGATGATTGCGTGCATATCGTTTTATATTTGATCTTAAAACTCTGGTCAGTGGGCATTTTTTATGGAATGGTGGTAACTTGAAACTTCCTTAGTGTCCCTGTTCCTCTCCTCATAGGGTCTGGTCGTCAGTCTCTTCCCCATTGACGCCGTCGGTCAGTTGGTCAGCCTCCTCCACATGTCCCTTCTCTACTCGCTGTACTGCTTCGAGTACCGCTGGTTCAACAATGGTGAGCACACAGTATGTCCTACTGCAGACAGCGTGAAACACTTTGCCCATATAGGCACTTGAGTAAAGCGTTTCTGTTGTAAAGTCATATCAGAGAACTTGGCAGTGTCAATGGGATAGATCATTAGGCAACAGGCCTTAAGGCAGCAGTTGTGGCAGTAACTCTGACTGAGCACTATGCATATGAAGAAAAGCATGTGACCCTATAGAATGTGTTTACCCTTTGGCCGTCCACTGGCATACTCTGGCTGCCCTGAACACCAAAAAGATTAGGCCACGCTTGAGTTGGTTAATTGGAATTTAAGTTGGGACAGTCTCCCCTGACGTTTTTTTGGTTGTCGAAATCGACAACCATGTCACTTCGTTCCGTTAGTCGTCTGTCTGTTTGTCTGTTTGTTAGCAGGATATCTCAAAAACGGCTGCATAGATTTCAACCGAACTTTGCAGGATGTTACAGCAGCACAAGAGGAACAAGTGATTAAATTGAGGCATATCTAGGCCAAAGTACAGTTGAGATATAGGCCAAAGTACAAACCCAGCTATGCTGTCGGAGATTTGAAGTCTAGAGTCAGACACCAGACGATTTTGACAACGGTCCCGCTAGGCAGGAGTCATTTTGTTTGTTTGTTTGTTTGTTTTTGTTTTTTGTGAAGTGTCTTTGACCTCTGGTTGTCCATGAACTGCCCTCAGGTATCGAGATGCACCAGCGTCTGTCCAATATTGAGAGGAATTGGCCGTATTACTTTGGTTTCGGCCTGCCCATGGCTGTCCTGACTGCGATACCCTCCTCATACATAATCAGGTAAGGAAGGCAGCAGCGTTGATGTGTCATGACCTGACTTATTCCACAGAATGTCAAAACTGATGTGAAGCTGAATGTTTGTGCTTGTCCTTCATCGTGCTGCACTTTTATTTGACCTTCTGTTACACTGATGCTCTTCACCTTAATTTGCTCTTGTTCAAAATGCCTGGCAAATGTGTTCAAAGTAAGAGAAATGTGTTTGCGTTTGTGATGTATTGCAGTGGCTGCCTCTTTTCCATACTCTTCCCGCTCTTCATCATCAGTGCTAACGAGGCCAAGACGCCAGTGAAGCATTAGTGAGTAACTGTCCCTTCCCTTTCGCTCTGTTTTAAGCCTTGTCTCTTGAAGGGGTGGATAGTGGGGGGAAAAAGATTCATTACGGGAATAAGATGGCGGAGAAGAGTCTATATGGCTGGGGGAATAGATTGGTTAAGTTTAGGCTGCGATGTGCTCACCGTATGGATTATGTCAGGTGTTTGTTATGTTCCTGTTATTTGCATGAAGGGCCCTTAACCCTTTCACCCCCACCAGTGCCCAGTTCTCACTGCTATTTCTCCCCGTGGCCTTTGTTGACATTCTAACTAAATTTCCAGCCGTCTGTTCTTATTCCTGATTGTTAAAAGAAACATAAAAAGAGTGCCATATGGCACTATTGGGGGAAAAAAATTCCAGTCACGCAAGAGTGCCATATGTAGGGGTGATGAGAATCCGGCACCATGCCGGATTTCCGGCGTGCAGCGATCGGCGAGGGAAAAAATAAAATGCGAGATACACGCGTGCAGAAAGATCGCAGACAGTAGATCTAGATGGGCTTTGATAGACCTCTTGCTCTCAGCCTATGGCTTTCGCTCCTAACGAGTCCAAAGCATGGATGTATTCTTAGAACTGGATACTGAACCAGGCCTGAGACGCACGCCGATAAGGGCATAGCGGTCAAGCTGTTATTGCAAGTCACGTGATGCCATGGGGGGGGCAAAAAGAAATTTTTCCATTGCGAACAATTGAAAAAGACACTGAAAAATCTGTGAATAATTTTTTTTGAATACCACAAATGATCAATATATAATCTGTTGATTTTTCTCTTTTAAATCATTGGTGCCTTTTTCACGGCAGCAACAATTTTTAAAAATTTTTATTCAGGCTACGCGAACACCAAGGGGACCTCGTCTCTGAGCGTTCTCGTAAGCAGTGCAGCAGCTGCGGTTCTCTGCGTGCCGCACTGGTCAGGAGATTCCGTGCTGTCGGCTTACGTTATTACCAAGTCGGTAAAGTGAGCAGGTGTAACGACACCAATATTTTCAATTATTGTATTTGATGAATGGCTTTGTTATGTAGCGACTCAACTGCTTCTCCTATCTTTTATGTAACGTTACAGAATATACAGTAAGGTAGTGAAGGCTGTTGTTGGTTAACTAAGGTTGGATAACGGGCGTGTATTCGGTAACTATTGAAGGTTACATCCTATAAGCGTGCATGTAGCTAACACTTGCTTTGCTTTTTCGCATTAAAATGTTCAAGATGCACCTACACTGAGTTGTATATTTCCATTACATTGACTATCCTACACTGATTCACGGTACTGTGTTTTGCTGCTTCATGTATGCTGGCTACGTACCTAGCTAAGTTGCATTAACTACGTCCTTATTTGCAATTTCAGAACGGTATAAATTCAGCCCAAAAAACTGCACAGCTAATTATTTATTTACCATCGCATGCACATTCTTTATTATTAAAACAATAGCAGATGTGCATACTTGATGCCGTAACTTTTCAGCTACTTTTAAGATAAGATACAAACTATGAAGTATTATTTTATGTATGCGTTGAACTTGCCTGACAGTACTGCACAAACAGAGACAGTGCTTGTAGTTCAGCCTTTATTAGCTAGAGGTGCTGAGTGGGTTGGAAACGCTGGACAAGATGAGATGTGAGCGACACACTGTTAGTGAGCAGCATCAGTGTACGGGAGTGATGCTGCGGAGATTCACTGATGCGGCTGAACTCCATCGGCGCAGAGAAAATACGAGAGTCCCAGAGGAAAGAAACAGATGAGAACGAAGCGTAGATCGACTTTATATCTATTTCATAACTGGGCTGCTGATTATGTGAGGACTTTGAATTTACTTAATCCGATATAAGGGGAAGGGAAATAATTCCGTATTCAAACTCGACTAATATCGAATAAAATCGGCACTTTTTCGGCTTACCTTGATGTTCGAGTACCCAGCGAAATATTCGGGTGTGTAAAAACGTCAAGCATACATTTAGTCAAGAAAATTTAGAGTTCAATTTCTAGTGCTGATAGACGTGGTAATGGCATATAACGGCAACAGCTATGTTACTGATGACACACCGGGTTGCCAGGGCATGCGCAGCATATGCATTCGTGATATTAAATATTAAAATTAAATTCTAATGAATGGTGTGTGCACCCTGCGAAGGACTGGCGAGCTGTCCAGGATGGGTCCCTGCCTTTAGTCCAGAGTCAGCTGGGATGGGCTACTGTTCCAGGTATAGAGAATGGATGGATTTAATGAGCTTTGAGAGTTCATACACTAAAAGTAATTTTGCTTGTCAGAATTGGCTGAATACTTTAATTAACGTCATCTACTTTAAAACTTATCAGTTCATAAAGCACGGGCAGTGCTCTTTGCGGTTGGGTTATCGTCTTGAATCCAATAAGCATAGAGGAGTTTGCAAGCTAACAAGCATGAAACGTTTCACTTTCTACGAATACATTTAGCTTTGGTCTGTGAGGAAAACGAGATTGAACTGTCATCTTATAGAGCAGCAAGTCAGCTGTTTTGCTGACATTGTTTGCGACGTAGTGAATAATTTTATTTCCCTGTTAAATAAAAATAGTTTATCAGCATTTTATATCCCTACATATAAACTGTTGTTCCAAACTATATTTAAGCCTTCACCGAGTGCTACGTGTATTATTTTCAAAAAAAAGTCTTGCATGTTTTAAAAGTGTGTTAATTAGTTAGTAGGTAAGTTTGAAAGATCATTCTAGATATAGAGTTAGTCGTCTGATGTGAATTCAACAGGAGTTGAATTATATTATTATTATAGGAGTTGAATAAGATATTCTGTAATAATACTGTGCTGAAAATTTTGATCAATCCTTATAGTGGTGTCCATTGAGGAACTTGGGTTAATAATCCAAGAATAACCCATCATGAACCGAGCTTGAATTTAGAGCCATTGTTTAGGCCCTGATGTCCTAGTTATGAGGCAGTTAAAGCCCAAACCCAGTGTTATTACATCACTGTTGAAAGCTCAGCTCATACTTCCTCATGCCGACCCGTGAAATGCAGGATGGAGGCCCATCAACGACCCATTCCTCATGACCCAACCTGTAGAAAGATTTTCAGGCTTGAGAATTTTTTTTGCAATCACCCCTGCATATGGCACTACTGGGGGTGAAAGGGTTAAACATTAGGAAGTGAAAGCGTTCAACTTTAGGAAGCTTGTGTTTCAGACTTTGGATTGGCCGTTTTTCTCACACCTGTCCTACCCCCTCCCTCCATTCCTCTCTTTTTCACATTCTACCTGCTCTCTACTTTCTTCCATCCTTCATATTCTCCTTCCCTCTCATCACTCTGTTTCCTTGTCCTCTCTACTCTATCCCTCCCTCTCTTCTCATGCTCCCTCATCGCTTTGTTTTTTTGGCCATATTTGTCTCTCGCCTGAATCCTCCTCACGGTTCTCTCTTCCTCCTCCATCCCTCTCTCCTGTAGCCTCTTCCAGCTGCGCCTCTTCTCCCTGGTGGTTCTCATCAGCAACAAGCTCTTCCACAAGACTGTGCATCTGCAGTCCTCCCTGACTAGCTCCGCCTCCTCAGAGAAACTGCCCTCCCAACACTCCTCCCCCACTCGCCAGCGCCTCCCGCCCACCCAGTGAGCCCCCAGCAGGGGGCAGCAGAGCGCGACAACTGACAGCCGGAGAGCGCAGGCAGACGACCCACCCACGGCAGGGGCCGAGTTTAAAAGGTCCAGGAGTGGCTGGAGGATTGGATAGGGCATTTGGTGGAGAGAGGTGGCAGTGTGTTAAAATGAACTTTGGTTCAGTGTTGTATTTATGTGGAAGAGGAGTGTGGATTCTATCGTCCATCTTTTTTGAAGCTTTTTTTTTGGTACTGTTTTTGATTGAACTCTGTGTGTTGTTTTTTATTTAATTTATTTTTTATTTTTTTAGCTTTCAGCCACAGTTCTATTTCTTCTCTGATGAACATATACATCACACCCTTGGCAGAAGTTGGTTCTTGTGCAACACTAGCGAGAAAATTAAAGGGCTGGGAACAGATGGTTGTAGATGGTTCGGTTGATATAACAACACTTCCTCGCGTCAATTATTGAAGTTAAGCCGAGCTGCATATAGACTGAGTCGGGCAAATCGATCTCAATCTCTTGAGAGTCGAAGTTCGGCTGGAGTGAAGCCTGTAGCCTGTCACGCAGAACCACTAATGTCATATGCAGAACTGTGTTCTTGGCTGATTAAAAAAAAAAAAAAAAAAAAAAGAAAAAATCACTCACTTTTTACTCTTCAGATCGACAGTCAGTTTTGCCCAGCAATTTTTGGCCTATTAGATGAACTTATATGAGCGGCACAGACGGCTTTCATAAAACCATTCACATGTGAAGGATCATTTTACCTCTCTGCTGGATGAACCTCTGGAGCGTCTCAGTTCGTCTGCTGCGTCAGTCGAGGAGGATTTTTCCTCTCTCTGCACAGATATGCTGTTGCTGCTCCTCGCTCTTCTAATGATGCACATTTTTTAAAATTATGATTCATTTTTTTATTAATAATCTTGTGAACCTCAGTCAGAATTCAGCTCGGAATTTAATGAAGTGCACCTCAAAGAACAGAGTGTATGCTATATCTCTGGGAAGAAAAGGAACTGTTTTTCTGGGATTTTTTTTTTTCCTGATGAAAAATTATGGTGCTTTTATGTAAAAAAAAAAAAAAAAAGTCTGCAATTTCGTTACTGAGCTTGTTGCTCTTCATTATTTGAAGACTATATTTGAGAGGAAGTTTACTGTTCAGATGTCAGCAAAGCAGTGTGTTCTAATGAAGGGGGGAAACAGCAGACCTTGCTGATAATTATTGAAATTACTGGGGCTGTGTCCTTAAAAGTTCTCTAAACATCTAAGTTATAGAGATGATTTTAATCTGCTGTATCCTCAGAAACAGTCTAATGGGGATGAAGCTCAATAGTTTGGATAAATATTTCATTCAAAGTAACACTGCCAAGCCAGAATTTTCACGTCTATGAGTCTGCCATGTTCTGAAATGCACGGTAGCATTTTTAAAGATCATTTGCAAATGAGATAGTACCATGCACTTTTCTTCTGTAAAATGGCAAGTATTCCTGCAGTCTCGGCATGGTACAGATGGTACATACCCACAGGGGAGCAAAAAGGACTGTTTTTGGCCTGCAGATATCAATTGTACAGAGATGGACTTCAGAAAAAAAAAAACCTATATCGGCCCTGTTTTGGCTCAGTGTTAAATTTTGCAGAGAATAATTGTGTTGCTCTTGAAGCACAGGTAGGTTTTGAATTTTTAGTCCTGACTGAATCTGGGTTAGCTAATGAGGTAGAGGAATAAGGGAAAGGTCATGTAATGAGTTTAAGAAGTGCATACAACTCTACCTGATGCTGGCTAGTTATTGTGAAAGTATTACGCCATTTGTTTAATAAAATGATGTCAGAAAGGTATCTTTTGTTCATGGAATATTTTTGACTGACGTTCAAAAATTAATATTTGTAGTAAATTGTCAGGAAAATGGCTATGAGTTGGAGGGTAACCTGCGATGGACTAGTATCCCATCCAGGGGGAGTTGCAATACTCCTAGTCGCTGCATGCTATTGAAATAGGGGTTAAGCACTGCCCTAATGAGCCACTAGGCTCAGAACAAAAGAAAAAAAAAGTTTCCAAAACAGAATCAAGATCAAGAGGAACATTGCTATAACAAAAGCAACAAGAGCTATCAGGAGATGGCATATCCCCCCGGTCCCACATATTGAAAGAATGAAAATGCCACCTGCTCCAGAAACAAACCATACCCCCTAAAATTCTAAGTTCAGACTGTTTCCATGGAAACCAGAAAAAATACAAAATTCATTAACTTCGGATTAGCAAAAGGCACCACTTCAGGTCATGATTAATGTGCATACCAAGTTTTTAAAAAAATATTGAACGGTTTTCAAGTTATGCTCCGGAAATAAAATGCTCACAGACAGACAGATGGACATATGGACGGACGGACAGACGAACACACCCATGACTGTATCGCCCTGCATTATTGCCGGGGGATAACAAAGCACTGATGAGCACTAATTGTAAAGAGCCTGGTAGACTGAGGGAGAAAAGCTGATGACTGAACAAACCTCAAAATAAAGAGGGGGAAAAAAAACCAAATACCTGTCTGGTCAGAGATTCTCTTTGGGTGGCCATTGTGAATACAAGTATCAGTTGACACTGTCCGCTGATGAGTCCACAAATTTATTGTATGATAACAACTATTTGGATGCAAAAACAGGATGTCCATGGTACAGTATGGTGAAAAAAAAGGCCTGAAAGAGCCTGCAAGTTTCTCGGGAAGTTGTTTGTGGGGCATATTTGCTCACCAGGAAAGCACACAGTTCAAAGGCTAGAAGGAATTGCCCAACTGCCAGAGCATACCTGCACATTTATGAAACGCAGCTAGCAAGGGTGCGTCTCCTCTGAGCATGAACGACAGGCACTCACGTTAGTTTGGTTATTTTCATCGATGATTTCACCGCTGGAAGCAACAGATGAATTACAAGGAGTATGGAAATATCTGCTCAATTTATGAAGCACCTCAAAATTCATTGGACAGCGCTTCCTCCCACAGCAAGAATCTTCATGCATACTGCTAAAACATGTATCTATGTTTAGGCGTATGGCAGAATTTTGTGGCTTGATTTGCGTGGTATTTTTACAGTTTGCTTTTCCTTTTTCCCCTCCGGTTATGTAACACCCTTAGGCAGAATAGGAGCTCGCAGGAAAACTCTTCCTTTTTTGGAAAAAAGCATTGCCTTTTTCAGGGGGCCTCTGCTTAGGCCTAGGAGGTGCACTACAAATCAAGTTCAACATCAGCCAGGCATTCCTTGCTTAAACTGGCTTAACAAACAATAAAATCAGAGATTCCATAAGTTACAACAGACAGGTTAAAAGAGAGCCACCTCAGTGACATTGAAAACCCTGGCTTTAGGCACAGTGTACCTCGCTGACACACTAATCTCCCCTTGCAGTCCACCCCACAGCCCTGTCCTGCAAAACATGCATTTTTGTTTAGATTTTGGAGTTTCTTTGTATTTTTTTTTTAATTTGTTGAAAGTGTTTTTTGATTTTTTGCCAAGTTCTGTCAAGGCTTTGCTTTGTTTTTGACCTCAGGGACTAGAGTGTTGATTCCAAATGTAAAGCCGGGCTCACATTAGATGGTAATTCAGCCAATCCCAATTTTGTGAACCCTGAGGACTGTAGATGACACAGCCTGCGGATTCTCCAATGGGCATGGCCGAAAGCCATTAGGGGACCAAACTGAATAAAATGGAAGAAGTCTTAACCAAACAGATAGTCATGGACATTATATTTGTTCACTATACAGGCATGTACAACTCTATTTCCAAAATAGCTGGGACATTGTGTAAAATGTAAATAAAAACAGAATGCAATGATTTACAAATCATTCAAGCTCTATATTTATTTGAAAAGAGAACAAAGACAACATATCGAATGTTGAAACTGAGAAATTTTATTGTTTTTTACAAAAATATGCTGATTTTGAATTTGACGCCAGCAACATGTTACAAAAAAGTTGGAATAGGGGCATGTTTACCACTGTGTTGCATCACCTCCTCTTTTAACAACACTCTCTACAGTTCTCAGGAGCTGAGGAGACTAAATGTTTCAGTTTTGACAGCAAAATGTTCTCTAATTCTTGGTTGATGTTGGATCTCAACTGCTGAACACTTTTTGGCCTCCTTTGTCGTATTTTTTTTGTCTATATGGCAAATATTTTAAATGGGTGATTAGTCTAGACTGCAGGCAGGCCAGTTTAACACCTAGATGCTTTTACTACAGAGCCATGTCATTGTAGTGCGTGCAGGATGTGGTATTTGGCATAGTCTTGCTGAAATAAGCAAGGCCCTCCCTGAAAAAGACTTCTGGATGGCAGCATATTTTGCTCTAAAACCTGTACGTATCGTTCAGCATTAATGTTGTCTTCATAGATGTGTGAGTTAACTCATGCCATGTGCACTAATGCACCCTACAATTTATGACTAAATTCCTCTCACAACCCCCATATTATCATGGAGCCTAGCTTTTGAACTTAGTGCTGATAACAAGCCGGATGGTCCCTCTCCCTTTAGCCTAGAGGACAAGTTGTCTATGATTTCTTAAAAGAACTTCATGTTTTCAATTGTCAGACTACAAGACAGTTTTCTACTTTGCTTCAGTCCATCTTAAATGAGCTTGGGCCCAGAGAAGGCAGCAGCGTTACTGCGTCTTGTTTGAATATGGTTTGATCTTCACATGGCGGAGTTTTAATTTGCATTTATGGATCCAACAACAAATTTTTCACTGGCAGTGGTTCACAGAAGTGTTCCTGAGTCCATGCAGTGGTTTCCACTTTTGAATCCTGTGTACTTTCAACTTTGCAGTGCTGCCTGAAGGCCTGATGACCACTGCCTTTCGATATTGGTTTTTGGCCTTGTCCCTTACACACAGAGATTTCTTTGGATTCTTTGAATCATTTAATGATATAAATGAAATCCCCAAATTCTTAGCATTTTTACTTGGAGAAATATTATTCTTAAATTGTTGAAATATTCCCCCTATCAATCTTTCACAGAGTGATGAAGCCCTCGCCATCTTTACCGCTGAAAGACTTGTTATTCCCATTCATGTTACTCACCTGTTGCCAGTTAACCTAATTAGCTCTGAGGTGTTCAATCAGGAAGCATCATTCAACTTTTCCAGTCGTTTGTTGAACTGGTCCCAGCTTCTTTGAAACGTGTTGCTGGCTTCAAATTGAAATTGAGCAGATATTTTTCAAAAACCAAAAATATTTTTCAGTGTCAACATTTGATATGCTGTCTATGTACTATTTTTCAATTAAATATAGGGTTTTAGTGATTTACAAATCATTGCATTTTGTCTTTATTTGCATTTTATGTGGTGTCCCAACTTTTTGGGAAAGAGGATTGTATTTTTCTCATGCAGTTGTTTGAGATTTATGTTTTTGAGATGTGGAATTTGTTTGTGCGTGGTGTGTTGTTTTGTAGTGATGGAAGAAATTACATTTTCCAAAGTAAGGACCAAACTGCTTCAAAAAAGAGTCAGTGTGGTCTATGGTCAAAACAGGTTGCAGTAGCAGCATCTGCTGGTAAAATGCATGCAAGTACAATGGACACCCCCCTCCCCATAGCTGGGAAAAAAAAAATAACTAGAGCAAAACAAAACCAAAAAACCTGCAATGATTCAACATCTTGGAAGTTACTTGTGCATTATTGAGCATATATCAGCAATATTGCAGTATCCTGAAATAAATTATAAAACAGACTTATGTAGAGCATTCATCGTGTAGAGGTATGCCTTGACGTGGCTGCATTTTCATGCTTTTTATTATATTGCGAATGAAGTTATGTGTGAAGGTTATATTGCTTATGTTGCAATATTGTTTATGTCTGATTTATAGACTGCCATCCATGATACAGCATTTATCTTATTACTCTATAGAATAAATGGTTGTGTATGAAAGTCATGTGCAGAATGGTAAATAATGTGATAAGGAGTGTGATGGGGACAAGATGAAGGCAGGAGTGTCTGTTTTGCTCCTTCAATTTCTCCCAATCATTTGAATGATTATCTGTTGCCAGAAAACTCCCTCTCCCTGTCCCATTTGAAAACCTGCTAAATTTGACCATTTGAGCTAACTTTTATTGAAAATATAGGTGGGAACACATTAGGAGAATCTACAGTAAACTTGGGGGGTGTGCCATGAAGTGTATTGAGTGGATTAGTGAGATATGATGAGCCTAAAACTGGGATTTTCAATGTGTGGAAAGTGTCTCTCTTTTAACCTGCCATGGTAACCTATGGTATCTCTGATTGAGAATTCAGAGTTTGTCGGGCCTGCTGAAGCAGAAAGAAAGGCTAATGCTGAACTTGCTTTGTACTATGTCCCTCTTGAGTCACTGACAGTGGATCAGACAAAACTCAGTTTGAAATGGTTGGTCAGTGTGCACCCAAGTTAAGACAACTGAGTTGAAATCAGTTACCATGCCTCTGAAATGGTGATACTTTGTTGACATCTTGCGTATCACCACCAAAACTCTGAACTGTGTTAGAAACAGTATGAAACTAGAGCTGGACTCGCAAGAGCCCATACCTCCACCATCATAGCTGGATTTGAACTTTTGCCTATATCTCAGCTGTATTTTGGCCTAGATATGCCAAAATGTAATCCCATGTTCCTCTTGTGCTACTTTAACATCCTGCAAAGTTTGGTTAAAATCTATGTGACCGTTTTTGAGATATCCTGCTAACAGTTAGACAAACAAATAAATTAATGAACAAATGGAAGCAACAACATAACCTCCTTGGTGAGGTGGAGTTTTCTTCTAATGCTAAAAAGCTCACTGCTGTCACTCAGCAGCCCTCAATTTGACTCAATTCAGGACTTTGAATAAGTCACATTAAAACCATAATTTTGTTTCTTTTGTGAACTTGCTTGTGTACTTTGGATCATTGTCCTTTTGCATACCTTAACTGTGTTTGAGCTTTAGGTCACAAACTGATGGCCTGATATTCTTCCTCAGAGTTCTCTGGTGGAGAGCAGAATTTGTGGTTCCATCATGTATGGCAAGAGGCCTAGATCCTGAGGCAGCAAAGCAGCCTCGGACCATTGCAATACCACCACCATTTGACTGTTGGAATGATTTTCTAATTGTGGAATACTAGGGTTGGCTTTATGGAAGCTGTAACGGGACACAGTGTCCAAAAACTTCCATTTTTGACTCATCAGTCCGCAAAATATTACCTCAAGAGTCAAGGGGGTCAGTAGGATATACAACCCAAATTCCGAAATAGTTGGGACAAAGTGTAAATTGTGAATAAAATCAAAGCGCAACGACTTTCAAATCACACCAGCCAGTATTTTATTCACAATAGAACAGATATAACATAGCACTTGTTGAAACTGAGAAATTTTACAATTTTATCTACAAAATGAGCTCATTTCAAATTTGATGGCTGCTACAGGTCTCAAAAAAGTTGGGACAGGGGCCTGTTTACCATGGTGTAGCATCCCCTCTTCTTTTTAACACAAAGTGGAGGCATCTGGGCATTGAGGAGACAAGTTTCTTGAGTTTAGCCATTGGAATTTGATCCCACTCTTGTTTAATACAGGCTTCAAGCTGCTGGAGAGTTTTGGGTCTCGTTTGACGGACTTTTCGTTTAATTATGCGCCAAATTTTCTCAATCGGTGGAAGATCAAGACTGCAGGCAGGCCAGTTCAGCACACGGACTCTTCTACTACGTTGCCATGCTGTTGTAATAGCTGCAGTATGTGGTTTTGCATTGTCCTACTGAAATACACAAGGACTTCCTTGTAATAGATTTCGTCTGGAGAGGAGCATATGTTGCTCTAAAACCTTTATATACCTTTCAGCATTCATGGTGCTTTTTAAAACATGCAAGTGTCCCACACCATATGCACTAATGCATCCCCATACCATCAGAGATGCTGGCTTTTGAACTGAACGCTGATAACAGGAGGGGTGGTCTTCCTCCTCTTTAGCCCAGAGGACACAATGCCCATGATTTCCAACAAGAATGTCAAATTTGGACTCGTCTGACCACAGGACACTTTGCCACTTTGCTACAGTCCATTTTAAATGAGCTTTGGCCCACAGAACATGGCGGCGCTTCTGGATCATGCTCAACTTCCTTTTCGCATGATTGAGTTTTAGGTGGCATCTGTGGATGGCAGGGCAAACTGTGTTTACAGACAGTGGTTTCTTGAAGTATTCCTGGGCCCATTTAGTGATGTCAATGACAGAATCATGCCGGTGAGTGATGCAGTGGTGTCTGAGGGCCCGAAAATCACGGGCATCCAGTAAAGGTCTTTGGCCTCGTCCCTTACGCACAGAGATTTTTCCAGTTTCTCTGAATCTTTTGATGATGTTATGCACTGTCGATGATGAGACCTTCAAAGCCTTTGCAATTTGAGGTTGAGGAACATTGTGTTTAAAGTATTCCACAATTTTTTTACGCAAGCCTTCACAGGTTGGAGAGCCTCTGGCCATCTTTACTTCTGAGAGACTCAGCCTCTCTAAGACGTCCCTTTTATAGCCAATCATGTTACACACTAGATGCTAGTTAACTTAATTTCTTGCTCAATGTTCTTTCAGCTGATTCTCTAATATATAAATTGCTTTTTCAGCCCTTTTTTGCCTGTGTCCCAACTTTTTTGAGACCTGTTGCAGCCAGAAAATTTGAAATAAGCTCATTTTGTGGATAAAAATGTAAAAAGTCTCAGTTTCAACATTTGAAATGTTATCTATGTTCTATTGTAAATAACATATTGGCTCATGTGATCTGAAAGCCATTGCATTTGGATTTTATTCACAATTTATACTTTGTCCCAACTCTTTCAGAATTGGGGTTGTATATTGGAAAATGGGAAATGAGCCTTTGTGCTCAGTTTTTATCAGCAATACTTTTTTATTTTTTTTTCCATTGCAGGTCTCCCATGAATGTCATTTTTGCCCAGTCTCTTTCTTACTGAGGAATCGTGTACACTGACCTTAACTGCAGCAAGTGAGGCCTGCAGTTCTTTAGATGTTAGTCTGAGTTCGTTTGTGACCTCCAGGATGAATCGTTTATGAGCTATCAGAGGAATTTTGGTTGGCTGGTCCCTCCTGGGAGGGTTACCACTGCTCCAAGTTTTCTCCATTTATAGGTAATGGCTCTCGCCGTGGTTCTCTGAAGTCCCAGACCTGGATGATCAAATTTGAGATGACACTCTGCCATCCCTAATCTCGCTCTGTTGTCAGCCCATAAAGCATGTGAGTGTGAAGGAGTTGTACGACTGAACGGTAATGTACTCCCAAGTGTGATAAAACTACCCGTGATCGCTTGAAAGCAGGGTTACCCAATCTGCCTCAAATCACTGAACCCCCAACCTTGTAGCCCATTCTCCCCCTCTCATTCTCATCCCTCTCGTTACTGAAATTATGTAAACTCCCCCTAATTTAAGGCTACTGCACAGTCCAGCTTTTGCAATATAGTTGTCTTAGGGCTAGGTCTCTACATTTGGAATGACATCATTGGGATTTGTGTGAGTGAGTGAGTGAGAGAGAGAGAAAGAGAGACTTTCTCTCATTCCTGGGTTGTGATTGCTGTGTTTTTTCATGCGGCTCCTCTCAGTGCTGAGGTTTGAAACCCTCATCCACGAGTTTCATCCATGAGTCTCCAATTAGCTTTTTGCCTTTCTTTGCTGACACTGGCATTTTTAACTGTTATTGCCACTGGGTGCAGTATAGTCATACTTTCAACCCAATGAATGCAGCCAGGCTATGATCAGGAAAATCTGAGCTTAGCAAGTTAAACTTTGTGTGATCAAGTTGATTGATGTTTTAATGTCTGTTTGATGGTACTTCAACTATCACACCACTGTCATTAAGACCACGTCAGCAGCTCTCTACCACCTGCTACACTTTTTCCACATACCATGGACATCCATAACGTCTGTGTGTTCCTGGCACCCCTTTTCTTCTCTTTGTCCTACACTGTTACCTGTCTCTTTGCCAAAGAGCTAAAGGTGAGGCCTGCTTGCACTACTTGTACAACTACTTGCATTTGTCGTGTTGTTACTACCATGCAATCAGTCTCACAACAGAAAGGGCATTCCATGGCAACAAAGCAGAAGGAGGAAGGAAATTTACTGCAGTAACAGCAGGGGGTGCTTAATGCACCATTGGTTGTAATAGACTACAAAACTGTTTAACTTGATGAGAATGGGATAAAACTCTGTTGCTTGTACTTCATTTCTTTCCCTGGCTCTCCATGTCCCCCACCCTTTCACAGGATGCAGGAGCTGGTCTGCTTGCTGCAGCCATAATGGCTGTGGTTCCTGGGTACATTTGCAATCTGTTGCCGGTTCCTGTGACAACAAAGGTATGTGGAAGCAAGGTGTCTCCTGTCGCTTTGTAACAGGGGCAGGGATTGCTCATATTTGCTCAGAGCAGCTACATTACTTTAGTCATCCTCCTGTCATTTGCACTCAGCATTGCTGTTTTTCTGTATACTGCTCACCCATTGCATATATTGGTCCTCCCTCTGTGCCTTGGCCTGATTCTTCATGGTGAGACATGAGGGTCAATGGTCAAAGGTGAGAGGTTAAGAAGAGCCATTTCTACTCTAATGATGGGTGGCACTCAAGCAAACACAACCCCCAGTAGTTTGAGATCCATATAAGTGTCCATATCATTGTCTCATTATGCAGAAAAAGTAAAACTTAGTTTTCTGCTGTCTAGGTGAAATTTTAAATCTTATTTAAGGTCTGTGGGAATTGAGTATGGGTCTCAGTCTGTGTCATATTGGTGCTTGACTTAATGCAAACTCAGCCATCCCTCATCTGATGGAAGATAATGGGTAATGCTGAATCAACTTATGTAGTTAAAAAAATTGTAGTAGTAATTGACCTACAAACAATGGAAATGATAATGGAATCTCATTAATGCTTGGCAGGTAAAACCTTTCACTGGTTTGGGCAGTTCCACTCCCTGCTGGACCTCTCCTTTGCAAAACCAACATCCCCAATATCGCCTCGGTATCTGAGCACCAGCCCACTGTCTGGTCCTCTGACAATTTCAACCTGTAGCTCCTGGTCTTCATGTTTCCAGGTAACAAGCCTCCATAAAATGTTTCCCAGTGACAGGCTCATGCAAAGGGTGGGGCCACTTTCTTTCCTCTTGTCATCTGGCATCTGTTTACAAGGATAAATAAAACTGTTTCCTCCCATTTGTACTAAGCATTTAAGAGCACCATATATCAGAAATGCATTATGAGAATTTATTTGAACAACAAATTAAACACAATTAAATCAGTGCAACTGTTCTTTTTTGTAACTATGGACCTGACTGGTATCATTTACAGAGGTACAAACTGCACTATTTTGGTAGTATGCACAGACCTTGCACAGGCCTTGTAGCAGGTTTCATTCACAAATTCAGACAAGTAAATGTCCACAAAACAAAGCATAGATTGATGAAGAACTTTTAGCATACAATTTTCGAGAATGAACTATTGCAGATAGACTGCATATTGTGGTGGGAAAATATCCTAAAACATTCTAAATTCAAAGTAAAATCCTAATCTCAATTCAACAAGAAAACCTTTTTTGAACTGCTGCACAAGGAGTAGCAGTGAAGAAGCAAAAACTTATCAAGCTGCCAAGAAACCTAGATAAGCCAAACTCTGCAGAACCCTCAAGGCCGGCCTAATGAGCTAACCTTCCGGAATGACCATATCAGTCAGCCTGGTCCCACTACCTGAGCCTGCGCATCTGAGTGTTCTGGAACCATTCATGGCCTCAGATAACTTACTAAACTTTCGGTGAACCCAAGGTTTGGGAGACTTAGGTGTGGTCCTCAAGCGTCCCTGGCGGCCGAAAATGAAGGTACACTATGATGTAATGACAAACTTGTTACTAAGGGTGGGGGGTTGCTATGGGACAATGTACTAATCAGAGTCAATAATATTGGATAAGGTAGAAAGAGTCACGTTTAATCCCACCTAAAGAAACGTGCCAAAAGGCCAATAAATATGAGGGCTCGGACAGCCAGAGGGCAGTCGGTGTGGGGTGACTGATGAAGAATGCATGCTATGTGGTTTGCGCAGACCAGCCTGGGGTTTTTTGTGCTTCTTGTGGATGGATTTACAATAAAACCAATTACATCAGACTCTGGAGAATGGATCTATTTTTTTGGAGATAGATTTGCAAGGGTCAGTGGAGCACTTTGTCCACTTGCTTGGACTAAGTATTCTCCTACAACAATATGCAGACTGTTGGGTCTCTTTGACCAGGACAGAAGTAAGTAGTAAAGTAGACCTAAAAGAGCTTGCCTATCTTCACAGTGGGATTGTACTACTACCCTAACAACCTCTCTGATGCCCGGATCTTCATCATCGTGGATATGGAGTCTGCGGCATGTATTCCTCTGCCGTTCGGGTACACATGTATGTGGGTGTCTGGCTTGAGTATGTTCTCTCTTCTCCCACCAATCCCAAAAGTGCGTGGGTCAATGATGGGGTATGTTTTCCATTAGAGTTTGCTAGGAAGGGAGATCAGGGAAAAAGGTACTTTTAAGTCTGCCTTTGGTTCTGTGACTGACCCATCTGTGGTTCTTTCCTAGCAGGCACATCTCATGCTGGTCCTGGTCCCAGTCATGTGTATTCTGTCTGGAATCGGAGTGTCCCTGATACTCACCACCTACATGACGAACCTGGACCTCAACCCCTCCAATGAGAAGACTGAAAAGTGATATGGCTTGGTATCAATGGCACTGCTGCATCTTGGGACCGGAAACAAAAGGCTATTCAAGTTTTTACTTCACAATTAGGACTTAACCAGACCCGTGAGAAGGTTTATTATGACTCGCCTTCCTAATGATGGGGAAAATGCTTATTAAGAGTATGTGCAAAGCTTGGATTCTATGAGAAGGTTCACAGGGCTTCTCTGCCATTATACAGATCTGAGAGTAAGCAAAGCTTTAGATGGCTGTGAATTAAAATTTTTTAATCACATCTTCAATGACTTCAGAGAGGCCTATTATTAGTTGAGGAACAACACTTGCCTGGGTTAGACCAAATTACCCAGTATTTTAGAAAACAACCCATAAAATTGACCCAACTCAAGCAACCCTATATGGTTCAGTTAAAAGATCAACCCATCATTTTTTAGTGTGTGAGAATCAGTACACAAGGTCCAAATAAAACATCAGTTTGTCTTTGGTATGAAACTTTAATTTAACTCCAAATAACACTCGATTTTTGTGTTATGATAAACTATAACTGCACTGTTTCTAAAAGTGAAATGAAATAACACCTAAATACAGCATACTAATAGTGTATTGTAAATGACTTGAAAGTAACTAGGCCTATGCTGTCTAGGCCTACGCTGAAATTCAATCCTTGAAGCCCCCTTTATTAGATTCCCCTTAACTAGACCTACAATATGAGGCAAATTTGAGGTCTGTGTAAGTAATTGTTCCAGAGATATGGTTAAAAAACTGATTTTTTCAATATATAGCGCCACCTGGTGGCAAACCTAGGAGTGCATACTTGCCCAAAAAATCTAATCAGTTCATCCTCTCACCATATCTACCCATATGCTAAAAATGAGAAGCCAATGTAAAGTATTTTGTGAGTTTTTGCGCTAACGGCTAAAATCTGCGGACGCGGCAGCAGTGGACGCGGCGGCGGCAGCGGGTGGGGCGAAACCATGATATCCCCGAAACTCGTATTTCAGGCTTATAATTATTAAATATAAACTAACTTTCTACTATAATGAAGTGTTATACTTTTTTAAAGCACACTTAATTTCAGCTGAAAATTTGCTATAATTGAAGTGCACTGTTTGTTATATGCCTAAATAAGTTGAAATGAAATACAACTTAACAAAGTATAGTTATAAAGTATTAAAAAAGTGCTTTAAAATAATCATATTTTCCATGAGTAGACTTCCATTCTACCGCAAGTAATTGTATTGTAGTATACATTTTAAAAATACATTTAATTTACGATTAAGAATAAGTGCACTTTTAAAAAGTACACTGAAATACCATTTCAGAATATTGCATAATTAGTGTACTTTATTTTAGCATAATGAAGTTCAATTAAATGACATTTTTTATAAAGCGCACTTTTTAAAAGTAAATTGAAATACCACTTCAAAGTATTGCATAATTAGTGTACATTATTTTAGCCCAATAAAGTTAAATTTTATTACATTTTTCATCAAGAGCACTTTTTAAAAGTACATTGAAATACCATTTCAAAGTATTGCATAATTAGTGTACTTTATTTTAGCACAACAAAGTTCAATTATACGACAACTTTTGGAAAATGCACTTTGTAAAACTGCAATTTAAATATAATTAAAATCAAACACAAAATGTTCAAGTACAATTTAAATACCTTTGGTATAGTTAAAATACATTTCTATTATGCTTATAAGTACTATTGTTTTTTACTTGGGAATAGAAATAGAGGCTTTTGCTCAGCTTATTGGCTTCCCTTCACAAACACTGAAGATGTCATCTAGGGATTTGTGAACACACTGCACAAATTCATGGACATTGCGAGCAGGGTAACTAGAAATATTGCATCCAATCCATTTATCGTAGACCCCATAACCCACGCCAAATCCATCAGGCACTACTGGAGCAAATCCTCCGAGGTTTACAGCAGGGCTGGACAGAGTGCTGGTGGAGAGAATGTTGTGGTTGATAGCAGCAAAAGCTGGATCTTGATACAGAGCAGGCAGAGACATACCCTTGGAATCTGCAAGGTAGCGCATTGCAAACAGGTGACGATCAAACCCTTGACCCATAGCAGCCTCCTTTGTGAGCTGCCCGTGATATTTTGAGCAGTCAGTCAGCATGCCTAGCAGCTGGTCCACAGAGTACTGGTTAGGCTGGTAAACAAAGGCTTTGGCACAAAGTTGAGTGTAGACAGTGGCTGGGCGGATGGCCTCTGTACGGCCATGGCGGAAAGCAGCGGTGCTGCAGGACTCGCTAGTTGCCACCATCTGCCCGTACTGCCGCAAAAAACCCATTTGGAAGGCTAGCTGAGCCATAGCATCTGGACTCAGCTTCTTCTTCTTCAGCATCTCCTTCCCCCCTCTCTTGAACTCCATTACATCAATAGTAAGCTTAGAGATGGCTGCCTTAAAGTTCTCTCTTGCCTTGCTGATGCCATTTTCCAGTTCGCTGTCCAACTTGAATTCAAGCTTATGAACCATTACGGCTGAATCGACAGCAGCTGCTGGTGAGCCAGGGCTGACAAGGGGGTGCTCTGTGGTGTCCTTGAAAACCTCATTCTGAAAGCGTAGGACAGCAACGCCATCTCCCCAGGAGTGCTCAAAGTTAATAGCTGCTTGCCCATCTTTGGTCAGGATGATACTGAAGGATTTGTCATACCAGCGGTTGCAACCATCACCGTGCAACATGTTATGGGATAAATGGATATGGTTCTGCATAGGCTCATCATCCAGGCAGAGGCAGAAGAGTGCACTGTCCACTGCTCTTAGTGCCTCCCCATTCCCAGCTGCTAGCAGCCTCTCCCGCAGGCCTGCCCACACATCGCGGTTTTCACCAGAAAGGAAGCCTAATGGGAAGGCTGGGGCTGGGGACGAATCAGACAGAATGAATTGTAAATGGGCCTGGATCTCCGCAGGACTCACTAGATTCCCATCACGGTCCATCACATCAAACACGTACATGTTGCCCTTTCTCAAAACTAGCAGGTGTCGGCCTTTCGCGTCAGTGAGTAGTTTGTCCCTGCCAGGCTTGGGGATACGGGTGGAGTTGAAGAGCCGAAAGTACTGGGACATATCCAATGGATATGCATTCACAGTATAAGCTCCATACCAAGAGAGTGATGGCGGCATCCAGCGGATGAGCTTTTTGAAACTCTCTGTATCGCTTTTGGCAGGATTTAGGTGGAAAACCTCAGGTTCTAGGAATCCAGCACGAAGTGTTTTCATAAAACGCACAGCTGAGCCCACCATGTTGGTGGCTCGTACTAACTGGTCGTTGTACTCTGGTTTTGCATCAAGGTTGAAAGACATGAAAGGATTGAAGTTTAATACCACTGGATCCCTTGCAGACAAGTACATGTCGAGCCACGGAGCAGAGATGTAGCTAGTGTGCTTGTTCTTCTTGTCCTGAGCTACTAAGTCCTTATGAATTTCTTTTCCCACACCGCTTTGGAAGTCGCTAGCCAATTTCTCAGTGTTTCTGAACTGTTCATCGTTCAAGAGGGGCCTCTGGGCAGCCAAATAACGCCTAATTGTGTCTCCCACCTTCGGAATCGGCAGTCGGGGTAAACTCCTTTGATAATGCATTGTTGGTACAATGCTCTTATGCAAATATTCAGATTCAGATCCAACTCTGTTGTTGTAGCACTGCGCATTCTTTGACAGTCCCTGGCATAAAATCTTATTACTCAGAGGTATCGGATATCTGACTTTTTTCAGTTCAAATTAAAATCGCGCTGAAAGTAAAGTTGCCATTCTGGTCGCTAATGTTGATTATCTCACTTTTGACTCTCTGGTTCTCTCTCAACGTAGCTCTGGGCTAATCGAACGCAATATATTGCTGCTGTGTTTTGTGACGTATTGGTCAAGAACGAATTTCATTGGATATAAGGTGGCCGTGTCAGAACGGTCCCCTTCAATGACGTAATATTGCCTTATTACGTCATTGAACGGGACCATTCTGACACGGCCACCTTATATCAAAAGAAATCGATGAGCCGGGCTCCTACCTTAATTCTAATTGGTTGACGGTTTTTTCCCCCTTTCTGGTAGCTGCTACCTCATGGTATTTTAATATATCGAACTATGTTTATGGATGATGCTAGGTTTGCATACATGCCAACTCTACCGCTTTTGCGGCGTTTTTTTCAGAATGAAACGCCCCGAAAGCGGTAGTGCGGTAGAGTTGGCATGTATGGGTTTGGTATTGTTCCACTTTCAATTTGTCAATTTCATTTCTCTTTCATTTTTCGGCAATCCCACTTCTGCTGAATCTCGTGTCTCAACAAAAAATGTCATCCGCTTTCCAAATATATGCCCAGGGTTTTTTAACAAAATATTCGTGCAGTAACATGATGACACAGCCTAAGAATAAATTGGTATGCTCTTTCTTATGCACACACCCGGTGTAAAACCGATCTACTACACTGGTAATGACATGCCTCAGTCTTTGCCGTTGTGTGAAATGAAAGACGTGTATACTGCCTGACACCGTTCAGAAAATGAAAAACGGGCCAGCCAAGTGCACTTAAAAGCTTCTTGCACAGTGATACTAAGCCTCCATCCATCCATTTTCAACCACTCATCATCATAACTTCGTTTAACCTAGGAGAGACAGGGGAGTGGGCGCGTTGAAAAACTTAAGTAGAAGGTGTTAGGTAACAGTTCCACCCGTTGCCGACAGTTGCTTCTTTCGCAGTCTGCTCTAGAATGTCCATCCCCTGTTGAAATTCGCGCTTACCGGAGGTCTTCCATCACAACTTTTTTTTTTTCCCTCACAATAGAATTACTTTCATACCGGATTTCCAATAACAGAAAAGGAAGCGACCTACTTGGCCTAGTCTCTGCAAAATATTCAATCAATCGGGCTCGCAATCGAACATCCCCTCGATCATTGCTGTGTCTGGAGGCAGAGTCACCAGCAAGTTTCTGCTCTTACGCTTCTGACTTCACCATGTCAGACCAGAAAAGCGAAGTATATAAATAAGCAGCCGTACATCGTGCCGACAAGAGTTCTGTTTACCATCATCTACATTAATTCGCGCCTTAGCGTCACAACTGGGTAAGTATAAACATCAGCCAGCTACATAGTTAACGGAGTTTGGATTCGTCAGTTCTGTTGTGTGAAAACTTCACGAAGATGAATAAGGGGAAAACAAATTGATTATGATAACGTTGGCATATGACAAAACGATAAGTTTTGCGTGAACTGTTTGCTTAACCGTTACCAGCCTGTCTACATTTTTCAGATTGCTATGTGACGAGTTATGGTAACGTTGACGTTAGGTAGTTGGCTAACTGGCGATACGCTTGGAATTGCCTTAGCTTTATGTTTGGTTGGCTGGCTGGCTACATGGCTAGTGAATTTAACTAGAGCCTCTGTGAAAGTTTCCTGCTGCATTAGCCTGATTAGCTTGCTAGTTACATAGCTAGCGGTAAGACGTGGCCAGCTTAACTTCATTTTCTTCGAAGTGCAGTTGGTCTCAAGTCAGCTGTCTTAAGCCAATATTATTTGACATATAAAACCGAGGTCGCTTATAATGGCTTATCTAACGTGCATTTTCGTTTTGACAGTAACGTAGCGTGGTGATTAACTTGATGTAACTTTAATTCACACATCCGGCCATGTGTCTTCGAAATACCAGCCTCACTTGGAGTTATCCGACGTAACTGTTCACTTCACGTCAGTCGGCTTGCTAATTTTAATGTTCGCTATCTATCTCCACAAGAATTTGCGAACCCTAAGACGGCAAAGGAAGGTCCCGCCTTCACCACGCCCTCGAACGAATTTCATTGGTTTTTTCGAACACCTTTTCTTGTCAGTATTGTATGTGGTCCAGAGTGGTCCAATCTAACCCTAACCCTTACACCAATGAAATTCGCTAGGGGGGCGTGGTAAAGGCGGGACCTTCCTTTGCCGTCTTAGGGTTCGCAATATTACTACCTGGACACATTAAACGTTAACAGTTACATTGACTATAGCTTTCTTTAGCTAGCTTGGACGGTTGCTGCTCATGCCTATTGTGGGTCGGCGAAGATAATTTAATTGCTTCGTGAAAGGGGTAATTTTGCTGGTTATCGCTCTTATATTTAATGAATTAACTTGGTTAGCTTGCTAGCTAGCCAGCCATCTAGCGACGTAATGCATGTAGCTAGCTTTGTTGCATGAAATTCTGTTTTTAACTAACTGTCCTGAGGTGTGTTTCCTGAAATCACAGATGCTAACTTACATAGTTGGACCCATTGACTGTGAATGAACGAACGATGTAAGTTGCTAACTTTGCAACTACGCTTTTGGGAAACGCACCCCTGGATAGCGTTTTTTTAATACATTGATACTTTGGCCCAAAGTTGGATGAAGTTATTCGTGTTGCTAGCTACGTGATCTCTTTGCTTAAATTGCATCCCTGCGACCCTTGGAACTTCTTTCCCATAAATATAGCAGAATAAAAGCGAACTACTACTAATTTTAGGAACTACGGTAAATTCCCATTAAGTTAAAGAACGGAATGAACGGCAGTTCGCTTTTTCTCCGACCATTGCAGCTCTATTTCCTCTGTTTTCAGATGTTTTTTTTTTTTTTTCATTGGGGGGGTGCGCCTACGTCAACCCGTGTGTATTTAACCATAAGTCTATTCTTGCGGTGACAAACGTTGGTTTTTGACTAATATCTATAGCAACTCAAATTCGCAGGGACCGAGTGGACGCGCTTTTATAGAATTACAATCATAAAACGAGGAATTTGAAGCAGAGCAAATATTTGCTTTTAGGCATTTGTGTCCACAGTAAGCAGGGAAAGCCGTATAGTTATGACGACTTTTCCATTCAATTAATTTTTCAGGAAGCTGGGATGAACATCTGAGGTCCTAAATGGAATGGGATACTAGAGGATACTAAAGGACGCGTTTCACCAGCTGGCCGTTAAATTGCATTATGTTTTCACCCGTGCGAACGTGTTTTAGAACGGAGGCTACTGTGAATCCGCAGTCGTTACACCTCCGCTTAGATTTCCTCGTTATCATTACGGAGTCATCAATTTTTCTTCTGTCTAATTGACTTCTGGTGCGGACCGTGCACATGATGAGAAGGCGAAACTTGGCAAGTCGAATTCTTGATCAATACTATTTTGTATTACGACCGTTAACTACCCAGAGGGGGTAGTGAATGCCCTGAAGTTAAGTTCCAGACAAATGGGAAATGCTCCTGCCGTTGCGAGCCAGCCAATTTTTCATATCTACTTTTCATTGGAAGCAGAAAAATCCTGAATATATCAACAAAGTATTTTTTAAAGAAACATTCAAGAAAGCGTAGAAATATAACCAATGTGAATTGGTGTCACAAAATGTTATGATGTTATGCAAATGCACACCGTGTTCGATCATACTTGGGTAACATAAACATTAAGTGTTTTCAGTTAAACATTTCAAATTGAGGTCTCTGCACAGATGCTATGAAATAAAGTTATAGTGTGTGTATAGTGCCTGATGATTGAAAGTTTCTGAGGCTTGTTTGTTGCAAATGGCAATTGACTGAATTCCAGATTTCATCAAGTGTAAATTATGTACCCTATTACCAAGCAGCGCCCTCTAAATAGTTTCTTGTTCAGCCAATATCCTATAGCTGTGAGAACTCGTAGTGCTTGCGTATTGAGATTACTGGCTCAAGGCTGTTTGTGCCACCTAGGGCAAAGTGGTTGACAGTAAGTCGTTTTTCAGAGTTGAATGGCCTCTGTGGTGACTGTGAAGACGGAGAAGAGGCCAGCACCTGATTCAAATGATGGAAACTCCGACTCAAATGCCAAGAAACCAAGGTAAGATCTGCACTCCTTCATGGAATTTTTTTGTAATGCTCTCATTTCCAGAATTCAGGTTTTTTTGTTTGTTACTTCTTTAGCTTAAGAGGTGAAACCAAGCAGAGGGGTGTACAGTGAAGCTAGGTTAGAGGGTTAGTAAAGCATGTTGTGCCTATGGCTCTCTTTTAACCTGCCATGGTAACTTTTGGCATCTCTTACTGTGAGTTTAGGTTTTGTCGAGCCAGCACATGCAAACGAAAGTCTAGCTAATGCTGAACTTGCTTCGTAGCACACTACTTTGGTAAATAATTGGTTGTTCAAGATGTGAAACCATCAGCACAGCCATGATGCCTCTGCATCTTTCTTCTTGGTAGCATGAGTGTTTTAACATGGTAAAGGGGAAAAGTTGCAGTAGCTGGGTATTATAAGAAACTGATTTAATGTCAGTCTGTATATCCATATCACTGGCTATCTTTTTACTGTGCGGTCAACCAAAGCTCCAGAAAAGAATGGTGAGTTTCAGTTAAAAAGCAGTTGTTATGGCAGAATCTGATGACATTGCTTGCATGTGGCAGCCAGTGACAATCCTGCTCTGGCTGATTGGTAGGAAACTGCTGCCCAGCTTGAAGACCAAGCGGGCCCCTGAGCTGGTGCTGGTGATCGGGACAGGGGTGAGCTCGGCAGTGGCCCCCCAGGTCCCGGCGCTGCGCTCCTGGAAGGGGCTCATTCAGGCCCTGCTGGACGCCGCCAACGACTTCGACCTCTTGGAGGAGGAGGAGAGTCGTCGTTTCCAGAAAAGTCTGCAAGAGGACAAGAACCTGGTGCACGTGGCCCATGACCTCATCCAGAAACTGTCCCCGGTGAGTCACCTGCTAATGCATGAGGATACTGGCTTGCGCATGCAGGAATGAGCCTAGCTCATGTGACCCATGACCTCATTCAGAAACTGTCCCCAGTGAGTCAAATGCTAATGCATGAGGACACTGGCCTGCAAATGCATGAATGAGCCCAGCACATGTGACCCATGACCTCATCCAGAAATTGTCCCCAGTGAGTAACCTGTTAATGCACGAACATACACATTTTTGCATGCTGGAATGAACCAACTGCACGCGACCCATGACCTCATTTGGAAACTCCCTGGTGAGTAGTCTGCTAAAGCATGAACGCACACGCTTATGCATGCAGGAATGAACGTAGTGCAGGCCACCATGACCTTACCTAGTAACTGACTTCAGTGGGCCAAGCGCTTACACTGGCTCATTCATATATCCTCATGGGCACACCTGTGCAAATGCGTCCCCTGCTAGGAAATGGGGCCTTCTTGCTCTTCGGCTCTAAGGGAAGGTCAAGTGCTTCTGGTTCTGTTGTGTCACCTAGTCTTATACAATAATCTTTTCAAATATTTCTGAAGTATTTTGACTCTATAAAATTGCTGGAGGGGGATATAGCACTTTTCATTAGGCTTTAAAATAAAATAAAATAAAAAAAGAGTTTTGGTGATAAAATTTCTCTTGTGATGGAAGGTAGGCTGTGCCAGCTTGAGCGTGCAGTACTGCTTGGCTGAGTCAGAGAGCTGATTTCATGGAGGTTTTCAGGCTCTTGGGAATCCATCTTGGAGTGAAGTGAGAGGTAATGATGTAAAGGCCGTACTGCAGTGTCCTCCCCTGGGCGTATCCTCCAGTTGTGCTGCGCTACAGGTCGGCCGAAAGAAATTCACACAAAAGTCAAATTGCCGGCAAACAACGAGAGTTCAGTGGTTACTCAAGTTTTTTTCCAATGGATGTGTTCATTTTTAGAAGTACCATTTTTTTTTTTAGTGCACAGTACTTGGGAACGGCTTTTGTTTTTGCATGGATTTGTACATTTTGTTCTTCAGGGCACATAAATGAACACGCCATGTTCAAACAGGACTGGCGAGGAAAGGGTTGGGTGGGGGGAAAAAGGCACTCTTAGGAATGTTGTTTACATCCCCTTTCCTCATATTCTTTTTTTCTCTTTAAACAGAGCCACGCTCTTGTGCCCTTCACTCGCATCTTTCCGCCAAACTGGCGTATCCAATTGTAGCGTACCCTTCAACGGAGCGTTACCACCCTTGATATGGTAACTGTGTAGATCTACACACTCTTCCCCCCTCCATTGCGCAACCCCACTAAATGTACGTGGTCACACCTTGGTGCATTAGTGAACCTCATGCTGCTTGAAGCAGTTGCGCTGAGGTAAAGATTCCTGCTCCTTGTGTGTTTTCATGAGCTCTCAGCATAAATGCATTGATTAGAATGAAATCAGGCCTGGGAGTAATTCGCTAGCCTTATGCTAAACACAATTTCCTAGTGCATACAGGTCAAACATGCTGAAATTGCATGAATGTTCACAAATATTCTTTGGCCTTGGTGATTATCTTCAAATCTCTCAGGCGGCAAGGAATTCTCTCCAAGCTTCTCATCATATGATTGGAATCCTTGCTCTGAAGCCATGGCAAACTTGGTAACAAGTTTGGCACTGCCAAGTTCATTTTGAGTTGTTTGTCTTTATGCCATGCGCTTGCTGTATTTTAATTTTTTTATTTTTTGCTCTTAGACAAGATTGTGAAGTGAAAACACGACGATGACCACATGCATGACTGAGCCATGTTTTTTTTTTTTTTTTTTTTTGGCCTTTTTACTGTGATTGAGATGAAGACAAGTTCATTTGTGTTGTCGTGTGAAGCTTGCCGCTCAGTTGAAAGCCTTTTTAAGCTGTGTACTGGCAGGTTGAAGGAACATCATTGCGGTTTCACTGAGACATCCTGACCTAATCACTGTTGTAAAGTGCAGGTCTACGCATATGCCACAACTGCAGCTTATTCCAAGACATGGAAATGTCCATGCTGGTTCACTTACGTCTACTAATAAGGCTAATGTCACGTACTGCCAGGAAAAAAATGAAAACCGAGAGACTGTAACATCTTTTCACTAAGCTGATGAGGTGTGGCATGCAAAGGCGTATTTCTGCAGAGACTTTCAGGAAATCCTCAGTGATGGCCTCCATTTTAATTTTTATACAGTGGCTGAGATGTGAAATTGGTCGCGTGTTTGTTCGGGTTATACACTGTGTCGTGTGAAGTGCTCTACTTGGAGGTCATGCACAAAATATTGTACATATCATAGGATAAGGAACTAACAAAAAATATTGACTGCTGGAAACCTATTATATGATTCTAAATCACTGGAAATACTGTTGTAGATATCAGCGCATCAGAGACCCATATTAATTCAATTAGATGGTGATTTTCAGAGCTGTAGTTCTGTGGTTATTACCGGACAATCCTGTAGGTGTTTGTCCCAATCATTCAGCTTTCATTTATAGCCTCAGTTCTTTATTTAATGCTGCTTTTTTGATGTTTGGCTAGTTTTGTCTTCATTTTATCCGCAAAACAAAGTGTTCGGGGATATTACGGACTGGCCTTGGTCGTTGCCGTCACAGGTCCTGATAACTTGGAACAGTTTTTTATGGGAATTGCATCAAAGTTTTTGTGTTCATGGAGGACAAGCCCCATTGTTTTGTGGCCGTACGACTTCCTGCTATGCCACCAGCAAGTCAGACTTTACATTTCGAAATGCAATGATTAAGCAGTTTTGATGGATATCATGTCACACTTTTCGTGATTGTTTCTGGTGCATAGAGAAGGGCCTTTGTTCAATGTTGCTTAATGCTCATGCTTTGACCTTCGCTGTGGGTCCACCACCAGGCCAAACTTCCAAAAAAAAATTTTTTTAATCGCAGTTACTCCAACAGCTTAAACTGGAATCAGGTCAAAACTGCTTTCAACGTTCCTGGTGCATAGTGGAGGAAGTTATTGACTGTGGGGGCTCTGCAGTGTTCAATGCACCACTACAGCTCGACAAAATAAAAAAATTTCTAAATGAAATGACGAACGATTTTAATGAAATTGTGTCACACTTGAAGGGTCGTTATTACGCTCACTGTGTGACCTTTGCTGCAGCACCACCGTCAGGCCAAACTTTTTCATTTTACAAAATGCAATAACTCAAACGGTGTTTTTGGGAATCCTGTCCAATCTCATTCTTTTGTCAACATTTTTGGTGCATAGAGGAGGAACCAAAATGGATAGTTCCCTTGTTGGTTTTCTGGACCCAATACCATTTCCTGTATGCATTTTGCCTAAAGGCAGATTGATATGATATCAGGGATATTCCCTGCTGCCATCCACTGACAGCATTTGACACAGCTCTCATTGCCACCTTAAATCATTTTTCTGTTTTCATTTCTGTCGCACCTGCCATTTGTGCAATAACTATTTGGAACTCTTGGTATCCTCGTCTTTCTTTTTAGACCTACCTCACGGAGTGTTGCTGGCTTAAGCTGTTAAGCAGGCGCATGTCGCCAGTTGGCTTTAAGAATAATAGGAATGACCTGCGTAGATGATGATGATGATGTTGTTGTTGTTATTATTTTTTTTTTTTTCTTTATTACGGTTTAGGAACTTTGAAGTGTAAGCCATTTTTCAGGGGTGCTTCATTTTGTTCACCCCTTGTGCATTTACATCTCAGAAAGCATGTTTGTCCTCTATAAGCACATTCTTTGAGTTACTTTTTTAGCTGCTCTAAAAATAAAGTGTTACCAATTAGGTAACAAGATGCTGCTTCTAGGAAATGGGTGGTTACTGATATCAACAGCTGGACTATAGAGTGTATGAGAGGATTTTCTTTGTTTATTTCAATACATTTTATACATTGGAAATGTGTTTGCTGAGATAAATGTAAACTGGTAAGTGTAAAAGTATTAATGGACTCGCATTTACTGCATGTTACTACTGGTTCAGTAGCAAAATGTGCTGTATACATGTTCGAAGGGTGGATATTACTGACATCTCATGGCAAGAAGGTAGTTTGTTAGAATTCAGACTAGGGCAGGCTAGCCCAGGGCCTTTCTGTGTGGAGTTAGCACTTTCCGTGTGTGTGTGTGTGTGTGTGTGTGTGTGTGTGTGTGTGTGTGTGTGTGTGTGTGTGTGTGTGTGTGTGTTACTGCTTCCTGCAGGTTCTACCTACTGTCCAAGGACATGCATTGGACAGTAAATTGCCCAGGCATGAGTTTGAGGGAATGTGGTGTAATCCCTAATGGATTGATCAGCTGTTCAGAGCATGTTCCTGCCTCTCGCCTATTGTATGATCGGATAGGCTCCAGGCCTCCTGCTACCCTTACCACGACAGTGGGTTAAAAAATGGGTGGATGTTTGATCTGGGAAGATATGACATTTTCTGTTGTGCTGTCATCATTGAATATTTAATCTTATCCTGAGTGTGAGACATGCTAGTCTCCAGCCTTGAGATAATTCAGATTACCATTAAGCCATTTAACAGGAAGTACAACAGGACATCAAGGCTGGCTGTAAGGTCTGCTTGACTGACCTTTGTAGAACATAAAATGGCAGTTTATGAGATTTGCAAATCATTGCATTGTGTTTTTATTTACATTTTACACAGCATCTCAACTTTTTTGGAATTGAGGTTGTATTTTGGTCTTAATGAGCTCTATAGAGTTGAAGTACTGGATGTCTGTGACCCTGGTTTGGTGCTGTCCTGCTCCACAGCGCACAGGAAATGTCCGCTCCACCTTCTTTAAGGACTGCTTGTACGAGGTGTTTGATGACCTGGAGTGCAAGATGGAGCACTCGGGGAAGCACCTGCTGCGCTCAGTGCTGCAGCTGATGGAGAGCGGGGCGCTCGTCCTCACCACCAACTTCGACAACCTGCTGGAGATCTACGCCGCCCACCAGGACACCAAGCTTGAGTCCCTGGACTTAACTGATGAGAAAAAGGTGCCCACAGCTGAAAAAACGCCGCTGTTGGTCAGCAATTCTTTATTTGTGTCACATGCGTGCGTGCATCCCAGGGATCCATTACCCTAAAACTATATGCAGCAGCCTTACCATTTCACAACGACTTTGTGACCTTTATCAAAGCTTCATATCTGTTACCTTTTTTCATGACGTCTGACCTTTGACCTTTCAGCAGTGACATCCATCTCAGTTTTTTGTTTGCGGAGCAGATCTCCGATACTCTTGCCAGTGGCTTTTTGAAATTGCTTGTGCAGTTTGACTGTATCCTCTAGTTATACCTTTTTAATGTTCTGTTGACCTGTGACCTATTCCCTATGACCCTGACCTTTTTACTGCAGTTTTCAAGCGGACACTCGTTGAAAATTCTAAAGCAGGTCAAATTATAGCTCTATCGAGAGCTAAGTGTATACTGAACTTGATAAAAGTACTTTTACGCCACCACCTAAGCCCAGAAAAGAAATATAATCAATAAAAGTCCCCCTTCCATTAACCCTCGGCAAGTCTCAAATTGGCAACGAAACGGCTTAATTTTGATGACGCCACGTGATGAACAATTCGTAAGGTACTCAGATGCAGCCCAGATAGAACACGGTACTTAAGTACTGTTTATGCATTGGAATTCTGACTTTCGTGGCATAATGCGCATCAATTTGTGTCATCTATGTACATTTCGCAGTACTGAAGTATTCTCGGAAATAATTATGCCAACAAAATAAGGCTACATTTTGCGTACACTGTCATACTCGCCAGCGAGCTAGGTGGCTTCCTAGCTAGCAAGCTAAAGTGATATCGAACTGTATAATGTTATAGCTAGCATGCCAATGTATTTAGTTTCATAGCTAACTGGCTAGCGAGCTAAAAAGGCTATAGTTGCTTTCAATGACCGAAGTATTCTCGGAAATAATTCTGCCGACAAAATAAGGCTACCGTTTGCGTACACTGTCATACTCGGTAGCGAGCTAGTTGGCTTCCTAGCTAGCAAGCTAAAGTGATATAGAACTGTATAAACTGTATAGTACGCCAGTGTATTTAGCTACATAGCCAACTGGCTAGCGAGCTAAAAAGGCTACAGTTCGTTTACAATGGAATACTCGCGAGCGAGCTATTTGGCTACCTAGCTATCAAGATAAAGTGACATTGAGATCTATAATGTTATAGCTAGCATGCCAATGTATTTGACATCCTAACTTTGCTCATTTTCAGGAGGACATTCACAGTAACTATCACTGGGAATCATTATTATCTCGAGGGCTTAGAATCAGATGTGGCTATGTCCAAAATCCTACCATAGCCACATAGCCACTTCTGGTTCTAAGCCCTCGATCTCTTCAGTGATGAAAATCTGTAGTGCCCAGAGGCGAACGGCTCCAGGGGGTGACTCGCTGCGAAATCTAAACCGAGGAAACGTATCGTTCAACATGCGAACTCTTGAAACGCTTCTTAACATTCTGCATATCGAACGCACCTGGGCTACACAGTTCAGCTCGTGACGTCACTCGAAATTGGTCCGATTTCAGAGCGAAATCTAGGTGATCTGAGTAGCATTATTTTCTAGCTGTCCTTCAATTTTTCCACTACTAGGAGTAATTTCTGATGAAGAAATGTGAATATTCATACAACTTATGAGTTCTTCTGTGTACTCAACTAAAATTTGACCAAGTTGAAAATCAGTATATTTCCTCTTTCAACTTTCTTAAAAATCATGTGATCTTTTACTATTGCACATCAACAACTACCAAGTTTAGTTCAAGCAATCCGATGTAAGCATGAAAATTGATCTGCTGCCTGTGCTGGGCTGTTATTATGACCTTTGACTCCTGACATTGACAGTTTCAGTTTCCAGAAAATATCTGCCAAACTACTTGTAATTGCCTTTCACAATTGCCCTCTAGTCCCCGGCCACTCACTAGGTTGGTCGGGGAACAATTGATTTAGACCGCGTCTGACTGTTCGTCTGTCAGGGCATGTGTTAGATCTTTGGCGGGGGACTTATGTGGTTTCTGACTGGCTTGTTTTTATAAAAGGTTCGTTTTGTATTGTGCTTTTCGTAGCACTCGAAGCACTATTGAGTGATGATGGGGAAACTTGCCTTAACCACCACCAGTGTGTAACACCTGAGTGAGGCCCAGCAGCTGTCCTACGAGTGATCGCTTGCCTCACATACAGCAGATGGAGCCAAAGCAACAGAAACCCAAACATTGGCATAAATACCAGCTTTGTCAAGCTCACAGCATACTGCTTATTGAGATGGGTTCAGCTGTGGACTGAGTAAATTCGGTTGAGATTTTTGGAGCAGTAGTTCTGTGGATACTAGCACCCATCCTACTATGTGTCTTGCACTGCCAGAAAAGACAAAACCAAAAACAATATAATTTCCTTCCCATTAAAATAGTTTGGGGAATATCTCCCGTCTCGAGCTCTTGTTGAGCTGTTGTAATGGCTCCGCATGCTTGAAAGGGCATTATCTTATACAGTAGCACCAGGAACATGCTATAAAAAGACAAACTTGGACATGCAAATTCCACTGTCTGATCTTAATGCCATAATTCATGGCGGTGACTTAAGTATTCTCCTGCTTCAAATTCCTTCTGCTCGTTTCTGTTTGCACAGCTGTCTTGTACTCATGAGTTATTGGCGTGTTGTTGTTTTAGGAAGGTATTATGGTAATTATTCCCCTTATCCAAGGACTAGGCAGACACCCTGAGATAAACCGCAGATTACACTAAATGTTTTGACTGTGGGTGTGGACTACCTTGTCCATGTTGCAACATGTTTTATTGCTGGGACTTGATTTAGTGCTCTGGGTTTATTTGAGTAGAGATCAGTGCTCCATAATGTTCAGGACTGCACCGGATATAAGGCAAGCACTATTCTCTCAGGTAATATTGATGGTTATTGTTAAATAGCTGGGTAGGAAACTTCATGGCAATTATTTGTTGGATGAGATTAAATTCAGTAAATGCTGTTCATTGCCAAGGCATTTTATCAGCAGAACTCCCATCAGCCATGTTTTGCACGACACCTGCACTAGATAGAGTCTGGAGCATGCACTGTAATTTTCTGTCCCGATAAAGATGAGATTTCCATCTCAATGGGGTGCTCCATCTTGTCCCTGTGTGTGTAGGTGCTGGAGTGGGCCCAGGAGAAGAGGCGACTCAGTGTCTTGCACATCCACGGCGTTTACACCAACCCCAGTGGCATTGTGCTTCACCCTGCTGGATACCAGAACGTTCTGAGGAATACGGAGGTCATGGTGAGTTTCATAGGTGACCATGTTTGTCCTCTAACATCCATCACTGTGGACCTGCAGAAGGGAGTGCACTGTTTTTGAGCTGGACTTGGTTTTTGTAGACACATCCGACCCTTTTTCTTCGTCAGCAGTTTTCAATTCCAACCCAGGAACAGGGTTTGGCAGCCCTGTATTGATGCATTGTTCAGGGGTGCGGCAGAATAATGCCAATTTTTCCTGTCATGCATGAACATATTTAGGCTTTATAACTCAGTATTTGTGTCACAGAGACTCTGGAAAATTATTCCAGTGAAGCAAGACACTTGGAAATTCATTAACAGAATTATTCAGGAATTCACTTTTGGAATTAACGGACGCCGGCGTCTACATCTGCGTAAAGGGGTTAAATCCTGGAACGGATGCCCTCCTGAGCATGCCATTTATAATGAATTGCTTATGAATAAGGGCTCAAACTGAATAAAGAATGTATACATGTCTGGCTGACTTAGCTTTGTGGTATGTTCCTGCATGTCTCCATGTCAGAGGGAGATCCAGAAACTATACGAGACCAAGTCGTTTGTGTTCCTGGGCTGTGGGCGGACGGTGGACGACACCACGTTCCAGGCACTCTTCCTGGAGGCGGTGAAGCACAAGTCGGACCTGGAGCACTTCATGCTGGTGCGGCGCGAGGACGTGGGCGAGTTCAAGAAGCTGCGTGACAACATGCTCGACAAGGGCATCAAGGTCATCTCCTACGGCAACGAGTATGCCGACCTGCCCGAGTACTTTGAACGGCTGGCCAACGAGATCTGCACTCGTGATGTGGTTACCAACGGCTGGGGTGAGGAGGAGCAGGAGGGTGTGGGTGTAGACATGTACAGAGACGCGCTTAAGCTGTAGATTGTGCCAGGGCCGGTGCTAGAACAGGGAATTGGGGGGGGGCACAGACACGTCCCTTTATGACAAGAATTAGTCCTGGCAAGTTCTCAATCATTTTTCTTTATTGATGCGTTTTCCAATTATCGTAATTGGCAACTGAAGACACGCTTTCTCTCCATATGCGATCTAACATCTAAACATCTGTTAAAACAATTATTAGTCCTGACCTGTTCTCAGTCATTTTCATGATTAACAAAAGGTTCACTCCGAGATCACTCCACATTTAACAGGTGCTGCTTGTTCTCCCCGATTAGGTAAGACGACAATCATTCATCTGGACGCATATTTGCTGTATTTTAATCAATGTTATTCAAAATTGCATACCTGCGCAAATAGCTTGAGCCGCAGGCTTTTCATAGCCTACTTAACTTCCGCGTGCCACTTTTTTTTTTTTTTTTTTTTTTTTATCAACCCACGCAATACCGAGAGCGAAAGGCGATATTTCATTGGAATGCGAACCAGTTCAATCAATGCAAAGCATTGGCCTATTAATTAGTTAATTATTTTTCTGTACTGAATTTAGCCCATGATTTCATCGCTGTTAAACTGCATATGGAGAGAAAGCGTGTCTTCAGTTGCGAATTACGATAATTGGAAAACGCGTCAATAAAGGAAAATGATTGAGAACTTGCCAGGGCTAATTCTTGCAATAAAGGGACGTGTCTGTGCCCCCCCCCCCCCAATTCCCTGCTTTAGCGCCGGCCCTTGATTGTGCACCATTTCAGTTACTGGCCCTTGTCCAAAAGAACTAGAATTCTGGACTGTTCCATTATGTGTATAACATTGTGATGAAATCCAAGGACCATCTTATAAGCACTTATCTTACATTTACGCTGCTGAAAACATGCTGAAGCGAGATGGGGGAAATCAGAGAAATTTTGGATTTTTTTTTTCATATTGTCAGATTATTGCCAATCTTACATAATGTTATTGTAGAAATGCAGCCAATAGGCTATAACTGTGTCATTATCATGTCTTAATCATTATAGGCTTCTTATTGGCCAAGATTATTCAGCAAATTAATTTTGTGATCATTAATCTGGCTAACAAAATCAAGAGTAATCAAGTGTTTAAGGTGAGGTTGCTGCAGGGCTTTGATACCTCGAGTTCCTGTTGTGCTGACATCACAACCTGTAACAGTCAACAACACTCCTATATAGATACAAATGTGGAGTTTAGCCTCGCGCTGGACCCACATGGTATTGACTAGTGACTGCAAGCCCAGTGTTTAAGTCTTTATCATGGTCTTGTAATACTAATTAATCAAATGCAGATGACTTGGTGTCCCTGAATGTGTTTGTATTCTGTGCGAGAGTCTGTCTCAGTGCCGTGTGAGTAAGTATTTGCTGTGCTGTGCTGAGTTAAAATCTGTGCTTTGGTCCTCCTCAGGTGATCCCAGTCCATCTGCGGAGGAGGGGAAGCAGAATGGCTTTAACGTGCAGAAGAATCTGCTGCAAGGTAAGGGACCCGCTGCTTCTGAAAGCCTCAGAGCTCATCTCCCCCGGCCTGCCCTGCCACCCTTTCCATGCATGATTTTATTTTTATCTTTTGTAAAGCACATTTGGTTTATTGTGGTCTGCTGAGCCAGCTCTGTCCCCTTCTGCTCTGCTGCAATTAGCCTGAGTGCCCATAATTCCTGCTTGCACCCACAGCTCAATGCCCAGCTCAGCCCAGCCTGCCACCCCCTAACCTTGCACATTACTCTATAGTCACCAGATGAGCCTCTAACCCTGATGTCAAAGGGGAGAAAAGAAGCAGTGGAAGACACCTGGAGAGGGACTACAGGGCAGAGGCCTGGGTTAGCACACAATACCAGAGAGAAGGGATACCAGGACTCTTTCTGAAGGGTGCCAAGGGAGAACAAGCAGCGTTTCTGAACCCACCGAGTCCCCTTCCTCACCACTACCTCCACCGGCGAGGCCCTGCTCTACGCCTCCACCCCTCGAGTCTTTGTCTAATGAGAGGCCTCAAGATACTGCCGACAGTTTACGGCTGACAGTTTGGTCGTTGCAAGCCTTAAATGACACTCACTTGTGCGCATTACAAACACTCGGGGATCTTGTGAAAAGTGAAAAGCAGCAGGACAGTATCCCCTCTGGAGCCTGCAATCTGTGAAGGGAAACCTGAGCCTGGACAAGGAGGCCTAACGCGAAGTCACCAGATCGCGCCCGTCCTCTGGCCTGCGACGAGCTGAAAACCCACCTGAATACAGGCCCTCCAGCTTTCCTATTAAAATACTGCATGTTTTGTTTTTTTGCTGTTCAAATATTATTTGAATGTTGTTTTGTGACTTTTCTTGGTTCAAGTATTTATGTATACAATGTTCTATTTCTCCTTTGTAAGCCTGTGTATTGTTAATTAAAAGCATTGCTTTTTGGAGTATAACATTTGCCATTGGTGTAAATTGACCTCCATGTCACACCTATGTAACATTTTTTTGTTAGCATTTAGCTTTTTCATGACAAATGTTGGCGGTCGTACGTACCTTCTGAGAGGGACAAAACAGAAAATATTTAAACTAGGCGATACAGAAGCAGTTGATCACGTTTGACCCCATGAATATGCAGTATGCTAAGCAGAATCTTCTAGGTCCTCTACAGCAACCACAAATGCACAGGATGCCTGGGGTGCGTTTCTCAAAAGCATAATTTACATAGTTCATCCACTCACTGTCAGCAGTTCCAACTATGCAAGTTGACATCTGTGTTTTCGGGAAATGCACCCAGTGCTTCCCATGCATGTCGGATGTGGGTCAGCTGCAAAGACTGGTAGAAGAGAATTGTTTTGAAAAAGTTTTCCGATGGCGAGCGGAAGGAAAGTTTTCAGATGACACGCAGGTCATTCAATAAATAATGCGGATTAATGGAAGAAGTTATGAGGCCCCAAGACGTGACTGCACCAGTACCACTGCAGATGAGGATTGCTACGGTTCTGTACAAACTTGCTAGTAGTGTAGAGTACAGAGTTGTTGCTAATCAGTCTGGTGTTCACAAGTCCTCAAGGCTTCCAGGTCAAAGCCCCGCACGATGAACTGTGGAACATGTGCACAGCGCATAGTCCAGTTCTGTTCGATTCAAGCATATACATGTGGGAGTAATCGGACTCATAACCATACAAACGTTTGCTTTTGGGAAGAATTTGCCCTGAAAGCTGTGATGCCAGTTGGTAAGAAAGACACCGGCAGCAGATCCAGCTGTGCGCCTTCATCAGAAACGGACGTTGCTTCACGTGACACTTCAGAGGAAACAATGGTTAATTTCTCTATAAACATTTTTCCTCATTTGTTCTCTTCTAGCCTGTGTGTCGTTGCATCTTTCCATGTATCCTCGCCGGTACGGACAAAGATGCCAGGGAAAAATAGATGTAAATGGACGGCATTTATATTGCAATTTTCTAGTCACATGAGACAAAGCGCTTTACAATTACGCCTCACATTCACCCTGATGGCAGAGGCTACCATACAAGGCGCTGACCTGCGTGCACGAGGAGTAGTGTCTCGCTCAAGGACATTTCGACATGTTCTGTGGAGGAGCCAGGGATCAAACCAGGAACCTCCTGAGCCACGCCACCCTATGCAATACAAGAGACCTGAGATGCATCGCTGAAGGGATGTTTAAAAGCATTTTTCAAACAAAACTGACACTCGTGCCATCTCAGCGGATGGGTAACACAATGAGAGCTTCTGACCGGCTATTATAGCAGCTTTATTTAAGAAATATTACATTCTCAAATTATGACATATCTTCACTTTATAGCTCTCAACTCTCATATTGCACTACTGCAGAATTATAAAGGGATTGGGAAATAAGAGGACCTTTAATTAGATATTAAATTATACATCATAGGGGATGAGAAGGGATAGATAAACCAAATACACTTTTTTCTCAAATGGCCTATTCTGAAGCCCTCCAAGACTGCCCAGGGTCAAAAGAACAGAGATATTAAAGTTAATCTTTACCCAGAAATCCCTCAAAAACCAGCCATTAGGAAACAGGGCAGTGGTTTGGACTGGTGTTGTCTCTGGTGACAGACAGGTGAAGGGTTGAAGGAGAAAGGTTAACTCAGTCTTGCAGGTATTCCCAGCGTGCAGGAGAGGGAGGGAGAAATGGAGAGGGCAGATGGATAGGCACTATGTACGCTCAGCTTCCTCCATATAAGGCCTGTAAGACTTTGGAGATGGTGGAGGAGAGATGAAGTACAGCAGAACTAATGAAGATGTGTGCATGTGTATTGGGGGGAGGGTTTTACACTGTTCATTCATGATCTCCACCACATCCCCCCACAAAATGAACAAAAAAAATACAATAAAATGTCTGGCCTGAGGTGATCCAGGAAAGTAATGAAAAAAACCCTGCCCCTCCCTGCTTCAAAATGAAATACATTTGGAGAAAAATTGGAAGGGGAGGGTAATTTGTCCATCTGCACTAGTTCATCACTAAAGCAGGAATGAGGTAAGCGAGGACAGGGCCTCACAGTGTATTGGTTGTGCAGGGAATAAAATGCCTTTATTTTGTACTACCGTTTCTGCAGCTTCCTAAACACGAAATACCCCTACTGGTCAAAGATGGAACTGCCAGAAAAACAATGAGCGGCTGATGCGTTGCTGAGCCCGGAATCAGAGATGCATGTAGCAGGACAAGAATTTGCATTTTTCAGTTGAGAGAGCAGGAGAGGGGGGTCCGTTTTTCCCCGTCCACCCTCCTCTTCAGGCCTTCATAAGGGCGCTCACCACTGCCTTGGCATTGAGGCTACGCAGGTCATTGTAGGTCTGCCCTGTGCCCACAAACACAATGGGCTGCCCGGTGATGTAGGTCATGGAGATGGCAGCGCCAACCTGAGCGGAGAAGGAGAGAAACATGCATCACACCATTGACCAAAACCGCCTTTACGTGCGGAAACTTTCCGGTTATCCGTTTGAAGCACTGCAGCCCATTGTATGCACAGCAGAAAAATAAAACAGCTTTCGAAAAATACTTTATCATATGGTAATAAATGTTTTTATATTACTTTTAAATTTGAGAAGATTGAAAATAAATAAATTAATTAAACTCAGTTTCAGGGCTCGCAAAATCGCCTGCCCGACCTCCTGGGGCAACAAGAAATTACAGTCGGGCAACTGCAATTTCTCTTATGTCTCGGCGGGCAACCATGTTATCGGTGATCACGCGGGCCCGGGGTGACGATGACAGGGGATCCGGGCTGGGTCTATATCATTGCGTGTATATGAGAAGTAGAGGCTGTCGGAGCGAATAGTTGCAGAGACCACTGTGGCGTTCACTGAACTTCTCTTATGTCAGTACGTTATCCTTGCTAGTGAAATGGGTGCCTGACGGGGAAATCCCATGTTACGTCTCAGTCGCCTGGTATGAGGATCACAACACAAATGCATTTTCTTGTTCATTCAATATAGCTAATGTGGAGCGATGTATGTGGCTAGCAATGAATTCCCTTGTTATGTACTCATCTGTAGACTTAATGAAAATATGTTTAGTTCAGCTTGTCTACAGCTAGCTCGTTGCATATCATTGACCCAGAGCGATCATTGACCGAAAGCAAAGTAACTTAGCTTTCCATTTTACTGGTAGTTTCTTACTTGGTTAGTTTCGGTTCCAGGCAGAAATAACTGCCGGGTTTACATTTTTATGGAAGTTTAATTTGAAATATAACGTGCTCATATCCGGGAGATGGATTGCTTACCACCAACGTTATGGCATTAGAGTTGCGCAAATACTAACGATAACTTGTATTTCCTGTTTGGTTGCTAGCTAGCTATTTTCCGGAGTTCACGTTACGGCTAATGATACCAGAGCCCCGTGCGATTTGTACTTCTGGAAGCAGAAGAGTTATCTTCTGGTTGTTCGCTTTGCACTCCTCTCTTCTGAGAAGAGCTTCCTTGTCTTCCGTTTATCGAGTAGAAGCAGGTAGAAGATTGGCGCTCTCTTCCAAAACCAAATGGCGTCCGCGTCAATTTTTTCCGAGCTACATCTGACTGACACTGACCGCAGTTCCCGTATGCATCCATTGCACTTATAATCGATTTGTACTTACGTTGCAAGGCTTGCTAAGGTGAATACTATTGACAGTTTACTTCTACACGTGTCTCTCTTCTCTAATTGCATTGCCATTATAAGCTGTTGAATGTTGTGAACTTCGCCAATTGCGACTATCCACAACTTAGAAAAGTAACCAGGGGTATATTTCTCTAAAGCACCATTTCTAACTTGTATAGCTGGAACCTACAGTCTATGGTTCAAACTATGCAGCTAATTTGCCGACACGGTTAGCGACTCCGCTTCAGGGAAACGCGCACTACTGGCATTATTGTGCGACCCAATTCCCAATTTAACGGCTGTATCTAGCTCATGTATAACGCACGCTTCTAGAGCCGAAGCTGATCATCTTTGTTTAAGGTAGGCTATATAAACTGAACACAGGCAATCAATATGGTCTTTAACGCCATGTTTAGACGACTGATCAATTCAGACATGCTCAACGCCTTAACTGTCAAATTATTTTATAAGTTTTACTCCCGGTGGAAGTGACATGGCTTACAAGATTGGCTCAAAATCGAAGGCCTAGAGCAATTTCTCAAAACGGTTGTACCAACGCTAATTTAACAAACAGGCCTTAACAATACATTAAAGAGGCAAAACCCAAATACAACAGTAAGTAAACTTATGATCTCCGTTAATGAACGGTGAATGTTAAACGGTCGAGGGCCGTCTGTTGTCGGCAACTTCCACTTTTAAGCTGCGCTCAAGTGTACCTGACTTTATCTACTGGCCTAGTTAGGGTGTGGCGCCATGGGCATTGCATTCCTATCATTTCCTTTGGCCTGCAGGGATCACCATAAGGTGTCATGCATAGACTGTAAAAAGATGGACGCAGCACTCGGGTCTGAAAACTGAGGCCTATGCAGAAATCTTCAAAATTTGCACTCTATTTAACGGCCAACAGATGGCGACGTCGGTGGTTGCTGAAAGAAGTTCAATCCTATGGAAGTCTATGAGAAAATGACCCTACTTTATCACCAGATTTATAATTTAAGTAATGATTTTCCATATTACTTTATTGTATCTATCGCAAGTTTCAAGTCTCCTTCGATATATCATGATGTTCATTTTTGTAGAATAGAATAAAGGATAAAGCCAGTATATGCTTTAGGGGCGTGGCTATCCTCCGGTCCTTATCTGATACGGTAAGGTCCACCTGTAGATCCACCCCTCACTTCTCCCCAGATATTCAGGTCACGCTCTCGTCCAACAGGAATCACATCCGGTTTCAAAATGACAACATGGCACAATTCAAATAGCCAAAATCGAGGCTTCCTCAATGGTATGCTGAAACCAATGGGTGACGTCACGGTTGCTTCGTCCATCTTTTTATACAGTCCATGGTGTCATGCTACACTTGTGCCAAGATACCGTACTGAAAATGTTCATTGTAGTTGCCATGTAGTTTAATGCACACACTGATACTCATTTGCCTAAAGCAGGGGTCACCAACTCTGTTCCTGGAGGGCTACCATCCTGTAGGTTTCTGCTCTCTCTCCAATTCAGCACACCTGATTCAACCAATTAGTCACTCAATTACCCAGCTAGAAATCTTGTTAAGTTGCTAATTAGTTGAATCAGGTGTGCTGAACAGGAGGTAGAACAGAAACCTACAGGATGGTAGCCCTCCAGGAATGGAGTTGGTGACCCCTGGCCTAAAGCCTCTTTCACACTGGACGCAAAATGAAATTTTCGCAGGACAGATTACATTCAAAGTCAATGCAAAGACGCGAATACACGCAAAATGCGAGTATTCGCGTCTTTGCATTGACTTTGAATGCAATATGTCCTGCGAAAATTTAGTTTCGCGTCCAGTGTGAAAGCAGTTTAAGACCCCATTCCATCTCGTTTGTATCAACAGCAACTCACAATCTCACTGGATTGTACAGGACCCTGCTATAGTGTCTTTTTGTATATTAATCAAGTATGATGCAACGCGGCTGAAATGCCGCTTGCAAAGTGAGGATCTTTCCAGAGAATGTAACTTGGCTAGCTTGTGGCGACAGTGCCCAAATCATTCTTATAAAGCCAGCGTAAGTTTATGCCTACAGTAGCTAGCTAGGAGCTACATGAAAAACGTGCTGCTCAGCGCTATCGTTTTCATGTAGCTCCGTAGCTTACGAGTTAGCTGGCTACAGCAGATGTGAAATGATGGTATGCGCAAGTAACGTCGGTATGGTACACTTCAGCTGAGTCAGAGATACAAGACAAACATCGCTTGCGTAATTATTGCTGACATCGAGCCCTCATTAATCTTTGAGTCGGTAAGGATTTCAATGAGCTAGCTAGCTCGGTTTGCCAGCTAATCAGAAAAAAGCGACGCGCAGACTTAAGCCGCTTTCACACTGGACGCGAAACAAATTTTTCGCACAACAGATTACATTCAAAGTCAATGCCAAGACGCGAATACACACGTTTCCGGTGTGAAAGCAGCTTCACTGGATTGATCAGAACCCTGCGATATGGTCCGTTCTTGCATAATGCTAATTGAGCAACTTCATATATTCAACCAGGCTTCAATCAGCTCATCTGCTTCACAAAAACGGTTAGTGAGCAAAGCAAGAAAGAGAGATGCTACTTCAATCCCATAATGCCTAGCGCGCACCTCATGACGCTAGGGGCTCGTTGCAGCGCAGCCACAGTCGCCTGGGCAGCGACCGAGATTCCACCACTTGTCTCAAGAACATCTGCTTTCAAATATTTTTAATGCAGGAATACAGAGGAATGGATTTGATTCATGTGTCTATACAGAGTTATTAAGACGTGCAGCTTAGATCCCAGGGCAGACAGCGTAAAAATATTTTATAATCTGACTGAGGGTTCCCATGACTGAGAACAGTCAGCGAGCCCCGCCCTTTAAATACCACTGTATCTCCATAACATACTTGTGAGAGCAGGGTAAGTCCCTCTCATCGGGATGGAACACCTCTCAGCTTTGGATGCTGAGGGAGAAAAGGTACACCCAATTTCACAACCTTCGCAACTTCAGCCTCCGTGACGAGTTGACTTTGTTCAGTTATCTTGTGAGTTACTCTCATGTTAAGAATACTTTGCAGCCATAGACTGTATAAAAACATGGACCGACGACTGATGTCACCCACTGGTTTCAGTATACCATTTAGGAAGCCTCGATTTTGACAAATTTAACAGCACCATTTTATCATTTTGAAACCGGATTCCTATTGAACGAGAGCGTGAACTGAATATCCAGGGAGGAGCAAGGGTGGATCTACAGGTGGATCTGACCTATCAGACGAGGACCAGAGGATCACCACGCCCCTAAAGCATATTCTGGCTTCCTTTATTCTATTCTGTTTCAATAGTATGTCTCTGCAGACCAGGAGGCTGCAGATTCAGACCCACCCGCAGTTCTGGGACCGCATTTCCAGGACCTAAAAAAAAAACTTTTATTTTTTTTTTTTTTTTTACAAACCAACTTTGCTGAAAAGATAATACACAGTTGGCTCGATTCTGCACAACAATGAACTTGGGATGAGATTGTGCAGGCTTTGCGAAGGTGTTAATATCACTATCATCAATTCCTCCTCTGTCCCTGTTGTCTATGCTCAGCTCATCCCTGTCATGTGGCGGCGTCTCCTGACCCTGACATAACAAGGAACGTTGTGTCACAGACACACATCGTGTCATGCATACAATAAATCTCTACAAAGTAACCGTAAATGAATTTTAACTTTACACTATATTGGTCTAACAAATGAAAAAAAAAAAAAAAAAAAATCAAGTTTGGGTAAACTGTATTGACTTTATGCATTCATGCATGAGTTCTTGCGACAGAATTACTATCTCACCTGCTCTGAAACCTCTCTGGCACCTGCTGAAACATTGCCCTCACTGTCTCTCGCTGTGAAGAGACCACATGGTCACACTGTTTAAAACAAACATTAACTACATATTTTTAAGCCAACTCAACAAGGTTTGCCTGCCTCAGTATTTTAAATCTTTGCCCACATCACCTGGTCACCTGTGCCTCCTCTCCCTGTCCCTCAACTTCATGGGCCTCCTCTCCCCCTTCATCTTGAATCTGATGTACAAACATTAAAATGTAACACCAATACGCCTTAAAATGGATTACTAATAATTCATATAAGCAATATGCACTGTGTACAACAACCACACTTTTCACTGAAAGCGCTTCTCTTTTTCCATCTTTGTCAGTTCGGTCAGGCAGAATCGAAGAATGGTTACCATAACGACCAAACAAACTACAGTGCCAGACTTAAGCCCTATTCTACGCTGCTTGAACAACTTGAACAATTAACACCACACATTTGCAGGTTGCTTTTTTTGTAGGTACTCGAAATGCCTGAAAATGTAAACAAATGTCTAAATTCATTAACCAGGGTATAAGACCTTCAAGGTGTCCCGTTACACGAAATTAATGGACTCGGCGGAGGAAACTTCGCCTCGATAGAGAAATCAAGTCAGACAGGGGCGCGTTTCACAAAAGCGTAGTTGCTTTAAGATAGAAACTTTCATAGTTTGTCCATTCACAGGCAATGGGCCCGACTGTGCAAGTTAGTATCTGAGATTTTGGGAAACACACCCCAGAATGGAACAAAATACAGAATAACCCCTCGAATGTCCCAGTTTTACCGCAAATCAAATGTGGAATCCCTACTGAGCTATTTCCCTGTTTTAACCCCCTACATTCCGATGAAAGTTGCAATTGACAGGGTTGCTACTTGCTGGTTAATCTGAAGCAGGCTTGTTACAACTAGTAATGTAACGAGGACGCATAATGTAACAGGTGTTACACTATATGTTTTTGTTACATTATGCATCAACTATCCTACACATAATGTAACAATATGACGCGTAGTGTAACATTTTTACAAACCCATAATGTTACAATTTTTGACGCATAGTGTAACAACATTTTCTAACGCATAACGTTACGACCCCTTCAACGCATAATGTAACAACACCATACCAAACCACTAATCAGACCAAACGCATCAACAACTCAATGAAACAGGAATAGGTATCAATCTTACATTTTGTCGGGTTCATGAATACTTAGGCTACACATATGTAAACCCTCACCAGGGGATGATCTTTAAATCCAGGAAAAAGTTGTCATTTTCTTTGTTTTAAAGAGGGTTGACATGGTTGTCATGTCTCACCCGCACAATTCCGCGCAATTCAGGAAAACTCCTGTGTGATACGGTGAGCTTTAGAACAGACTGTCCATGTGCCATGGACTTACATTGTTTCAACTCAAACTACATTGTTGACTACCCACATGCATAATCGATGATTTTGTTCCCATTGCCTCATGATTTTGGTGCCAAAGCCAATGGGATATCCAAAGAGCAAAGCAACTAATCAATCAGATCATTCTTATCTATTTCTTACCCCATTCTCTCAGCTACCACTGTCTCATGCCCCTATAGCAATTTTACAGTAGGAACGTATGGAACATGTGCATAGGTAGCCACGTGTCCCATGAGTTCTTCTGATCGGCTGTGTCAAGTTCGGAAATCGGCAATTCGCAACCGCTCATTAATATTTAATAAGCCTCACCAATCGGCCTACAAATAGCATTACCCAGAGATGTTAGACCCCACAGACTGACTAGGCCTCTGGCGGCAACTAGTGCTAAAATCAAATATTCTATTGGTGTTACACTTTTCAATGGGACCAAGTTTGCAGGCATAGGCCTACTTAGTCAGGCTGGGATACAAAAGGGGTTGACCCGGCCGCGCCCATCTATTTGGTGAAAATTCTTTGAACTTGACCGGGTGCAGGAATTCTTTGAAATTCTTTGAAATTGACCATGAATTTCAATCCAAAAGGCGGGGTCGGCCCCCTCTTTGTCTGGATCCCTGCTATTAGGCCTTTAGGAATTGGCACAGCCTAAAATTACATTGAACTTGGGACTCTCTACAAGTAAGAAGCACCTACGAGGGACAAATTCGATAGGACTGTTAATATACTAGTACGATTTCCAGAATTCTGTGAATAGGAGAAGACATGTTCAAAGTGTGCTAAGTGTTCATTCTCTGTACTTGTGTGTTCCTTACCAATACAGCATCAAGTACAATAGGCCAATGACATAGACTTGAGCAGGCCTAAACCGTTGAAAGTGAAAGTGGAAGACAACGAGAGTCAAGTTGATTACTACGGATGCTGTAGCTCATGTGCATGAATATTATGATGGCGTGCAGATGACCTCATTTGGGCGGCAAAGGTGGCACTTACCTATTTCCCGGGTCATCATTAGGGGCATCCAAAGTCAGCGAATGGTATGGTGGGAAACTAGAATTGTTCTGTTGCGACTGCCCGAATATTAGCAATGCATACATTATTTGAATCTGCGTGTCTTACCCTTTAATTTGGGACTATTTTCAAAACCTTAGTACTTAAGGGGTGTTATTCCAAGCGTACTCTTGATTTTTGGTCTTGGAGCATGAATTGGGTGAAAAACAAAGCCCTTACTCGCACTCCTCATTTTGATTAAAAGACTTTTGGGGGATGTGAGTAGCCTTAAATGAGTCTCGAAGACTTGCGCTTTCCAAAAATGTAAGGCCCGGTTAGGTAGAAGTTGCAGCGGTATTATGACTCCGTCTTATTGCACCTTAGCTACAAACTCGAGCCTATACAAACTAGTCTTTTGGCATCAAGATCAGTCAAATTATAATAAAATAAATAAAATAATAAAATCTCAGATTTTGTGTGACTGGAACTGCGAGGGATGGCAATTCATGCAGATCCATCTACCCTGAGCTTGAGCCGGGTATGAAAGATATACATTTATAGACTTGCACTGATTAATCAGCAATGCTCGGAATCGGGCCGGTTTTCACGTGATCTGCCATGACCTGCGACTGGCTGGTCAGTCTAAAATTTGCTGGTCTAAAGCGCCAGTCTTACCCCTTTGTGCAGATGTGTCCGCCCGCTGACATGGAGCTGCAAATTTATGCACGCAGTTACAATATTCTATCACTAGATGGCACACCCAAATCAGTTATTGAATATTCCAAGCAACCCGAGCTCGAACACAGTTTAGAATATGGACGAGTTCACTCAATCCCCTTTTTTCAGGAGTTACCTGAATTAAACTCCTCAGCTAAGCCTGATGTGGAAATTGCTCAATATACTTGCCCATAGTATCTATCCAGCAGTCAAAAAAAAAAAAAAAAAAAACGATCTCTTGCTACAGAAAAAAAATCATTGTCCTCTGTAGCAACCACTTCAGCTACAGTGAGCCAATGGTATCTTAGTAGTGAAGAAAAATCAGTTTTCTGAAGCAAAAATTCCACATGGTGTTGACACTATGTTATTCTGCTATCAATTATAGTCATCACATATGAAAAACCCGTAGTTCCCCACCATAGATTTATGCATAAACTCCTCCATCGACGAATTCAGCTCTCCCTTATATCCTTGTAAGTACTCATGTTGATAGCCAATAACTCAATAATTTACTAAGGCTCATCTGCGTAACGTACACTTATAGTTCACGCCCACGTAAAACTTCCGCAGTAATAATGTATTGATTGACTAGTTTATTATCCAATTCCAGAGAGTTTAACCTTTCCACAGTAACTGAAAGACATTGATTGGACAATAAGAATGGTATAATAACCTGTGCTTAAAAGTAAGGTCGGTTGTTTTCTCCTAATGTTGGGCATGGTTGGGCAGCTGAAAATGACGCGATTTCAAAGACCAAAAAAGACATCCAAACTCGGCATCCAAAACACAAATGCTTCTGTTTGCAAAAAAAAAAAAAAAAATCTGCCATTAATGTACAAATAGCCTAGTTGTGTGTGACCATAACAACAATATGGGCACTCACATTTCTTCCCATTCTGAGCCCATTGTCATGTGTGTGGTCTGTCAAATATCTTAATGCTGCTATAAGCCTATTTTAGTTTTCAGTTATTTATTCAAGGCCTACATGGCCAATTAATGTACCTGTTTTCATACTGAAAATTACATATTACTATAAGGCAAATATGAATGTTCCATGGCAGCCTGTTCAAATGTGCATCTTTTTTCTAGTTGTTATGAAAAGAAAGTTCATAGCTCTGCACTTTGTAGATGTGAAGAAGACCTATGTGAATTCGCCTCAGGGGATATTTTTCCTTTTTCTATTCCACAAATTACCCACAAATGCTATACACCAAGATTTTTTTATTTATGTATGCCTTTTACACTTTATTTTATTTTAATACTGCACCTGAAATTATGTGAACAAAAAGGAAAATGTTTCTTAGCCTGTCAGTGTTTTTGTTTGTTTGTTTGACATGATTATTGAAAAGTTGGTTGTATCTTGGTTAAAATGTTCCAATAAAGGAAAGTTAGAAAATCTTGCAATATCTTGTGTGCTGTGAAGTGGTTTGGAAAAAATGAAATCGGAATCAGCCAAAATCTGTATCGGCCGCCCAAGCACTCTGCAAATCGGAAATCGGGATCAGCCCAAAAAATTGTAATCGGTGCAAGTCTAGTATATAATTGTGTAGTGTATGCCTACATAGAGCAAATTACATGTAGAGCCTGATATTGACCAGAAAAAAAAGCGACTGGTATGCCTTGATGCACTCAGATAGGCTTTATCACATTGTGCCCCCTAGTGGCAAGAAAACACATCAAATAGGGCTGATTTTTGGTATTATGTATGCTTAGATGCCTCCGCCAACCAAATATCAAAAGTATAGCTCAAAGAATAAGGGTCCTAGAACCGCTTGATTTCTGGTATTTCTCCTTTTGCCTAGACCCATACACACACCAAAAATCAGAAGTCTCGGTCCAAAGGATAATAAAACGCATCGCATTGCGATGTTGACCATGTCAATGGACGACGGACGCCACACCACAACAGAAGCTCACCGAGGTGAACTAAAAAGTAATGTTAAAATCCATGCAGCAGAGTCTGCTATCAGCGACAGCGCAAGTTCTGAACTGGGGCATTTTTGGACGACCTGACCATGTTGATTTTTTGTAAGAAAAATCCTGTAGGATAAGTGTTCAGGACTTGTTACATTATGCGTTGAAGGGGTAGTAACATTATGCATTAGAAAATGTTATACTATGCGTCAAAAATTGTAACATTATGGGTTAGTAAGTAAAAATGTTACACTATGCGTCATATTGTTACATTATGCATAGGATAGTTGATGCATAATGTAACAAAAACACATAGTGTAACACCTGTTACATTTTGCGTTGCTGTTACATTACTAGTTGTAACAAGGCTGCTTTTTATATCATGCTAACATCAGCATAGCCACTTCGCAGTTCAGCCAACATAACAGTAATGGACTACGAACTAATTCAGTCAACGTTTTGACTATTCAGTTCCGAAGCCACAGCGGTAGCTCACCTCTTGTTGGGAAGCCATTACTTTCATTTTCTTGTTCTTCGCCAACCAAGAGCTTAGAACTGTTTGGCCTTTGTGCTTTTTTTGCTGCCGTCATATTTGCAACAGCTCATAGCCTGCAGTGTGGCTAGAATATGCGCGAGGATGAGTGCGACAAAACCAAAACTGAGCCGGGTGGGGAGGACGGGTTGAAAAAGCTTTTACTTGCTTGTATAGTCATAACATTGAAAATCATTGAAAAATCGTTTGTCCCCCCCCATTCATCATTATAATATGATATTGGGGGGGTTGTAGTGGCTGGTCTGAATTATTGGGGGGGGTTACAACCCCCCCATCCCCCATAAATTACGCCTACGGTGTTATATAGTAATTTCGTCACATGCTTTATAACTATTACTGTACATGGTGAATACTGAACTGAAGCTTGATGGGTCATTCCATGTCAAATCATCAGATTTTCAAAACAACTGTCACCATGTAGTCATAGATTGCTTCCATATTTTCACATTAGATAAATATGTATTAGTGATGAACAAATCCAAAATTTCAGCTCATTCGGACCAAAAATTAATTTTTGGGGAATTATTTTCTATGGGTACTGTCAGTCAGTTTTTTTGTCAATTGACATTTTTCTTGTATTTAACATGGCATAACTTCTTTATTATTACACCTATAGCTTTGAAACTTAGCATCTAAGCTGATGTTATACTGCTTAATCAGAAAATCCAGTTTACTTATCTTTCTTGGTTGTGGAGCTATGAGGACACTAAAAGTGCCTTTTGTTCAGGCAGTTCCATGTTTAGGTCCCCAAAGCACCCCCAATATAAACCCTAGCATAGGCTCTCTGGAATTTTTTCCATTCATTTGTGTCTGCTGAATATAAATCAGGCAGGGATGTGATTTGGGTGAAGTGAAATTATCTGAAAATTTAGCCAGGGGCCCCCAGCTGGGTCCAAGGCAGCGCCCTGGTGGGGGGACAAGGGGGGCGAAGCCCCCCAAAGCTCCTGGGTTTTAGTCATTTTTACTGCCATAAGTGTACTAAGAATTCAATATAATAATAAAAAACAGAATTATTATCCAATGTATATTCAAGCCACAAACATGCAATCTTTGATTTCTAGGTCAAGTCAAAATTAGTCACAAGCTCCAAGCTTTTAAAGAATTTAATCTGCCACTATTGCACTCACATAAAAGTAAAACAACATTCATTAAATATAGCCAATATATCAATAAAATCATTGACTTCTTAGTCAACTCCAAAATCATATGTTCATGGGATTTTATGAATTTAGACTTCCCTAAATGTACTGTGTAATTGCAAAAATGAACAAGTAAGAAAATAATCACTCTAGATACACAGCACCAATAAATCTTTTTCTTTATCCAATCATCCGTAGAAACCATCCATGAGTTCTGTGAGTATTTTCAGCTTCCAATTACTGACTAAAAACACAATCCTGATGGAACTCCCGGAAATATGTTTTACATATTAACCTAATTAATAAGCCAAACGGCAACGGAAAACAGTGTCACTAACCAGCCACGTTCGGTTACATTCGGTGTTCAGTGACGCTCAATTTACACAAAAAAACAAAAGTGAAACTAAGAGGAAGGGCTTCCGTCGAGGTCCCGAAGCACCTTTAATTATACGACGCGATAGAGAAGTTGAATGTCGTAGTGGTATCGTTCGCTAATATTGCTAAAGGTCATGGATTAGCTGGGCAGCTGATGAAATAACCATGATTTAGCTTTGGAGCTAGACGCCCAGCTGCGTTAGCACGGATAACCCGTGTGTATGCTGGCCACAGTAACCAATTAATTCAGCATTCACCGAAGTCAAAATGTAGGGTGATAATGTTTCATATCGAAATGTGCGAGAGTGAGGTAGGAAAATAAAGGTCCATCAGGTTTGTCGGTAAGGTTACGTAATGCAATGTTGTAGTTTGACTGGCCATACTACCGTTAATGGGAGCTGGCGAAGGTGCGTCAAAGAGCTCAGACGAGCACCCGCTCGCACTCGCAGGGGGATACTGATAAACACTGAGCCAACCGCGCAACTTCCCAGCGCTGTACAGCATTTGTCTCGACGAGGTACATAAAGGGATGCAGCAGTGTTCAGCCGTCGACCACTCACGCCGCTGAAACTTAGGCTACTAGACTGCTTCATCCTCACTCCACTAGCCTAGTGGGCTACACAAAATACAAGAATACTGACTATTAATTATTATTACTATACTATCCTACAAGCTATCTGTCGTCTCGAATATCCGCAATATCTCCGTCGTTTGTTTCCCGCAGTGTTGAAACTTGCCGCCGCGGCACCGCCCACACCCACACAGCATGACATTTGACCGGAAGTGCCTTAGCTGGCTAATTTGAAAATGGAAGTTCTGTAGAACGCATCGTGCATAAGGTCAATTCAGTTAGAAGTACTAAAAGTCGGAATGCTGTAGATACGAAATCGGATTTTCATGACTGAAAAATCGGAGTTTTCATTTTTTAATTTTTGGAGATAAAAAAGCGGAATTCCGCGAATTAGCGGAAAAATCACATCCCTGAATTCAGGCTGAATTCACCATGAATTCATCACCAACTGCAGTCAGTACCTTGCCAAATGTGAAAAAAAGCTAAAATGCCACCTGTTCGAACCTCCGTATCTCCAGGGGCACACCTTGGATTTTCTTCTTTTTTTTTTTTTTAACTGATTCCTCTATTATAGTACAAAGACCACTCAAAATTGTTGATGTGTTTTGACCAATATAAATTTTGCAGGTGTCTGAACGGGGGTGGGGTCATCTCGAGAATCGCGTGGCACTTTCAGCTTCTTACACATTTAACTATGCAACATTTTAAGTGTTTTCAATCATTAGTCAATCACATCCTAAATTGTGCTAATTCCTGTATTATAGTAGACATAACAAAACAAAAATTGTTGATGTGACTTGAATGACATACATTTCAGAACTGTCTGAATAGGGGTCAGGCAATTTTTGAGAATCGCACTTCTTTGCATCAATAAAATTTACTGACACCAATTCTTGTAAACTGACTGTCAAATTAAAACGTTGTATTCCATGCTATGTTAACAGTGTTGTTGCTTCCTAAATGCACCAAAGAGCACAACAATGTTGTCTGTGAAATGCATATAGCAAAGGCGAGATTATAACAATTTACCATTTCATAGATATTATTCAGCATACATGAAACCGCTAGATTTACAGATATAATGAGCTAAAATGTAGTTGGCTCAGGTACTGTGTCGTTTGTTAGCATAGTCAGATATCTGTCAGGTGAAGCCGAGTGAATCTGACACAAAATGTTTAAAAGATTTTAAATCATGCTACTTTAGCCGTTTGACCAATGCCGTTATGTCCCGCTCATTACTCGTTCAGAGATTGCATAGATTAACTTTCACGACCCATCTGATAAAAAAAATAAAACTCCCGCTCACTGAGTAGGCAACATAAAAGTAGAAATCCCTCGCAAACCTGCTGGATCAGGGACTGTGGATCAGCTAGAAGCCCTGCAGATGGACAGGAGGTGTTATACTGCCAAGTCTTACGAGTATATTTACCCATTCTGTGTGAACAAAGTAGCCTACAGAAAGCCTGCGCTTGAGTTGAAGTAGGCTACAGATACTCCAAGGAGATATTACACCAAAAAACAAACTACTTCTTTGCAATGATTTTAAAAATACTCATTTCCTGATATTTTTTCAATGCCCAAGTAAAATCACTGTGTTATTTGGCATTTGGGCCATTCAGTGTCAATTCACACAATTTCAGAAAAATCCCCTGGTGACTGACTCGGATTTCACTCAAAAAAATTACTAAAAATACTTTGATAAATGTAATGAACAAATCCAAAGTTTTAGCTCCAAACTCCCAATTTGGGGGGCCACGCCCCTTTAGAGACCTGGTAGTGGTAGAGACCTGAAAATGACTACTCTTACTAACCTTTGCCCAGGCTTTCAGAATCTGCAATCAGAAATATCCTCTCTCTTCTACTGCCTGAGATATTGGCAGCTGAAATCTTTAAAAAATTGTCAAATTTTTTTTTTTTTTTTTTTTGCAGTTTTTGAAGGTCTACCAAACCACAGCAATTAACCTGAGGTGCCAAAACAATGTACAAATATATTTGGGAACTGTACAATAGGTCAGAAGAGTTTCAGGTTCATCATGGCCTCAATTTAGGAGTTACTGAGCAGCAAATATCGTCACGGGGCAAAAATGTTCAAGTGGCTGGTTACCCCTGTGGACACCTAGTCAGGGTATTCAGACTTTGGCCACCCAAGGATAAACACCTCATCAACCTTTCCAGCAAATTTCATCTTGGTGTCTCAATCCCTTCTATGAAAAAAAGCATTTTTCTAAAAAATAGTTTCAGTTTCTTTTCCTCATTGTACAACATGCTTTTTGTTCATGCACTTCCCTACTGATGAGGCATTGATTTTACATAAATTGATTTTTTGAAATTTTGTATTAAATGATTGTTAATACATTCAAGAACAGGTATAATCTATATTATCACGCCACAAATGGTTTTTAAATGTTTTCAGTGAAATTTTTGTATGATGTGTGCTTTTTTATACAACCCCAATTCCGAAATAGTTGGGACAAAGTGTAAATTGTGAATAAAATCAAAACGTAATGACTTTCAAACCACACCAGCCAGTATTTTATTCACAATAGAACAGATATAACATAGCAAATGTTTAAACTTTTACAATTTTACCCACAAAAGGAGCTCATTTCAAATTTGATGGCTGCTACAGGTCTCAAAAAAGTTGGGACAGGGGCCTGTTTACCATGGTGTAGCATCCCCTCTTTTTAACACGGAGTGGAGGCCTCTGGGCATTGATGAGACAAGTTTCTTGAGTTCAGCCATTGGAATTTGATCCCACTCTTGTTTAATACAGGCTTCCAGCTGCTGGAGAGTTTTGGGTCTCCTTTGACGGACTTTGTTTAATTATGCACCAAATGTTCTCAATTGGTGAAAGATCAGGACTGCAGGCAGGCCAGTTCAGCACACGGACTCTTCTACGATGAAGCTGCTGTTGTAATAGCTGCAGTATGTGGTTTTGCATTGTCCTGCTGAAATACACATAGCCTTCCCTGGAATAGATGTTGTCTGGAGGGGAGCATATGTTGCTCTAAAACCTTTATATACCTGTCAGCATTCATGGTGCTTTTTAAAACCTGCAAGTGTCCCACACCATATGCACTAATGCATCCCCATACCATCAGAGATGGTGGCTTTTGAACTGAACGCTGATAACAGGAGGGGTGGTCTTTCTCCTCTTTAGCCCGGAGTACATGATGCCCATGATTTCGAACAAGAATGTCAAATTTGGACTCGTCTGACCACAGGACACTTTGCTACAGTCCATTTTAAATGAGCCTTGGCCCACAGAACACGGCGGTGCTTCTGGATCATGCTCAAAAATGGCTTCCTTCTTGCATGATAGAGTTTTAGGTGGCATCTGTGGATGGCACAGCGGACTGTGTTTACAGACAGTGGTTTCTTGAAGTATTCCTGGGCCCATTTAGTAATGTCAATGACAGAATTATGCCGGTGAATGATGCAGTGGCGTCTGAGAGCCGAAGATCACGGGCTAGCAGTAAAGGTCTTCGGCCTTGTCCCTTACGCAAAGAGATTTTTCCAGTTTCTCTGAATCTTTTGATGATATTATGCACTGTCGATGATGAGACCTTCAAAGCCTTTGCAATTTGACGTTGAGGAACATTGTTTTTAAAGTATTCCACAATGTTTTTACGCAAGCCTACACAGGTTGGAGAGTCTCTGGCCATCTTTACTTCTGAGAGACTCAGCCTCTCTAAGACATCCCTTTTATAGCCAATCATGTTACACACCTGATGCCAGTTAACTTAATTACTTGCTAAATGTTCTTTCAGCTGATTCTCTTACACATTAATTGCTTTTTCAGCCCTTTTTTGCCTGTGTCCCAACTTTTTTGAGACCTGTTGCAGCCAGAAAATTTGAAATAAACTCATTTTGTGGATAAAAATGTAAAATGTCTCAGTTTCAATATTTGAAATGTTATCTATGTTCTATTGTAAATAACATATTGGCTCGTGATCTGAAAGTCATTGCATTTTGATTTCATTGACCATTTACACTTCGTCCCAACTATTTCGGAATTGTGGTTGTACTTATATTTTTTTTTTTTGTTTTGTTTTGTTTTAAAGTACATGTTATTGGGCTAAAACATTCTGAAAACTGGATTTGAGGTGGGCAGGTGGGCAGATGTTGAGGGCAACCAAAATTCCAGAGTGACTTGCCCACAGGGCAACCACTTTTTTGAAAATTTTGCGAGCCCTGCAGTTTGGTCTTGCAATTTTCAGTAGATTTTCCCACATGCTTGAAATGTTCATGATGGTGATGTATGGAAGTTTACAGAAGCGTGCCCCAGTCAGAACCCCAAAGAAACACCGTTTACAGCGCTGACAGCCAGGTCTAGTAAGAGACGCTTCTTGTTTGATTAGCCCAATTCCAACAGCTTTCCTGCAGTAGTGCAGGGTCCCCATGGCAACAAAAGTTTCACAGCATTACACAAACTGTTTGTTTTGTATGCCATGGTCTTAAATTTGGAGCCATCACCATGCCTAGCTACAATGATTAACCAGTTTTCTGGTTATACAAGGACGGTGTGAAGTGGAGTGGTTCAGGAAAACTCACAGTACAGCATCTGTGTATGACCTTTCCTAATAAACTGCATTAATTTTTGCCAAGAATTTCTCGACTGCAATACACTATATGGCTGGGGGGGTTACTTCATACACAGACTAAAAGGGTAATAGCACCTCTTAGTCACCCCCCAAGACAGCTAGCGCCATCACTATTGCATATAAATGTATAACTGCGGGATTTATGAAGACTGGAGACACCATAGACTGTATGTGAGGATGGACACTGCATACCCAATTCTTAACGCTGTACAAAAAGGGAGCCAAAATATCCTTCATATAGACGCTGCCATCTTGCACATTTCGAACTTTTTATGCGGCCTGGCTGGCTGCTTCAGTGTTAAACCAGTGACAAGGGAGTGTGTTTCGGGACATCAAATGTTCTTGTTAGCCTAATATACTCCGTCTTGTTAGGACACGTAACCAAACGTCAAGCTTATTGAAAGCACCGCTCTACCACGACTGAAAGCTTGTTCAAGGGTTAGCCATGTCCGATGTCCGGTGCCCCGGCTAGCCTCTACAAACTCGTGCAGACTGCTAGCCATCTACAAGCTAGGTGGCTCACACATCAACTATGATTAACCCTTTCGCAGGCACAGCGACATTTTTGTCGTTTTAACCAACGTTTTTTATAAAGTCTTCTTTAAATTCCCCGATTGCGGGAATTCCCTTGTTAGTTACACTCATTACCATTGGCTGTCTCTCAGGTCACCCAGCACTGTATTTTTAGGCGTGAACGAGGCATGGGATTTCCTAAAACGCTAAATACAAGATTACTTCGGTCAAATTGTGGGACATGTGAACATGGCATCGACAGTACAAATAGCGGCATTCTAGCCGTGTTTCTAAACGTAAATACAACGTGGATGAAGTTTTTGCTTCATTGAATGACTCTGACGATGAGTTTGAATATCCAGAGAGCGGGAGTGACTTGGATCCAAACGATTTTAGCGATTCTGGAGAGGATTAAAACATAAAAACATCAGTTATGGGAAACTTATTATGAGGTTTGGTGTTATTTTATTGTTATTTTGAATAACAATCATATTTTGGTAAAAACCCAAAATTAATCCGTCCGTGGGGGTATGCATCTGGGCCAAAATTTGCCTGCGAAAGGGTTAAGTTACCGCATAAAACCCTTAAAAAAAAAAAAAAAGTAAATGTACACAGTCTGATGGTAAATGGACTCCCCGCCATTATGGGTTCTCACATTCGTTCCAATTAACCCGCTAGCTAGCTAGCTAATTCAATGTCCTGTTACTGAATCACGATTTACTAATAAGCTGGCTGGCAAGATTTGATTACAGGTCTCATAAATTGACATGAGCAACAAAAATCAATTTGTGCTGTACATAGCATAGGTGCTAACAGTACATTACGCAATGTTCTGAGTAGAGATTTTTGCCATCAATTTTCGTCGCTGCTTAAAGGAATAGTTCACCCAAAAATGAAAATTTACTTATCATATACTCACCCCAAGGCTAATCGAATGGTCCGTGATTTTTTTTTGTCCCTAAAATACTTTTGGAGTTTCAAAGAAAAACAGCATTGAAGACAAATCCAAATCAATTGAAGTCATTGGTGACCATTCTTTCAAGCCTAAAAAACAACATTAAAAAAAAAAAAAAAAAAAAAACACAGAATACCTCCATATTGCTCATGCGGCCTAATCCAAGTGTCCCTAAGCCCCTTTATTCAAATTTGACTCGAAAAGACATCTTTTTACCATGTTTTTATCCTAAATGTCCAATGTAGCCACTAAGGTAGGAGCCTTGTTCATCCTCAAGGAAGAAGTTTAAAATTCATGATTTACCTACAGTGGCCAACGAGGGCAAATAACGCTGCAACGGCCCTAAACATCTCCAATTGGAGAAACGCGCTGCAATTTTGAATGTTAGTATTCACGGACTGAACAGCGCATTTTTATGGTCGGCCAACATAGTGAGGTCAACCTCTTCCTCGAAGATAAACAGGGCTCCTAGCTAAGTGGCTACATTGGACATTTAGGCTAAAAACATGGTGAAAAGACGTCTTTATTAGTCAAATTTAAATGTCGGGGCTTACAGACACTTGAATTACGTCGCACAAGCAGTATGGAGGAATTTTGTGTTTTTTAAATGTTTTTTAACGCTTGAAAGAATGGTCACCAACGACTTCAATTGATTTGGATTGGTCTTCAATGCCGTTTTTTTTTTTTTTTTTTTAACTCCAAAAGTGTTTTGAGGACAAAATAAATTCACAGACCCTTCAATTAGCCTTGGGGCGAGTAGGTGATGTGCGAATTTTCATTTTTGGGCGAACTACTCCTTTAACTTACGGTAGCATGTTATAGAATCTTGGTCAACTGGCTGGCTTTACGCATCAGCGACTGCAGTGCTGCGAACAGTACATGAGCCGATGTTCAGAGCAAAGTCAATTCTACAGTCAATTTCCATTGGACTTTCAAAATCAATTTTGGTTATATTCAGCGACAAAAGGACCTAGCAACTTATGTGTGTGTGATGTAGAAGTTAATTCTCTTCTCGACTGTAGCATTCCAGCACCGAAGAATTCCCGGAAATAAGCAAGCAGGAGACTTCCTCACCTAGATTCGATGCCAATTTGTCAGTCATTCATGATTTTGCACCCCCTTTTTATAGGATCAAATAACTAAATAAAACCAAACTTATAAGAAAGTATGAACACTTGAGCATACATCAGCATTGTAAGAAATACTTAAAATGACAGAAAACATGAGGAAAAAAAATTATTTGACACGTACTTTATTAAGTGTGGCTCATCTCCCATCCACTAACATGGAGGGGGCAGGTTTATAACCTATAATGCAGCCAGCCACTAGATAGCAATCAAGATGCTTTGGCCTCACTTTTGGGGGTTAATTGTCCAAATCAGCAACTACATAAATTACAATTCATATGGAGCCACACTACAGGAGATTTTCAGCCTCACACAAACTAACTGTATGAGTAAAGAAAAGGTAAGGGCATTATTTTTGGAGATGCAATCGTTCCAATTTCAGTAGCACTTCGAGAGGCCAAGCATCTCCTCACATCTCAGGCTCTTCCGTGCAATGGGAGGGGACTTCTACACCAGTTTGAGTCTCCAAAACCATGTTTTATCAGTTATGTGTACACATGTTTTACACATTTATCAATGTAATCTCATCAGTATAAGCTGCAAAACCACTCATTTCTGAGTGATCGCAGGTGACCCACCTTGTCATCAATGGTGTCAAACTTGGTCAGAACAATGCCGTCGATGAGACGTGGTTTGTCTGACATTGAGTGGTCAGCCAGGGCCTGATTAAACTTCACCTGCAAATAAAAATTATTTTCTGACAACTCCAATATGGCAAAACAATGAAAGCTAAATCTAAAAAACAACAGCTGTGTACGTCTACTAAAAAATAACAGGCACCACTTCCATGCCTGAAAAAGGTATAAGGGTCATTCCATGCCAAGTGGAAACCCACCTGGGCCATCATGGTCTTGGATTTTACTTTAACTTTGTCTATTGGTTTATTTTGGCCCAAATAATGGATATCTCAGATTTTTTCGCAAACTGCCTTCTGGTATTGGTTTTATGGACCTTTGAAGAAATGGTGCAATGTCGCTTCTCAGAACATGATGTAGAAAAACCCTTATATCTCTGGCCCCATTACTGATACAAGTATGGGGTTTGGAGGGATTTGTAATATGATGCTTCCTCTAGCACCACTATCATTTACAATGGTTGTATCTGTTCTTGTTTCAATGGAAACTGTGTTTGAAGTTGGGCAAATTCGAGATTTTTACCATTTTTTTGACCCTTGTAACTCACCAATTACTGGTGATACTGAAGAAGCGACAAAAGAAACTATTTCAGAGAGATCGTTGACACTTTTAAAAAATTAAATCAGAACATAATAGTATATCAGATTAACCCTTTCAAAGTTGCTTACAAAAGAAAAAGTCACAAGTTCAAGGGGTCTGTCCATCCCCAGGGAAAAGTTGCATCATTATGAATTTGCACCTGTTGCATGTCAGGTGACCTGAATTATACTGGAAAGCACCATCGGTCCAGTATATAGGCTTTTTTAACCACAAAAACAGACACAAAAAGTGAAAAATCTCAAATTTTCCCAATCACAGTTTACATGGAAAAAAGAACAGACAACCATTTTAAATGATGGTGGTGCTAGAGGAAGCCTCATATTACAAATCCATCCAAACCCCAGACCTGTATCAGTAATAGGGCCAGAGATATAAGGGTTTTTCCACAGCATGTTTTGAAAAGCGCCCCCTACAGGCCATTTCTTCAGAGGTCCATAAAACCAATACCAGAGGGCAGTTCGCAAAAAAAAAAAATCAGATATCCATTATTTGGGCCAAAATGAACAGACAAAAAGTAAAATCCAAGACCATGATGGCCGAGGTGTCTTTCCACTTGGCATGGAATGACCCTAATAAGGTCACTACAATGGCAAAGAATATCAATATCAGGTTTTCAGCTCAAATTAAGTGACCCACATGATGTTCAAGCGGATTTTTACAACTTTTTAGGCCAGCTTTTCAGTGGGAAAAAGGCCTATATACTGGATACTGGCGAGCCAGGCCCTTAAACTCGGGCTCTTTGACCTTAATTTCCATGGCATTCACCATTGATACAAGCAACCTTTAAGATTGTCAGCCTAGAGCAAGGTTCATGTCAAGGATCAAGCCACCTTCCATGTTTTGAAAAGCGCCCCCAACAGGCCATTTTTTTAGAGGCCCATAAAATCCATACCGGTGGGCCGTTTGTTAAAAAATTTGAGATACCCATCATTTGAGTTGAAATGAACAAATATACAAAGTTAGAGAAAAATCTGAGACCAAGAAGGCCCAAAAGTTACCTAAAGCGTTTCCACTTGGCATGGAATGACCCACAAGCCTGCCCCAGGGCGGATGATCATGGAACTACAGCCTTAGTTCATAAGCACGCATTGGCAAGTTTCTCACTGTGAAACGAAACTACCAGGGATATTTCAATCGAATTAAAAGGTAACAGATTCTAATCTGGCAAAGTGTGTTTGGCTTTAGGACTGCAGGTTGTTAGACCAACCAAGGTGTGGTTACATGAACCCCAAAAAGCTGTAGCTTTTTTGCACCATTTCACTGTAGAACACTCAATTTTTACCCTCAGAAAAGTCTGAAATCTTGAGTGCCTTATTAGCCGGCAGATATGTGGTGGTGGGGTCACAGAGGAGCACTAACCAGCTGGTCAACTGCCTCGTTCCCGACCAGGGCCTCCCCGACGAACAAGACCAGGTCAGGCATGTTGACTGCAATCAACTTGGCGAGCGCCGTCATCAGGGGGGCGTTGTCCTGCATACGTCCGGCAGTGTCCACCAACACCACATCGAAGCTCTGGCTGCGAGCTTGGGGGGGGGGCAGAGATGAGGATCAGAGGGGGTCAGGAAGACAGCAATATGTGGCAGCATGAGGGCTTGGAAAATGAGCCTATAAATGCAATGCTCTAAGGTTATAGTCCAGTTGCAGATGAACAAAGGTGCATAATGCATACAAGATGCATGCATTTAATATCATAAGTAATTTAATGGAGGGGGGGGGTCATTACAATAGAATTAGTGATAACATACTTTGTACACCAGCATAATGTACAACAGAAAATAATTTCATCGGCATGTACTGCTGACAGAGTTGGTGAGGATGAGTTTGCATTAATTTTCCATTTCTGGAGTCCATTACTTCCTAAAGGACGAATTAACCAAGTTTCAATGGGTGAATAACTTTCACTTAGTCTTCCCTTTAGTTTGTAGACTGAATTAATAGGTACTTTATATGCCCCTCTCGACTGTAAAAAAGATTAAAAAATAACAATATCCACGTGCATTTGATGCTTGGGTTTCTACTTCAGCTCATGAAACAGTGAGCTCAAGTAAGACACGAGACGTGAGGTGCGTTTACCGTATGCGATGGCCTCCATGGCGATGCCGGCGGCATCTTTCCCGTAGCCCTTCTCGTAGAGTTGGACAAAGAGGCGGCCCCCGTGCTTCTCAGGAGGGTGCAGCGAGTTGAGCCGCTGTTGGTGAGTGCGCAGCTGCTCCACCGCGCCCGCGCGGAACGTGTCGCAGGCCGCAATCAGGACCGAGAAGCCATTCTCCATCAGCCAATAGGATATCTAGATATTCAGATGTACAAAGGAACAATGTGTAAAAGTGCATCTCATGGAAGCCTGACAGTCACCTTCCAGTAAAGATGTGCAAGCAGTGGTTTTCTCTCAGTCAGTCATCAGCACAGAGGTGACCACAGCTGATAGAGGGGGGAACATTTGAGCTCACCTTGGCCAGGTTGGTGGACTTGCCCACGCCATTGACCCCGCAGAAGGTGATGACGAAGGGGCGGCGCTGGCTGCGCGCCTCCAGGACGTCCCGCAGGATGTCCACTCGTCGCTTTGGCTGCAGAATCTGGACCAGGGATTCCTGCAAGGCCTGCTTCACAGTGGAGGCCACAGCTGAGGAGAGATGTCCAGAGACAGGCTTCAGCCAAGGCCTCCAGCTATGCTGGGACTTGAATGGGTCGTGGTCCGCGCCCCAGTGTAGCCATAAGTCAGGGCAGATGCCGAGTCCTTCAAGCCGGACACTTAACCCCACATTAGTCTGAGGGGAATGGCACCGGCTAAGTCTAATTAATGTTAAGTCGCTTTGTATAAAATTGTTAGAAAATAAACTATGGTGCGATGTATTGTCAAGCCTACAGTTCCAATGGAGTAACCATAGGCTTCATGCAGGTTTACAGGGGCTTCTACCAAGCCAAAACACAGGTCGGGAGAAAGATCTGCAGTTCCTGCAGGAGTGGTCTTCAAACTGGGTTTAAGGCAACAAGTCCGCTTCAGAAAAGGGTAATACAGATATCCCGCCAAAACTACTTTAACAACTGCCCAGCAAGGTCACCGTATTTGTTCATTTGAAAGAAATGCACACAGTTCACAGAGCACACCTAAAGTAAACCAAAGGGAATCTCAAGCATATTGTCATGTTAGAGTCATATTATTATATTCATGTAATGCATGTTGATTAAAAGCAGGGCTGACAGAAAATGCGCAATGAACAGTGCCAGCCCACCAAGGAAAAAGGAAGTAAATCAATTTTTTGTCGAATTCGATCCGAGACCACAACATACACCTGCTAGGGGTACTTGATTTAGTAGAAGCATGATCTTGATGAAATTCACCCTAGTTACTGAGATTCAGCACATGCAAGTGGATATTCTTTTTGTAGAGCAGAAGCAAAAACAAACTTTTGCATTTTTCTCAAAATGGCAGCTGATGGATTTACCTCCTTTTGCCTTGGTGGGGCAGAGTGCTCTTGCAACATGTAAAGCAAAGTCTAAGTCCTAAACTGACTGGAGCAGGTCCCTACAGTGGACAAGGCAGTTCGTCTGTGTTCAGGGTGGGGGGAGTAAAAGAGAGTAATTGATCATATGAATTTCAAAATGCAAATTCAGAAATGAGAGCTACTCACTGGTGAATGTTCCCATGACTCTGCCTTCCAGTTTTTTGGCCACCGACTCGCAGAGCTGGGAGGAAATGTCAGCTGCTACATTCTTCGCTAAAAAAAGACAAAATTTAAGAGAAGGGCAATATAGCCAATTATTACTTTCAAAAGTGCTTTAGTAAACAGCCTACCACTAGTCATGGGTATAACCCATGATAGGGTATAACCTATGCCTGGGGAAAAACAGTAGTTGCTTAGAAAAATACATCTTTCACTCATTCAACTGACATGTTAGACAGAGGGAGATTTAAAAGGTGACAAAGAATCAAAAACCGTTTTTACGTTGTCTATGTTGAATAATTGTAGTCTACCCGCATTCAAGAACATACAAAAAGTGCTATACATTCTGAACATCTCCGTTTCATAGAAATTCCTCTTTTAAAAATGACCAGAAAACGGGCCAATCTGAACAATGCATACATATGATGTCATATGTATCTCACTGCACCCCCCCACTCTCATTCTGTTTCCTCCCCTTCAAAATAATTTGCATGCACCCGCTCTCCCGCCCCCCACGGAAAGTAAATTGCAGCAGTGTTCGTGAAGTTCAAGGCGAAATGGCGAGTCACGTGCGAGGTGTGCTCTCCCAGGCTGTGGAAGCAATGTGCAAACGTTCCATAACCTTCCAACCGAAAGAAATGCACGAGATGCGTGGCTGCTGTTCATTTTCAATCAGATTCCCACTACATTCAACCACAGACTGTTACTTTGCTCAGCCCATTTCACCAGTTTTACTAACCTGGCTCAATTTCAAGCCGGCTTCTCGCAGCGTTTGGTGCTACGTAGCGGAGCAGTTCCGACTTTGCGTCTACCTCAACAACCAGTACAAACTGTAAGTATCGCGTTGTTGTTAGATTGTTTTTAAAACGTTAAAAATAGACTATATTAGTTTTGCTTGTCTAGCTAATGTCGTATGACGTGATTATCACTCAACAACAGCTTTGAAACGAGATCTGAAATAAATCCGTGAAGATCGTTGTTGCCAATGATCCTGCCAAGCTCACATTAAGACAGTGGGAGGTCGGCATCTGCACCTTTAGTTTGTGAAGATGTTTCGCCTGGTGTGTCAACACCAAAACATGAAAGTAGCAGAGATGCCAAGTTTCACGCATTAGTCGTGGGTCTAGTGCATTTTTTAGGATTATTCGCCGTAGTCCGTAATTATTCAATGAATGCTTATTAATGAGATTCTCATGCAGAATTCAAATCCTTGTGCCTTGAAGTTTCAGTTTCACTTGCGTAAAGGTGAATTTCACCAAAAGTAACATGGAAAGCAATTATGACTTGCTTCGCTTTAGGCAGCAAAGCCAGCAAATCAGCGTCAAGTGCTTGCATTTCAAAATGAGGTTGCCAGTTAAGCCTGAAAGGTCGCCAAATAGGTGCAAAACAACGCGTGCAAAACCCCCCACCCTAACAGCTTTTTGAGAGAGGTTTTTAGGAAGCTTCTGAGGCATTACAGACCCAACCAAAATTTTGTTGTGTACATGTAACTTCACTGAACAAGGATAAATACCCCGTTCAACCATTCTAGGTCACCTTTAAACATCGTTTTGCTCTGTAATCTTTCCCTTCCCAAAGTACCAGAAACCCTCAACTCTTCATAATTACAGTGAAATTTTGTATATCAGAGAAGGGAAACTACAGCAGCAATATAACAGGTGCTAATACATTATTGATTACAGTCATTTTAGAACAAGGGGAAACCAAGCCATTCAATTATAAGCTCAGGGTCATTCTGAAATGCATTGAACTGCTCTGTCATGAAGATACCAGAGACCCCACTAGCCTGGGAGAGAATGCAAGGAGGGCAGGTGTGGTCGTACCAATGAGGTGATCCTTCATCTTTTCCAGAACAGGCCCCATATCCTCCGTAGACAGGCTCTTGGAGCCAACCAGACCCTTTAGCATGCCGAACATGCCACCCAAACCTCCTTTCTTAGAGCTGGGGACAAACAGGGCAAAGTGAGAGAATATCTGTATGGCTTGCCACTTGCGACTATTTGATCATTCCACACTTAGTCCTTATTTCCTTAATCTTTTCTGGAAGTTACGGGTTTAAATCCTGACTCAGCCACTCCATAGAGCAGGGATACTCTTTTCCAGAATGAGCCGGTGTGGGTGCAGGCTTTCATTCTAACCAACGAGTAACACACCTGATTCTACTAATCAACCCTTAAAGCTTTTGCCATAGACCATTGATAAGTAGAATCAGGGGTGAAACTGCATGTTTAGAATGAAAGCCTAAACCCACTGCGGCTCTTTCTGGAAAAGAGGGTATCCCCGTCATAGGGGGATAGATATACTTATGCGCACCCTGTGGGATAATTTGTCCTCTGTATTTCAGAAGTGCTAGATACTCAGCAACCTTCGCTCAGCACCTGGGGACTGACTCCAGTTTTAACGCCAGAGCCTTGATCAGGGGCGCTGGCAGTAGTGTTCCTATAGAGCATGTTTTTTCATTGTGGGGGAAACTGCAGCACCCCGAGGAAGCCCAGGAGAACAAGAGAAGAACATGCAAACTCCCCACAGAGATGTCTCAGCCAATCAGAAGTCGAAACAGGAACTTCCATATTGCAAGTCAACATCACTAACCACTCCTGTGTGACACCTCCATCAAATAAGACGAAACACTAAGAAGAGTGTAATGTGCAATGTAGAGTAGTGCAATGGCATGCAAATGTGAGGGCGGGTATGGGTTTATCAACACAATTGTAAGAGTAGCCTGGTTCTTTGGAGGAGCTCACCTCCCCTTGCTTTGGCTGGTGACCGCTACCTCTTCCTCCTCCTCCTCCCCCTCTTCACTCGACTCGCACTCCACGCCGAGCAGGTCACCCTCCATGGACTCCAGCTGAACCCCCTGAGAGGCAGAAGCACCAGTTCTGAAAAGTCACCTTTCACCTTTGACTTTTCACCTTTAAAACACTGTTAAACACAGAATTTAACCTTGATCTGACACACACCTGCACGTGCACGCACACACACACACGCGAGCACACACACACACACACACACACACACACACACACACCATCTCAGCAGTGGCGTCCTTGCCCAGCTCTACAGCCTGGTGGGTGCCGTTGCCATTCGTTTCACTGTAATCCAGCTTGGTGTTGTGGCCCCAGCTGTTTCCCCACTCCTGCTTTTTCTTCTCTCGGGGTTTCTGAGGCTTAGGGGATTTGCTGTTGCCCGGAGAGGGAAAGAGGAGGGAATAATTAGCCCACATACACCTGGGACTACAGTGGAATAAGACAACAGTACCAAGAGCACAGAGAGGGAGTACAGACATCTGTGCGCACAAAGAACCCAAACCCAGCAGTGATATCGGAGGATGAGGGCTGCATTTCACACCTAACATAACATAATATAACATGAATGGCGAGAACAGGCCGTTCAGCCCAACTAGGCTCGCCAGTTTCTTTATACTATTGTGAAAATATCACTTCAGATACTCAATGACTCAATGGTATCTAGCTTTAAGTCAAGCCTGCTCTTAAACTCCCAAGGTCTTTGCCTCAACAATATGGTCAGGCAAGCTATTCCACATCGAAATTACTCTTGGGTGAAGAAATATTTCCGAATATCAGTGCTAAATTTACCTTTGGTCAACTTCCATTATGACCCCGAGTTCTACTAACAACACTTGGTCGAAGGAATCCTACATAATTCACTTTGTTAATCCCTTTAACATATTTAAAAACCTCAATCAGATCACCCCTTAGTCTCCTTTTCCTAAGACTAAAGGGATTAAGGATCTTCAGCCTCTTCTCATAGCTTTCATCTTTTATTCCCGGAATTAGCTTAGTGGCTCTTCTCTGAACTTTTTCTACAGCCTCTATATCTTTCTTAAATTATGAGAACTGTACACAATATTCCAGATGTGGTCTGACGAATGTGTTGTACAAAAGAAGCATCTCCTCCTTGGATTTGTACCTGGGTTTTTCGCTGGCTCCGCCCCCCATGCGTTTGCGGAAAAACTCCTCTCTCTTCTTCTGCATGATCTCCTCAGGCGTGAGGCCCTGGTTCCCATCCTCCGCCGCCTTCCCTCCCGCGCCCAGCCCGCCTGCCTTGGCCACCTCCCCTGCTGCCGATTCGGCCGCTGGAGCTAACGAGAAAAAGGCGGGTCCTGCCTGTTAAAAACCTGCCTGCGCCTCTATGGACTGACCAACCAAAAGCTGCCCGCGAGTCTTGCAGACCAATCAAGAGGCACCCCCTCTGTTAGTTGAAAAGAATCACAACCTTAACACAAAATCAGAAAATAGCGCGCTGACGCGAGCGGGACCCTTCAGCCTTGCGCTTGCCCTTGTCGTGGTGGCCATATTGATTATCACAGCGGGACAGAAATCGATAGGGAGCTTCCTCTAACCACTCCCAACAAACCATCAGAAAATGAGAGCATTTGGCCAAGGAGTTTTTCAGCTATCGTCCGGAAACGAGAAGTTAACGGACAGACAGACTGACGACGCTCGCCACAACAATACCCCTCCACGACTTTCGTCGGCTGAGGGGTAAAAACTACAGATAAGACTAAATTAGCCTTTGCTGACCAATCTGAGGCACACTTTAGTCTCAGCCAAATAACAGGGAATACAGACATAAGGAGCTACAAGAAGCTACAAGAAATGTGAAAGTATCACAAGATTGAGTGAATGTCACTGATATTTCTGTACCAAAACCTTAATCAGCATTTGCACTCCATCAGTGGGGGAAATGGACACAAAAAATGCAAAAACTGAAGACATGATAAATTTGTGGATGAGGTTTATACCCCAGTGCATCAGGACTGTACAGGTGGATCTAATGAACATGTTCATACTGAATGATACTCAGAACTTTTAGAGGGATAAGCTCCGAGTCATGATTTGAGCTCAAGAACACTATAGCTCTTCACAGATAACTGCAATCTGTTTGAGGATCCTTAAATTGTTCACGAGCATTGATGATGCCAAGATGGGGGTCTTAAACCCTTTCATCCCCACCAGTGCCCAGTTCACTACTATTTCTCCCCATGGCCTTTGTTGACATTCTAACTAAAGTTCCGGCTGTCTGTTCTTATTCCTGATTATTAAAAGAAACATAACAAAAAGAGTGCCATGAGACACTATTGGGAAAAAATGCCAGTCACGCAAGAGTGCCATATGACACTGCTCGGGGTGAAAGGGTTAAGACTGGCTGCTTTAAACTCATTGTGTACTTTACAGCGGATCTCACCTTCTTTTTTGGCATTTTTGTTCTTCTTGCTTCCGCCGTGCTCCTTGCCCTTGTCTCCTCCCTTTGTCTCGATCATGGATTTCACCGTTTTCTGAGACTTTTGGGACTCCTTGAAGGTCTTCATGGAGACAGGACCCCGAGCACGGCTGCTCTCCTCCGCTTCGCTGATACAGACGAAAACGCACAAAGAAACATGAAATACACACATACACACACACACACAATGCACAGATGTATGCATACAAGCATAATATACAAATCCATAAACACACATACACATTTGCGCAAACACACAATACATATGCACTAAATCTGGTTTTAACTGACAATACAACAGATGAACCAAAGCTGCTGAAAGGCATTTGTTAATGTCTAAAATTTGGCATGGAATGTATAGGCACATATAGGTACACTGAAGCAAAGACTAGGCTCTGCAATGCAGTCTATAATGAAGCTCATAGAGGCCACTACTTTAACATTAACCCTTGGAGCGCTGAAATAAATCAATATAAATATAATTATCTTCTGCTGTTGAAAACCTATCATGTGGCAACTTGTTTAAAAGAGCTAGGTTTACAACAGCTTTGATTTTTACATCTTACATCATTGAGCAACAATATAGCTGCATTCAGTGCTCTAAGGGTTAACTGCTGGCATCATTTCTGCCTCCCTCACTCCTGGAGGTGGGTTACATCTGGGGAGGAAGCTTACCGGAGGAGCTTTTGAAACTCATCTCCAAATTCAAAACTGCCGTTGAGCAGTTTTAAGGCACCCTTCTGCTCCAGCTCATTCTTGTAGCGATCCCTGAAGTGCAGCTGCACGTCATCTATTAACTTGTCCACGTACGTCAGCGTTAGGATCTTTTGAAACCCCACCTGCAATATGGAATTAGTACTTTTCATGAGGGAAAAAAAATGGTCATTTTAAAGCATTAAAAATCCTTGCGTAGAGTCTCAATACTGAAGAGAGATTACGCACTCCTGCCAAGTATACGGTTTACGGAAGAAAATGCCACCAATCAGTGTAAATATATAACCTACTGAAAATCTATGAGGGGAACTGAAAAGGGCAGTGTTTAAGTGAATAGCTATGAGCCTTGAGGGTCTTAAATTATTGTGTGGACCAAGGCACCTCCCAAACTGCTCAACAACAGTGCAGGAAGTACACCTATTATGTTTTAAAATATGAGGTCCTTGTGTTTAAAGGAAGAATGTAGTTAAATGTACATCATTTATATTTTTCAAATTTTCATGACGGGTGCCATTAATGGAGTAGACAGTTTTCATCCATTCAAATAGAGTCCAAGGTTACTTACCACAAACACCAGCTCAAACTCATTGTCCAATTTGTACTTCAGGCTCAAGGCGTTATCGGTGAAGGAACTGGATCCACTGCGTTCCTTGAAATATTGAATGAAGATTGAATATTTGCTCTTTAAGAGGGAAACAATATAGATTGACAAATGAAATCAAAAGCATTGAGTTAAACGGGCAACATCACAGGTTGGCAATGCTATTTGTGAAATAGAACATTGAAGCCAGCACTGAACAGCCATTTAAGTACATGCCTGCAAACTAAACAGTCATGAAACACAAGCTAGCAAGCCACCTAATGGGGAGGCAAGGCAGAAACCCTGTAGACTGCCTTTTCCAGGGTAACTAACCAACTAAACACCATGGCTCCAGTCTGATTGGCTTTATCCCCCATTATGCCACCAGGCGTACAGCTAATTATCCATTATGAGCCAGTTCAAAGTCTCCCGTTCCTGACATCACAAGGGCGAGTAACCACCCAGAATAATGAAATCTGATTGACTGCTTGGCTGAAAGTGATCAATTCCTCTTGTGATATCAAGAGGGGAAAAATTTTGAAATGGCTTGTAATATCTAATTGGCTGTGCACCTGGTATCATAATAGGAGACCTTTAAATTTCTCACAATGCTTTGCGGACTGACTGAATATGGCTTTCAGTGCTGGGAAAGAAGGCCATGAATATCTTCACAAATAACCATGAAAAAAAAAATAATTGCACAATCCAGTGGAATATCTTGATTTATCTACATTCATTGAAGTTTTTCATTGGTTCTTTATTGCAAGCTTCTCATCCCAAAAAAAAAAAACCCCGCTATTCAGGGTACCAACAGAACTTTGTTTAAAAAGAAATTTGTCAGCAACAGTGCAGTTTATTTCCATATCCCACTTTCTTTTGTGAAAATTAAAATCTGCAGTGAATTTTGTGAAGTTCACCCCTCCTCTGGCATCAGTGCAGGACTACAAGCCTCAGTTGCTGTGGTACCGAACAGAGCATATTTCCTTCGCGTAATCCTCTAATGTGCCTCTTGTTGCTCTGGCCTGGAGGGCCACTACCTTGTCAAGGTTACTCAAATACTACAGGTAGGGCCAAAGGAAAGGGAATTAGGATTGTGCATGAGAGGTCAATACATGCATTGAATTGGACCGCAGTGTACGCTAGCATGTTTAACCATACATCAAGGACCAAAAGAGCACCAGCCTCATGTCATCTGACATGCTAAAATTCAGTACACACAAAATTTAGAGACTTCAAATCTTTAGAAAAACTTCATAGCAATCATTTCTCCACTTTTATAAAAATTTAACTTCCAGATTTGTACACCAAATGCAAGCACTGCAGTAGCCACATTTCTGGTAAGACTTTTATGGTACTATACAGCAAACTGGTAATGATATTACGCATAATAGATTCAATTTCAAAAGCAAGGTTAGTCAATACTGTAATACTCAACAACTTCAGCTGTCATCATGATGCCGCCTTTCAATCATATCCCCCCCCCAGTTTCTTTTTTGGCCGGTGCTCACCATTGCTGATTGAGCCCAAGCCATAGAATGCTGACTGCAGTTTACTTAATGGTCACTGGTGTCAGTGATGACAAATAATTTCTGAAAGTTGCACATAGCACCTTTAGGAGTTTGGACAGGTGCGAATGCTGGATGCAGGATCGTGCGCATGTCAGAGGATCTATTCCAATTGTACGCTTGGCACATGTAAATGCGTGCAACCATCAAATCACTTTATATAGAGTTCATGTAAACCATTCATTCGGAGTCAGTCAAAATGATTTCATTCTGCTGGTCAGCCATTCCAGGGCTCGACATTCCCTTTAATCCGATGGCCCGGCGACGTTTTTTAGGCCTTTCGGGCCGGTATGGACCACCACACTTTGCATTTCACTGGTCCGGTTGGGCCACTAACAAATAAAATCGCTTTCAAAAAGATTTATTCATCTTACTGCGGTATAAACACACAAAATGCACCACAAACTTGATATTAATTCGTCCATCTCAGCTCAAGAAATTAAAATGGGGTTAGGATTATTCCACATAAGATCTTGCACGCACAATATGTATGTGCTGATCTATCATGACATGCATAAAATACCTTAGCTGACTTAGACGCAGGCCACACAACCCCTGGGAAAGTGTGCATAATTACAAAAAGTAGTGATTTGCAGCACCACCTATGGGCTGCGCCCTAAGTCAGCTGCCAAAATTTTCACATTTTTGGAGAGTTCATACCTGATAGACTTGCACAAATGGAAATCAATTTGGCTCACTTAGGGCGCACAGAAATACAAGCATTCAAAAACCTAATTATAGTGATTTTGCCATTTTGGCCGATTTTGACCCCGATATTCCAGGACCCCCTAAAAAAAAAAAAAAAAAAAAAAAAAAAGCAGACCTTATTAAGGATAGAAAATGTGATTTGTTAGTTTCTAACATATATCTATCAATAATAATAATAATAAAAAAAAAAAAAATTCGGACAAATCCGAAGGGGTCACGAATCACCCCCTAATAGAAATCTGCCTGACTCTTATAAAAACTGGCTCTTAAAGGCTTGGTTGAGCGAGTGAATATAGCCAGCTAGGATTAGAATTAGGAAATGTCTATTTAACTGTCCGACGGATCCCGATCTTTTCTGCCACTTTACAGTCTCTTCCGTTTTACATGCGCAATTGGCACAGTTAAAAATAATCACGGAAACTAGGTAGCTAATATACTTCGGAGATACTGATATTGCAAATTGATAATTTCGCTGGCGTCAAATTAGCCACAAGTAATTGGACTAATATCTTCACGAGAAGCATCAGACATTATTGCACAACACTTCCTATCAGATATAAAATACTGGATTGTCATTGGCTATAAAGTTAGATTGGTTACTGGAATTGACATTCATATTGTGACTTAACAGCCCGGTAGCTTGATTACTGGCAGCGCCTATTGTAGGCTACGCTGTAAATTCATGCCAATTGCCTTACTTATATTGACTAGCAAGAAGCATGTCGCACGCAGATGAAAAATTTCAAATGACAGTAAAATGATCCAATCATATTTCCCCTATGAATTGGAGGGCTTTGTTATCGCTAATATTATGACAAGTTCCGCCCGCTGTCCCCCAGGCGAATCTCAAGCTAGCGGAAAAAAAATCGGCGGTCAACCACCTAGCGAGCTAGCCTGAGTTGTCGGTTCGTGATAGATGTGAATATCGTTTCGAGTTTATTAAGCACGTTTTCCAGATTAATATTCAATGAGAAGTTGAAGTTGATCAGCTTGGGAAAACCTTTACCAGACCTTAATTTGATGCAAAAAACCAAGGCTTTTGAGAGGCATTTCAACACCAGCAATTATGTGCGATACCCATGGATGTTGGAGGGAAATCTGCATTGCAGGGATTGGGTCCTGGACCAAAGATGGACTTTCTGAGCGGGTAAAAAAGGCAGTTAAATGATCATGAAACGGTAAGCTATTTTTCAAGGGCGCTGTGCTAAGTGATTTTTGTATTTTTGCCGTAGGTGCCAGTGTTTTGTGTATAAAATTTATTTGGAAAAACATTATGCGGCATGACTGTGCCGAGATGGTGAAATAGATTAACCGGTAATACAGCACGATGCTTTTACCCAAATTAAGTTTACTGGGGAAACGGAATTAAACTTTTAGCGTCTGAAATAATTTTTGCGACCTCACGGATGCATAAGAACACAGCGTTTATTATTCATTAATTGGATCCTCCTGACTGATCCTGGCGTATCTGGGGATTTTAGCGTTTTACAAGTAGTTAAAAAAAAAAAAATCCGCGTATATTCATTTTCTCTCGCTAAAGGACGGTGTGAGAACAGTATTAGGCACGTAAAGCCAGCAGAGACCTTTCAGCCAGTACGACAGTACTTGGACGTATTTTCCTAATAAACCTCTCTGATTAGTCTTTCTTGCCTCGGTGCACTGAAGGTAAAACTGGGCATACTACACTGCCGTCTCGTTATACTAATGTTGCGCTGTGACAAACTGCCCAAAGTGAAGAATTATTCGGGGCTAAAGAAAAAAAAAAAATACTCGGAGCTACGTACATCTTCGAATACTCTGGGCAGACGACGCCACTGTTTTATACCCATCAGTGATGGATTAAGTTCGTCAATGACGGCAGTGACGAGCGCCAGCGGGAGCTCTGCATTAGCCCATGTAATAATGCGTTCGCAATAAAACGGGCCGGCGAATTTGGAGTGTGGCCAGTGGATATTTAAATTTTCTGGCCCGGTGGGCAAGTGCCTTTTTTCCGGAATGTCGAGCCCTGCATTCCATGTAAATAGATACATCATGATAAAAGAATAAAATTGTAACTGTGCCCTGTATTGTTAGTTGTTGAGGAGGGGGCATCTAAATGAAAAAGCTCAAATACTACAAAGTTACCTTTACTAGTTAGCAGAGAGCACACATTGAACAATTCATGATTTTTGGTTCCCCCGAAAGACAAAAGAGGGCACTTTGAGACAATGGAAAATTCCACTACAAGTATTACATCACCCATTCTCTCTGCAAAGTTATAAAATAGGACCAAGGGCCCTGTAGCTTACCGGCAAGCAGTCTTACAGCGATGATACAAGTTATGAAAATTTCATGTGAAGTTTGACATTTAGATCAATGAAAATCAATGACAAGGTCACTAAATAAAAGTTCACAAACATTTATAAGACCTTCTGTAATACTATCCTAAGCTCTGAAGCAGTTTTGGTGATACAAGTCATTAAAATGTGTCAATTTGTATTCAATGTCAATTGTGAACTTTAAAGGTCACAGAATGTCAAGTTGTGGTCAGCAAATGGACTTCATATATGACTTTCTAAATGTCTCTATACAAACCTTGGCTCAATCTGTGACCATTTTGGTAATACAAGTTATTGTAATTTCACTGTGGAGTTTGATCTCAAAGGTCACTGACAGTCAAGTTGAATGTTACCAAATGAAAGTTCATGTGACTTCCTAGATGTCAGTAACACAAACTTAGGCTCCATCTGTGACCGTTTTAGTGATACAAGTCATTGAATTTTCACTAGTTCACATTTGACCTTTGAAGGTCAATACGAAGGTCACCAAATGAAAGTTCATACATAACTTCCTATACCTCTCCAAAACAAACCTACACTCAATCTGTAACAATTTTGCTGATATAAGTCATTGAGATTTCACTGTATAGTTTCGCCGTTCAAGGTCACCGAAGGTCAAATTCAAGGTCACCCAATGAAACTTCATACATGACTTCCTATAAGGCCACAATACAAACCTAAGCTCTATCTGTAATAGTTTTGGTCATAGAAGTCATTGAAATTTCACCATGTGAAGTTTGACCTTCGAAGGTCACCGAAGGTCAAGTTCAAGGCCACCAAATGAACGTTCATGTATGACTTCCTTTACATCTCCAAAACAAACCGAAACTATCTGTAACCATTTTGCTGATATAAGTCATTGAAATTTCACTGTGAAGTTTAGGCATTCAAGGTCACTGAAGGTCAAGTTCAATGGCACCAAATGAAACTTCATACATGACTTCCTATATGCCCGCAATACAAACCTAAGCTCCATCTGTAATAGTTTTGGTGATAGAAGTCATTGAAATTTCACTATGTGAAGTTTGACCTTCGAAGGTCGCTGAAGGTCAAGTTCAAGGCCACCAAATGAAAGTTCATACATGACTTCCTATAAATGTTCAATGCACATATGTTCCCAATCTTCAATATTTTCAAGATTAGAAACCTTTGAAAATTGTAATATTTTGCTTGACCTCAAGTTTGATCTTTCAAGGTCATCTGAGGTCAACTTTAACACAGCCAAAATATAGGTCATGTATTACTTCCTATATGTCAGTGGTACAAACTTAATCTCTATCTGCAACCATTTAACTTCCACAGGCAATTTGGCCCATTCTCCATAAAACCCAATGTTAAAGTACAGCGCCCCCACTAGACCCACTTCCGTCGATTCAATCAAAATGGCACTCGCACTGTACATAAAGTGTATCAAGGTGAGTTGATTGCCAGATTTAGAAAAAAAAAGTTCAGTTTTTGAGAAAATTTTTTGAAATTTCAAGTCATATCTTTTAACATTGTTAATATTTTCCTGACCTCGAGTTTGACCTTTCAAAGTCATCTGAGGTCAACTTTAACATAGCAAATGTATAGGTCATATATGACTTCCTATGTGTCGATAATACAAACTTAATCTCTATCTGCAACCATTTGGCCTCCACAGGCCATCTTGCATATTCATAAAGTACAGCGCCCCCAATAAACCCACTTCCGTCGATTCAATCAAAATGGCGCTCGCACTGTATATTGATGGTACCAAGGTAAGTTTATTGCCCGATTTAGAAAAAAATTTATCGCGCAGTTTCTGAGAAATAATTTTTTAAAATTTCTCAGTCCTATCTTTGACATTGGAGCCAAAATTTCAAGGGCCCATAAAACGGGCAAAAATGATTCAATCAAAAATCCGAGAAAAATGTCTGGAGATATGGTCTAGTAGTATGTCATTGCAAATTTACACGAAAATTCATCGGGCCAAAAAAAAGATTAAAAAAATGTTCCGGACGATGCAAGCCACACCTCGACAATAGCTTACCGGCCCTATCGTCCGGTAAGCTAAAAATAGCTCATACCTCAAGCATGAAGGAGCAAACAATGTGCCTCTCATCTCTACCGAAATTTTAGATTTCAACACTTGAAAAGTACCTCGGCAAGTGTCACGCAAGTCACAAAAGTAAGTATCAAAGTTCATGTCTACACTTAGAAAAAGCAGGTTGCAGTATGTTGGTAACCTCACAGTATAAAAGCTCAAAAGTACTGAAGATCTCATGCAAGTCATTAGCCTGGGTGGGAAAAACTACCTCTTAAATGTCAGGCGAGTCACACTACTTCATGAGTCCTTTTGATGGAGCTTAAGGCAATATTTCTTCATTTCATTATTTGTTTTATGTTTTCATATGAAATCAAAATGATCTTCATCAAAATGCCTAAATTTGTCTTGTCACACTTTCCTGTGAATCAATGAAGTGCCATGCAGACGGTGGCCTATACAGGATGGGCCAAAAAAGTGTCCCTGCCTCTTTGCCGGGGACCAGTTTGTATGATGTACAAGTCTGTCACATCATGAACGGTAGCGGTGAAGGTGAAAAATCACAATATGCACAATTGTCTGGGAAGTGGGACACTTACAAGATTTGCGTTAAATGGTTGGATAATAAGCATAAAATCGGGATTGAACGGCTGCGATCATGATCGACCGGCTGTGGTCACAGGGAAAGTCTTCTTTGTGAATTGGACATACCAGCCTCGTTATTTACTAGTCAGTTGCATTTTATAACTTGGTTCCCTTTGGCTTTGAACATTTTGAAGGCCTTTCAGGGTCACTTTTTTGGCCCACATGTAGAATGGAAAACTTTTTCCTAACATGTGAAGATGAATCAAGGCTGTTTTGGACGGATACATGCATTTCTCATTCTCAGTTTTTCAATGTAATTCTTGTTAGTTGTGATTCAGTACTTATTCAAATAATCCCAAATGGATTTCAAGACTGTTATAGTGAAGGGATTGTGACACAAAGGACTTCTATATACAGCCATTCAATTTTAAACATGTTGTGGAAAGGCATGAGATGTGTAGGCTGCTACAGGCATGACGTGTACCACCCTGCATGCCCTTGTTTTAACAAAGTCATTCTTTTTGTTTTGTTCCACCTCACTGGTGTAAAAGTTTCACTAGTTTATGTTTTAAGTAAGCAAATTGCGTCAATAAATGACCAATGAATAGTAATCTCCGTTATAGTTTGATGTTTTGGGTGTGCGATTCAACCATATCAAGTTTTTACTTGAAACTATTAAAGTTATTTCTACTGCGTCACGCGAGTCACGTTTGCCTGTCACGCGAGTCACATATTCACACCCCTGACTGTGACACTATGACCAATTCAGCTGGAATAAGTTAATCATATGATACGAGGGTCTATTAGGTTCCAACATCAAAACAAACAGTTGAGATATAGGAAGTGACTTTCTACGAAACTGGGCAATACTGAGCAGGAGTGATAACTTGAAAAGTAGTCAGTCGCGAGAGTCACTTTTTCTCACCAACTATCCATCTACAACAGACCAACTTTCTTCATATCAAATATATTAGAGGACTTATGAACTTTTTTTTTTTTTTTTTAAATATACAAGGCATTGTTAGGCAAGGTGCCTGGATATATCGCCAATTTGCTTCATTTTAGAGGTGGGGAGTACCATCTTTGTGCTCTTGATTATTTGGTTTTAAACATCCCGAGGGTTCATAGTGAACTTGGGTAAAATTGCTTTCAGGTATTATGCACAACAGAAATTGAATAGGCTTCAACAAGTGCTAAAATTGGAAAAACTCATTTCGTTTGATTGTTTTAAATGTCTGTTATTGGATGCCATGAAGCTGGAATGTACATGTGTACTGCAGTACCTTTGTCTGTTTTTTTCAAATTTATTATTGTAGGACATGTTTTACTATATTCACAACTAGGCTCCATTGCAAAGGAGAGCTTGCTCTCAATCGGACTCCCAGTATGAATAAATAAAATAATAACTAAATAAATTAATAAAATATTCCATGTTCATCAATTCTTGCCACCATCTCAGAAACTCACAAGCTGACTTATCTGAAAATCTAGTAAAAATATCACGCAAGTCATAATGGAATAGCTGTAGTGACGTATATCCATTTGATGGTTTTAATACCTTCCAAGAGGCAGGTGACACGTGGTGAGAGCAGTTACATTGTTATGATTTGGTAAACAAATCAAAAAGTCCCATCTTAACAGAGCATTTAAAAACTAGTGAAACTTTGCATATGAAAAAGTAAAAAAATGACAAGCATTCAAGGTAGTTTCTGTGGTTTCTTCCCCCATTGGATGAGTAACTCTGTATGGTACTTTTGAGACAAACCAATGCAAAGCATACTTGTCAACTACACATTAACTCAAGCTCAGTGGTTCCCAAACTCGGTCCCAGGGAGCCCCCCCATTTACGCTGCTTATTGTTCTGACCAGAGTTGTAATCGGAAAATTTTAAACTGCTAATTTGTATTAATTAGGTGCATTTCATGTTTAAAGCAATAATTTACCCTTTGAAGCCACTTTTTGACAAAAATATCCATCCATTGCATGAAATCACAAGACCCTTGAATGTAATGTGTTTATTATTTTAATATATAGCATGGAATTTCAGGAAAACAACATTTTTAAACAGGTCAATTTAGGACAATTAGATGATCTGTAAGTTCCAAATTCCATTGATAAACACAACTGTTTTGAGCCATTCAAAAATGATTTGCTTAAACTTAACATAAACATGACAAAAATAGTAGGCACCTAGATGCAACTCCAGTTTTATAAATACGTGTGGCTCTATAATGGGCTCTGCCATTGGCTTACAATCTCAAGGCTTCTCCTTGGCATCTGAGAAAAGACTGATATACTCATCAACCAATCAGGGGTTAGTATACGCCCAGCACCCTCTTGCAATAAAGCACTCTTCTGTTTCGCCTCCTTTTGAAATACCGCAACAAAGAACTTAAGCAAGCTAGGCTTAGGGGGCAACACATGCACTCACAGAACTGGAGTTATATCCAGGTAACTACCATTTCTATGTCATAGTGCTCTACCCTTTAATGGGCTTTGCCACTAGTTTACACCTATGGTGAGGACAATTAAGGATGAACTCCCACCTGGGCTTAAATGGACATTAGTCCAAACCCAGCCACAACCAAGATAAAACAGAAGCCCAGCAGTCAAAGACTGCCAACCTAAGGGTCTCGCAGTGGACTGCAAAAATGCCAGCAAGAGCTGGATGTTATCAAAAAACACTCCCGTCTGATCCAGACGAGGTTCCCTAAATCAGTGCACCAAGCACTGAAAGAGACACAGACAGAGGTTAGTGGCTCAACCTAGTATTGCTTACTCACAGAGAAGAAAACTGCTGTACGAGAGTAGCTGATACTGATTTAAGGTCCTGAGTAATGTTATTGTGTTTTAATGAATTGTGGAGAGAGGTCTCGATGCGCAGGAACTGCTTTTGTTTTTAATTTAATCGTTTTGAAGTGACATACAAGTCCGCCTGGGCTGGGTTCCAATTTTTCTATGATAATTTGGTCTGTTTTAAAATTTCTGTAATGGAACATGTCACTGATAATAAATAAAATAAAATATACATATACATACATACACAGAGGCTGGGGAGCCCGAGGGGTCCGCTCATAAAGAAAAGACCGACTAAACGGGGCCTCAGGCATCGCCATTCCATTGTATCCACTTCAAGAAATACACACTTTGCAGGGTTGCGAGCTAGTTCGCCAGGGACATGGCCCACATGCCGTGGTGTTATGGTTGCCATTTTGTGACTAGGAAGCTTTGCACACAGCTTTCACTCCTGCCGTGACACGCAAACATGGAAAAACAGCTTTACTGGCAGATGCTAGCAATGCTACCAAGGCTAATAGAGCTAACAGTGTTAGCATTGGGTGCCAGAGGGGTTAGAAGCATAGAGAGGAACTGGAGGCTGGGTGCTACACTTCCACAACATTGCCAGCCCAATCGTGCGTCAGAATAGCCTTATCCACGGTAACCACTGTATGAGCGGCGCCCCTCCCTTGCACATAGCCGACCCAGGTCATGCGCAGTGAGGAATTGCAGCGGTCAGGTAGCTAGCCATTTCGTTAATACTGATGGGCCCAGCTCATGGTGTGGAGGGAGAGGAAGAATGGGTTTTGTGCACTGCCTTCCCCTAATTCACCTCACAGGAGGAGGAAGAGGAATGTCCCTTCCAACCCAGCTGGGGCCCTCTCATGTTTAACAGTGCTAAAGCCTGAAGCAACCCGTGCGCCAAAGTACGGTGCAGCGGAAAAACTTTGGATGCCACTCAAAATTATGCCCTTCCAATATTGCTTGTACTGTCGCCACCAGAGGCAGTGATGAACAGGTCAGACACCATTTTGGGACAGACGACACAAAAACGAAGCCTCCCGCAAGTCTGGGCCCGCATCTTGCCGATGGCCGAGTCAAAAAGCCCGGGCAAGTCATCCAACGGAAGTGATGGGCGGATGGCTGGTCATCACCTTGAAGAGGGATGCAGCGTCATCATCCTCAGAAGATACGCTACTACGCTACTTATTTACTTCTACATAGTCAAACAATGGCTTGGTCCGAGTCATCTTTCCCTCTGCCTCCTGCACTGGGCAAGGATGGAGGGGGCGAACAGAATCAGGAAAGTGCAGCCGCCGTCAGCGCTCCTCCCGTGGAGCACAAGGCAGGCAATGCAAGAGGAATCTGCCAACAGGAATAATGAAAAATTCTTCTGTGACGGGGAATAGTGAACCAAGTTTGCAGGTGATGAGCCATTCTAAAGGCGGCGGAGTGAAAAACGGAGGCGAACGGTGCTTTATAGGGGAAGGGTCCTGCGAGGATGCGACCCCTCTGAATGGGTGGCGAGTACATTGATCCTTTCTCAGGTGCTGAGGTTGAGCCTTGTGAGGGTAAACCAATAGCAAAGCCCGTTAAAGGGTGGGGTGCAACAACACGGAGAAGATTTGACTTATTTGCTTACAGAATAAATGCTTACTAAATGGTTTGTGACCATCTGCACATGGCTTCCCATATTATAAACACACTGATGTCATTTGGTTGGCATTATTTTCCTCCTTAAATGCAACTGTTTCTGATATACCACAGTGCCGACAGTGAATTTTTATTCTTCATGGCATGCATGGATATTATTGCCAACATGCGGCTTGAGAGAGTAAACAACAGTTCAAAACAAGAAATTTACCCAAATAATTTGTCAATAGCTTCACAAAATCCTCAGCTTGCAATCGCTGTAACAAAACCAGCATATGCAGGGGGGGGGGGCCCAGGACCGAGTTCGGGAAGCAATCACTGCACTAGCTAGCAGGTATTATAACGTTAGCCAATTCAGAGCTAACTAGCTAACTGACGCAGTATGTGTCGATCAACAAAAGTAATCAAATGCCATCAATCGCAAACGAGCAAAAGTAAATCGCAGTTTGTCCATTTGGTAGGGTAACTAATCGAAATCGATTCTTTAAGGTGAATCCATGTTAGCTAGCTAAGGAGCAAAAGTAGATGCCGGTTCATGTGCAACACGGCTGCATCATGGCTAGCCTCGTTACTTCTTGTCCAGCGTGCCGCATACATGAGCAAGAGCCAGTCCGCAGCCACACAATCGCCGAGAGGCATCACTCACTTCTGTGATCACTGTGAGGTCCTACCTGTAGGATCACGGAGCGGATAAGCGCGTTGACGGGCCCTGCGAAGGACTCCGTAACTCCTGCTCCATGAAAGCACCACAGCACGATACCCCCCTTGCTGAAGATGGCGAAGAAATCCAGCATTTTGCCACTACGAAGTCAAGTGTACGTATAATTAAGACAACAGTCAACAGCAAAATAGCAACTAAACTATACAAGCAAGACACAGTGAGTAAGTATCAAGAGAACAGACCTGTAAACTTGCTACCTCCTTCTGAGGGAATTAAATCAGGCTGTATTGGATTAAGGAAGGCTCTCCGCCAGTTATCCTCAACTCTCTGTTTTCGACACGTCAGATGCAGGACTGGGAAATGACGCTTACTTCCGCAAAAAGTACACTCTTGTCATGTGATAAGGGAGTGGGGGTGTCGCTTGTATTAAGTGTAAACCATGGTGTATGCACTCTGTGGACGCTCGCATTTGTAATTGTGTACGATGAAATTTGCTTAATGAAGTTCTTTAAAAATCTGTGGAGGCGTAAATACATGGTTCTGCACGCATGCAGTTCCATCTGCAGAGCTTACACCAATCAACCATAACATTATGACCTCTCACAGGGTAGGACAATAACGTTGATTATCTGGTTACAGGTGCAACTGTCTGTGGGTGAGATATATCAGGCACCAAGTTAATATTTTGTCCTGGAAGCTGATGTGCTGGAAGCAAGAAAAATGGGCAAGTGTAAGGATGGGACTGATTTTGACAAGGACCTAATTGTGATGGCTTCATGACTGGGTCAGAGCATCTCCAAAACCCAGCTCTTGTGGAGTGTTCCCAGTCTGCAGTGGTCAGTACCTATGAAAAAATGGCCCAAGGAAAGATAACCGGTGAATCGGTGATGGGTTCATGGGTGGCCAAGGCTCACTGATGCACGTGGGGTGAGAAGGCAGGCCCGCGTGGTGCAACGCAACAGAAGAGCTACAGTAGCTCAAATTGCTGAACAAGTTCATGCTGGTTTTGATAGAAAGGTGTCAGATCACACATCGCATCGCAGTTTGTTGTGTTTGGGGCTGCATAGCCACATGCCGGTCAGGGTGCCCATGCTGACCCCCATCTACCGCCGAAAGGGCCTACGATGGGTACGTGCACATCAGAATTGGACCATGGAGCAACGGAACAAGGTGGTCTGATCTGATGAACCTGGGGAAGACATGTCATCAGGATTCCCTGTGGGAAGAAGGCAAGCCAGCAGAGGCGGTGTGATCCTTTGGGCAATGTTCTGCTGGAAAACCTTGGGTCCTGCCGTTCATGTGGATAGTACTGTGACATGTACCACCTACCTAAATATTGTTGCAGACTAAGTTGACCCCTTCATGGAAACGGTGTTTCCTAATGACAGTGGCCTCTTTTAGTGGGATCATGCACCCTGCCACACTGCGAAAATGGTTCAGGATTGGCTTGAGGAACACAACGAGTTCAAGGCGTTGACTTGGCTTCCAAATTCCCCAGGTCTCCATGCAATTGAACATCTGTGGGATGTGTTAGAGAAACAAATCTGATCCACAGAGGCCCCACCTCACAACTTACAGGCCTTAACCCTTTCACCGCCATGGGCAACTATAGTTTCCCAATGATGTAAGATATCAAAGTCAGATGCTGCTGAAACCCTATCATGTGGCAACTTGTTTAAAAGAGCTCCCACGGGGAGCTCTTTTAAACAAGTTGCCACATGATAGGTTTTCAACAGCTCAGGATAGCTACAATTTTAATTCCTTGAAAATGTATTCGGCGCTCAAAGGGTTAAAGGATCAGCTACCAGATCCCACAGCACACCTTCAGAGGTCAAGTGCAGTCCATGCCTCAACGGGTCAGGGCTGTTATGGCAGCAAAAGGGAGACCTACGCGATAATAGGCATGTGGTCATAATGTTATGGCTGAGCGGTGTATATTACCTGCTCGAGAGCCTCATTTATAAATGGGAAGTACCCACCAAGAAGATAGGTATGCCCTTTTCTTGGAGGCTTTTTGATTGATAATCGTGAACTTGACATTAAAAAGATGAAAAATGAATAAGCTCATGCACATATGCAATATTTCAAGTTGATCTTGATTACTTGGCAGCAGCATCCAGGCTAGTGTACAATACCTAGGTTCTATAAATTGGGATTTAAAAAAAAAAAAATTGTTTCATAAAGCAGCATGGAATCCACGAGCATCTTTCGTAAATAAAGCCCCCAGGGCCTCATTTATAAACGTTACTGTCACAACCCTTCTGTATCCTTAATTGAGCAGTCGACTTGCAAAACCTGCGAAGTCGAGTTTTGAAAATAAATGAGTTATCTCCCTTAGCCTCTCTTTCAGGCACCTGTGCATGTCGCACTGATAGCTCCTCTTTCAAAACCTACTAAATCATGTTTTAAATTGTAACGGAAAAGCTAAACTCTGTCAAAACCCGCCAAGTCAAGGAGGAAAACTCTGTCAACTCTGTCTTTCATTCGCTAGAAGGAACCAATCACAGACAAGCTTTTATAGCCTGTTCAGCTTTTACTTTCTCTAACTCTAACTGGTTTGGGCAGTTCAGAAAAGTGTGATGATAGTGAAACCATAAAAGGCAGATTTGAACCCATGGACTCATGTTTATGCTGTCATTGTCATTGCAGCTATTCAACCACCATGCTGTTTGTAGCATTGAGTTGCATGTAGAGTGGGTCCTGAGTCAAATACCTTCACCTATTGAGCAACAGGGCTGGTTTAATCACTGTGAAAACCTGGTAAATTTCCACTCCATTTTCAAAACCTGCTAAGTCAAAACTTTGTGTTGCAAAATCAAAGTCATTTCTTAAAAAAATAATGAATTGCCTCATGGATTATGTCTGCAAGGCTGATAGTTCAGTATAGTGAAAATTGGTATCTATGGAAGATAATTTCTAAAAATCTGATTTTTCAAAAAAAATGGACCAACTTGACCTAGAAGGCTTTGCAAGTGGACTCCTCAATTGTCCCCTACCCCTCCCCAGCAACCTGCTAGTTTAGAAGTGTTGTTTCCTTAATTAGGTTCAGGGTCTTGCGTGCCTCCTCCCAGCCAGGTGTGATCCACTTTGTGCCTTGTTTCCTTGTGTTTCTGTGGTGTACATAAGCCTTATTTCTGTCCAGCAGAGTGGCAAGAATGTCACTTGATATGCCTTTATGCAACCAGTCAGTTTATGTCTTCCAGTTAAGAAGCTTATCCCGTCTTTGGCAATTATTGTAACTTTTATGATAGTGAAATCTGTAATTACCATTCAGACCTTTATTAATAGGAACAAACCCCTTAGTCTTATTATCACTCTTAGGGATTGGGACTGTGTTCCTGTTAACCTGCCTTTCGAGTCTGTTCCTCTGGCCACTTTATTATGAACACCACCCAAACCTTCATTGGTCATCTGAACTGGGATTGTGTTCCACCTAAGCTGGACTGCCTACTTCCTGTTATGGGCTTGGGTCCTTCTCCTGTTATTACATTCCGATCAATAAATGCCCTCATGGGATTGTACTCTGAATCTGCGTTTAGTTCCTTGTCTGGATCATAATACGCTACAAAGTCACGGAAAAGACGCATACGCTTCTTTCTTCGCAGAATATATATATATATATATATATATATATAAACATTGATAAATTGAAAAACATGAAAAATAACAATCTTGTGCACGTATGCGAAGTTCCTAGGTGATCCTGATTAATTAAAAACAGCGTCCAGCTCAGTTTATTATACCCACAGTTTTATAAATCAAGATATTCTTTTCTTTTTTGAGCATAAGCAGCATAAGTATGGACTCCAGGCACATTTTTATTCATAATGCCCCTGGGGTTTTCTATTCTGCCTCCCAGTCTGCTGTAGTTTAGCGTTATTGAACTTAATGCACTTCTGCTTTTGTTTGGACACTTACTGTATACTTGACCTTCAATGGAAAATTACCAATTATTGCTCAACATTCACACCACTAACGTGTTTTACAGTTTAAACCAGCCCATAAATAGGGCTATCCTCTAAATCACCCTAAGAATATGATGACTTCGAAATGGCAATCTCGCCGACTCCATGAGTAGCCGCTTGCCTGCGCCCGTATTTTCCTAGGAAGAGGCTATTCGCTCCGCAGCGCTTCGGCGCGAAAGTTCAAAGAGTGGGGCGGATTATAACATGAAATCTCTTATTGGCCCAAGTGCGGGGAAAATAGCGGTAGTGCTTCCCTTATCTGTCCCGCCGCGGTGCGAATAGCAGGACTGCTTCCCTTGTCGGCCCCGCTGCGGGGCAGATAGCCGATCTCTTTCCCCTAATTCTCCCTGCTGAGGGGCCACTTCAATTTTTTCCTATGTTCAGTGATCTTTGTCCGTGAAAACATTATGATGAATGGGTTGCTTACTTGTTTTAATACTTGTAGTCAAAACCAATTTTAGATGGGAGTTCCTCCATCAGAGAGAACACATTGTGAGCACTTCCTGGTGCAATATTCCGTATCATGTTCCGCTATCTATTTTTGATATCTGGAAGAAAAAAAAAAAGAACAACTAACAAAATCAATCATAACGTTCACCACAACCCTTTTAAAAATGAAAAGTTCAGCTAAATACCGAAGTACTTAATTTCCAAGCAGATGGTAAGTATAATCATTCCTATGGATTTGAAACTTAGATGCAAAGCGAGGTTGCTCAAAGCTACACCGCTTGGTTAAAATACCACTATGACTGGAAGTGATACGATTAGCAAGAAGATGACGAGTTCATTTGCATGATGCCACTAAACCCCCAAGCCTGAGAATTTGCGAAGTGCAACAAAAAACGCAGTACTTCTTGGTCTCACGGAGGTAAGATACAATTTATCTCAAGTCAAAATTTATTTTGCGCCGCATTGATTGAAAGCATTGCAAGTTGGTTAATATAATTTCAGCTACATGTAATGTATAGACCTTGTTTGGCTATTCTAACTCGGGCGAAAATATTTAGGCTCCTTTATTTTTCAGTTTTGCAATCGGTGATCACTTTTAATACCTAAAAATATCGGCTCATGAACAGTTTTCATCATGTATTTCAGCAAATAAGGTAGCCTGCTTATTTATTTTTTGCGATTTTACTTTGTTTGACGAAAGCAGTCAGAAGTTTTGTCTTCTTTTTTTTTTTTACTTTTTTTCTTCCTAAAGAACCATTTTTGAGCGCATTTACCGACTTAACATTCATTCGTGGATTTTGAAATCGTTCTAATACGACGACAACGACTACTACCATTACCTGTACCACTACTGATGATGATGATGATGATGATCATCATCAACATCATCATCACCATCAGTATCAACATCATCTCTTTTCCTTAGTTCCCACGGCTTGTTTTGCTAATTTGGAGAAATATACTTTCTACTGTCAAAAAGCAATGACGGTAGACACTCAAGACTTGCGTTGATTTCCCTTTTATTATGTTTATAGCCTATGTATTTCATTTCAGCCTCAGTACCTGATTAAGCGGATCGTGTGAACACACCACGCCTGCTAAGATGACTGGTGCGTAATCAATGCAAGTTCCCGCTATTATTTATTTTATTGATTATTATTATTTATTTTTTGCAAAGCGATAAGTGTTCTTCGAGTTTCCTGGATGTCAATTAAATTGGGTGAAGTCAGGTAATTTGGGACATCAGGTAACATAGGACAAATAAGGTTTCCCATCTTGGACTCCACAATAGTTGCCGCCTATCACCCAATATGTTATTGCTCTGTTGCTGCAAACCTTTACATGAAAATAAATAAGTTTTATTTATCTGAGCAAAGATTTTCAAAAATATCACTGAAGAAAGATTCTGAACTTGCAAGGCAAGCCATGAGGCATATTGATTTGCTCTTTTCGGCAATTAGATTACTCTAGCCAAAAAAATTCAAGTATAACACCGAAAACGGTTGTAAGATGTTGCATAGCTTTAACTGCTTGACTTACAATCAAAATATTCTTATAATACACACTACTTTTTATGGGAAAGGTTTTTAAGTGACTGTCTCATTTTCCCTGAATTCATCAGGTAAAAAGGGACGATAAATTAGGTTAAAAATTGGACACTTTTTTGAAGGGGAATCTGCATGTGTCTGTGCTAGTAAATGCCATAAAATTATGAGTTACTATGCTATTGTGTGTCACCCTGCCATATTACAGACGTATTTTTGACACACAAAAATACGGAAGATGATGCAATGAGTCCATGTTGGCCAAAATAGCCCAGAATATAGTCACCTTTGCTAAAAACATGCAAGCACACGCACACTTGTCTGGCCATCTCACACAAACATGCACACACAATGCAAGTGTCTTGCATGTATGCACAACTGCATGTCTTTATCCCTCTTTCATGCTCACTCACATTCACATCCAGGTGGAGGAGGGCGGTATAGTGTGAAAGGGAATATCAAATTGTCCCATTTTCCCTTATCAGCTGTCCAATTTTACTTGAACATGTCATCAGGGTGGGGGGGGGGGGGGATCTTGATGTGTTTGCTTGTCCAAAGTTTACAAATTATTTTACTTGGCAACATATTTCCTCTGTAGAAATATAGCAGAGATCCATAACTAGTTCTAAAATTAACAATTAAGGAAGTCTTCAGAATTGTTGGTGGTTCTCTTGGCAGTGTACCAAAAAATGTCCCAAATTACCGGACTTCACCCGATTTAAACACGGTGTCCCTGCAAATGTTGGGAGTTATGTTTCTGCATCATAATATGTGATCTGTTTATGTTAAAATCTGCCTCTGTCTATAATTTTCCCTTTAGGTCTTACTGTTTGTCAGTATATTATTATTTTGAATGTATTTACTTTCAGTATAGATGACCTTCGACCAGCTTAAGTATTGAATGTCATGCCTGATGAACCTTTTGGAATTCCCTGAAGATGACCTGAGCAGGGCTTGTGATATAATATACTTGGATTTTTAGAAAGCATTTGATGAGGCACTACATGAGATGCTCATTAGACCTATTAAAATAATGATGGTGGATATTATAGGACATATTTTGGAATGGATTTGGAAGTGGTAATGGGCCAGAACACAAAGAGCGCTCGTCAGAGCACTCTCATCTGAGCAAGGCACTGTGGAGTGGAGTCCCTCAGGGCTTGGTGCTGGGGCCCCAGCTTTTCCTCATCTGCTTTAAGGACCTTGACAAGAATATTGACAGCAAATTGGTTATATTTTCTGATGATACAAAAATTTGGAGGTTTGCTTCACAGTTCAGAGTTTCCTATGGGGGTTCAGGATGATTTATAGAATCCAGAAGTTGGTGGAAAATGAAATTCAATAATGAAAAGTTCTTCATGGGTGAAATAAAAACATTAGTTGGGATTAGAGGTTCAAAATGAGAATGTGCATCACTAGAAAAAGACCTGAGAGTGATTTTTGACTAAGCCTCTCAGGTTCTAGCCACTATGCTTCAGCTGTTGGAATGGTTAACATGATGCTAAGTATTGAGAATACATTGAAGGAGGTCATACTTCTTACCTTTGTCAGACCACACTTTATTGTATTGTACTGTACAATACCTTTGTCAGTATTGTACGTGCCTCTGTGGAGCATACAATAAGAAACATATGGAGGCTCTAAAATGATCAAAGGAAAGCCACTATGCTAAATTCCCGTATGAAAGATAACAGCTATGAGGAAAGACTAACGCATGTTAATCACTTCAGCCTTATAAGAGGAGACTTAAAGGGGATCTGATGGAGGCCTTTAAATTTATAATAGAGATGAACAAAGTTAACTACCCAGGATTAATTAAGCATGGTTGTTTCGACAAGACTAGGGGGTCGCTGAAGGAAGTCAGCCAAGGGTAAATTTAGCACTGATTTTATGAAGTTTTTTTTTTCATCCAATAAGCGTGGAATAGCTTGCCAGATCATGTCGTAGAGTCAGATACTCTGGGAGTTCTGAAGATCAGGCTTGATACAGTGCTAGATAGTGTCTTAAGAGGTAGGTTTACTTTTTAGCGATAGAAAAATGGCATACCGGTACCCAGTTGGGGTGAATGGCTTGTTCTCACCACTCATGTTATGTTCTATTAACTTTGATACTGTTCTAAAATGTGCTATAATGAGTGGTTTTGTTCTAATTATTTTTCTGGATTTTCTTTTTTTTTTCAGCTTGGTTCCGTCGTGTACTGAAGAGGCCGGAATCAGACACTTTGTACCCAAGTTTTGTGAAAAACCAAGTGAGATCATGTAGCACACCAGAATCTCATGTGTCAATTTCATCCCACATCAGGACTTCCTGCAAATCCATCTCTCCCCGGCCCCCCTTGCCCCAGGATGGTGTGATCCGCTGGAGCCGCAGCTTTGACGTGTGTCTGTGCCATAGCGCTATGGACATTGTTGACGCACAACTCATAGCCTCGCGTTTGGAGGCTGGCCCACATAGGCTCCGCTGCTTTCTGCCTCTGCGAGACTCCACTCCTGGTGGTACCGTCTCAGCGGAGCTGTGCGAGGCAGTGCAGGGCAGCCACTGCTGGGTCCTGCTCATCACGCCAGCCTTCCTGGTGGATCCCTGGTGCCAGTACCTGATGAACCAAGTCCTGGCTGAAGCACCCATGTCCAATCGAATCATCCCACTCCTGCTGCGGGTTTCTCGGTCTGATTACCCACCAGAACTGAGCTTTTACTACTACATAGACCTTACCAAAGACCCCGAGCAGGGATATGCACGGCTGCATCGAACAGTAATGAATTGTAAGTAAAGAACAACTCATATTTCACAAGTGAAACGAGGTTCAAAAAAGTCAGTTTTTTTTTACCCTTTCAACTATTTCAGTGGGCGCACAACTCACCATAAGTCAAACTTACACCAATGAGCCAAAACATTATGACCGCCAGCAAACAGGCAGTTGGTCCTCTGCACACTGCCAAAACAGCTCCGTCAAAGTGATATCAACATGAATGCTTGGACCAAAGTTTTCCTAGCCTAACATTTCCAAAGTAAAGTTTCTCATTGTGAATTGTGACGTACAGTATTCCGCCTGTAACCATCGTTCAAATTTCCCGCCGCTTGTACCAGTAGCCCCACCACCGGCTTCAGTCCAGACAGTCCAGCCTTCATTGCCCTTGTGTCTTGACGAGCACTGGGCGCTCAACACCATGTGGTTTTTTCATTGTTTCTCCCTCCTCTGACCACGCCTCATTTAGTAGTCACCGCCGCTGACCAGGAGCACCCAACAAGCCTTGCCGCCTCAGAATACTGCAAGCCAGTCATCAAGTTACAGTGATTTGGCCCTTGTCAAAGTTGCTCAGGTCTCATTTTCCCACATCCAGCAAGTCAACTACGTGGTCCAACTGTGCTTACTGTCGAAGGTCTGTTTGCAGTCCGTGACGAGCCATATTTTTGAGATAATCAAGGTTATTCACTTTGTCTGTAAGAGGTCATAATGTTTTGGCTTATCATGCCCATCATTGGATGTCATTTCATACAGCACTCTGCAAAAGTCCTAGGCCTCTTAGATTTTTATAAATAAACTTGGTTTCAGATAGAGAGGGAGAGAGAGGGGGTGTGGGGGAGAGGAAATGAAAGTTCTTAAGTCTGAACTTGCTCAACTGACAGAAAACCAAAAAAAAAAAAAAATTTGACTGCCATTCTGCTGAGGGATCCAAAATTTTCTTTTAAAGCCGTCTGACAGAGCACATAAAAGAATTGATGCAGGGGGCACATCGGGGTCTATCGTTCATCTGGCACAAAATGATGCTAAGCTCAACACTAGTGTCTTTGTTTCAGACTAATGCAGTTGTCATTTTTGTCCAGCCCCCCATTGTTTCAGAAGCAAATGTTGCTTGCACCCATCTTAGTACCAATGGTCGCCTTGGTCTTAAAAGCTATACTAGGCAATATTGCGTGCATTTTTTCAGTCAAATGACCCCTTGCAGCGTGAGAGTCATCATTTGTAGGGTTCATTCCATCGAGCAGTTTATAGCCAGCCTGCTGTTGTTGCCCATTGTCAGTTTTCCAAATTTCTGTGTTGGTCTGACAATAAGCTCCTCCTCTGCCCCCCAAGTCACCCCTCACTCCTCTGTTGTATGGGACTTTCTAAAAATTTGGTATTTCACCTATATGGGCATGGTTTTGTAGGACATAACAGTGCATGCCTTGGCAAGCTCCCTCAGCCAGTGCTCTGAGTGGACATTCATGAGTGATCGTGCATGGTTTATCACATTTGGCTAGCTTATAAAATAAGTGAAACTAAAGATTCATCTAACAGATTTAGAAATTGATAAAGAAAGTTTTACTTCGCTGACGGTAATGTTAGACTACAGATCGCTTGAGCTGTAATTTAGCTAACGACTGCCAGCTAAGGTAACCAGCCAGGAACTGACATAGCTCGTATTTCAAAGCACTGATATTACATGCTGGCTAACACATGGAATGACGTGAATTCTGTTCTTTTTTTTTTTTTTTTTTTTGGTCATGGTTAAAGGCATATAACTTGAGCTTTGCGTGAACATGGATTCCTGCTCGGTGGCGTCTGTGTTCACGTCTTGTTTAATTATTTTACTATCAATGTGACTGGATGTGGAAGCCAGCATATTGCTACTAGCTAGCAAATGTTCCCACACAGAATTAACCCATGACTGGTGAGCTGTCTAAATAACTATGAAATATGGGTGTACATAGCTGGCTAACTAGCTGGCTATGTATTTTAAACAAAGGTACCAATAACAATATCTGACAATGAGAAGTTGGACTGAGTGGCAAACTGTGGGCTAGTTTTATCTCTAAAGTTGGGAAAATTTGGTAAACTAGGCAATAATACACGTAGACAGTGTGAAATCGGTTTATTTGATGCATGTCAAATATAAAAGCATACACATACTATTCATGTTTTCCTATAATGTGTATATTTGGTCTCACAACTACGTGCTGTTAAAGTTACATGGAAATTGATGGTGTCCCTTGCAAGCCTTTTTGGGCTGGGCATCTATTGATGGAAAGTCATTCAGACCCTGACTGAGAAGAGTTTAGTCGAACATAATTTAGTCTGTCTATATGTCAATATATTTTAGCGTTATTTAGTTATGCCTATTTTTCTGTATAACGTTATGCTGGTCAATTTGAGAATTTATCACCAGTCAGGTAAAAGTAATTTGAAAATCTGCAGGGAAGTCTAGTCACGATTGCGCAAAAATCTAAGTGTATCTTCGTCAATCGATGATCACAAAAAAAATAAAGGAATTATCTGTGTTTTGAGTTACAGTTGGGCATCATGGGCCCTATCTTACACCAGAGTCCCTTAAACCAATCAGTGTGCCAGGTGCCATTGCAGTATTTCCTACAGAATCCTGTGGGGGGGGAGAATTGCACAAATTCCGCGTCTTCCGGTACCTTTCCTATTTTTCCGTTTTTTTTTTTTTTTCTCTTTAAATGTGCGGATGTAATCTCAACATACGACAATTGCGCATATGGAGACTATGGCGGGGTAAATTAGTCATCAATGTATGGGAAACACTGTATTGTCTTGAAGAGCAGGCTGCGCTATCCCAAATCCTCAAACCGAAATGTGTGATGGAGAGAGGAAGGTTGCCACGTTTCTCCGAAGACTAAGTTTAATTGCTCGTGCATGAGGTCAAATCCAGACAGGGGAGGATCAAAATCCCATTTTAGAAAATACCCACAGCCAAATAAATGCCTACATTGACTGCAACCATTTACACTTTTTTCTTTATAAAGCGATTTTGAGTATTTAATAAAATGCTATATTAATTACATGTATTATTACATTATTAGTAGCCTACTGATTGCACAAATTACTTACCAGGCAGGCAGCAGATGACATGACTAGCCGTGTCGCAGCTCCGCTGCCAGCTGGTCCCTCATTGCCCCTGCTACTGCTGGCACTATATCAGCATATGGAGTCGGCACCTGCACTTCAGCTTGCCGCCTTCTATAGTCCGGTAATAATCTATCCTCAAACTCCAGCATCATTCCATGGCGTAGGGCAATGTTGTGCAGCACACAACATGCCACAGAGAAAGATGCTACTTTCTGAGGACCATACTGTAAGACCCCACCTGACCTGTCCAAGCAGCGGAACCGCATTTTGAGCACGCCAGATGTTCGCTCAATGACAACTCGTGCGCGTGAGTGTTTTCTATTGAAAGCGAACTCACACTCACTTGTTGGCTTAATGTATGGCACCATGCACCACGTCTTTAATGGAGAGCCATTGTCACCTAACAGCCACCCATCCAGAGGGGGGTCCCTCTGGAAGACTGTTCCATTATAAAAGCGTCGTGGCTACCTCAAAGATGATTTGCGTATACATTCAAGATGTAACCCTATGCATCGCAAATCACCTGGACGTTGATGGAATGTGTTCCCTTACGATTCACATAGGCGCCACTGTTCAGAGCCAGAGCCCGAATCAGAACGTGTGTGCAGTCGACAGCACTCAGAACCCTAGGGAACCCATATCTTGCCAAAAAATCCCGCTTTACCCTGCGTTGTCTCTCGGGTGTCACAGGGATGCCAGTGATGTACCTACTGGCATGTCGGACTATGCTGGCAGTGACTTCAGTTATAGCCGAGCTTACGGCAGATTGGGTCATGCCTCCAGTTAAACTGAGTGGGTGTTGGAATGACCCACTAGCATAGAAAAATAGTGCCACAGTAACCCTAACAGCAACGGGCAAGGCATACGGACAGCTGGCAGCGGTGTCTACATCATCTGCAACCAGGTGACATAATTCCGTCACTGCCTGACGAGAGAGGCGCAGTTTTGTCACGCATTCTCGATCTGTGGGAAATAATACTTGTAGGCTATTGTATTATTATAATTTTAGAATATTACATATAATGTATATCACTAATATATATTATATATAATAATTATATATTATTATAAAAGCAGAAAAAAATGATTGATACAAAATACAAACAATATAGACTTACCTGAAAGACCCAGGTAGCAGGTGCGCTGGCGGTACACGCGTTCTGGGCGTCTTCTTTTATTTAACTGGCGATCAAGGTGATTTAGTACTATCTCTGCCATTTTCTCAGGGGTTCAACTAAGGCTAAAGCAAGGTGGCTTTTTATAGGCGAGTTAATTTTGGAGGTGAAGCCGCATGTGCACGTCCACATGTGTCCAAGTGGACGCGCATTGAAGCCGCCTGGGCGTGCTCTTGTAAAAGCCCAAATGGGTAGCGGGTGGTTTGAGGACCCGCTATACGCTTTCCCTAACGTGTCTGGTCAAGATAGCAATTGTAGGGAAAGAGCATAAACACGCCCACGGGCACACCTCCAGGCGCAAATGAGGGAGTCGGCATAATATATAGCGGGTAGTGTGGCCGCAAGATACCGTTTAGGGATAGTGGAAGCTGCTGAATGCGTAATTAATAGATTACGCAGATAAACTGTGAAGGCAATTTTTGCCGCTCATGACGTATTTTTCTCAAACACGTCCCAAGGTACCTTTAACAACGCCCTGCAATTTGCCTTTCACTTATGTGATGTTTTCTACCTAGGTCAAAGTAAAAATAGGAGAGGAAATAGGCTGCTTATTTAAGAGAATTCGGATGTAATCCTGAGGCGTGCCCAAGAGGAAAGGTTCTCATGGCAGGTCTCGCAAGAGAAAGACGCCAGAGTTTTGAACAACCATGAGTTCTTGCACATTTTCAAACATGGCTGCCAAAAAGGTTTAGTGTCAAATTCTGTTGAACCAGCTGCGTGAAAGTGTTCATGCTAATGTTGAGAATACTAGACACCGTCTTGAAAAGCAAGGCAAAATTCCGCGCAGGCATTCTCGCTTGTGTACACTAGACCACACATTATTTAATTGTTTAGGAGGCCAGAATCTGGGGGCTCTCACTTGACCTCAAGATATTGTATACACCCTTGGTCATAAGTCCATGTCCATAGTCTACTGATATTTCAAGGGTGCTGATAATATTCTTTATTAACATTTTTGGAGATTTCGGGGCAGATTACCCTCCATCCAAAGCTCTGCTTAATTTGTTTGCTTACGGGATAAACAAGTGTACAATGCATAATTTCGTTTTTCTGTTTTTTTGTGAATTAAAAAATGGAAATCCACATTGTTCTCCTGTTTTCCTTCAAATCGGCAGAAATGAAATCCAAACTAAAAAAACCAATTGTTTTAACTTTTATATCTACATTATCTACCCCAGTGGTATCTACAAAACATTCTATCTATCTATCTATCTATCTATTTTCTGGCTTTGGTTTAATTTATATTCCAATGGCTGAATTGAAGTTGAAAACAAAAAAAGCATGCAGATTATTTTTTAATTTGCATGGAAAGTGAAAAAAGTGAAAAAATGCATTGTATATTTGTTTATCCAGTTATCAAACAAGTTGACAGCTTGAACGTAGCTTTGAACAGAGGGACCACTTTGAGCATTTGTAGGACCATTTCTCTTTCCTAGGGCCTACTACTTGGCAAATCCGCTACTATAATAGCAATCTGCAAAAGTGCAAGCACACCTGGTTGTTAAAGGCAATACGAGATAACACTCTGATTAGTTTATTTCAGGTTAAACCCAAAACACACCCCTGATAAGCTAGACAGTCCAGTTGCCCGTGACAGCATGGATGTAGAGTAGCCCCTGAAAGCCCGCTTCTCCAGCCTGTACTGTATCCACAAGGAAATCTCTATGTTTCTGCACAAATGTGCGCATTATTCAGCCAATGCCGTCACCATGGCAACCAAAATCGATTGGTGTCATAACTGGAGTATAACACATGTCCATACCAAATATGAAAGTAATCGGTCAAAAATTACAGACTATACAGCATCCACAAAGAAGTGTCCACGGATGCAGATGCGGCGGCGGAGACAACAATCATGAATCCATAGTAGTCCTCGAAGTCGGGCGGCTACAATAAAGAGACTCAGTACAACCCCTGTGAACAATGCACCTTACTTTGTGCTAAATTAAACTGGCCAAAGTGGATTTGGATGTGCTTTAATTGCACTTGCACCACACGCTTCAGACCAAATGCGTAGATTGTTAAAATACAGCCCTTAACATCAGTTTTCTCATATTTTTCAAAACGAATTGCCCCCTCAAAAATATTATTTTAAAACTAGAGGGTGTGTCCGGAAGGCCACATCACCCCACCCGATCTTCACCAAAAACTAATCATTTCTTCCCTTCCGCTAAAGGATTGTCCCTACCAAATTTGAAGACAATCCGTTCAGCATTGTGGCCTGTAGAGTGCAAACAGACACACAGATAAATAAATAAACGCGACAACCACATACACCCCTTTTGCAACATTCGTTGCGGGTGCGGGGTGAACTAGCACAGACCAGTGCTGAATTTTGTGCAAATATGCATGCACATATGCAAATGTACCCATGATACTGTGAACCTACTTACGCGCACTGGAGGCTTTTTGAAATCTAAGGCAGAATTGTGTTCACCGTGGTGAAAATGTGCAAAAACAGCTGCACGTCATAATTATATTCACAAATTAATCAATCTTTTTTTTTTTTAATTTCATCTGACTTAAGTCATGATCTTCAGCTGTGGCATCAGTGGTGAAAATATATTTACTGATGCGCAATATTGCTGTGAATGAGCTTCTGTGTCTATGTGATTTGAGTTGTGCACCATGAGCATATTTAAAAATCTTCATTTCTTAGTTGCGAAAAAAAAAAAAGAAGCCAGCACTGTGTCATTGAGACACCCTTCTCTCTTCTCTCTTCTTTTGCAGGCCTGGAGAAGTTATGCAAGAGCGCCTCTGAAGTTGATTGTGCTCCGGTTTTTGCCAGCCCGGCAGAAGCGTAATTTCCAGGAAGTATGTTCGCAAACAGAGTTCTCAGAAGCTTGATATTGTTGCAAAGCAGAGCCCTGCTCAATGCTAACACTGCCCACCGTTAAGTCAGACATCCAAGAAAGAGCACATGGGCAAAGCAAGGACACCAAGGCGTGCAAAGAGGACCGGGCAAGCAGTGATGAAATGGACTCAAGTCTGTAAGCAACAAAAATAAAAGTATCAATCATTGTTTTTGACTTGTCCCAAGGCCTTCACTTAGCTGAATCAGTTACTCTGTCACAGACCAGCAGGTTCACCAGATTTATTAGACCGTTACAAATTGACTGAATTTAACAGTTAAATTAACACATTGTCTCCTGGTTATTTTAACTGTAAGTCCTGCGGGCATTTAACAGTGGTTTAGAGCTAACATAGATGGAGCCTCAGTTATGAACGGATTGTAAAATTACAGTTAAAATAACTGGCGAAAAAGGTGCCAGTTTAGTACAGTGTATGAGGGTATGACAGTTCCAGCTGACCGTCAAAGACTCTGGTGATGCCACAGATTCTGGTGGTGATCTCCATTTTATGACTGAAGATACAGACATTGGTCCGCTCGGTTGTTATGTAGTATATAAATATTTGCTACTTTCATAAGAAAATTAATTTATAAAATGTTAACAACACGGGTAGTCATGAGCATATTTTACCATTAAAATACAGTGCCAAGCACTCTTGCGAGCAATGATTGCTCATTTGTCTTTTGAGTCTCTGCATTTGCACCTTCAAAAAAACATCTTCAGTTACAGTACATTTTAGAAAGGTTTCTATGCTTTAGCTTTTCTTTAGAGTAGATCATTATTGACAGAATTGGTAATAACTATGCCATCGAGCGACCAACCAAACCCTTACTGTGTGGACTGTGTAACATATTTAATAATAATAATAATACATTTTATTTAAGGGCGCCTTTCAAGAAACTCAAGGTCACCTTACAACACATAATTAAAACATACATTAAAATAGCAGCAATTAAATCAAAAAACAGCTAAAAAAACATTACAAAAATATACAAAAAGTATGGGACTATATAATCAGAGGGAGTATGCATCACGAAAGAGATGAGTTTTAAGAGAAGATTTAAACAGGGGAAGTGAGTTGGTGTTGCGGAGGTCAGGAGGGAGTGAGTTCCAGAGCTGGGGAGCAGAGCAGCTGAATGCTCTGCTCCCCATGGTGACGAGACGGACGGAACAGTGAGATGGATGGAGGAGGAGGATCGGAGTGAGCGGATTTAATTATTCATACAGTATCTGAGTATCACATAAAAGAATTCACATTGCTATTCCATGAAGGGTATTTATTTACAGTATTTATTTATGTCAATTTCATTGTTAAAGTACTGATGTACTGTATACAGACTCATCCTCTTCTTTGGTCTTGAATTTCCAACAGACGAGTAGTGGCATGATAACTTTGCTGTCCTCTCTTGATCGTGACACATACACACTGTGAGAAACATTCAGCTTTCATAACCACACTACACTCAGTGGCTGCTTTATCATGTAAAACTGAACATCTGCTCATTAGTGCAAAGATCCAATCATAGGGCAGTGACTGAATGCATAGAAGCATGTAAGTGCGGTAAATAAATTCAGTCAATGTTCAGAACATACATTAAAATGGAAAAGAAATATGACTCAATCAGTGGTTGTCAAACTCAGCCCTGTAGGACACTGTATGCTGTTTTTTCCTTTTTTTTTGTTCCAACCACAATCACACTCCCTGAATTTTAGTGAGCCGTTTTTCGTATATTTTCGTAATTAGCTGCTCTTCGTGTTCAGACTGTCCGGGGATTTTCACGCATGACGATCTTTTGAGTTTACAAAAAATCCAGTGAGTGGTAATTCTGAGGATGAAAATGCCTTGTTTGTGTGAGAAGTTAGAGAAGAGTAGTCTGCCTGGTTCAAGTTGATACGAAGGTGGCAGGAAGCCAAATAATCACGTTACAACAGTGCTATGCAGAAGAGCAGATGAATCCACAACACCTCAAACCTTGAAGTGGATGGGCTTCAGCAGAAGACCATGGCAGTTTCCACTCCTGTCATTTAAGACCATGAAACTAAGGCTACACTGGGCAAAGGCTCTCAAATTTGACAGTAGAGGATAGAAAAAATGTCACCTGGTCGGACGAATCTCCACTTCTGCCGTGACATACAGATGGTAAGGTGAGAATTTGACAATAACAGCATGAATCCAAGGATCCATCTTGCCTGGTGTCAACGGTTCAGGCTCACAGTTGTGGTGTAATTGCGTGGGGAATATTTTCTTGGCATACATTAAGCCCCTTAACACCAAATGAGCATCGCCTAAATGCCACAGTCTACCTAAGTATAGTTGTTGACCACGTACATCCCTATTTGGCCACAATCTACCCATCTTCTAATGGCTACTTCCAGCAGGAACACCCTGTTTTACATAGCACACATCATCTCAATCTGTTCTGGGAACATGACAATGAGGTCAGTGGACCCTTATAGCCTCCATGCTTACTAGATCTCAATTCAATACAGAATGTTTCAGAGGTCTGGAACAACAAATTTGCAGCATTAATGTGCAGCAAACAAATATGCAGAAACTATCATGTTATATTCTCAGGAATGTATTCAACACCTTGTTAAATCCATGCCACTAACAATTGCTGCTCAGGGAATAAAGGGGGGTCCTCCTCAGCATTAGAACAGTGTACCTAATAAAGTGGCAGGTGAGTGCATAACCACATGCTGGGTTTACATAGTGCATTCAGTGCTCAGTAGACTATTGTAATAGAAGCCCACCACAAACAAGGTCTTTTATGTCACGTACATACAGACGGGTGACAAATTATAGGAAAAAACCTAGGCAAACACAACAAATGCAAATGCTTCTGCAAATCTGCCTGGAGTGGTTTGGGTCTACTTGTCCCCTTAAAGTCAGAAGGATCACTGCAAATCAATGCAGAATTATTCTGAGCGATCACCAGTACATCAAGTGATGAAGCATTTGAACCATGATTGGAGTGGTCTCTTCCAGGATGACAATGGGCCACAAGACACAAGGGGTCATGAATGATTTTATGAGTATGAAAATTATCCAAAGCATATGCCATCAACTTCACGTATTAGACAGTGCTCTTCATCTCCGTCATCAAAACACCACATGAGGGAATATGCCTTGGAAGAAAGGTACTCCATTCCCATGCCTTTAGTGATGTTTTACACTCGTAGACTCTATACCAAGGCATGTAAAAGCTGGTCTGACAGCTTGTGGAGGCCCATCACTGACTGTTCATTTTAATTTTTCCATTAATTTGTACCTCGTCTGTATATGTGCCTGTAAACCCCTCTACACTCGCATATAAAGCAAATAAAAGCTAACATTTTGCAATTTAGGTGGAGATTTGGAAAAATTGCTTCCGTGCTGAAATGTCTGGGATTTCTCATTTTTATTTATTTTTTTCAATGTATTAGGTTTCAACGGTTTCCATTCCAGAGAAGTACCAGCAGGCGGAGCAATCCGTTAATACATTGTGAACATTCGTCGCTTCACTTCAGAGTAGAGGGGAAGAGAATCAGGATATGACGATTTCTTTGCAGGCAACCAGTGGCTTTTTATGCCACGCTCCAATATTTGGTGATATTTGCAAGAGTACACATCATTGCTGTTTAAAATGTAGCCAAATTCATCTTCAGACCCCGCCACGGACCGTAATCATTGCAGTACAACAGCATGGAAAAAATGCCATTAAACATGACAAGCAATAGTGAAAGACCAGAAGCGGTTTTAATGGTTAATTTTGTCGTACCTTTTTGGGGGTTAAAATGAAAGAAAATAGGAAATAGTTAGCCATTTTCAATTCCAAAAACAGAATGATATGTCTTTACTACATAGGATGGAGAACAATGAATGCCACCAGATCATAGTTATGAAGTAAAAAAAAAAAAAAAAAAATTTGTAAATGATAAATGCAGAAGCATACGTGGCAATAATGTTAAGCGTATTCGCAACATGCATTTTGTTTTGTTTTTTTTGCCACAACAACAACAACAACAACACCAACAACAATAATAATAATAATCATAATAATAAACTCAATTTAGGTCACATTCAGTGCTTTTGTGACTAGTTTTGGGAAAAAAACAGTCTAGTACAAACTACAGTTAGAAAACATAATTTGTAGGGAGCAACATATACAGAATTCATCTTGGTTTGAGTACTGATAGACACACTGTATTATTGTTCAACTTCTTCGGTTTGCTCAAGTCATATGCATGAAACCAAGTGCATGTAACAAAGTTTGACATGCTGATTATGATTCAAGTTCCGTGGCAACAGCTGCACTCAAGCACTTGTTCAACAAACCTTGTTTGCAAGCTCATATGACCATGCAAACAAAATGTGTTGAACAAGAAGGCTGAAGTATTGGGTCATCGAATTCTGCCGACTGCAGTAAAACATGAACATGATGATTTGAGCTCCATTTCATCTATTCATCACAGTTTATTATTATTTTTATACAGTGCAGTGGATTTAAGAGCTTACCAGTCATCTGAAAATAAACCATCTCTGAGGAAATATCTCTGGCTTTAAACTGAAGCAGTCCAGCATTGTAAAGCCTCAAAAACCTTACTAATATCAGCAGTGGCGGTTCTAGCTACCAAGGTTCCCTGAGCGAACCTCCTTTTTGGCGCCAAGTTGACGAGAGGGCGCCCAGACGCGTATCTTAAATCCACTAACTGGAGTTACTGTATATTATCAAGTGACGGCAGCAAATGATTTTTTTTTTTTGCGCTCTTGCCGGTGCTTCCTGTCAAGATGCGCCCCAGACGGTCGCCCATATCGCCCATATATTATCTGCCACTGAATATCAGACTACTGCAGATGAGTGGCTTTTTCTGCCTCAGTCCAGTTCTAGGGAAGGAGTATGGCTTCTTCCATTTGGTTTCAGTTTAACATGGAAACTTGAATGCTCATCTTGTTCTGAGGCAATGATGACATTACGGCATTTGTCTTTCAGCACTGAGGATTTAACAAAAATTAAACTGGGCCACGACGAGGCTCAACCAGGTGCCTAAAGGGTCTGCAGTTGCCACTATAAAAAAGTAGTGTGATTGTAATATTCTGTTTCATGGGTGAAAATAAGTTTTTTTGGATTACATTCAAACTAGCTTTAATTAGTAGTTTGTCAAATAATTTGATGATTGATGTTATTTTTTGATAATTTTATCATCTAGTGAATGACAAAGAAAACAATTCAAGGTCCACTACACAGTCCAACTAGTCCTCAGCCCAACCAGCATAGTCTAATAAGCCAATTAGCAAACTGGGCCAAATTTATATCCAGAATTAAGTCACTTAATAATTTATGAAAATGCACATTATGGTTTGTATGGATGACGGCATACTTAGCCTTAGCAATGCTGCCTGGAAGAAAGTCCCAATGCTGTGCGCTTCCTAATGGAAATTCAATTAACAAGGAAAAGGCATGGGATGACCTAAAAAACTGGGAGTTGGCCTTCTGCCAATGTAAATTCCAGAATAGCAGTGCAAATACATATTTGTGTCTCTCCCTCTTTCTCTGCTCGTCTGACAGGATCACAGCTCCTGCGCGAGCAAGGTGACCTTGGCACAAAAAAATACTGAGATACACAAAATAATTTACATACTGTTTTGTTTTGCAAAGTGGAAGGTGAATGCCTGTATTAAGTAGTCTGGCATATGGGTCCACTGACTGAAAATGTTTAATGAAAATCTAATTCAGATTGTAGGTGGCAACAGCTGTCAATCCCATTGATGTTGCGCTCATTTCGAAAGTGGTCAAACCAAAATTGCTAACCAACCTGAACCTGATATGAACAAGTAGTAGGTAAAACGTTTTGGTAGATTAAACATCTGTTGAGCAGGGGACCATGAGTGAGAGACCAGTTTATCAAAAGAAAATAGTCTCATTCAACTGCATTGTAAATGTGCAGAATTGGCGACTCTGACAAGTGAAAACAAAATTGCACTTTATGAAGTGTTAGCCCTGGAGAAAAGAATTTGAGTATATTCAGAGTGTTATCTGTGGAGATACTGATAGCAAACATCTCTGCTGGCAGCCCCATTTAACCACTAAGAGGCCAAAACAACAGCACAAATGACTGGGTCAATACATTATGCACCCGTCTCATTTAATGCAAGAAATGAGATGACAAATAATGAATCAGCACAGGTTTCGGAGGAGCAGCATAAAATTAAAATAGTATTCATTCAAAACAGGTAACAGTTAAAAACAGAAACTGCAACAAACACGAATGACATGAAAACATAAAAAGGTAGAAGTAAGGTTACAAAATTTAAAAAAAATTTTAAAATTCAGTTAACTGATGCAACTCCGGGTAAACAGGAAAAGTGAAAACACCATGTCTATTGGAGCTCAACAAACAGAAAACCTTCGATATGATGTGATTTAGCTGAGCTGAGCTTGCTCAGGAAGTAACTGCCACATGAGTTATATTGCGGTTCAAAGGCTAGATTACCAGTAGGAAAAATACAATATGTTGCATAGGTACTCCAATAAAAAGACCGTTAAAGCCAGAGAAAATATTTGTATGGCATGCTATTTTCACACGTTTAAATTAGGAAATATCATGGCTGTTCCCCTATAGGTACTGTTTTCCTAGCAAGGCTAGAGGAGTTCACTTATTAAAGCTCGCTAGTTTCTTTTTTTTTTTTTTTTTTTTTTGTCTTTTGATGTTCCCCAATGAAAAACTAATGCCAGACAATCTGTACAGCCAAAATGCATCCATAAGACTTCATTTGGAAAGCAGCATCCTCCACTTTGTGGAAACGTGTACATGAAGTATGTCACACATAATCAGCTCAAGAGTGAGGGATTGGCACTGTGCTGGCAATGCATTGGGCTCTATCAGGTTAAAAGTCCTAATATATAGGCAGACGATAGTTGTCCTGTTAAATTGATGAATATTCTTGTCTTTCACTTACGTGACACAGAGCTCGACAATCGCTGCCATCAGCCATCTTTGTGCTCCTCCAGCATAAATTAAGAGTTGTCACTGACAGTGAAGGCACTTTTGGACCTCTTAATTAGAGACAACAGCAATAGACTCCAATTTCAAATATCTTTGAAATCGATTCTAGACTTTTCCTCATCTTACAAGTAAATTAACTAATGAGGGAATAACATGCACTTGGCCATGAAATAGGTGATGAGCCAATTTTCCAATCACATTTGCTCCTTTGAAAAGAAGGGACCATATAAAAATATCAGCAATTCCTACATCGTTCATGCAATACGGATAGTAATACACTCAAATTAAAGCTGAAAGTATGCACTTTGAGCTCATATTCATTATTTAATTTGAGCTCTACTAAGGGTTAAACTGCTCCAATAACATTTTTTGTTGATTAATTTGTCAAATTTTCCATTGCAAAAGAGAATGGTATATCTTTACTACAAAGGATAGATCACAATGTTTGCATCAAGGTCATAGAAATGGAGCAAAGGATTCAATGCAAATGATGAACATGTAAGCATACATGTCAATAAGGCCTCATTTGAAAGGCCACATCCTCTAGTTTTGGAAATGTGCTCATGTAGTATGTGTCCAAAACAGGAGTTACATTACATCAGCTCAATCATGAACATTTTTTTATACTTTGCCATGTGGCAAATTTCTGAAATGCAGGGTGACAAGATTTATTAATATTCATGAAAAACCAGCTAGAGCCAAACTGATTGGTCGATTAAAATGTTTTACACCTGACACAGTCATCTGCTGTCCTCCTGAGATTTGTCAGACTTTCCTGTGTGCTTCAACAGTGCCAATCAGGAAGTGGTTCTTTCATGAATATGAATAAGCCTTCCCCTGCAACCCTGCATTTTGGAAATTTGCTGCCTGGTGTCCTGGCCATCCACTGGCTTCTAATTCGTTAAAATTCTTAAATAATATACAGTTGTGATCAAAAGTTTGCATACCCTAGCTGAATTTGTGAAATGTTGCCATTCATTTTGAAAATATGACTCATCATGCAAACAACTTGTCTTTTATTTAAGGATAGTGATCATGTGAAGTCATTTATCATCACATCACAGATTGGCTCCTTTTTAAATCATATTGATAACTGAAATCACCCAAACGGCCCTGGTCATAAGTTTACATGCCCATGAATTTTGACCTTCCAATATACACGCAAGGTGACACGCTCAGATTAAATGGCCATTAAGGGTTCCACCTGTGGCTGTTTAAATTGTTACTAGTGTCTGCGTATAGTCATTGAGTTTGTTAGCTCCCGAGTGGATGCACTGACCTGGCTAGACAACTTTTAAAAGATGGGAAAGGATATAAAAAGATATCCAAAGACTTGAAAATGCCAGTCAGTACCATTCAGTCCCTGATTAAGAGGAGGAAAATTAGGCGACATGTTGATACCAAGCCAAGGTCAGGTAGGCCAAGAAAGATTTCGGCCCAAACTGCAAGGAGAATTGTTCGGGACACAAAGAAAAATCCCTAAGTTACCTCACAAGAAATACAGGATGCTCTGGAAAAAGATGGTGGGGTCGTTTCAAGGAGCACAATAAGGAGGTACCTAAACAACAATGAGCTGCATGGTCGAGTTGCTACAAGGAAGCCATTATTGTGCCAATCCCACAACATAAGCTCGCCTAAAATAAGCCAGAGCCTCCAGAAGGTCCATCTCAGATTTGGCCATTTTTTAAAATACCTTAGGGGGTTAAACAAAGGAATCCCAAGTTTCAGCTCAATATCTCGAGCTCTTTTTGTGTGAGAGCCATTTTAAATTGGGGTGTCGCCCCCGTTTTTTGCACTTGAGAATCGCGACATTGGCTCATTTGCGTTTTTGGAAGGCTATAGAATCTTTTCTAAATAAGATCGAAAGCTGAAAATTGCTACTCTTGTTAATTCTTGCCCCAGCTTTCAGAATCTGGCATCAAAATTGCACAGCGATGAACCATTTGGGATCTATGAGCATTTGAAAATGGGATTTTGGTTGGATGGAGAATTTTTTCCCCACATTTTGATCACTCACTGTGTGGTCAGCTTTATACCGAGACCCAAATATCAAATAGATATGTGATACTTAGGTAAAAAAAAAAAAAAAACTACAGACAAAAGCAATAGAAAACCAAATAAGCCTTCATGTTTACATGGACACTCATAATCGGAATAAAGGCCCAATCAGATTAAAAATGCTTCATGTAAACACGTCAATCTGAAGATTCTGATCCGATTCGGTCCATTCGGAAAGAAATTTCATTCCGAATGCGAGAGGTGGTTTATGCCCATCATCATTCCGAACAACGTCCATGTACACACCCATTCGGATCCTGTCTTCGAGGTTGGGGTCAAATTGTCTTCACTGCGCATGTGTGCTACAAAGAGCGAACGAGGACGTGCAGCGTGCAGACAACGTGGCGCTTGTTTACAACAGACGCGGAAGTACAGCTTTTTCGTCTTCTACTTCTTCTAATATTTCTGGAAAATTAGACAACTCCGCGCATGCCCAAATGAATCAGTCTGATTAAACGCATGGCGACGTATACGCAAGTCATGATCGGACCATTTCATTTAGCGTCCATATGAATTTGGATTTGGAATTTCCGATCAACCGAGGATAGGATCGGATTGGAGAAATTTTGCGCATGTAAACATAGCTAATGAAAAAGTTATGGGCTTCTGAATATGGTGACAGTGTAAAAAAATGCCTGCTGTACCCCTGCATTCAGGGTGACTATGTAGATGGTTAGACAGCTTAATGAAATTTTGACCGCTTAAAGACACATATCTTGGCAATATTTGGTAAAAATATAATATCTCAACTCAACTTTTTCCATCATGAACAAGATTTCTGGAAAAAAAATGTGTTTTTGTATAAACTGACTCTAATGAACATGAATTTACTGTGTTCATAACGTACATATACAGTATATATAAACCCAATTAAGAAAACACTGCATAATTCATGTTCATTGATGCTGACAGTACAGGATAGAGTAAAATTATAAGGCACTGCGGCTGATGGTTTCACTACTGAAAACACCATGAACATGTTAAATAGGACTACACCACAGCTGCACTATTACGTACATGAACAGTATTATAATACTGATAGCTGTAAAATAAATAAATAAAAAATATTATTTTAGTGCGGTCAAGATGCTGAAGAACATGAATTAGCCTGATTGACAGTTCACAGTTCCTGGATAATTCCAAGAACAATGTTTTTATATTTTTCTCTTGCACAAGTGTTTGGCACATGGATCTCTGTATCTCGTGTGACCAGTTGTAGCTTGATTCTTGGAGAGTGGAGATGGCTTCACTAAGTATATTATCTCTTGGCACATGTTGCATAGGTTTTTATTTGAATCAAGAGTGTCACAAGTTAGATCACAGCAGAAAGACAGGACTTGTCATTTTGACTGAAACTGTTGGCATTTATAAAGAGCGGATACAGTGGAGATGTGGCTCTCAGTTTCAATTTGACTTCAAAGTGTGCTTTCATCACGAAAGTTGTACTTAGTACTGAAGGGCGCCCTTCACTATCATGACTGTAAATCATCATTTGAAGATGTTTATTCACCTCCGTCAAGGAGGTGTATGTTTTTGCTGGTGTTAATCTATCTGTTTGTCTGTTAGCAGAATATCTCAAAAATAGCCACATAGATTTTAACCAAACTTTGCAGGATCTTAAAAGTAGCACAAGAGGAACAAGTGATTAAATTTTGGCATATCTAGGCCAAAGTACAGCTGAGATATAGGCCAAAGTTCAAATCCAGCTATGCTGGCAGAGATTTGAAGTCTTTCCAATGGGCCGGATTTCCAATCGACGTGCTTTTGGGTTTTGCTGCCACCTGGCGATAGAATGCAACAACATCCTACATCAGCCAACGAAAATAACTAATGCACAGATTTGCCTCGGCGTGGTGGAGGTGCTGCGCTCTCTGAGTCCTCTTAGTTGTCCCTTGTATGAATTTCCTTATCTTCCAGGCACTTAGATACATGGTCAACTGCCACCCTGAATGTAGGGGTACCGCAGGTGTTTTTTTTTTTACACTGTGATCATTTTAGAGGCCCGTAACTTTTTCATTAAATGTTTATTTTGTGTTATATTGCTTCTGCATATAGTTTGTAACCCAAATAACACATATCTATTTGATTTTTGGGTCTTGGTATAAAGCTGACCACACAGTCAGCCATCAAAATGTGAAAAAAATAAATAAATTCCATCCAACCATAATCCCATTTTCACATGGTTATGAATCCCAAATGATTCATCACAGTGCAAACTGGATACCAGATTCTGAAAGCCAGGGCAAACATTAACTAGAGGCACTCGTAGGGTGCAAACCTCCGCTAAGGCAGCACAGTCCAAATCTTCATGAGTGGGAGCAAAGTTGAGTTATCGCATGTCATACGATTTCAAGATGGCTGCCATGGCGGCCATATTGTTTCACTGATTGCGGTGAAAATCAATAGGGTCCTTCCTTGATGTAATAGCAATGCACCTACAAAATTTCAGACAAATCCATGCTTTACTTTTTGAATTATGTTGTGCACAAACAGACAGACAGACAGGCAGACAGACAAATAAGCAAGCAAACAAACAGGGGCGAAATCATAACCTCCGCCCCATCTTCGTTGGCGGAAGTAACAAAAGTAGCAATTTTCAGCTTTATATCTTATTAGGAAAAGATTTTATAGCCTTGCAAAAACGCTCACGAGCCAATGTTGCGATTCGTGAGTGCAAAAAACGGGGGCAATACCCCAATTTAAAATGGCTCTCACACGAAAACCATTAGGATATTGAGCTGAAACTTGTAATCCCTTCGTTTGACACCCTAAGGCAGTGGTAGTCAACCCTGGTCCTGGAGAGCCGCAGTGTCTGCTGGTTTTCGATGTTACTCAGCACTTAATTGATGAATTAAGGCAGTTGATTACATGCTTAACTCATCTCACCTGGTGTCTTACGTTTAAATGGGGTGGAGAAAACCAAACTCAGCACGCCCTGTGCTGTTAGCTATACTCCTGCATTAAGAGAATAATGAGCCAATCAATCAATTACCAGGAACCACCCACCTAGTGCCAATTAAACAGATATGCAGGTTGTGACAGCAGCCTACGTGGAAACCAAGATTTGTCAATGTGGTTGGACATTCAGCAAAGTTGTAATGCAGACAAGGTAGAAGTACAAAGTAAAGATAAAAGTTTATAGGGCAGGGGTAGCTAACCCTGGTCCTGTAGAGCCAGATGGTGTTCTGAGTTAGGTTTTCTCCACCATATTTAAACGTAAGACGCCAGGTGAGATGAGTTAAAGGGGACCTAACATGCTGATCCTTCTTTTAATACATATTAGTAATGTTATAATGTTGGTTGTCCATGCTCAACCTCTGAAAAGTTTCTAAACATAAGATACAGGGATTTTGCCGTAATCCAAGAACGTGATTTCGTAAGCGTGATTTCCTCTCTGAACAGCTCCTCCCGAGATCTTCACGAGATCTGGGCAAAACCTGACGTCAGGTTGTGCCGTCCAATTAGTACAGACCTAGCCAGAGCCAATCACGGCGCTGGACCTGCCCACAGCGGAAACTATTCTAGCAGGCACTAACAACGGCAGATCAGACTATGCCTTAGGAGCGTCTACACTTTTGGAAATACAAAAGAAGAACCGCAGATCATTTAAGGTGCAATTTTGTCAGCATCTCCCCCAAAGCTGCTTGTCCGTTTACTTTTGGACGCGGAGAAAAACAAATATTTCTCCTCCAAAAGACGATGCCACCAGAAATCAGTGGGTAGCTTTTTTTGTTTGCTGGCAGCAAACAGCCACGGCCAAAGGGAACGTTAGCTGTTTGTGCTCAGCATTTCACCAAAGCCAGCTTTGTCAATAAAGGATAATTCGACACAGGATAAGCGTTTCAGCTGCTTCTCAAACCTGAAGCAGTTGCATCGATCAAGCGCTCCGAGCCACAAGCTGTAAGTAACCATATAACAGCAAATAATGTAAGTGAAGCTAACGTGTTACGGGTGGCTAGCAGGACCGCTAGCGATAGTTAGCACTAACAACTGGCCTCAAACACAGGCTTTGTAAAATATCTGAAGAAAAAGCCTGTATCGGTCGCGACTGTCCGTGACTCAGACACAGAAGCTGTAAGTTGCTTTTACTGCATAAGTCGACCTGACGTGATAGCCAGTTGATTGTGTTTGTAGCACAGCGGCTAACATAGCCAAGTTCCTGTTGCTAACGTTTGTGTCCTAAATATGCAAGAGTAATATCAGGGGAAATTCTACAGAAGGTGTGTGAACATAAACCTCATTTGAAGCTAACTTTTAATACTTGTTTGTAATTCGGATGCTTGGTACAACTGTTCACAGTAACAGAACTTGCTGTCTGTAAAACCTGTTTTGCAAGGGTTTGTCTCTGTGGTTATGACCGCTCGGTTACCAGCTACTGCATGTTAGTTTGCGTGTCGTGCTAATTAAAAATGCTCCTGGTTAACTTATATGCAGTAATTCTGATCGGTATGCTTGTGTTACTTCGGTAAGCATCAATATGGCAGTTTCATCATAACGTTGCCCGATTGTAGCCACTACAGTTAGTGATTGCTTCACTTATCCATGACCGGGATCAGCCGGATACTTCACAAATGTCTGAGCAAGCTCTCTGGTGCTACCATGAAAGCAATGCGAAATGCAGAAGCTCTACCGGTTTACAAATGATTTCTCTGCACTACCTTGACATAATTTCATCCCCCTTTAGAAATTGTTGTGGCTAATAAAAAGCCAAAAAAGGCGGAGATTAAATAGGTAATTCTTTCCTGTAGAAGTGATCAATTCGCTAGCTCCACATAAGCAACTTGTCCGCGCTAACGGAACTTACGGTCTGCAAAGCCTGTATTATGTTCATAACATAACCGAGCTCTCTCTAGCTGTCGCGTACTATCCATAAAGCTGCTTTCACATCAGACACGAAATGAATTTTTCGCAGGACAGATTAGCCTACATTCAAAGTCAATGCAAAGACGCGAATACACGTTATGGGCACGTCAAGCCGCTTTCACACGGACGCAAAACAAATTTTTTTCGCGGGACAGATTAGCTACATTCAAAGTCAATGCAAAGACGCGAATACAGGCGTTTTGGGCGCGTTAAGCAGCTTTCACACTGGACGCGAAACGAATTTTTCGCGCGACAGAATAGCTACATTCAAAGTCAATGCAAAGACGCGAATACAGGCCTTATGGGCGGGTTAAGCACCTTTCACACCGGACGCGAAACAAATTTTTCGCGCGACAGATTACATTCAAAGTCATGACCGCTTATCAGCTACTGCATGTTAGTTCGCGTGCTCTGCTATTTAAAAATGCTTCTGGTTCACTTATATGCAGCCATTATGATCGGTATGCTTGTGTTACTTCGGTAAGCATCAATGTAACAGTTTCATCATAACGTTGCCTGATTGTTGCCACTACAGTTGAAGCTAACCGGAGAGGTGCTGTATGTGTCTGCCGAGTTGGGCTGCAGTTAGACCAGACGTAGATTTTGCAGAGCTTGGGGTACGTTTTTGGGTGCTTATGAAACGATCGCTTTACTTATCCATGACCGGGGTCAGCCTGATATATCTCCAATGTCTGGGCAAGCTCTCTGATACTACCAGTGAAAGCAATAGGGAAGCGCACAGGCTATATCGTGTCCAGTATAACAAACGATTTCTTTGCATTACCATCGATTGAATATTAAATTCTTTCCTGTAAAAGTGATCGATTTGCTAGCTCCACATAAGCAACGGTTCAGGCAGATGGAACTTACGGTCTGTAAAACCTGTATTATGTTCACGACATAACCGGAGCTCTATCTAGCTCTCGCACGCTATCCATAATGCGCCCATTTTCCGCGAGGAAAAGCTGGTCATTCCGAAGCAATAAATAAACCATTACGCGGGCAATTTCGAAAAAAGGCCGTTTAGCTTGGAGCTTCGCCCCTCCGTCATATACCAGCCGGAAGCTGTTCGTTTCTCCACGCTAACAACACACCACAGCTATGCACACGAACCAGCAGGTCCTAATACACACAAGAAGCAGTCCCTAAGTTGTTGGTCCACTTTTAGCTGCTCCTCACTGTCCATGTTTCCCTCTAAACTTAGACCCACCGGATTTCTACGGTCTCCGGTCTACACTTGGGCATGTCGACCCGTTCTACAAATGTGTCTATATGGGGTGGATTCTAGCTTCCCCTGCATCCTAGCTACGGAGTAGAAAAACCGCTGTACTCACCAACTGTTGCCGTAGTGTAAAACCCACAAAACAATAACCAACGACGGAAATTGTAGGGCGAAGATTCAACGTGTTCTTTTGGCTGGTATTAGCACGCGTGACCTCCTGGCTGGTGTGAATCGCAATAAAATGGATCTATTTTCTCCGTTCGAAGGACGGGGCACAAAAGCACAACGGTTACAATTAATCTGACTCCATAATAAATTTATAATAATGAATTTAATTATACCCTCGTTAAATATCTGACTCCAAATTAGAATTAGAATTAGAATCCATAATCTAGGGAAACCTGCGTGGGTCTCGAAGTGACTACACCTCGAACTCTTAGGAGACCATCGACGTTGCTAAACATGCACTCCCGGGTTCTTAATACTGTTATCGGATCCTAGGTTCGTTGATTAGATTAGAGGTTGGAAGTCAGCCATCACTGCAACAGCATCTTTTGGCGTGAATACAGCGAACCCAGATCTATGCACGCCCATGGGTTCCTTCAGGGAATTTTAACAGATAACCGACTTTTCATCCATGGGTTTCCTTAAGGCTAAAATCACAGAACCGGCAATACATAAACCCTTTATATAAGTAGATCATGGTTGTCTCTCCAACTTAATAAAACCAATCTCCGGACCAGGCCGCTGGCCAGTTGTACCTCGGTCGGGATTATACCCCTAGGTATCCGTCGCAACGCGGCTAGAAAGAATAAAAGGATTAAGAGTCACAGAGACCACGCAAGTTTAAAGGAATAACAATAATTTATTCACCAGGTAGGCAAGAGCTTAAATCAACAGACCAAATATCAGTTACCACGAATTTAGTCTAATATAAAAGTCATACCTGGCGACAGCTACACACAGAGTTGGGTGAGTGCGAAATCAGAGAGACGATCCGCCATAGCTATAGAGTCTACTCACGCGACTTACGTCTTGCGGGGAGATCGGATACGATCTTCCATGATTGAAAAGGACTACTCACGCACTTACGTACGTGGGACAGATCGGATACGATCTTCCATAATTGAAAAGGACTACTCACGCACTTACGTACGCGGGGACAGATCGGATACGATCTTCCATAATTGAAAAGGACTACTCACGCACTTACGTACGCGGGGACAGATCGGATACGATCTTCCCAGAATGGATTGTTTCTCTTTCCTTTAAGCCAAACCACGTCTTTGATCCAGGCGGCATGGCCATAAACACCTGGAAGGGGGGTCGAATCCGGTTTCTGAGTTTCCACCATTGGGAGGATGTAATAAAACACTTCAGCAGAGAGAGGAGAATAGGGTGATTACCAGAGAGTATTCTGACCAAATTCTCAGGAGTTTCCAAAAGGGAATGAACCATAATTTCAATGGGAATGAAACATACTCCATTCAACTCCTTAGATTCCCCCGAGAATAACAAGACCAAACATGATATGAATATGTACTAATATGATGCAGTTGTCATGAAAAAGTCTTAAGATGAATTAATATATAGGTAAATTGGGTTATACGTCCAGAAGTGATTTCTTTGCAGAATATTGAAGATATTAGCATATTATGTAGTTCTCAGGGGTTTAGATTATTTGAAACAGATTAATATAACTGAACTTTAACTCAAGAATTAGGCCAGTAACATGACTCGCACAGGGGCATTGTGTCAGCCAGAGCCCTGCAACAACCCCCCCGTGGTGAGACCATTGCCACCTCCTGGAAGTCCACAAAGGTTTTATTGCTATCTGGCATGGCTCTGGACTGAGCTTATCAGCCATTTGTCGCATACAGTCGCTGGGCTCCCCCACGCATCAGCGTTTGCAGATCTTACAGAGGTGCCGCTCAGAACCCAACCCAAAGGCACAGATGAATTTTACTGGTTTCGGAATGGAACAATCTTTTGTAAAATGAAATATGCAATGTTTGCAGTAGCAAGCTGTAGCCGATAGCAAATTCGTGCTTGAGCTGCCAGACTTTCGCACTGCGTCCTCCACTTTCGCCGTTGCGTTTATTAGAACAAGTTAATTTCATTAGATCTATACACATGTACTGCGTTAGATAGCAGAATATGCCCATCGATTCCTCTGGAGCCGGACCAGGAAAACTGCGTTCAGCTGCCTCGTCCCGCCTAGAAACGCCCTCCACAGAGCTGGCCAGTCAGAAGAAAGTGGGCACACGGGGAGTGGGGGCCATAGCGGAAGAGCCACCCCAATGAGGCATTTCAGGCAGAGACTACTATGGACTACAAATGGGGTTTTTTGAGGATGGCAGTATGAGCGAAATAAGTACCCTTTTTTTACTTTGCGCGATCAGGGGTACTCTAGGGGAGTCAAAGACCAAAATATAAACTTGGAAAAATAGCATATTAGGTCCCCTTAAAGCATGTAATCAACTGCTTTAATTCATCAATTAAGTGCTGAGTAACATCAAAAACCAGCAGACACTGCGGTTCTCCAGGACCAGGGTTGACTACCACTGCCCTAAGGTATTTTTAGAGGAAAAAAAAATTGGCCAAATCGGAGATAGACCCCCTGGAAGTTTTCCGAAAATTGGTTCCTTTGGCATGGAATAACCTCAGACAACACCTTGACACACCTCAAAGCTTCTGGAATATGGTCATTTGGAGTGGCAGGACCAAAACAGAACTTTATGGTCACAACCATAAGCGCTATGTTTGGTGAGCAGTCAACACCATTCCCGCTGTAAAGCATGGTGGTGGCTCTCTGATGTTTTGGGGGTGTGTGAACTCTAAAGGCACAGGGAATCTCGTGAAAATTCATGGCAAGATGAATGCAGCATGCTATCAGAAAATACTGGCAGACAACTTCCGTTCTTCAGCACGAAAGCTGTGCATGGGACGCGCTTAGGACTTTTCAGCATGACAACGATCCAAAGCACAAGGCCAAGTTGACCCTCCAGTGGTTGCAAAAGAGAAAGGTGAAGGTTCTGAAGAGGCCATCACGGTCTCCTGACCTCAATATCATCGAGCCGCTTTGGAGAGATCTCAAACGAGCAGTCCATGCAAGATGACCAAAATATTTGCAGGAGCTGGAGGCATTTTGCAAGGAAGAATGGGGAGCAATACCACCAGAGAGAATTAGGGGCCTCATTGACAACTATCATAAAAGACTGCAGGCTGTTATTGATGCTAAAGGGACAATACACAGTACTAAGAACGAAGGGTATGCACACTTTTGAACAAAAAAAAATCACTTTTTCCCTTACTGCCATGTTTTATTTGATGATTGTGCCATTCTTCACGACCCACAGTTGGATATCAATCCCATAAGAAATAAAAGAAATGTGTTTTGCCAGGCCATTCATGTTTTCTTTAAAAAAAAAATGTTACCTAGTTTACAAATTCAGCCAGGGTATGCAAAATTTTGAGCACAAATGTACGGCCAAACAATAGCTGTTCCATTATATTCATAGATATTCTTGGTTTCCACTCACTTGACACAGACCTTGACAACTCTTTCTATCTGCCATCTTTCTGCACCTCCTGCCTAAACAAAAACGGTCTGGCTAGATTATGGTCGTCAAGTGCAAGTTCCCTTTATTTTCGTTGATTGTGGAAGAAAATGCGGTAAGAGCAACATTAGCTTCAGCTGCTGTCAAACAGTTAATGTGTAGGTTTGGAAATACTGCTACACCAGTATTGTTAAAAATGTTTGATGCTCAGATTAAATCAATATTACTCTGTACTTGTAAAATCTGGAGTCACACTCATAACTGTATTAGTGCCTTGAAGGGCTCCCGCGCAATACCCAAGCTCTGATTACAAGTAGGGTTCGTCCAGCCAGCTCTCCAAAAGAAAGCCTGGCTAATGTTGAGCTTGCTTCGTAGTACATGCCTCTGCAGCCTCCAGTTGAGCTGTTCAAGGCTGTTTCGCATCATTATCTGGAGATTCTAGATAACTGTATACCATTGGCCAGTTCCTCTTTAATGTTGTTGTTCTTGGTGAATGTGGTAGGTATTGTTTGTTTACTGATTATCATCAAAGATGTGTTAAATGATGGTTTAAACTTCTATCTATGCCTACTAACAAATATCCTAAGCAAGGTTGTCTTTAAAGTAAACCATTAGATCAGAGTGATCGTAAAACAAGGGCAACTAATGCAAAAAGTATTATTTTATAATGGAATTGGGTTTGTCTGGATCACACAGGAAGTTGGTAATGATGTTCTGTTTCTCAAAGAATTTGTAGAATGGTTGAAAGATTGTAATCAGTAGGATTGGTTTGCTCAAGTATGTACATCTCGCAAATTGCACTTCTATAAGAAACACAAATCACTATAAGTAACTGACTTTTAGCTCAGCAAATTTACTATTTGATCTTGCAGCCAAAAAAAAAAAATCTGCCCAAGTTGACATGGTCACATATCACCCGGTGCATATTGAATGAAATATCTATGACATGATATATCATGCTGCAATCAGACGGAAAAAAACTCCAATGTACCTGTGTGTTAATTAGACATCAAACAGACTGCTGTGTGATGGTGTTTACGGAGACGTGGCTAACTGAACATGACCAGGACTCTGACTTGTTGATCAGCGGCCTTGGAGCACCGCATTGCCTGGATCGGAACAGTGAGGTGATGAAGAAAACTCGGGGGAGGGGGGGGTTGTCTTTATATTAGCCAAAGATACTGTACTTCCGTGACCGTGAGAGAGCGCATCTGTACTCCAGATGTGGAACTTTTATCAGTGTCTTTGCGTCCCTTCGTTTCCCCAGCTTTTCATCACAGTTGTGTATATCCACCCAGTTGTTGTGTCTATCTGTTTTTTTAATAAATTCGGACACACGCCATTCTGCTTAAACCTGCTGCTTGCTTTATTGCATCAAGCTTCTTCCAAATACAATGTTATGGACATTTCATGCGTAGTCAAGCTGTGTCCCATAAGAGCTACTTTCCGTTTCCGTACATTGTACTTTCAAAATAAAGGCTCTAAACCAGGGTTGGACAAACCCGGTCTTGGAGGGCCGGTGAGTATGCAGGTTTTTATTTCTATCAATTACCCTGACTAATTGCATTAATTGATTGCATGCACAAATATAGATTTTCGCAATGATTCGATCGAAGGAAAATGTTTACGAAGGGAGATAAGAACAGTCTTTGGTGGCCATTGATGATAAATTAAACAAATGCACCTGAAACGTCATATTTCATAAATGGTTTGGCTAATTTAGATAATCAACTAATTGAAGGCCAGAAGTTGGTGTGGAAACCAGGGACAGATACGGCCCTCGCTGCCCACCTCTGCTCTAAACATTAAACCAGTAGCCTTCTGCTCATAAAATTGTGTCTGACGTAGAACAAAAACTGCAGTCAATCTCCTCCAACGCCCCAATCTTTGTACTGGGTGGTTTTTCCCTCGAAAAGACAGTTCCCAATTTTTATCAATATGTAGCCTGTCCTACAACGGGTCAGTAAAGGAAACATGTAAATCATTTCCCTTACCTCTTTTGGGCCACAGAGACCACAATTGTGTGCATCTCCTGCCCAATTACAGAACTGTTCTGAAGAGGGAAAAAGTCCACACCAAAGACATAAAAAACTGGACCAAGGAGTCTGTGCAGTGCTTGCAGGAGTGTTTTGACTGTACTAACTAGAATATGTTTGTAACGGCATGTGGTGGGGATTAATGCTGCCTTCAAATGGAACTCTTGAAGTTGTGAAGTCATGTCGTGAAGTCGTGAGCAGAAATGGCTCAACATTCAAGTGATAACCGTGCGTGAACATCGTTGCTACGGCAATAAGGACACCAAAGCATCGTTTCGCCTGGCAGTCTATACGCAAATATTACATTATTGATTTGTATCTGAACGCCACTCGGGGGAACAAGAGACAAAACGATAAAGATGACGATGGTCTACACTGTTCCTTCTTGTCCAGTAGGTTAGGGTAATGTTATGCAAACTACATTGTACAGGCCAGCGCTCTCGCTAACGTTAGCTCCTCCAACGTAGGGTTGCTAAGCAAATACAGAACCCGCAAGCATGGGAAGTAGGGGATTACATGTGGAAAGGCATAACTGCAAAATTGTAGTCCCGATACAATTTCTGAAAATGTCATCAAACGCCACAACTCGTGAACTTGAAGCTTTCAGAAAAGTTCGACTTACGACGTTGTGAAAACCACAAGAAGGCGGCGTTCATATGGACTTTTCTCATGAACATGGTAAACACGACCCCATTTGAAGGCCCTTTTAGATGAGCTAAACGATGTAACATGTTCCTATGCTGTATTCTGCAGAGACATGGTTATACCATGTAAGAGGGTAAAACATTTACCCCAATAATAAGCCAGGGGTTACTAAATCTATTAAATCTAGTATACAGGCTAAGAATTCGCTTTTAAACATGGAACTGCCTCGGTGTTGCATGCAGCCACTAAAGATCTGAAAACTAAAATTTTAAGGGCAAAACAGAACTATAAAATAAAAGTGGAAAACAAAATGGCTGCAAACAATCTGAGCTCAGCCTGGTGATGAATGAAAGGCATTGCAGGCATCAGTAATTCAAAAAACAGAAGCACAGTCGCTTTTGGGGGCTTTGATGCAGATTCTGATCTTCCAAATGCCCTTAATTGCATTTATTCTCGATTTGATATTTTTGATTTTACCAGAGAAATACAGGAAGTGAGTCATAAACTAGATGACCATCATCATTTTACTATTGAACAGGAGGATATTGAAAAGGCTTTCTCTTCCATGAAAACAAATAAGAGCCATGGACCTGACAACATTTGTGGCCAACTGCTTAAATCCTGCTCTAAAGAACTGTGTCCAATATTTCATTACATTTTTAATAAGTCCTTACAGACACCGCATGTCCCAAAATACTGGAAGGATGCTGTAGTTGTTCCAGTTCCAAAGACAAACTGCCCCAAAATACTGAATGATTTTAGACCCATTGCACTGAAATCCATTGTGTTGAAAACTTTTGAGAGATTAGTGAGTTATGAAATTCTAAGTGTGATATTGATCCCTTGCAGTTTGCTTATAGGCCACTTAGAGGAGTTGAGGATGCCACAGTCACTTTGAGGAACATGCTTCTTAAACATCTGGAAGGAAAAGGAACACATGCTCTGCTTTTATTTATCGATTTTTTTTGTCAGCTTTTAATACAATTTAACCCCTCCTTTCAACGGAGGGGCTTTTAGAGCAATTTGATTGAAGCAATAATCTTGTGGGCAGGATTTTAGGTTTTTCTAACCAATAGGACATAATGAGTGAGAGTTAATTGAACACTGACCAGATCTGTTCCTCCTGTGGCTCCCCTCAGGGATGCGTGCGGTCCCCATTCTTGTTCATCTTTTATTCAAACACGTGTTGCAGCAGCAGGCGAGACAGATTTATTTTAAAATACGCAGATGATTCTGTTATCATAAGCCTGCTTCAGAAAAGTGAAACAAGCCATGGTCCGGTCATTAGGAACTTTGTCGAATAATGTGATAGGTCCTTCTTCCAGATAAACATTTCTAAAACAAAGGACATGTGTACTGACTTCCGAAAACTCTCCCAGGCTCAGGAACTAACTGTCATAAAGGGTCAGACAGTGGAGTGTGGGGAAAAATACAAATACCTTATAGGCATGGGCAATACAAATGAATAAAATGACAACATTTCTTGAGTTGCTGAGAAAAAAGTTTTTATTATTTTCTAATGATTTTTTGCAGGTAAGTACAGAAGACACAGACGAAGAGTTTGCCACAAGTCCAACGCCTTTACAGGAAAGGGTCTCAGAGCCACAGGGTCCCAAAAATGGCTGATTTCGGCATTTATCAACAAAACCCATTGTGAAAATTGGGGGGTGAAGCCTGAGGGCATTTTCGAAAATGCAGTCTACTCAGAAATAAACCTGGCCAAATTATCCATTAGGGTACCCTAACAGAAATAATTGATGCTAAAGTCATCAACCCCTTTTCTGAAGTACAGCAGCACCCCCTAGGCCCTTTTTAATGGAAAATGCATTGAATTTCACCCAATTATGTTCAACAAACATTAGGTTTTGCATTGATATTAAAAATGGTATGAATGGGTTGCCTAGAAGTTTTTTTTTTTGGATCAATGGCCTGCAAAAATGTCAAAATTATCGGTGGGAGGGCAAACATTAACGCTACTCGCCCATTACTATATAAAATGCAGTGAAGTCGCTGATGCCAGCAGTTGTTTGCCCTCCCACTGCTACAAAATGAATCAAACGTTCCCCCTTCAATAACCCGTGGTGATAAAAAAAAAAAAAAACCTTTGCACTGTTTTTTACAATGTCCATATACCCTCCTCTCATGATAGTTTCAATGAGCTACTGTGAATAATTCATAGTAAAACACAGTGACGTGCAGTCGGAGGTTAGTTTGGGAGGCAGAAACCTCCCCTTTGCTTTGATTAGCAAGCAGGCGATTAACTAGTTTAGTAAGACTATTCGGCAGTATGGCGGGGCCAGTTTAAGTTTCATGGCGTTATTACTCAGTTCATCGAACCTGAAATGCTCACTAGACAGCAGATTTGCGCGTACTTGCTTCCAGGAAGCCGAAGCAATGTCATCAACAAATATTAAAACAGTTCGACTAATGCAGAGTTCAATGCTTAATCAATATACAACGTATTCTCCTTTAAATACGCGCTTTTACACCCAAACAAAAATCGGGTGCTTATTTTCAGTCTTCTTTCATAATCCGATTAACAAAATGTTTAAATGATATACAGAAGTACCGAGAGCCGAGAATTTTTCCTAATTGATTATCAGATTTCCATCCTCGCAGTCTCGAATTGAAGGGTATAAGTGAATGAATCTTGTGACCGGTGTTCGCGAGGTGGCATATTTTGATAGGTAGCAAAATTTGTCAGAACACTGGTAGGTTTTGAACGCCTAGCGCTGGTTTATTCCTTGGTATATTTTACTGAAACTTCACAAATAGGGTCACAGGATATTCTGTCAACTAACTATGTAGGTTACAGTAAAAATACACTCACCTTTCTTGCTATTGTTGAGAAGAAGTCACGGCGAACTTGATGACGAACTTCAACAACTTCTGTCGAACTTATTTCACATCCTCTGGAGGTCTAGTTTGGACGAATAGACTCGTAATTTCTCAAATTAGATGGCTGTAAGTCAATCAGGGCCGTAGCTGGGATATCACGTCAGCACAGGCTGTTTGAAATCTACCTCCAAAATGGATATTTTTGCCAGGCCGTGCACTTGAAAGTTTGTAAACACGACGCAAATTGAGGTCATGCATTCATCCAACGGGCGAATAATAGCTCTGTTCAAATCGCGTTATTGGCCGTAATACGCAGAGTTCATGTATGAAATGCAGGTATCCTATTGAAAAGGTTGCTTTTAATCAAACCATGTTGTTCTTTTTGTATGAAAATGGTATTTACATCATTTTTTTTAATAAGTTTTCTGAGGCTTGTTTACTGCCCCAGTTCAGCTGTTACGCATTCCATTAGAGTTTATGCAGAGCGTTGCCCATGCCTATACCTTAGAATGATCATTGACAGTAAGCTACCCTTTGAAGCAAACTGTGAAGCTGTTTATAAAAAAAGGAATCAGCGTTTGTACTGTCTGAAGAAACTGTCCTCCTTTCACAATGATAGAACACTGTTGACCCTTTTTTAAATCGTGCTTTTATCAAATCTATTTTATCTTTTTGCTTGGCGTCATGGTTCAGCAATCTTGCCTTATAAAATAAGAACTCTTCGAACCAAATTGTGAAGTTGTCTAGGAGGCTGATTGGAGAGCCATAGCTTTAAGGGCATCTAAAGTCGATTCCCATTGTTTTTGTTTATCGGCCAATCAGCAAGCCGCACCTGCGCAAACGAACTGAAATAGAAGGATTATCTACGCATGTACACAAAACATTGGTTTATATGAATGAAATTGGTCATGTGACAATGCAAGATGTCAACAAAAGCGAGTGATTTGTTTGTAAACATTGGCGTTCAACGTCCCGTCTGAGAATCGACTTTAGATGCACTTTAACCCAGAATCCCTATATACCAAACAGTTACAGAGGATGGCTGGTTCTATTCTGAAGGATGGCACTCACCCATTATACTGTGAATTTCAGCTTCTCCCATCGGGACGCAGATAAAAATTACCAGTCTGTAAATCCAAGCGACATAAATACAGCTTTGTTCCTGCAGCCATCAGAGTGATAAATAAATCTTAGAAATTATTTATTGACTATATATTAACTTACTAATCGCACAGGCTTTTTATTTATTCTTATCCTGTTTTTACCTGCCATGGTGATTCTTATTCCATATTGTACCTTTTTATTTGCACTGTTTTTTATGACAGTAGTATTTTGCAGTTTTATTTTTATCCCTGTCTTTTAGTATGAAGCACTGTTATCACTTTATCAAGTTTTAAATTGTTGTTGTGTGTGTGTGGAGGAAGCGGACTCACTTCATTGTAAACATATCTACCCTTGGGTATAAATACAGAAAAAAAAAAAAAAAGGTACTGCCAGTAGCGTGTGCTGAATAAATGTTTGTCCAGTTTGGAATTTCAATGGTCATTTCATGGGCCTCAAAGTGAAAAAGGATAGAAACACCCAGTGTTCAGCAAGTTAGTCACTGAACAGTCTGAAGTGGCTTCAAGGCTTTACATCAGCTTGCGACTTGGAGCAAATTTTGGTTCTACCTTTTTTTCCACCTTGATCAGCTTACCCTAACCAGCGCAACACAGTGAGAGGAGATTGTGTTCAGAGACTGAGGGTTGGGGAGACTGTGCTCATGGACCAAAGGAGGGGGGGGGGGGTAACCGCACCCTAAAAGCGGCCCACCACCTTAAAAGCCGACAAGACCATCTGGCATCCACTAGATTGCCAGTCCAGTCAAGCTCAGCAGAGCAGTGGCAAGCTTTTCCAGTTACCCAGGAGACCAGACAGGAGGCAAGGCTGTTGAATATTACATCACACGCTCCACAGCACTGTGTATAGCAGTTTCCAAGACAACTGAAAGATTGACCCGCCCTTATTTAAACTGGCACATGGGCTTCAGGTTAGCACCCTGCCTGGCGACTTGGTCAGTCAACACCCAGCTGTAAGCGTGCAATTATGTATGAAAACATAGCAATTGTGCGGGACTTTAATGTCTCAAATGCTCCATCTGGTTTGACAGCTCCATGCAGCTGAGATAGATGGTCTTCTTTTCAGATTTCAGATTAAAGTCAATGGGCAATTCCATTGAAAAATAAAGTTACTTATTCCCAAAGTAAATGCTCTATATGTATGCTAAGGTTGTCTGCTTTACAGAAAAAATTTCATTGGACCACTATATTAACAAAATAGCATAAAATTACCATTACAGAGTTGGATGAACAAAGTAATTAAATTTTAAAAAATGTAGTAATACAAAAGTGTCACATCCATAATGCTGCTTTTTATTCATTAAAATAAAAATTAAAAAAAGACAATACAAATAGTTTTAAATTTCAATTTTTATGTTCAGCCAGGCCTCCAACATTTATGTAGATATCAAACTATCTGCATTAAACTTGAAAGTTTGTGGAATTCTCAGTCGTTGATGCCCCAAAATGCCCACCTTTGCATGTCACATCCATAACACTAGTCATTTGTAATTTTTTCTGACTTACTGATATTTTTGAACAATTTTGTTTGCCACACTTCTAAGTGAGTGTAATAAGAATATGGAGCACCAGCTGTCATCAGTTGAACAGAGTAATTTTTTTCAGGCATGAGTTTGCCAATTTGTTTCCAAATGTAACATTCATCATGTTGGAATTACCCTGATAGACAGATAGTTCCCTTTACAGATTTCAGATCAATGCTATTTGCATGAGCGGTAATAAACAGAATGACATGTCCCCTGGCCATTGAAACCTGAGCTCTGAAAGTGTTCTGACCTTTACATCAGACTTTATCTGGCAGCACTCTTATCCCCTTTATGAAAAGGTTTGAGCATTTGTTTCCATTTGTAATGTCCAGGTCATGTCCTGCTCTATCTTCCCAGGGATTATGCCCTTAATCTGAGATTAAAAACTCAAAATCATCAAATTTTGCATTTACAGTCTCTAATGTTTCAGCTCTCTGGGCAGATGTGACACCCGTGGGACATTTGTCATGCTTTCATGGAGATAGTTGTGAGCTTCGAGAGAAGGAAACAGACACAACTGGACTACATTCAAATGCCTGCTCACACAAATACTTTGGTTTCCTTTTTTGATGTGCTCTGAATTCACAATCAAAATGGTAAATTTGTCTAAGTACTAATGGTGAACTCTTACATAAATGAGACCACGTTTGAACGGACAGTTAATACTCATTGCACTTTTTCAACTCTTAAATTTGATCCATCGTGACTGGTGGTTTCCAATTCATCCTAGGCCATATTCTTACATTCACAACCACAGGAAATGACCTCAATATGGTGTAGACATATCAGGTTTTGTTTCTGCCCAAGGAGGTCCTTTGTTTGTCCATATGAGAACAGCACAAATTATCTCAACTATACAGAAGCAAGACAGATGCTACTGTAAATTTCATTTAGCTTCCGTTGTAGATGATACTCAAAATCTCATTGTTAGTTCTTCAACTGAACATTTTGTAATGGTGTTTGGAGGGGTAGCTGAAGAGTGAACTCAAATGCTTAGAGGCTGAAAATGGAGAAAACAGAATAAATAATAATAATAATAATAATAATAATACGTTGTAATAAAGCACTGGTAAAACAAACAGACTTCAATTCAGGACCCATCAAACAAGCACTTCTGGAGATCACACTCCAAGTACATTGGGCTCCAAAATTACTGGCACCCCAGAATAGGAATGCACAAACAATACAAAAAGAATAAATGTGTAAACAAAATAATTATATACAAACAGAAAATACCAGCATGAGTGAAATACTTAATTAATGTTTCGATGGAAATGACCAAAATCATAACAATCATTTAATACAAAATAAATTTCAACAAAATCAAGGTTCCATAATTATTGGCACCCTTAGTACTTAGTGCGACCACCTCCAGCAAGGATAACAGCATGGAGTCTTTTCCTGTAATTTTTGATGAGGTTAAAGCACACATTTGGGGGGATTTTGGACATTTGGGGGGATTTGGAACATTCCTCTAAGCAGATCCTCTCAAGATCCTTCACATTCTTGGGTTTGCATTTATAAGCCACCCTTGAACTAAGCCCACAAGTTTTCAACTGAGGTCTGGCAACTGAGATGGCCATTACAGAAAGTTGATTTTTGTCATCACAGAACCATTTCTGTGTGGATCCTGAGGTGTGATTTGGGTCATTGTCTTGTTGGAATGTCCACCAGCAGCTAAGTCCTAGCCTTCTCGTGGAGGCAACCAGATTGGTAGCCAAAATATTCAGTCAGGGGTGCCAGTAATTTTGGAGCCCATTGTATGTGCAGCTGAAGAGGCCAACAGGTCAAGGGCAATGGTGTAATAAATATATGAGTCAAATAAGCAAGACAAAGACCAATAATAGTTGTTGCAATAAGGACATTAAAATGAGTCCCTCTTCACTCTATGATGGCAAACGAGGATTAAAACCAGGGAAAAGCAAGTATTTACAACAAAGCAAAAAAATAAATAAATAAATAAACAGGAAAAAGTGCTTCCATTCTTTAAAATAAAATATGATATTGTAAATATTCTCTTATCAGCTCAGACCTTTTTTTATTGCTTGAAATGGGCATATTTTTACAAAAAAGCAACATGGAGTGAAGGATAGATTTTCACATTGATTAAGAGGCAATTTTTTTAAAGATCAGCGCAGGGGTGGAAACTCACCATTTCCAAATTTGTTCATATTTCACAGTTTTGAAGTTCTATGCCTGGAATAGTGAAAAATGTCTGTTCCGATTAACCCCTCCCCTGCTGTGTGGGCCACACCCATTTCTTTGGGTAATTTAAAGGGCATCTAAAGTCGATTCCCATTGTTTTTGTTTATCAGCCAATCAGCGAGCCGCACCTGCGCAAACGAACCAAAATAGAAGGATTATCTACGCGTGTACACAAAACATTGGTTGATGAATGAAATTGGTCATGTGACAATGCAAGATGTCAACAAAAGCAAGTGATTTGTTTGTAAACATTGGACGTTCAAGGTCCCGTCTGAGAATCGACTTTAGATGCCCTTTAACAACCGTAGCTGTTTGAGAGCATTTATTTTTGAACAGAACTGTTGGCCCATGATTTTCACTGTTACAGGACACAACCATGGCCAAGGGGCACCACCTCTACAAAAAAAAAAAAAAAAAAAAAAAAAAAATTCTGGGCATATATTTCTGCCTGAAGCTAGCGCCACCAGGATTACAAAAAAAACATGAATGTGTATCCAAGATATTTAGCCCTACCTCAAGACAGAATGGAGTGCTCATGGAATTTATGACTTTTTTCATTCAGGAAGTGTCCCTGAATAATAATAATGGGCAAGTAGCTTGGGCCACCCATTCTGCAAAGAGAAAACGGGTCTCAAACTAGGACCATAGGCAACCATGCCCAAGTTTGGACCACACCCATTTTCAGCAGAATTACCACCCGCCAAAAATTTAAGTGTAGGCTGCAGCTCTGATATCTAAATTTTTTAATATCAACTAAAAAATATATGGGAAACCCATAGAGAATGCCATTTTAACCCTTTTTAGACCATTATATTTCACCACAGCATGTGTATGCAAATGTACACAAAATGTACACAAATATTATAGGGACTATATACAGCGGGGAAAATATGTATTGAACACGTCAACAGTTTTCTCAGTAAATATATTTCTAATTGGGCTATTGACATGAAATTTTCACGAGATGTCGGTGACAACCCAGGTAATCCACACATACTAAGAAATCAAAACAAATAAGTTCATAAATGAAGTTATGTGAAATAAAGTGGAATGACACAGGGAAAAGGTTTTGAACATGCTTACTGAAATTTGTTTAATACTTAGTAGAAAAGCCTTTGTAAGTAATGACAGCTTCAAGATGCCTCCTGTATGGAGAAACTAGTCGCATGCATTGCTCAGGTGTGATTTTGGCCCATTCTACCACACAAACTGCCTTCAAATCTAGATGGTTCCGGGGGCCTCTTCTATGAACTCTGATCTTCAATTCTTTCCATAGATTTTCAACTGGATTCAAGCCGGGTGATTGACTGGGCCATTCTAGCAGCTTAATTTTCTTTCTCTGATACCAATGGAGAGTTTCCTTAGCTGTGAGTTTGGGGTCATCGTCTTGCTGAAATGTCTGCCCTCGTTTCATCCTCAGCATTCTGGTAGATGGCAGCAGATTCTAATCAAGAATGTCTCGATACATTTCTCCATTCATCCTTCCTTCAATTAAATGAAGTCTGCCAGTACCATATGCTGAAAAACAGCCCCACACCATGATGTTCCCACCTCCAAACTTCACTGTTGGTATGGTGCTTTGAGGGTGATGCGCAGCACCGTTTGTCCTCCAAACATGGCCTGTGCTAAGACATTCAAAGAGTTCAATTTTGGTCTCATCTGACTAGACTGTATTCTTCCAGTATTTCATAGGCTTGTCCAAATGTTCTGTAGCAAACTTTAAACGAGCTTCAACATGCTTTTTCTTCAGCAATGGAGTCTTGCGCGATGAGCGTGCATGGAGGCCATGGCGGTTGAGTGCATTAATAATTGTTTTCTTTGAAATAAGTGTACCTGCTAATTGCTGGTCTTTCTGAAGCTCTCCGTGAGTGGTCCTCGGCTCTTGGACAACTCCTCTGATAATTCTTTTGACTCCTCTGTCAGATCTTGCAAGGATCACCCCATCGTGGCCAGTTTACCTGGTCTTTCTTTTGAGTATGCACTACATGAAACACTGACATGACCAAAAGAAAATCTTTGTTGCACTGGGCAATTCCAGCATTACTCACGTTACATTTTTTACATTAGGTTATAGTATAAAATTGTTTCACTACTTATTCAAAAGACAGAACTTCAAAACTTCTACATTGTGGCAACCTCCGACTATAATCAACTTTACTTCAGAAAACCCAGAATGAACCCCACAATGGTTATGCTGGTAGACTGGATTTTTCAAGTGTTACCCAAAAGTAACATGGCTTTTTTTTACTTCAGTTTAGTCCAACCTTCTTGATCAATGATGCATTACAGAATAAATTGGATTATACATGTTTAAACCTTCATTACTGAAAATTCTAACAGAATTACGATTCCAACTTAATGCAACAGTAATTTTCTGCAACGGGCCCTTAAAACAAAAAACTCCTGTTACTCAGGTTATGTTACTCACTTTATAAGTATGTTTTAAGTATCTGGAGGCTCACCATACAGCATTTTACTTATCAGTCACAATGTTTCAGCCATGTCAGCCATTTCTATTCAAGAGGCCATCATGATTTCCAATTTCTAAGGCCACAATCTGCAAGTCCATCCTCAACCCACTGAGTCCCCCGCCCCTTTGGGTCTCAGAGCAACCAGTAACATTTTTTTTTTCATAATTCAACCAACCAAGTAGTCTTTTCACAACTTCAGTATGTTAATGATGTCAAACTTTTATTTAATATGCATACCAAAAAAAAAAATTGGTTTGCCTCAGACCTTCAACTACCTCTGAACCATACACCTGGATATACTAACAATACAGCCATTCATAAATTGTATTGCTATTTCACTTTTGAATTTTCAGTAGTCATGTTACACTTCAGCTAGAATTGCCCTATACTGGAGAAGTTCTTTATCCTGGAAAAATAACAAATGTAATTGGTGAAAATAGTTTAGAAACTTGTATTTTGCATTTATTTGTCTTGGCCATGTATTACCTATGTATTTTGTGTACATTTTGTGTGCATTTGCATACACATGCTGTGGTGAAATGTTATGGTCTAAAAGGGTCGAAATGGCATTCTCTGTGGGTTGCCCATACATTTTTTAGTTGAAATAAAAAATGAAGACATCAGAGCTGCATCCTACACTTAAATTTTTGGTGGGTGGTGATTCTCCTGGAACTGGGCATGGTCCAAACTTGGGCGTGGTTGCCTATGGTCCTAGTTTGAGACCAGTTTTCTCTTTGCAGAATGGGTGGCCCAAGGTACTTACCTATTATTATTATTCAGGGACACTTCCTTAATGAAAAATAGTCATAAATTCCATGAGCACTCCATTCTGTCTTGCGCTAGGGCCAAATATCTTGAATACACATTGACTTTTTTTGTTATCCAGGTGGCACTAGCTTCAGGCAGAAACATGCCAACATTTTTACCCTAGGCCAAAATATGGCCATCGGGTATTGCGAAGACCTTGCGTCCGTCCGTCTGTCTGTCCGTCCGTCTGTGTACACAATAACTCCTTTCCTATTAATGTCAGGGTCATGAAATTCACAGGGACTGTTCTTGGGACATATAGCTTGGACAAGTTCGACAATGGGTAACCTTGACCTACTTTAAGGGGTCAAAAGGTCACATTCTTTGTAAACACTGTTTCCTTGATTACATCCACTATTTTTGTTGTAGCCATGTAAAATTTACAGCTTGCATGTTCTGGATAATCAGCTTGCAGAACATTAAAGATGGATGACCTTCACCTGGTTAATGGGGTCAAAAGGTCACATTGTTTCTGAACAGTGTTACTTTCATTACACCTTTGCACTACCATGACAATTTTTGGTGTAGCTATGTCAAATTCATAAGGTGTACTCACTGGATAATCAAGTTGGAGGACATGGTAGCTACGTGGCCTTCACCTACTTTAAATACCTTCTAATAACAATTTGATGTAGCAACATCATCAACCAAACTGTTCAGTCACCTTCAACATAACATCGAATTTTGATGACTGCGCATCATGTCAGACTTCCTATTCTGAATGCCAAACGATGTAAAGTCCCAGCTGTCCTGTTCCACACTTTCCATATAACCTGCCAGGTCCTAGATGAAATTGGACAATTACTTCTGTCTTCCTTTTGACTCTTGAAACTTCTCTCAAGCCCGAAAGTATTAAACACATTGGGCTCTAATTTCTTGGCGCAGCGCAGGGTGGCGCAGCGTGGCGTAGCGTAGAGCAGGCCATGCAGTGGTAATTTTGTCCGGTGCAGCCCGCGCAGTGGTAATTTCGTACGGTGCAACACCGTGCGCAGCCACTTTGGCAATTTGGTAGACGGACGTGCGCAGAGATGGGTGTGGCGGCGTAGTAGGGGGAGGTGTCACATATTCATCAAGACGCAGTGACAATTTCGTAGCAAAAGTCCTCGCTGAAACTGCGCAGAAAGCTCACCAGCTCCAACCTGGTTTACTTTCTGTGCAGTGGTAATTTGGCTGACCGGCGCACAGTGCGTACACGTCACCGAAACCTCACAGGCAGGTTTCCAGAATGTCAGGCACATTTCAATGCAATAAATAATTACAGCAACCACTATCTAATGTAACTATCTGAATCAGCACATAAATTATAGCATCTAAATCGATTGTCCTGAAGTCAGATCAAAGGCGGTTGGCACGCGTAATGGAAACTCGACCTGACAGCCCTCAGAGTGTCAGTGCATTCTCTGTGGCATGTTGCGTGCTACACAACATAGCTGTATGCCATGGATGTCACTTTGGCCTCACGCAGGAAACATTACAGGACTTGAGACAGAGAGAGGCCGAACTGCATGTGCCGTAGCAGCAGGGAGAGCAGCAGCGCGCACGGCAGAGGAGAGACCACTTGGCTGCACAGCTCTGTCCTTAACACTTGAACCGTGGCACTGATATTAGTAATGCATGGTATTTCATGTCAGTAAAAGATATGAGTCCATCCGTCCATCACTTTTTCTAAATATGTGATTTCTATGTTATGTCAAGGTTTTGAACTTCTGTTATAAAACGTAAGTGAGTATTGATATTAAATTACCTTGAGCGCCATAGCCGCTTTTTGCGGCAGTGGCTTTGACCGCAAATACCCCTGTCTGCAATGTACTAGAAAGAGAGAGAGAGAGAGAGAGAGAGAGAGAGTGTGCATATGGGCGCGTGAGTGCATATGTAGGCTATGTGGGTATGTGTCCTTCAGCTGCTTTCACACCGGACACAAAACAAATTTTTCGCACGACTGATTACATTCAAAGTCAATGCAAAGATGCGAATACATGTGTATTCGCGTCTTTGCATTGACTTTGAATGTAATCAGTCGTGCGAAAAATTTGGTTCGCGTCCAGTGTGCAAGCGGCTTAATACTATTATTGTCACTTAGGTTTTATCGTTTTTAGTGTGGGAAAGGAATACAGCCTGATTGCTATGATCTCGTACTGAGTTAAGGTCACATACTGAAAATAAATGTGTAACGAATCTTGCATTGTTGTCCAGGCATGTTAATCCCAAAATTTCAAACAGCACCAGGGTGTAATAATAGGAACACGCTATCCATCGTTTTTCTTCCCAATGATGCAGGCAGAAGAAATAAATGAGCAACTGTCGTACTTCATTCCAACTTCATAAGTTCGAATGATCTGATGTAGTTATGTGCCTGCAGCAATGCAGACACATATTATAATCCTGCATACTTCTTTATTATTATTATTATTATGTGCCTGCAGCAATGCAGACACATATTATAATCCTGCATACTTCTTTATTATTATGTGCCTGCAGCAATGCAGACACATATTACAATCCTGCATACTTCTGTATTATTATTATTATTATTATTATTATTATTATTCCATATTCTTCCGTAATCGCACGGTTCGCTACTCCTCCCACAGTTTTCACCCGATCCCCAAACATTACACATGAAAACGTGCAGCTCCCTTGTGAGGAGTGTGCCATGACTTTTCTAAGCGATCCGACTTACGGATTTCCCACAATTCCCGAAAAACATGGACTTCTGAAACCTCGTTATAATGGAAGTCAATGAGAAAATCCTTCAAACTCACTCATCTTCACCTTCTCACCGTGAACTCATATATTGACGTAGAAACTCTGTTCCAACTCCCAAACATTGACAAGCAACGCCCAAGCAACCATTAGGAACAGTAAAGCAACCGCCTAGCAACGACCTAGCAACCACCCAGAACACCATAGCAACCACCCAGAACACCATAGCAACCGCCTAGAAACACCTTAGAAACCACCCAGAACACCATAGCAACCGCCTAGCAACACCCTAGCAACCACCCAGAACACCATAGCAACCGCCTAGCAACGCCCTAGCAACCACCCAGAACACCATAGCAACCGCCTAGCAACACCCTAACAACCACCCAGAACACCATAGCAACCGCCTAGCAACGCCCTAGCAACCACCCAGAACACCATAGCAACCGCCTAGCAACACCCTAGCAACCACCCAGAACACCATAGCAACCGCCTAGCAACGCCCTAGCAACCACTCAGAACACCATAGCAACCGCCTAGCAACACCCTAGCAACCACCCAGAACACCATAGCAACCGCCTAGCAACGCCCTAGCAACCACCCAGAACACTGTAGCAACCGCCTAGCAACGCCTAGCAACCACCCAGAACACCATAGCAACCGCCTAGCAATGCCCTAGCAACCACCCAAAACACCATAGCAACCGCCTAGCAACACCCTAGCAACCACCCAGAACACCATAGCAACCGCCTAGCAACGCCCTAGCAACCACCCAGAACACCATAGCAACCGCCTAGCAACGCCCTAGCAACCACCCAGAACACCATAGCAACCGCCTAGCAATGCCCTAGCAACCACCCAGAACACCATAGCAACCGCCTAGCAATGCCCTAGCAACCACCTGGAACTCCATAGCAACCACCCAGCAACGCCCTATAGACCACCCAGAACACCATATCAATGGTTTACCAGATCCCTGGCAAGCACCTCGAACACTGTACATGTAGAGCAGCAGGCACATTCAAAATTTCTACCAGAATTTTCTAGTTATTATTATTCCATATTCTTCCGTAATCGCATGGTTCGCTACTCCTCCCACAGTTTTCACCCGATCCCCACACATTACACATCAAAACGTGCGGCTCCGTTGTGAGGAGTGTGCTATGACTTTTCTAAGCGATCCGACTTATGGATTTCCCACAATTCCTGAAAAACATGGACTTCTGAAACCTCGTTATAATGGAAGTCAATGAGAAAACTCACTCATCTTCACCCTCTCACCGTGAACTCATATATTCACGTTAAAAACTCTGTTCCAACTCCCAAACATTGACAAGCAACGCCCAAGCAACCATTAGGAACAGCATAGCAACCGCCTAGCAATGACCTAGCAACCACCCAGAACACCATAGCAACCACCCAGAACGCCCTAGCAACCACCCAGAACACCATAGCAGCCGCCTAGAAACGCCCTAGAAACCACCCAGAGCACCATGGCAACCACCTAGCAAAGCCCCAGCAACCACCCAGAACACCATAGCAACTGCCTAGCAACGCCCTAGCAACCACCCAGAACACCATAGCAACCGCCTAGCAACGCCCTAGCAACCACCCAGAACACCATAGCAACTGCCTAGCAATTCCCTAGCAACCACCCAGAACACCATAGCAACTGCCTAGCAACGCCCTAGCAACCACCCAGAACACCATAGCAACTGCCTAGCAAGCCCCTAGCAACCACCCAGAACACCATACCTGCCCAGCAACACCATAGCAACCACCCAGAACAGCAACGCCCTAGCAACCTAGCAACCCCAGAACACCATAGCAACTGCCGAGCAACGCCCTAGAAACCACCCAGAACACACCATAGCAACTGCCTAGCAACACCCTAGCAACCACCCAGAACACCATAGCAACCTAGCAATGCCCTAGCAACCACCCAGAACACCATAGCAACCGCCAAGCAATGCCCTAGCAACCACCCAGAACACCATAGCAACTGCCAAGCAATGCCCTAGCAACCACCCAGAACACCCAGCAACTGCCAGCAACGCGCCCTAGCAACCACCCAGAACACCATAGCAACCGCCTAGCAACGCCCCTAGCAACCACCCAGAACACCATAGCAACTGCCGAGCAACGCCCGAGCAACCACCCAGAACACCATAGCAAAGCAACGCCCTAGCAACCACCCAGAACATCATAGCAACTGCCTAGCAACCAACCCCAGAACACCATAGCAACTGCAGAACACCATAGCAACTGCCGAGCAACACCCTAGAAACCACCCAGAACACCATAGCAACCGCCTAGCAACGCCCTAGCAACCACCCAGAACACCATAGCAACCGCCTAGCAACGCCCTAGCAACCACCCAGAACACCATAGCAACCGCCTAGCAATGCCCTAGCAACCACCCAGAACACCAAAGCAACTGCCTAGCAATGCACTAGCAACCACCCAGGACACCATAGCAACCGCCTAGCAACGCCCTAGCAACCACCCAGAACACCATAGCAACTGCCTAGCAACACCCTAGCAACCACCCAGAACACCATAGCAACTGCCTAACAAGGCACTAGCAACCACCCAGAACACCATAGCAACCGCCTAGCAACGCCCTAGTCATCACCCAGTACACCATAGCAACCGCCTAGCAACGCCCTAGCAACCACCCGGAACACCATAGCAACCGCCTAGCAATGCCCTATCAACCACCTGGAACTCCATAGCAACCGCCCAGCAATGCACTATAGAGCACCCAGAACACCATATCAATGGCTTACCAGATCCCTGGCAAGCACCTCGAACACTGTACGTATAGAGCAGCAGGCACATTCAAAATTTCTACCAGAATTTTCTAGTTTCGTTTTGAAATTCCATTCAAGTTCGCTAATGGTAATAATCCGCGAATGCCCTAGCTAGCCAGTTAACTCATATTCAAAATGCTTAATATAGACGTAAGCGGTAAAGAAAACATGCCTGAAGCAGCAAAGTAAAATGCAACATTAACGCATCATGCAGATATAGGACAGAGGCTTCTTTATTCCCACATCTTAAAGGTCAGGAGAGGAGCTCATTTGATTGGTGAAGATTTGACTTGGCTATGTTAAACCCACTCACGCCTTCTCTCCTCCCTCTTTGCCACTTGCGCCAGCACGAGGGACAGAGGCGGGACAGAGGAGTACTTGCGCCGGGCTGTGCGGGGCACGAAATTGCAAAATACGCCTGGATACACCGCGTTGGCGCGGCGCTCCCCCCATTCGCCGCGCCTGCGCCTGGTCAATGAATTTAGAGCCCATTGTGTTACACAGGCATACATTAAAAAACCCTTTATATGTTATAATTCCTTGTCTTATGCCCATACGGCTGAGGGTACTTTAAAATTGCATTCTATGTTTTTAGTAGAGATGGTACACCTTGGCCATGGTAGTACCCTTAGCAGTGAACACCATGGGCCAACAGTTTTCAAAAATAAATGCTCTCAAACAGTGAGGGTTGTTGAACTACCACAAAAAAATGGGTGTGGCCCACGCAGCAGGGGAGGGGTTACTCAGAACAGACATGAGTGATTTTTGTATTCCAGGCATAGAACTTCAAAAGTATGAAATATGAACAAATTTGGAGATGGTGAGCTTCCACCTTCTGCCAAGACTGTGCTGATCTTTAAAAAATAGTGGCAAAGCCACTGCGCCCGCTTGGCCAAACATTGCCAAAATGGAACGCCCCCTATTGGCCATAGTATCGGTCCGATTGGGCTGAAAATCGGACCTTTAAGACGCTATATACACATATGAAATATGAAAAGGATCGGTGAAAAACTGAAGACGCTAGAGCGCAGACAAGCCAAAAGTTTACGCACGCATGCACGGATGCACGACGTACCACCACTAAAGACCCCGAGCATAGGATAAGCCCATTGGGCCTTTTGGCCAAGCGGGCAAAAAATTGGAGCATCTTAGCTCGTAGAATAAGGGAGCTAGAGCTGTTTGAAGTTTCGCAGAAAAGGCCCCCTGGTGGCCAAACAGAGAATCACAGCATGCCCAAAATCGAACTGGGGCTAGATCTTGGGCCCATATACATGCATATGAAATATGAAAATGATCCTTTGAAAAGTGAAGCCACTATTGCAGTGAAACAAAATCTGTGCATTTTACAACCTTTGATCTACATAACCTTTAAATTTAAGTCAAATCAAAAACCCATTACATATATGATGAACCCTTGGCAGAACACCCTACAGTAAAAATTTGAGCATCTTAGCTCGTAGAATAAGGGAGCTAGAGCTGTTTGAAATTTTGCAGAAAAAGCCACCTGTTGGCCAAACCAAGACGGGCACCATGCCCAAAATCGAACTCGGGCTAGATCTTGGGCCCATATACATGCATATAAAATATGAAAAGGATCCGTGGAAAACTGAAAGCTGTATCGCGCTGAAACGACGTAACGCACGCACGCACGGATGCACAACAGACCACCACTAATGACCCCAAGTACAGCATAAGCCCCTTGGGCCTGTCGGCCAAGCGGGCTAAAAAATTGCCTCTGAAGTACTGAAGGGTTTTGGGACCTGATTTTAGTGCTGTAATCTCCGATGAAGCAGTGCAGATGTGTGAGCTTTATTTTTCTGTTTCGCAGAAACAACTTTAAGAAAGAAACAGGTTACCCGTCAATACAACTCTACCAACCATTTGGCTGAAGTAGCATTCTGGCCTTGGGCACACACAACCAATTGACAGGTGACACAGAAAGGACGACAGGCTGCTTGAAATTCCATGGCTAATGCAAAATAAATAGATAAATAAATAAATAATAACAATAATAAATAAATCCTAGATTATCACAACTTACAGCATGTGTATGGAGAAAATGACACTCTCCTAGGGCAAATAAGTGCAGGTTTTTCTTTTTTTAATGAGTAAGGAGTCAAGGCAGACTTGTAAATGTGTAGGTTGTTTTTATTACCCAGGGAGAAAAGAAAGCAATGGCTTGAGAAGGATTCAAGGGGCCAGATTTGAGAATTCCTGAAATAGATGCCTCTGGAGCGCTACCATCCTGTAATTTTTTCCTCTATCCCAAAGCACAGCTTAAGATCCCCTTGAGCTGCTGACTAATAGAACCAGACATGCCAAGTAAATTTTGAAATTAAAACCAGCAGAACAGTCTTCAACAGCCATTAGTTATTTATGTTTAGTTTCATATTTCTAATAAAAAAAAAGCATATAAAAGTAATTCAGTCATTATAAATTCCAAATGGGCAATTCCATCACACTGCCTTCACTTAATTTCCATAAATTTAAAATAAATTAATGCTATTTTTGAAACTTTTCACATAAAGGAGCATAATGATTTATGATTTACCGTGTAGGACCTTAAAATCTGTAGTCTATAAAACAGCCAGACATACATACTATCATACAAGGGTAGTAAAGTCACAAGAAAAAAATGGACAAATGCAGCATAAACAAAAATAAAGAATTTTCTAAGATCATCACCGAAGTAACCACAAGTGCGAACCAACATGTGCAAACCCCAATTCAAATAAAGTTGGGACATTGTGTAAAACGTAAATAAAAACAGAATACAATGATTTGCAAATCCTTTTCCACCTATATTCAATTGAGTACACTACAAAGACAGATATTTAATGTTCAAACTGATAAACTTCATTGTCTTTTTTTGGTAATATTCACTTATTTTCAATTTGATGCCTGCAACACGTTCCACAAAAGCTGGGACAGGGGCATGTTTACTGCTGTGTTACATCACCTTTCCTTTCAACAACGTTCAAGAAGCATTTGGGCGCCCCGGTGGCTCATCGGTCTAAGCGCGCGTACCATAAAGGCTGTGTCCTTCCCGTAGCGACCTGGGTTCGATTCCGGCTTGGGTCATTTGCTGCATGTCTTCCCCCATTCTTCTCCCCAACCTTCCTGTCTCTCTACACTATATAACTATCAAATAAAGGAAAAATTCCCAAAAAATTATTAAAAAAAAGAAGCATTTGGGAACTGAGGACACTAATTATAGAAGCTTTGTAGGTGGAATTCTTTCTCATTCTTGCTTGATGTACGACTTCAGTTGCAAAACAGTCCGGGGTCTCCATTGTCATATTTTGTGCTTCATAATGCGTCACACAATTTCAATGGCAGATAGGACTGCACTGCAGGCAGGCCAGTCTATTACCCGCACTCTTTTACTGTGAAGCCACGCTGTTGTAACACAAGCAGAATGTGGCTTGGCATTGTCTTACTGAAATAAGCAGGGACGTCTCTGAAAAAGACGTTGCTTGGATGGCAGCATACGTTGCTCCATAACCTGTATGTACCTTTCAGCATTACTGGTGCCTTCACAGATGTTCAAGTTACCCATGCCATAGGCACTAACACATCCCCATACCATCACAGATGCTGGCTTTTGAACTTTGTGCCGAAAAACAATCTGGATGGTCCTTTTCCTCTTTAGCCCAGAGCACACGACGTCCACGATTTACAAAAAACAATTTGAAATGTGGACTCGTCAGACCACAGCACACTTTTCCACTCTGTGTCAGTCCATCTCAGATGAGCTTGGGCCAAGAAAAGCCGGCGGAGTTTCTGGGTGTTTTTGATATACGGCTTTCGCTTTGCATGGTAGAGTTTTTAACTTGTACTTGTAGATGTAGCGCCGAACTGTGTTACCTGACAATGGTTTTCCGAAGTGTTCCTGAGCCCACATGGTAATATTCTTTACAGAATGATGTCGGTTTTTAATGCAGTGCCGCCTGAGGGACAGGCAATCACGGGCATTCAATTTTGGTTTTTGGCCTTGCCGCTTATGTGTAGAGATTTCTCCAAATTTTCTGAATCTTTTGATGATATTATGGACTGTCGATGATGAAAGCTTAAGTTCCTTGCAATTGCACATTGAGAAACATTGTTCTAATTCTGTTGGGCTATTTGCTCACGCAGTTGTTCACAAAGTCGTGAACCTCGGCCCATCCTTGCTTTTGAACGACTGAGCCTTTCAGGGATGCCACTTTTATACCTAATCATGACACTCACCTGTTTCCACTTAATCTGTTCACCTGTGGAATGTTCCAAACAGGTGTTTTTTTTTGAGCATTCCGTAACTTTCCCAGTCTTTTTTTGCCCCTGTCCCAGCTTTTTTGGAACATGTCACAGGCATCAAATTCAAAATGAGTAAATATTTAAAAAAAAAACAATAAAGTTTATCAGTTTGAACATTAAATATCATGTCATTGTGGTGAACTCAATTGAATATAGGTCGAAAAGGATTTGAAAATCATTGTATTCTGTTTTTATTCACGTTTTACACAATGTCCCAACTTCACTGGAATTGGGGTTAGTAAGAACAAGCTATAAAAAAACCCTTTTTATTGCATTACACAAAGCCACCCCCCAAAAGAAAAGAGATCAAGCTGAACCAGCCCATCCAGCCCACGTATACTTGCAGAACAAGCCAAACTATACTCAGAGACCACAGTTTCAAAAAGAAATAGCATCTAAATTGCTATTCTCATTTACAAGCAGTAAAGACATGCAAAGGGCTAACAGCCAATCAACATAAGTTCCTTGGTTTTATGAGACACAAAACTGAAACGGCAACACTCCCACTAAGTACAAAGAGGAAAGGAGCGGCAGTGATATCATACTTCATCTTAAGCCTCTTAGAACAAGTTCAAAAACAGGCAAACAAAAGGAACAAAAACCCATATATTCTGGTGTTAATGTTTAATTATCCACTCTGTAATACGTTATTTTCAGGGGGACCAAAATTTGACGCAATACCACGATACAATAATTTCAAAAATGTTTCTCTGCCATGCTTATTCCAATTGGCAGGTGAATATACATTCAGCTTTGTTTCTCATATCACGTTGGACGATGGGAATTACTATGTACTCAGAGAAATCTCTAATGCAAGATTTCAAACATCTATATTGCCAGTCTTTGTAATGAAGATAATAAAAATGTAAATTAAAAGAAGGGGGCGCCCATGAGGTCCGAAAATTTATCGTCCGCTTAAAGTATGATAATGCAAAAAAAAAAAACTAAAAAAAAAAAAAAAAAAAAAAACTATTTATTCCAAAAATGAGGCATATAGCAATGTTATTAAGTCTTAAATTAAGAAGCAATGCGTCTCCAACTTCTGCACAGATCACGAGAATGTCGATGTTTAAGCATTATGGCAGTAAACCATTTGCAGCACTGACGGCTGATGAACTGCAGTATCGTATGAAGACGGAAGTGGGTGTTTGATACAACGTATAAATGTTTCCAATCAATGGCAAACCGGTTAATCAAGGAAAATTATACACAACCGGTCAAGCCAACACTATAAAGGGATTTTTTGTGACTCCTGTAATTTAAGCCGACCCGCCATCACTGAATTACAGGCACTACTTAACTACATTGTGGTTGGATTATAGACTATTTATTTCATAAGTGATCATCATCAACACATTGCCACGCTCCAGACATGTGAGGAAATGTATAAAAACTCATCAACGTTGCTCGCTAAGGCGAATTTTAAAGTTGATAGGGCGTATAACCAGTGCACAGCCAATATGCACACGCAACTGTAACAAACAGGTTGCTTAGCAACCGCTACTGCCAGTCAACTTTAAAGGCAGTCTCGCATCCTCAGTAGTTGGTTCATGTAATGTAGCGCGCTTAAGGAAGTACATTACCACAGTGTTCTGATGCTGGCTAACTGCTCTTTTATTACCCTAGGTACTCAAGCAATTTATGGCAATCAATCTCTGCCACTGCCTAAGGTCGCTGGTCATGGAGTTCTCTTTGAGTTAGAACTACTAATATTTCGAAGAAGCGTCAGCTCTAACAACATCACTGGAAACCTATAAATGACACCCCTACTCCTGCAAAAGGATACTGTTTACGCCGATATCTTAATTCAACTTCTTACAACCAGCTCCTTGAGCGACCGCCCGAACAAGATCATTTGAACTGGCTTTCCTGTATTGTGCCATCTCGGATTTATCAAGGGTAAGTTAGCTTGAAAGCCCATCCAGCAATGTTTTATTAAACTACAATCTAATTACCGTTATGGCGCAAACGTAAACTTCCTGAAAAGCATAGAATGAAACGAGCCAATATATGTTTGAATGGTCTTTAACGTTAGCTTGCTACACAGCTCATTCAGCTGACGCCAATGGGAATCACGTCGACCAGACTGTGTTGGTTTGCTAGGTAACGCAAGTCCTCTATTTATCTTGCAAACTGGCTAGATGGCTTGTTGAGAAATTACCTTAAAGTTACCTGACTGCGGGGATGTATAGTGGAAGGTATACGGAGTACATAAACACTTTTTTCTGTCAATTTACGAAATATTCATCTACCTGCCAAAAACCAATTAAAATACATTGAGGAGCAGCTGACGTTATAAAGGTAGCTATTCACTTTCTCCTTTTAGATCGACCCATCTACGTGGAGGACCAAGTAAGTTAATGCACGGACCACAATCTGACAGTTTAAACACAATTAGCTAGTTAATTAACGCAAACCAGCTAATATTCTCTCTAGCTAGTTTGGTAACGTCCGTGTTTTGGTGTATTGTTTGATTTCATGAACAATAATATGAATATGTTATTTGTGTAGCCGCCAAAGGAAGGCGGGGTTATAAATCAGGACAGGCAGATTTAAGGGTGTTCTAGCCAGGCAGAGGGAGATGTCTTGGGTCCTCATGTGGAGCAGCTGCAGGTGCGTGAGAGCAATTGTTTGAGGGTGCTGCCGACTGTGAGCTTTGAGGCTGTTGTGAGACCACACGCTGAGAGGTAACAGTGTTTGAGTGTATGTATAAACACACAGCGCTAGGCACGTTTGTGTGATTGTACGTTCCAGGCTGTTAGGTGCTGCTCCGGTGTGTTCGACCGCACAACAGGTGTTCGGCGTGTGTAGTGAGACAGGCAGCGTGGTTTGGGCTTTGCTGGTATGAAGTAACTTGTGTATAGGAGTTGTCTTTATTTTTGTGTATAAGAGAATTGCTTACGGTATGTTGGAAGGTGTGTGTGTGTACATATGTGAGGCTGACCACACTGCATTTTTTTTTTGTTATAACAGTTGCAGTGGGAAACGGGCCTGAGTAGAGTCGGTCAGACCCGTGTACGTATGCGCGCAACCCTTGACGGTCATATGGTAACGTAATCTTTTTATTTTGTGTGCTGCTTGCATGTTGTATGTATTATAAATTGTATTTTAATACTGCAGGGCAAATTTCTATAGCTTGTTGTATTGTTTACTGTATATTGTCGGCAGGATGTTTGTGAACAGTGTATTTTGCTTGTAGGTCTGTTTGGAACAGCGGTGCATGGCCTGACTTCTGTTCCTTTCCCTTTTCTTGTTTTATTCGCGGTTAAAGCGTCCAGTTGAACAGCTGCCGCTGAGCGGAGTTTCGCTCATTCCTATGGCCTCATGTTAATATTCACAGAGCGGAGCTGTTCGGCTGAGCTGCTTATTTTTTTGTTTTTTTGTGTTGCTTGTTTTTGTTTGTCTAAATTATCCTCCCACTATCTCTGACAAAAGTTTAACCAGTAACAGTAAGAGCCGAAATTGTCCTGTGTCCTGTGCGGTGTCCTGCTCGCTGTCCTGCGCAGTGTCCTGTGTCCTGCGGGCTGTCCTGCTCAGTGTCCTGCGCAGTTTTATGTGTCCTGCGCGCTGTCCTGCGCAGTTTCCTGTGTCCTGCTCAGTGTCCTGCGCGCTGTCCTGCGCAGTTTCCTGTGTCCTGTGCGGTGTCCTGCGCGCTGTCCTGCGCAGTTTCCTGTGTCCTGTGCGGTGTCCTGCGTGCTGTCCTGCGCAGTATCTTGTGTCCTGCGCGCTGTCCTGCGCAATATCCTGAGTCCTGTGCAGTGTCCTGCTCGCTGTCCTGCGCATTACCCTGTGTCCTGCACGCTGTCCTGCGCAGCATCCTGTGTCCTGCGCGGTGGCCTGCGGCAATTGAGCAGTGTCCTGCGCACTTGTAACAGGATAGGACAGTTTTATAAATATAAATATAAATTTCATGCCGTCGGAGAGAGGAGTTGAGTTTATATTTATTTTCTATCTTGAGAACAGCGACTTTCGAATAGCACACATCCTTGCAGATTTTAGCTCTGCGTTGTAGTTTATAGGCTACGTTAACCGGATCAATCACGAGTACTAACCAGTTCAATATATCAAATCTAGCACGCTGCTCCTGTTGCAGGAAAGTCGCTATCTGTACACCATTTCTAATTTTAACATCGGTATTTTTCAAACACGTCCCGGTTTTACGTAGGTTTACAATGCTGATTCGAAACTGAAGTCACGTTTCCTGTACATAGGCGGAGATACGACATAGCTTACAGATGAATCACTGAGTTGAATTGGCCAGCTCGTAAAAACAATTTTGCGGTTCATTCCGACAGATGACATTTGGCTTAGGCTAATAGGCCGTGTCATCACCTCCTCCCCCCGTCAAAGCAACAGTTTCAAAACTTGAATTGCAAACCGATTCTTCCCATCAAATAACAGAAATTAAACCAAGTCACTGAGTTAGTAGCTCATTTAAGAGGGGTTTGGATTGACTTAATAATAGCCTACCGGTCATTCCGAAGGGAGTAAGTAAACTCCAGATGCATCATAGGCCTATCCTAAAAAATATCTCAGGCGAATAAGAATAAAGAAATGACCATGTGTATCGTTGCGCATGCTTTATTATAATGTATGGCAGTAAACCATGTGTGCCTCTGATTTATTGTTGTGGGCCGAGAACGATATTCAGACGTGCCTTGTTTCATTCCAAAACATGTAAAAAGTTGGAGTAGCCTCAAGGTTTCTGCCAGAGAACTGAGCATTACTACCAGAAACCTTGCATCAAAATTTTTGAAACAATGGCTGTGAGACTGTTTGACAGGTTTGAAATGGCCAAATTGCGGCTCGCGGCAGTGGCCGAAATTGTCCTCTCCTGTGAGATTGATGCAGGACACTGGAATACTTCCGCAGGACACTGGAATACTTCCACAGGACAGTCAACAGGACACTCGTGCAGTGCTAGACCGTCAGCAGGACACTCGCGTTTGGCGCAGGAAAGTGAGCAGGATTTTATTGAAATGGATTATGAAAGAAAAGATCCGCACATGCAAACCAAGCTAATGTAATCCTGGGCCTATACTCGTGCAAAAAAAGTAAAAAAAGAAAAGTTGTCTGCACGAAAAAGGAGCGGACTGAAGCATATTTTTTGCACTAGTATAATGTGACAATATTATGACGTCTATCTTCTTGCGGAGCCCCTACGGTAGACTGTAAAAAAAATGGAAGGCACTATATCCCAATGGGTAAAACCAGAAACGCTTCCACGATAATTTATGAAAGCATAACCCTAACCCTTAACCCTAACCCTAACTACCCATGGGTAAGAGCGCTGTCATAAATTATCGTGGTAGCGTTTCTGGTTTCACTCATTGGATGGTTTCACCCATTGGGATATATTGTTTTCCGTAAAAAATAGGCAGTGGCTCCATTAACGGCGCCGTAAACGGTGATTCGGGGCTATATTTACGGTAAGGCAGAGCGGGATTGCGCGGAGGCGTCTCCGGGCTAATCTAAAATGACGAACTCGCGTTTGACAGTTGTAGGAAGCAATTTTGATGATTTAACCACTGAAATCCAGTCACGAAGGCGCGAAGCCTGGAGGGGGTCTGGGGGCCCTTCCACAGAAAAAATTTGAAAATTAAAGTGCCAAATACGCGTTTTCCTGGCATCTGGGAACAAAATTCAAGGTCTTATAGTTCGCTGAAAAAAGCATTTTTTTCATTAACAATTATCTCTATTTAAGGTATAAGTTTGCACTTGACTCTGCAAAGACAATCAAAACAAAGAGACTTAGGTCCTATTCCGATAGAAAAGGACAAACTGTGAAAATGATCAAAGCATCCATCAGGATACATCATGGATTACACATTTAAAACACAACACTAGTTATTTTCTTTCATGGAGAATGGTATTTAATTCACTTGAAAGTGAATTTCCTACATGCATTAGGCATATTCAGTAGGCATGCAGAGCTACAAAATCATCTTCTGGAAATTTTTAATTCTCACTAAATGAGTTGATGAAGAGCATTCTTCGAGGGGTATCTATGGGCGTACATATCATTCACTTTGTCATAATCAAGTTTAAGATCCAGTTGCACTGGCACAAATGTTACTCTAAGATATAGCGCTGTTATCACTACTTAAACAAACGTTATAGCTCGTCTTAAAGTTAATCCATATAGGACTGCATACAACAGACAGTGTGCAGTTGTCAGAGTTGTATAGTCACTTGCTGTTTTATACATTCAGCTATAGAAACCACTAGTATTGAAGAGGCCTAGTTGTCCCGTGTTAAAATATAGCATTTAAATTGTAGTGCAATAAACACTCAGAGGATTAACTTAACTAAAAGTGTCAATATCACAATGTAAATGCTTTAATAAAAGTAGAAATCCTGCATTTAAATTAGGAGTGAAATCATCCATAAAACCGTGTTTCAGCTTGGCTTGCTTGTGAATATTCAATAACTGATCCTGGTGTGTCATCTAGTGGTAGAATATTGTAACTGCGTGCATAAATTTGCAGCTTCATGTCCGCTGGCATCAATATCTGTACAGACACCCTGCCGAGCACCGTTGTTCTTGAACGCGCCAAATCCAGATAATCCTTATGATGAATTACATTCATATTTTAATTTGTAACGAGTAACGAAGTGGCCAGTGTCAACGTAACGAAGTGAAAGTATACTTTTTATCTTTTAAATGTAGTAGAGTAAAAGTCAAAACTCAAGTAAAGTACAAATCCTCACAAAAAAAAAAAAAAAACTACTTAAGTAGGCTACTGTTCGTTACTATACACCTCTGACCAACACAAAGTGCGTTAGAACTCTTTTTTTTCTTGACTACCACTGGTAATTTCATTTTTCCGGCATGGCAATTTTTCGAGTTTTAAGCCTTGTGTGTCATGTTCGAAAAAAAGGCTGTCTTCGAAAAAAAAGTCAGTCTGCAGAACTAAACCCGCCATGGACAGTATATCTTAAGCTGCTTGACGGCAGGAGGCACTCACACGGGGGCTTATCACATAAAAGTAATAACTGGTCATGCCATTAAGGGGACCTATGCAGGATAAAGCAGAACAGACCCTTACTATTGCTGCACAGGAAAAACTGAGACCTGAAAAAACTATTGCTGCACTGAATAATATGCCGTGCCATTATTTGGTTGAAAATTAAAAAAAAAAAAAAATTACGGTGTCTTTATTTGATGCATTATAGAAAATAATCAATCAAATAAAGACATACTTGTTTTTTACTATTTTAATTTTCAGGCAAATGATAGCTATCCATGTGTTCACTTAAAAGGGAGGTGGCTTTTAAAAGTGCTGTCTCATGGCACACTATAGCAGTGTTCTGCAGTAGTCGAGTAGTGCCCCCGTATAATTTGAGCTCTCTTGCGGCTGTGGCACTTTCAACAGGACTGGACAATTTGCAGCACACTGCAGTCAAGTTTGATTACTGGTCTAGCTCAAGCACTAGTGAATAAACGGTTTTTATGTTACGCGTCTGTTTTATTGGAAACGCATCAAAACATTGTGGTAATATTGAACTTTGTATTTTCATAGTAAAAATTATGCCTTCATGCACGCCTAGTGGAATTAATGCAAGAACCTAAGATTATATTTTTTGCTGCGAGTGTAATAATTTACCTGCACCACTCGCAGCACCTTAGAGTGCTGTGCTGCGACTCCGTCGCTGTTTAAAACATATAAAAAATAAACATAAACCCATCACCTCTCTCCGACTGCATGAAAATTTCAATAATAAAACTGTCCTCTCCTGTAAGATGTACGGAGGACACCGCACAGGACTCAGGACACTGCGCAGGACAGCGCGCAGGACACAAGAAACTGCGGAGGACAGCGCGCAGGACACTGAGCAGGACTCAGGACACTGCGAGGACAGGCGCGGGACACAAGAAACTGCGAGGACAAGCGCAGGACACTGAGCAGGACAAGAAACTGCGCAGGACAGCGCGCAGGACACAAGAAACTGCGCAGGGACAGCAGGACACTGAGCAGGCGCAGGAAACTGCGCGCAGGACAGCGCGCAGGACACATGAAACTGCGCAGGACACTGCGCAGGACAGCGCGCAGGACACAGGACACCGGCAGGACAACGAGCAGGACACCGCACAGGACACAGGACAATTTCGGCTCTTACTGCCTCTCAGTTTAACTGTCAGGCCTGCCACATTCTGGCGTAATCGGCAGGATCTGGAGGCTCCTAATGGATGGCAGCATGCGTAAAGCATGGAGCGTGAGGACACGCTCCCGAAAGAGGGGGAGAGATGTGACAGTTGATGGGTCCTGTCACGGGAATGCCTCCTAATAAGTGCGCGCCCTGGCTAATTTGCCAACGAGCCTGGCTCTTTGGCGATGTGGTCAGCGCGTGAGACTATTACCCGGGAGTCTGGAAGTTCAAGTCCCCGCCCGGGCCCTCCTTCGGTCTGCCACATTAGGAAGCCCCGGTTAATATGATAACAGTTTGAATAGCACTATTGCTCTGATATTCTGTGTCGTATATTCACAGCTAGTGTAACGTTAACTGGCTAGCTAGCCAGCAAATTAACCAAGTGAAATGAGAGAACATACGGGCAGAAAGCGATGTAGCCAGCCTTGTTCACTTCTTTACAGATTTTTGACCTAGGTTAGGTGGAGGATAGAGTTCATTTTGGATTTAAAAAAAAAAAAAAAAAAAAAAAAAAAAAAACTACTAAACATCTGTCCTGGTGACAATGGCATAGGTAACGCTTAAAAAATAAAAAAAAAAAAAAAAAAAAAAAAAAAACTTTTTCACTTAGTGAATTGCATGATTCGCTAGACACACAAGGTGTAATAGCCAATATTGTCCAGGTAGTACTCAGCTAAGCACAACGGTTAAGCTATCACCAGTTCGGAAAACAACGGTCAGACTTACCCCTTTTCCACCGAGCTGATTCCTGCGCTAGTTGGGGGGGCAGAGCCTGACATAGCACCGGTTCTTTGCTTTTCCAGAGCCTAAGGCCATGGGAATGAAAGTGTGAGATTACCGTCTGAAAAAAATTGAAAACACGAGGCATTTTTTTCATTACTCATAAAAAAAAAAACAGTTTACAAGGGAATGAATAGGCTCACAGTGTCAAAATACAGTGTACATGAAATAATGAGACTCAGATGAAAAAGGTCCTGCATGATATCACTTCAAAACGATGTCAGTGAGAAACACAAACACCCACTAAATGAGAAACTGTCGTCACAATGTGAAACAGTCTGAGGGTGCATCTGAAAGCGTAGGCTGCATCCTTCGTAGGCAGCATTTTTAGGGGTCATCACTTACTTCCATCTGCCAAACTAACATTTGGGGTCAGGAATAAGGCTAAATTTAGGGTCATAGTTAGGTTTGGGGCTATGTTTAGGGTTAGGGAAACCAGAGACAATTAAAAAAATTAAAATTAAATAAATTGTAATAAAGTTACAAGACTGTTGACTTTGACACTTTGTTATTGCACTTTAACTGCTTTGTTTATTCATAAATAGTAAATAAACGCTGGCTGTTGCCCTCATAGACTGTATAAAAAGATGGACGCAGCACCCTGGTCTGAAAAATGAAGTCCATACGGAAGTACCGTAAAATGGCATTCCATTTAATGGCCAGCAGATATCATGATGTTCATTTTCGGTGGTTGCAGAAAGAAGTTCAATGCTATAGAAGTCTATGAGAAAATGACCCTACTTTCCCACCTGATTTTTCATTTAAATAATGATTTTTCACATTATTTTATGGTAGCTATAGCACGTTTCAATTCTCCTTCGATATATCATGATGTTCATTTTGTAAATTATGGTCCCAAGCCAGACTAGAATAAAGGATAAATCACATCCAGAATACTCAAAATCGAGGCTTTTTATGGTATAGGTGGCTAAATCCTCTAGTTAAAAAATCCAGATTAAAAAATGTAAATAGATTGTCATACAAAAAGAACACCATGGTTTGTCCTTTTCAATCGGATACCGGATGTTAATTCAATAACGCGATTTGAACAGAGCTATTATTCGCCCGTGGATGAATGCGTGACCTCAAGTTTAAACAAAAACATCCATTTTGGAGGTAGATTTCAAACAGCCTGTGCAACAAAGCTACGGCCTGATTGAATTCAAATTTCTCATTTGAGAAATTACGAGTCTGTTTAGTCTAGACCTATGCTGAAACCAAGTTCGCCGGGACTTCTTCTCTCAACGCCAAGAAAGGTGAGTATATTTTTACTGTGAACCTACATAGTTAGTTGACAGAATATTATGTGACAGAAGTTTCAACCCCTGTTCAAAACCTACCAGCGTTTGACAAATTTTTGCTAAACCTCGCGAACACCGGTCACAAGATCACCCCTTAGGATGGAAATCTGAATAATCAATTAGGAAAAATTCTCCTCTAATTCTGTATATCATTTAAACATTTTGTTAATCGGATTATGAAACACTGAAAAAAATAAGCTTTTTTGTTTGGGTGTAAAACTGAGGAGAATACATTGTATATTGATTAGCATTGAACTCTGCATAAGTTGAACTGTTTTAATATTTGTTGATGACATTGCTCGGCTTCCTGGAAGCTCTTTAAACGCGCAAATCTGCTGTCTAGTGAGCATTTCAGGTTCGATGTACTGAGTAATAAGCGGAAACTTAAACTGGCCCTGCCATTTGCCGAATAGTCTTACTAAACTAGTTAATCGCTGCTTGCTAATAAAAGCAAAGGGGAGGTTTCTGCCTCGCCAAACTAAGGGACTGCACGCCGCTGTGTTTTGCTATGAATTAGTTTCAGTAGCTCATTGAAACTATAATGGGAGGAGGGTATATGGACATTCCTCAAAAAAACAGTGCAAAGGTTTTTTTTTTTTTTTTTTAATCACCACAGGTTATTGAAGGGGGAACGTTTGAAAAAAGAGCTGTGGGAGGGCAAACAACTGCCGGCATCAGCGACTTCACTGCATTTTATACGGTAATTCAGTAGCGCACGTTTGCCCTCCCACCGATAATTTTGACATTTTGCAGGCCATTGATCCAAAAAAAAAAAACTTCACAGGCAACCCATTCATACCATTTTTTAATATCAATGCAAAACCTAATGTTTGTTGAACATAATTGGGTGAAATTCAATGCATTTTCCATTAAAAGGGCCTAGAGGGTGCTGCTGTACTTCAGAAAAGGGGTTGATGACTTTAGCATCAATTATTTCTGTTAGGGTACCCTAATGGATAATTTGGCCAGGTTCATTTCTGAGTAGACTGCTTTTCGAAAATGCCCTCAGGCTTCACCCCCAATTTTCACAATGGGTTTTGTTGATAAATGCCGAAATCAGCCATTTTGGGACCCTGTGGCTCTGAGACCCTTTCCTGTAACTGCGTTGGACTGGCAAACTCTTCGTCTGTGTCTTCTGTACTTACCTGAAAAAAATCATTAGAAAATAATAAAAACTTTTTTCTCAGCAACTCAAGAAATGTTGTTATTTTATTCATTTGTATTGCCCATGCCTATATGGTATGCTGAAACCAATGGGTGACGTCACGGTAGCTTCGTCCATCTTTTTATACAGCCTATGGTTGCCCTGCCCCCCTGCCCCCCGGTCACCACCTTGACAACCCTGCTGTGTTATATCACCTTTCCTTCTAACAACACTCAAGAAGCATTTGGGAACTGAGGACACTAATTATAGAAGCTTTGTAGGTGGAATTCTTTCTCATTCTTGCTTGATGTACGACTTCAGTTGCTAAACAGTCCGGGGTCTCCATTGTCGTATTTTGTGCTTCATAATGTGCCACACACTTTCAATGGCAGACAGGACTGCACTGTAGGCAGGCCAGTCTATTACCCACACTCTTACTGTGAAGCCACGCTGTTGTAACACAAGCAGAATGTGGCTTGGCATTGTCTTACTGAAATAAGCAGGGACATCTCTGAAAAAGACGTCGCTTGGATGGCAGCATACGTTGCTCCATAACCTGTATGTACCTTTCAGTATTACTGGTGCCTTCACAGATGTTCAAGTTACCCATGCCATGGGCACTAACACATCCCCATACCATTACAGATGCTGGCTTTTGAACTATGTGCTGAAAACAATCTGGATGGTCCTTTTCCTCTTTAGCCCAGAGCACACGACGTCCACGATTTACAAAAACAATTTGAAATGTGGACTCGTCAGACCACAGCACACTTTTCCATTCTGTGTCAGTCCATCTCAGATGAGCTTGGGCCCGGAAAAGCCGGCGGCGTGTCTGGGTGTTTTTGATATATGGCTTTCGCTTTGCATGGTAGAGGTTTTAATTTGTACTTGTAGATGAAGCGACGATCTGTGTTAACTGACAATGGTTTTCCGAAGTGTTCCTGAGCCCACATGGTAATATCCTTTACAGAATGATGTCGGTTTTAATGCAGTGCCGCCTGAGGGACAGGCAATCACGGGCATTCAATTTTGGTTTTTGGCCTTGCCGCTTATGTGTAGAGATTTCTCCAAATTTTCTGAATCTTTTGATGATATTATGGACTGTCGATGATGAAAGCTTAAGTTCCTTGCAATTGCACATTGAGAAACATTGTTCTAATTCTGTTGGGCTATTTGCTCACGCAGTTGTTCACAAAGTGGTGAACCTCGGCCCATCCTTGCTTTTGAACGACTGAGCCTTTTGGGGATGCCACTTTTATACCTAATCATGACACTCACCTGTTTCCAGTTAATCTGTTCACCTGTGGAATGTTCCAAACAGGTGTTTTTTTGAGCATTCCGTAAATTTCCCAGTCTTTTGTTGCCCCTGTCCCAGCTTTTTTTTTTTTGGAACGTGTTACAGGCATCAAATTCAAAATGAGTAATAAAAAAAAAAAAAAAAAAAAAGTTAATCAGTTTGAACATTAAATATCATGTCTTTGTATTGAACTCAATTGAATGTAGGTCGAAAAGGATTTGAAAATCATTGTATTGTTTTTATTCACGTTTTACACAACGTCCCAACTTCATTGGAATTGGGGTTAATAAGAACAAGCTAGAAAAAAAACCCTTTTCATTGCATTACACAAAGAAAAAGAGATCAAGCCCCAAAAGAAAAGAGAATCAAAAAAAGGAAAAAGAAAAGGGATCAAGCTGAACCAGCCCATCCAGCCCACGTATACTTGCAGAACAAGCCAAACTATACTCAGAGACCACAGTTTCAAAATGAAATGGCATCTAAATTGTTATTCTCATTTACAAGCAGTAAAGACATGCAAAGGGCTAACAGCCAATCACCATAAGTTCCTTGGTTTTATGAGACACAAGATTGAAACGGCAACACTCCCACTAAGTACAAAGAGGAAAGGAGCGGCAGTGATACCATACTTCATCTTAAGCCTCTTAGAACAAGTACAAAAACAGGCAAACAAAAGGAACAAAAACCCATATATTCTGGTGTTAATGTTTAATTATCCACTCTGTAATACGTTATTTTCACGGGGACCAAAAGTGACACAATACCACGATACAATAATTTCAAAAATGTCTCCCTGTCATGCTTATTCCAATTGGCAGGTGAATATACATTCAACTTTGTTTCTCATATCACGTTGGACGATGGGAATTACTATGAACTCAGAGAAATCTCTAATGCTAGATTTCAAACATCTATATTGCCAGTCTTTGTAATGAAGATAATAAAAATGTAAATTAAAAGAAGGGGGCGCCCATGAGGTCCGAAATTTATCGTCCGCTTAATAAAGGGATAGTTCACTTTTTTTGAAGTGGGGCAATGTTACATTAGACTTTTTCACAGGTGTTTCACTCTTTTACCTGATGCTAGGGTACAGCAGTGCTCTTCAGCGTGCACCGTTGAGATTTCCCTGAATGTAGCCCTCCAAAAAAAAAAAAAAAAAAATCTTCTTTGGAAAAATGAATACTGCAAACACGGAGTTCTTTTAGGGATACGGGTAGCGTATCAATATCCGTGTTGAGGCAACTAGCCACAGCTACAAGTTCAATATTCCGCAGAGGAATGCGGTGGAAGCCGTAAGTGCACCAGGATACAGCTTTGCTTTCACGTCCAAGAAAGCGACACACATTGACCATTTTCGAAATATTTGCACAAGTTAAACGGCAGTCCGACCTCGCAACCGCAGTTAAGCCGCTTGCACACTGGACGCGAAACGAATTTTTCGCACACAGATTACATTCAAAGTCAATGCGAAGACATGAATACACGCGTTTGTGCAAGCAGCTTTACTGTGACCCAAACAGCTGATCGCTACAGCGCGCAGTGACCTACGATGCCCCTCGCGCAGGAATACGTCAGTTGGTTAGTTCAAGAGCAACTGTGTTTTTTTTTTTTTTTTTTTTCCCGAGCGGCTAAAGTGCTGTAATTTTTTAAAATATAGCGTACAATTGAAATGGTGTATTATTTTCAGGTAGGACCTCTTTTAGGCCGCGAAAAAACGCTGTTTCTGTGTTTCCGTTCACAACAGTGTATCGCCTAAACTTCCACCCAGCACTATGCCCTGGTGCGGCTACCTGAAGGAGATCAGAGAGCTTTTCACTGCATCTTATGCAAGTGGTGGCAATTTGTAGCTCATACAACCCCACTTCAAAAAAGTAAACTATCCTTAAAGTATGATGATGCAAAAAAAAAAAAAAAAAAAAAAAATAGACAACTATTCCAACAATGAGGCATATAGCAATGTTATTAAGTCTTAAATTAAGAAGCAATGCGTCTCCAACTTCTGCACCGATCTCGACTTGAGCATTATGGCAGTAAACCATTTGCAGCACTGACGGCCTATGAACTGCAGTATCGTATGAAGACGGAAGTCGGTGTTTGATACACTGTATAAATGTTTCCAATCAATGGCAAACCGATTAATCAAGGAAAATTAGACACAACCGGTCAAGCCAACACCATAAAGGGATTTTTTGTGACTCCTGTAATTTAAGCCGACCCGCCATCACTGAATTACAGGCACTACTTAACTCCATTGTGGTTGGATTGTAGACTATTTATTTCATAAGTGATCATCATCAACACATTGCCACGCTCCAGACATGTGAGGAAATGTACAAAAACTCATCAACGTTGCTCGCTATGGCGAATTTTAAAGTTGATAGGGCGTATAACCAGTGCGCAGCCATTATGCACACGCAACTGTAACAAACAGGTTGCTTAGCAACCGCTACTGCCAGTCAACTTTAAAGGCAGTCTCGCATCCTCAGTAGTTGGTTCATGTAATGTAGCGCGCTTACGGAAGTACATTACCACAGTGTTCTGATGCTGGCTAACTGCTCTTTTATTACCCTAGGTACTCAAGCAATTTATGGCAATCAATCTCTGCCACTGCCTAAGGTCGCTGGTCATGGAGTTCTCTTGGAGTTAGAACTACTAATATTTCGAAGAAGCGTCAGCTCTAACAACATCACTGGGAACCTATAAATGGCACCCCTCCTCCTGCAAAAGGATACTGTTTACGCCGATATCTTAATTCAACTTCTTACAACCTGCTCCTTGAGCGACCGCCCGAACAAGATTATTTGAACTGGCTTTCCTGTATTGTGCCATCTCGGATTTATCAAGGGTAAGTTAGCTTGAAAGCCCACCCAGCAATGTTTTATTAAACTACAATCTAATTACCGTTATGGCGCAAACGTAAACTTCCTGAAAAGCATAGAATGAAACGAGCCAATATATGTTTGAATGGTCTTTAACGTTAGCTTGCTACACAGCTCATTCAGCTGACGCCAATGGGAATCACGTCGACCAGACTGTGTTGCTTTGCTAGGTAACGCAAGTCTTCTATTTATCTTGCAAACTGGCTAGATGGCTTGTTGAGAAATTACCTTAAAGTTACCTGACTGCGGGGATGTATAGTGGAAGGTATTCGGAGTACATAAACACTTTTTTTCTGTCAATTTACGAAATATTCATCTACCTGCCAAAAACCAATTAAAATAAATTGAGGAGCAGCTGACGTTATAAAGGTAGCTATTCACTTTCTCCTTTTAGATCTACCCATCTACGTAGAGGACCAAGTAAGTTAATGCACGGACCACAATCTGACAGTTTAAACACAATTAGCTAGTTAATTAACGCAAACCAGCTAATATTCTCACTAGCTAGTTTGGTAACGTCCGTGTTTTGGTGTATTGTGTTTGATTTCATGAACAAAAATATGAATACGTTATTCGGAAGCCCCGGTTAATATGTTAACAGTTTGAATAGCACTATTGCTCTGATATTCTGTGTCGTATATTCACAGCTAGACTAACGTTAACTGGCTAGCTAGCCAGCAAATTAACCAAGTGAAATGAGAGAACATACGGGCAGAAAGCGATGTAGCCAGCCTTGTTCACTTCTTTACAGATTTTTGACCTACGTTAGGTGGAGGATAGAGTTCATTTTGGATTTAAAAAAAAACTACTTAACATCTGTCCTGGTGGCAATAGCATAGGTAACGCTAGCCGAAATAAAAAAAAAAAAAACTTTTTCACTTAACTTAGTGAATTGCATGATTCGCTAGACACGCAAGGTGTAATAGCCAATATTGTCCAGGTAGTACTCAGCTAAGCACAACGGTTAAGCTATCACCAGTTCGGAAAACAACGGTCAGACTTACCCCTTTTCCACCGAGCTGATTCCTGCGCTAGTTGGGGGGCGGAGCCTGGCGAAGCACCGGTTCTTTGCTTTTCCAGAGCCTAAGGCCATGGGAATGAAAGTGTGAGATTACCGTCTGAAAAAAAATTGAAAACACATGAGGCATTTTTTTCATTACTCATGAAAAAAAAAACAGTTTACAAGGGAATGAATTGGCTCACAGTGACAAAATACAGTGTACATGAAATAATGTGACTCAGATGAAAAAGGTCCTGCATGACATCACTTCAAAACGATGTCAGTGAGAAACACAAACACCCACTAAATGAGAAACTGTCATCACAATGTGAAACAGTCTGAGGGTGCATCTGAAAGCGTAGGCTGCATCTTTCGTAGGCAGCATTTTTAGGGGTCATCGCTTACTTCCATCTGCCAAACTAACATTTGGGGTCAGGAATAAGGTTAAATTTAGGGTCAGAGTTAGGTTTGGGTTTAGGATTAGGGAAACCAGAGACAATTCCTTAAACCAAAGCTGTTAAACAGAGATGAAATGATGTCATGTCAGTTTGGTGGATGGAATTAAGTGACAACCCCTAAAAATGCATCAGTCGAAAGATGCAGCCTATGCTTTGAGATGCTTTGTCTGTGGATGCATCTCAAAGCATAGGCTGCATGCTTCGAAGGATTCATTTTTAGGGGTCCTCACTTAGTTCCATTCGCAATGTTATTTCATCTCGATTAAACAGCTTTGGTTTAAGCGAGTCATCACTGGTTTCCCTAACCTTAACCTTAATTCGAAGGATGCAGCCTTGGCGTAGGGTGCATCTGTGGAAGGCTGCATTTTTAGGGGTCGTCACTTAATTCCATCCGCCAAACTGACATAACGTCATTTCATCTCCTTTGAACAGCTTTGGTTTAAGCGAGTCATCACTGGTCTCCCTAACCTTAACCTTAATTCTAACAACTAACACTAAACCTAGCCCTAAACCTAACCCTAAATTTAACCTCATCCCTTACCATAAATGTCAGTTTGGCAGATGGAAGTAAGTGATGACCCCCAAAAATGCAGCCTAGACTTTGAGATGCACCCATTGTCACACACTATCCGGGCTTCCGATACATAAATATGGAGAGAGCCATGGATCATGCAGATGTGCACACATCATGACATATATTTCGTGTGTTTAGGTGCGTTAAACACCGTTTCTGACATGTCTGAGGATTTTAAGAAAGAAAATTTGGCCGACCAATGAATTTTTTTGGGAAATGATGTTTTTTTTTTTTTTTTTTTTTTTGCGGGAGCTGTTTGGTCATGCGGGCGGTGGATGGTAATCTAACACTTTCATTCCCATGGCCTAAGCACCAGCTCCTGGCTCTCAGAACTGGTGCCAGAGCAAGCACCAACTCCTTGCTGGTCTAGAGCTAAGCACCGATTATGTCAGGGATGGTTCAGTAATATTATGACCTATCTCGTTCTGTCAGGCTTTTGTATTTTCTCTAGCAGCATGACTGGGTACTTGTGAACTCGTAGGATACTTTATCATTGCAAATGATGGGAACCTTGATAACAAGTGTCTTATTATGACAACTGCCAAGTCGAGAAACTAGTTTACAAGGAAACTCCCACTGAAGAAATGCCTATTTTTTACAAAAAAAAAAAAACAAAAACATTGGTTTGTAATTGGATCTGACACGTATCTGGCTATTTTTTGTCCCCCGCCGCCGTGGTAGCGAGCAGAGCGTGGGACATGGTATTCAGCTTTGTCTGTCTGTCCGTCCGTCCGTCACGTCCCGTTTGTTGTGAACGCGATATCTCAAGAACGGTTTAACCGATTTCATTCATCTTTGGCTTCAATGTGTATTAGTGTGATACACCCGCCCTAGTCGATTTCCGTGAGCTGGTGGGGGACATGGTGGCAAGTGGCAACACTTGTTTTTTTTTTTTTTCTAATAATGCCGATACTAGATGCTATGCTGCAGAATTGCAAGAATGTTTTTGTTCCCCTACGAAACATTTCAATCGACGGGACATCATACAAATACAAAGGTCGACTCTGCTTCAAAGTTTACATCCGAGACAAACGTGCGCGATGAGAAATAAAAGTATTCAAACTCTGCTCATCCCATGCCCCATGGTAAGCCCCAAAATGGGATTTTGAAAGTGCTGTGGTATTTTCGCTTATCAGGACTGTAAGTATAGCACTCAGTGGAAATTGGCAAAACCGAATGTTTGTGGTCGCGCACGAATAAGATGTCTATTTGCCATCCAAATAACCTGTCAGATCTGGCCCTATCCCCGAACAGCGGCAGAAAATAATTTCAGCCGCTCGCACTTTCGTTGTTAAACGAATCAGGCCCATGGACTGTATACAAAGATGGATGACGCGTCCCCATTCACTCCTATTGATCAAAAATGGAGCCAAAGTGTCCCGGATACGGGCACTGCCATCTGGCACATTTGGAGCCAGAGTATGCGCAGTAGTGATCTGGGGTCGAGCCGCGGTATCAAGGTCCCGCCCTTACGCCCACCTGAACACCCCCCCCGACCTTTTCACCTGGCCTGGCTGCTACGCTATTAACGTTTGTGCCTGTAATAGCTAATACATAGAGACCGCGCAGCCTGTGTATGGGAACGGACCCTTCAACTGCCGGTAGCGTTGCAATCGTAGGCTTGTTAAATAAGGTAATGCAGTCTGTGGGTAAAGAGACCCCCGCTGCCATCTGTTTTGCAGATAGTTCTGACTACTTAACTTGCCAGAAATGATGTCTTGTCAGTGAATCTTGCTTAACAAGCTAGCAAGGTAGCTAACTACATTAGCTAACGAAGGTATCAGATATTTGCAATTTCTCTTCCATATAGCTGCAGTCAGTGTTCTCAACTGTAACTTTCCCCATTTTGCGAGCTGCGAGCATTTTAACGCCGACTTTCGTTGAATTTTTCATTCCAAAGTGAAAGTGTCATTTTGTCTGTGCGTGCCGCTGGCCGAGTAATAGGTCGAACTTGTAACTTTTCTTCGAGTTGGAATGGTAGTTCGAATTTTGAATTAAAATGAAAAGCCCTCCTAACCATGAAGTTAGCTAGGTGCATTTAAAAGTTGCACATCTTAATAATGTTGATTTTTTTTTTTTTTTTTTTAATAATATGAGTAATATGATTTCATGAATGCAATTGACATAACCATCATAACTCTGTGGACCAGGAAAGCATTCTGTGATGGCGAAGTAAGCGATGCCACCCGCCTCCACTTTTCTCAGGTAGACTTAATATATTTGAATTAATTTTTAGTCATTGTTTAATTTTTTTCCTCATTTTTAGACTACAAAATGGACTCAGCCATTTTGACCTCCTCCACAGAGGCCAAGAGCATGTACAAATACCATGGGAATATCTGGAAATGGATGACTTCGGCATAATACTTTTCACCGGGGAATTTCATGAACTGACTCACGTTTATATCTTTGTTATATCCAGCGTATGCACAAAGAGCACAATATAGCCTGGAAAAATATGGAATAATCAAACATATTTAATTTCCTTGGGGAAATGGAGTTTAAAGAGTATTGCCATGTGTCTGAAAGACCAAATCCAGTTGGGTGATGCTGGATTTGGATTTTTGACCAGTTATGGCCGCAATAATGCCATAATTTCTCTGCTTTACCAGATATTTGATCTTTTTATTTTTATACTAGGGTTGCTATTACACTTGTCATTGCTGTAGCAGCTCTTCCTCTCCTTCCACCTTCATTTCCCTCTCTTCCTCTTCAATCTTCTCCAAACCATTTGCTTTCCCCCAGCCTTTCCACCTGATGGACTTCCTTAATTGTGCTTGCCACGGTGAATGTAGCCAAGTGGTTGTCTTTAGGCCACCCAAAAGTTAAGGCCTCTGCAGTTTTTGTTTAAATAAATAGTTTTATTTAACTCTCATTTCATGTCTCTCATTCAGTGAAGCAGTAGTAGTTTATGTGAAAGAATTCCAGAGTGAAGTTTTTGGCTCCATGTACATGTAAAGACCTTTATTATATATTATAAGAGATTTTATTTACTGCCATCAAAGAAAATGAACGTTAAATATATAACATTTCTCATGTACTCCTCGTCCGTGGGCAGATGACTAGAGTCACTGTTGGAATAGTGAACCTGTAGCAGTCTAGATTAACTGCTTTGTAATGTATCTTTAAACACACAAAATGAGTGAAAATTTTTGCCAATAAGTGTTGATGGAAGCATATAAGGAAGGACTGGCAGAACAAGCATACATAAGAGGAGCCAGTTACATGTTCATTATTATTCAATCAACATTGACTTGTCAATCTCCAAGTGTAAATGATTGTCTTACAAAAAAATTGCAAGTTTTATTGACAATGCATTGTGTAGCATTTTTAACAACTATTTTCATCAGTTTTCATGGATAAATTACTTCAGAAGTATACTCCAACAATAAAACTAGAGTGCCAAGGGCCCTGAAGGTTGCCGGCAGTTACAGCCCCAACAGGAGAAAAGTAACTAGCATCAGTCCACGGATTCAACAGGAAGCCAACACGAATTCTTGCGAAAGCAACACTTTGTCTACACGATACTGGCGTTAAAAAGCTCCAGCTCGGACATCCACGAAAAACTTAAACCTGTTTAATTTTTTCGCGAATTTTAGCGGTGATGGCGAATGGTCCCATACCACTACGAATCAATTCACGGTTCTTCAAATGAATTCTTCTCTGCGAAAGAAGTGAACTGTTTCATCCGCACACTTCCGCGGGCCAACGCAGCTCAGTGAGAAAGGGGTTTTAGTTACCATTATCGGTGTCATGGTTCTGGATGTTTGTGCGTGTGTTTTGGACTTTTCTTTGTGGCTCTCGTCTCGGGATGATATCGAATTCCATTTCAATCAGATTCTTTACCCAGCTGGCTGATTGAACTGGGGCGGTGCTTCCCCGGACTCTATATTAGCAGGATGTTCGCCACGCCTCTTTGCTAGAGTGTCTGTTCGTAGCTAAGCACTATAGCCAAAGATATCTGTAGTCAGGATTTGTATGACTTTCTATCTTCTAATTATTGGAGTTTCTCTTCCCTTTTTCTATCCTCTTTGCTTCCGTGGTTCGGACTATTATACGTCCTTGGAAGCCGAGTACTTTCGTTTGGTCTGTATTACTCTCTGTGTTTGTACTGTGTCCGTGCTACTCTCTTTCTCTCTGGTCGTTGCACCTGGCCTCCGCACTCTACCGGCCATTACAGTCGGGCAACTCGATTGAGCAGTCACGCTTTTGCATGAGTGACAGACAGCAACATTTTTATGTCACTTTCCTGCCATTTAGCAAAAATATAATCTTTAAGAAGTCTACATCATGAAATCCGATTAGATTTTTTTCTAACCTGAACTTTCACTGTCGTCTGTTGTCAATTTGTGAAGTGCGCCATCTTCTCAATTCTCTTCTGGTTCTTGCTCTGCTTTCAGACAATGATTTTTTTTTTTTTACACAACACTGCCAACGAGTGGGTCTAATTAGTATTGTTCTTTCTATTCCATGATGTTAATAGGAACAAACATCCAGAAATGGATTTTGACCAGTTTTTATTGCCGCAATTGATTGCGAAAAAAGGTCGACCATGCGGTTACAATGCCTGTTAAAATTTTAATTATATATTGGTTAGTGCCTAATGCATACTAATGTCTAAAGACATTATTAAACGAGGAAATAAATAGATTGATTTTGTCACATGACCTTGACCTTGAAGACCAATGTCAAATCCAATATGGTGTGTTTGATCAGCATACATGATTTGTCATTAGTATCCAATAAATACCGAAGATCTAAAGCCAACATTAAAGGACTTTTAGGCTGTTTTTGTCATTACCTGGACCTTGTTGTCCAAGGTCAAATCCAGTATGTTGAAAACAACCAGAATACATGATTCGCTATTAGTGCCCAATACATACCTAAGCTCTAAAAACGATATTAAACAAATATGGGCCATTTTTGTCGCATAACCTTGAATTTGAGGCCCAACATCAAATTTGACTGACTGCCTAAGAATGTTCAGCATTCATGGTTTCCTGTAGGTGCCCCAAACATACCTGAGCTCTAATTGCCAATTTCAGCTAGTTACAGCACATTTTTGTCATTTGATCTTGACGCCCAATGTCATATTCAACTTGCCGATAATGTTTGGCTTACATGATTCCCTATAGGTGCCTCACTCATACCTAAGCTCTAAATGCCATACTAAGCTGTTATTACACATTTTTGCCATTTGACCTTCACCTTGAATCTCAAGGTCAAATTCAAACAACCGAGAATGTTTGGCATACATGATTCCCTATAGGTGCCTCATACATATCTAAGCTCTAAATGTCATATTAAGCAAGTTACAGCACATTTTTTCCATTTGGCCTAGACCTCGAGGCCCAAGGTCAAATCTGACTGACTCACAATGTTCGGCATACCTGTTCAGAGACGACAAATCAATTTTTTGACTGGTTGTCCACGGACCAGCTCTTCAATGAAAATCAGTTGCCTGTCAGGAATGGTGGTTGTCCGTATATCAAATCGCCAACTAATAGAATGCCGGGTTCCGTGTTGACCAATGAAATTATCACTGCCTCTCTGCAGGCCCATTCGTTTAACTTTTTTTTTTTATTATTAACAAAACTTTATTTCGCAAAGTTACGAGTATACAAATCAAGTCAGGTACAAACAAATACACAACAAAACGTGAGAGCTAATAACATCAAAATATGCAAAAGAAAGAAAGGATGTGACAATGACAATGCAATGACAGACAAGCCCCTATACTAAGGGACTTGAGAGATTCAATAATAGAATAAATAAATAAATAAAAAAAAACACACACAATACAACAATAATTCAGAGTCAAAAAGTAATTAAGGACAGACAGAAAATTTACACTTCAAGGGGTTACATCACATATGTTTCTGTAATATTCCAAGAACCTGTTGCTTTTTTATTGTTTATAAGGGCAAGAGAGTCCAGCAATGAATTGAATTCAATGAGAAAGAGGTGGAAAGAAGGTTGACAACCTAAAAACTTCTGCTTATGAATATAAAATTTACCCACTAAAATAAAAAAGTTGACAACATGGTTTAAAGATTTGTTACTCCTATTATCATAACAACAAATTATATCTTTAAGCGTGGAACAATGAGAAACATCAGTGATATTGAAGACATGACAATTTAGGTCAGCTCAAAATTTTTTTGTTATTGTACATTGAAAAATTAGATGGACAAATGTTTCATCAGCATGTCCACAAAATGAACAAGAGTTAATACTGTCCACGTATTTGGCAATTATAGAGTTCACAGGACAAATTTTATGCAAAATTTTTAAATGGATTTCTTTGTTAGGAATACAAAACTTATTAGGTAAAAGCCATGCTTCTTTTCCAGTTTATATCTTCCAAACGGGAGTTCCAATAAAATTTCCCTCTCGGGGTGATTTTATTTTTACTTTGAAGGATCCATTCGTTTAACTTCATACAGTTTACCGTGGGGGCGGTGACGTTTCCACAGACCTACTCCGAAGATTCTGCGGAATGTGTGGCTATGCCGCGAATGCGCGATCGCTTATTAAACTATGTTACTCTGTAGATTATGTAGCCATCTAGCTATCTAGCTAACGTTAACTATGGAGAATCTTTGTAAATGATCGTCCTAATTAAGCGGCGTCATTTGTTTTTGCCCTAATTTAACCCGCTTGTTAGCTGTACCAGTGATTGCTCTTGAGGTAGCATACCGCGGCTGGGGGCAGTGACTCCCAGACCCACTCCCGAAGACACTGCAGTATCTTTGGCTATATGCTGTGTGACCGATCGCTGATTAAACTACGGTACTCTTTTGATTATTTAACCATATAGTTAGCTAATGTAATGGATTCAGAAGGATGCCAGCCACCTCAGATGCATACAGTAGACTGTTATTTGCACCTCTGTGGCAAAGACAAGATGTGTCACAGCTTTAATTACAAACACGGCCCCGAGGTGCACATTCACTGCTGCATATGCCATATCAGCATGAAGGCATCAGACAAAACGGTCTCTCAACCTCACGGATATCTCCTGTTCTCATTGCATCCCATGGCAGACTGACTATCGAGAGAGTAAAGGCAATCGTTCCAATTAACATATAACTGAGTGGGCATCTTCAAGTCCAATCAAATACTTCAAAACTTGGACAACTTTGTCTCTCATGGAAGCAATTTCTATTCAAATTGCTACGAGCTGCATTACCGGCATAGCTTGGGAAAAACGACAAACATTACAGGGAAGTGCAAGGCAATAATGGTGAAAGATCTACACCTTCTGCTGAGAGTCGATGGATTTAAAAACCATTCTGTCCCACTAACGTTGTCTGTGGAAAATCCTGTTTAAGCGATATGATTTGATTTGGCCATAACTTTACTATCTTAGCTAGCTTCTGTGCGTCCAAACTGAATTTTCACATTTTTGGGACGTTGGCTAGCTAGCAAGCTAGCTCAAAAGCAATCACTGGTACTGAAAACTAGCTAGTGAAGTTAGGACAAAAACAAATGACACAGCTGAATCATGACGATTATTTACAAAGATTCTCCATAGTTAATGTTAGCAAGCTAGCTAGATGGCCAAATAATCTACAGAGTAACATAGTTTAATAAGCGGTCCCGCATTCGCAGCATAGCCACAGATTCTACGGTATCTTTGGAGTGGGTCTGTGTAAACATCATCGTCCCCACAGTGCACTATATGAAGATAAACGAATGGGCCTGCAGCGAGGCAGCTATAATTTCATTGGTCAACACAGAACCTGGCATTCTATTGGCTGGCGATTTTTGATAGGAATGTACCGCAGAAAAAATCCGAGCACGAGCAGCATGTTTCGAGTGCAAGCAGAAATGTTTCAAGCGCGTAAAGGCAGTTGTCCAACGGGCAACTGATTTTTTGTTTTTACTTGTCCGCATGAAAAACTGATTGTCCTGGGCGCCCGATTTGTCATTCACTGCTGATTCCCTACAGGTGCCTCATACATACCTAAGCTCTAAATGCTATATTAAGAGAGTTATAGCACATTTTTGCCATTTGATCTTGACCTTGAGGCCCAAGGTCAAATGTGACTGACTCACAATGTTCGGCATACCTGATTCCCTGTAGGTGCCTCATACATACCTAAGCTCTAAATGCTATATTAAGAGAGTTGAAGCACATTTTTGGCATTTGACCTTGACCTTTCGGTGTAAGGTCAAATGCGACCAACCGACGACGCTCGGCAAGCACGATATGCTCTATGTGCTCAATTCATACCTATACTATAAATGCAATAATAAGCAAGTTACGGCACATTTTGTGGCAAAACACCCCGAAAGTCCAGACACGTTGCCTAGGTGGCGCGATGAACGAGCGATTCAATCAAAACGCCGTTTACACAGTTGAAGCAGGTCATGATACTGATTCCATTGCTGCGATAAAAAAAATTCATCAGACTGTTTTTGAGAAAATTGGACCTAAGTGCCAAAAATGGCCATTTTCGACATAAAAATGGCTGCCAAGTCTAAACGAACGATTCAATCAAAAAAATTTTTTGCTCGGGCATTAACTTGATGACCCATTTGATCACATCCCCAAATTTAAAAAAAATTCTACAGACCGTTTTTGAGATACGGCTTTAAACGGACGACGCCAACGATGCCGCTGGACGCAAAGTGACGACAATAGGTTACTGGCCTACGGCCGGCAACCTAACAAAGGAAGTGCTTGAAGCATTCTCCAAGTCCTTGCTGGGTAAGGCAGAGGTCTGAATTTGAGGGCAGCTCCTGTAATCACATGAATAATTAAATTATCATCAGAAAAAGTATAAGTTATGTTGCGCAGTGGTTAACATAACATAGACTGCTTAAGAAGAGACACTAAATTTCAAAATAACTGCGTAAAATTTTCTGAAATAATAAAGCAGATCATGTAAAACTTTTTGTCTTAGAGCTTAGATAGGGCGTTGTCCAAACTCTCTAAATTCAGACAATACATGCATCACCTTCACAAATATGTTTCAGATGCTGAATTAATCTTTAAGTGCCTTGCGCAAGTTAAAGGAGGATTTTCACGCTTACCTGTTTCGACTTGTATTTACTGCAATGAAGTCCAACAGCACCCACTTCAAGTATTTTCGCAAGATAATTAGTCCTTTCCACGAAATTGGCGTTAATTGCCCGCTATTTCCATGATAAAATCCAAAACGGAGGCCGCCATTGTTTTGAACTCCAGCCACGCTAGACAGAGTTTCAGCCCACGAAAGCACGGAATCGTGACGTGAAGGCGGCGCCTGAGAGTGTAAACAAAGTATCCCTGATCAGTGATATGCATTGTGCAAATTTATAACCCAATGGCGAATTAAATCCCTGTCCTTTGGGAACGTGTGCATTGTCACACCAGCCATCTTCTGTTTACTGTCGTTGACACAATCGCATGCCTGACAATGCAGCATTCTCAAAGCGATTTCGGATCTGTTCACTGACGAGAAAATCACATTAAATCGAATGCATCGGCCATGATGCCTGGAAGTGCCAGACCTCCGTGCTGACGTCACGATCTCACGCCGGAGAATCAGACGAGACAGGTGCTACGGAAAATAATGGTGCTGCCCAATGAACTCAATTAAATTCGATTTTTTTCGTCAATTAGCCAACTGAGCAATATGAATGCAGTTTAACTACCACGAGATTAACAAATTGAAATAACAGGAGGGCAAAAATTTTATGATAGTCCTCATTTAATGGTCTTGATAGCAGTAACTGAAGTCAGCTAGCAAGCTAGTTGACGTTAGGGTAACTCGATATCAAACCAACTTAATGTACTATTTATTAGCACAACATCCATCATGCTGTTTCATACTTTTTCAATGTTATGCTTCCCCGTGTACTGCACTCTTTCCCTTACGATATGTGCCCATCTCCTTCTCAGCCAAACTCAAAATGTTGGCAGATTTTACCCCATACTTTTACCAGCCAGTCTTTTAAGAGTTACCCAGCTACTGTAGCTACCTGGCCAGTTCCAGTGGAGTAGATGCATCAATTCCAGCTGTATGTTCGCCCGAAACCTGCCGCCTCTATATTGTAATTATTAAGGGACTGAATTTGCTTTCGGTATGTTTCATTTTTGCCATATTCTCGTCATTCAAATAATCTGTACCTCCTTGATCCGATTAGTTTTTCCTACAGTCCTAGCAGCTATTCATAAGGTTGGAACCTATGGACAGATTTTTTATGGCGTTATCTATGGATGGCGAACGAGACGTTTTGGCTTTACGTTTCAGATACCGTTCGGATGTCCATCTTTATATACAGTCCATGATCAGGCTGTAGCGAGTCTGGTGAGCCGAGCCCACTAGTATACAGTGACGTACTAACGTTATACGGTGACATAATCGCGTGCCTCTGAGTTGGCTCCTTGGCGATGGAAAAGCAACCAGGTTCTTAGGAGGTGCACGGGTTGAACCAACTAAGCACTGGCACTAGCACCAGCACGGCAGCAGCACTAGGTTCTTTTTGATGGAAAAGGGGTAACTGTCACAGCTAAAATTTTTATTGTGCAAATACAGCGGATGGCGCGGTTGTAAAGTCACTTGATACAATCGCTGTCAAATAACCAGCTAGTGGAAAGAAATAATGAGGCGTGTTCCACGAAAGTAAACGTGTATTTTATTCAGAAACATTCATCAGCAACGTGCGTGATTTGGTTTTAAATTGATTTTTCTTTTCCACTAAACATTTGTTAGTTTTTGCAGCGTGAAGGGTGAGATTTTGGTGAAATGCTGTTACTCCAGATCACTAACAATTGCATGTTACAGTACCAGCGCGTAACTTAAAGCAAAAAAGCTGATATTACACTGGAATTAGTACATGAATTACCATCAAAAATGGTATTTTGAGTGGGGGAAAAGGACAAAATTGAAGTGGGGTGCATCATGATTGTGTAATTCAAAATATTTGAGGAAATTTGCTCTCCCAAACCATTATGCATGTGCTGTAGTAAAAGTGTATTAAATAAAGAGAAAATCCATGGGTGAATTATTAAATTAATGTCCATCAAAGGTTGATACTTTGCAATGTGCAAATCGAGACAATTGATTGGGGGCAGAGCTGTAAAATCCAGGGGTCAGAAAGTAAAAGTCCTGCCAAGTTTTTCTCCCTCCCACAGAATGAGCTGATCACTCATATTGGCTCATCTCCTGTCCGAAGTAAATCCAGTTGGTTGGAATAAAGTTATGAGGAGGATTTTTACTTTCTGAACCCGGACTTTACACCTCTGATTGGGGGCCATGTTTGAGGGCCTGTAATTCCTGTAAATCAAAAATTTTGTGAAAAACAACACTTGCTTACTGTACTACATGTATTCTGGTTTAAAAAACTGAATATGAAGAGATTCCATGGTGGAATTATTAAATAAATGGCCATCAAAGTTGGAACTTTGCAATACATGTGCAAATGGAGACATTTGAATGGGGGCCATGTTTGAGGGCCAGTAATTGCTGCAAATCAAAAAGTTTTTGAAAATTGAACTTGTGTACCATACTACATGTATTCTAGTACAGATACACTGAATATGAAGAGATTCCATGGTAATGTTATTACATCAATGGGCATCAAAGTTGGAACTTTTGCAATGTGCAAATGAAGACAATGAAATGTGGGGCCATGTTTGAGGACCAGTAATGCTTGGAATTCAATTACTTTGTGAAAGATAACACATTCAAACCATACTACGTGTATTCTAGTACAAGCACACTGAAAATGAGGAGATACCATGGTGAAATTATTTAATAAATGGCTGTCAAAGTTGGTACTTTGCAATGTGCAAAAAATTGACAATTGAATGTGAGGGCCATGCTTGAGGGCCTTTAATTCCTACAAATCAAAACGTTTGTGAAAAATAACACTTGCATACCATATATTCTAGTATAAAAAATTTCTGAATACGAATAGATTCCATGGTGGAATTATCACATAAATGGGCATCAAAGTTGGAACTTCTATAATGTGCGAATGGAGGCAATGAGATGTGCAGCCATGTTTGAGGACAAGTAATTCTTTGAATTCAATTCGTTTGTGAAAGATTACACATTCAAACCATACTACATGTATTAACAGCTGTCAAAGTTGGTATTTTGCAACATGCGAATGACAATTAAAACTTGTTAATGATGGAAAATGAATGTCAAGTCAGGACTAATAATTGTCAAGGATGTTCTCTGCCCACAAAACCTTTGCTGTTGCTATAGTGATCATAATCTGTCATGTCAACCAGAGGAGTTAAAGGGGTCATAATCATGCCCATTCTCATGTTTAATGTTTTCCTTTTTTTTTTGTGGTCTATTTGCAAATGGTTTTTATTTTTAATAAGCTCCTAGTTACAGCTTTACAGACAATGTGCGCAGTGCCTCTGGCTCATTCAGCCTGAAACGGGCTGTTTGGTTCCTGTCTCTGTTTATGGTTGCACGCTATGCCAGTATCAATGGTGTCCTGTGGTACTAAAACTGCATAATGCCTACTATACTGTTACGACTTGAAAATCACAACAAGGAAAACCAGCAATGACAACTTAAACAAATTTATTCTTCACTGATTAAAAAAAAAACTTCTACAAATAATCCATTGTTTAATCTTATAATAACACTCTAATGCCACTATGTAACTCTGTTGCCAAAACAAAACTCTGCCTCCAAAACAAAACCTCTGCTGCTGGTGACCAAAATCACAGCATTTATATAGACTAGCAACATTCTGGAAAGATCTGCAGGATTCCTGGGTAATCCCGCCCCCTCCAGGCAGGAAGATGCCAGAAGCTTCTAGAAAGCACTAGTCTATTACAAAGAAGTGATATTACATCAGATCATGTTTTGCTACAGACAGACCACCAGATGGTGCTTATGAACAAAATAAATAGCTGACCAGCAAGGCAGCAAAAACAGCATGTAACTAATCTCCATTTACAAATGATATACAATGCTGTATATAAAATACTCATACATAATACCTCCCCTCTTTAAGAAAAGAAAGGTTTGCTAAAAGCTTTCTTTTGTTAAAATTAACACAGTTTTATAATCAGTATAATCTTGAACTTTACACAAAAGTATCATTGATCATTATAACAATCATATACATAACAACCAGTGCAATTTTCACAATCAAATAGATTGTCAAAGGTTCAGAAATGATGGAGAAATTTTTACAGAATTTTCTGTAGTAGCCAGCCATCCCTAGAAATCTCATTAGTTGTCTTTTAGTTGTAGGCTCAGGAAATTCAGTGATAACTTTTACTTTTGCATCAATTGGTTTGACTTGACCCTGTCCTACAATATGACCTAAGTAAACAACTGTAGCTTTACAAAAGTCAATTTTAACAAGGTTGATAGTCAGCTTGGCATCACTCACTCTCTGAAAGAAGTTTCTGATGTAGGTGAGGTGCTCTTGGAAGCTGTCGCTGGTGATGATAATGTCATCAATATAGGCCTCACATCCTGGTAGTCCAGCAATCACTCTGTTTACCAGACATTGGAAGGTGGCCAGAGAATTTTTCATTCCAAAGGGCATGACCTTGTATTGGTATAATCCATCTGGTGTGACGAAAGCAGAGATCTCCTTTGCTCTGTCTGTTAGAGGGATCTGCCAGAAGCCCTTGAGGAGACCAAATTTGGTGACATACTTTGACTGTCCAATTTTGTCAATGCAGTCATCAATCCTGGGAATAGAATATGAGTCCATTTTTGATAGAGCGTTCGCTTTCCTGTAGTCCGTCACCATTCTATATGTTCCATTGGGTTTCGGAACTAGGATGCATGGAGAACTCCAGTCACTGTTACTTGGTTCAACAAAGTCATTTTCAAGCAGGTATTTGACTTCTTGTTTAAGGTATTTCTGCTTCTCTGGATTCATTTTGTAAGGATGCTGTTTTACAGGCTTGGCATTATCTTGTAGGATGACATCATACTATATCAGTCCTCGATGGAACGTCAGGGAATATGTGACTATATTCAAATATGAGCTGCTTTAGCTGTTGTTGTTGAAAAGGGTCCAGGTGGGACAACTTGCTGTCGATATTTTGAATGTCTGAATTTTCAAGTTTGGCTGGACCAGGTTCATTTTCCAAGGGGCAGTCACAATCTTCTTCAGAATTTTACAGTTCAATTGTATTTACCACATTGACTGGCTTTTGCTGAGTGTCTCTGTCAATGTATGCTTTCAGCATGTTGATGTGACACATTTGTTTTTGTTTCCTCCTTCCAGGGGTTAAAATGACGTAATTTAGATCACTGACCTATTTGAGGACAGTGTAAGGGCCAAAATATCGGGCTCTTAGAGGCTTTCCAGGAACTGGCAAAAGTGCAAGGACTTTGTCACCAGCTTTAAAACTTCTATCTTGGGAATGAAGGTCATATCTGGCTTTCATTTTGCCCTGAGCCTCTTTGAGATTAGACTGAGCAAAGTCACAAGCCTTAGAGAGACGATTACAGAAGTCCGAAACATACTGAAGCAAGTTCATTGGGACATCATCTTCGGCCAGCAACTTTTCCTTCAGAAGCTTCAGAGGTCCACGGACTGTATGCCCAAAAACAAGCTCAAAAGGACTGAACCCAAGAGACTCCTGAACAGCTTCACGGGCAGCAAATAGAAGAAGATGGACACCTTCATCCCAGTCTTTCTCTGTGTCAGGGCAGTAGGTACTTATCATGTTCTTCGGGGTTTGATGGAACCTCTCCAAAGCACCTTGACTCTCAGGATGGTAAGCTGATGACCTGTATTGTTTAATACCAAGCTCATGCATAACTTGTTGAAATCTGCCAGACATGAAATTTGACCCTTGATCAGACTGAATAGACTTAGGAAGACCAACAATGCAGAAAAACTTGGTAAGAGCCTTGATGATAGTCTTCGCCTTGATAATACAAAGTGGAATTGCCTCAGGAAACCGGGGGGAAGCACACATGATAGTCAGTAGGTACTCACAACCAGATCTAGTCTTCGGCAATGGTCCAACATAGTCAATGATGATCCGACTGAAAGGTTCTTCAAAAGCGGGAATGGGCTTAAGTCGAGCCTTTGGAATATTCTGGTTCGGCTTCCCAACCATTTGACAAGTATGACAGGATTTGCAGTATTCCTGTACATCAGACCTCATGGAAGGCCAGAAGAAATGGTTCCTGACACGTTGAAGGGTCTTCTTGATACCCAAATGACCTGACATAGGATTGTCATGGGCCAGACTAAGAGTTTCTTGACGATAAGACTTTGGAAGAGCAATTTGACAGGTGATCATCCACTCTTCATCTGCAGAAACATCAGGTGGATGCCACTTTCTCATAAGCACACCATTTTTCTAGTAAAAACAGACAGGAACCTGACTAGCCTCTTGTTCAGTTGCAGCCTGTGGTAGAAGATGCGCTAGATCACAAGCTTATTGTTGCTCCTGAATAAGTTGTTTCCGAGACAGAATGTCATTAGTATGACCTGACGAGGACAAGTCTGAAGATTTTCCAGACATCTCAGGACTGGAAGGTTCCTGATGAAAAGACTGCCCAATGAAGGTGTCAGCCAGGTTGAAGTCCAGGTCAGCATCATCTTGAATAGCCTTTTTGGCCATAGAACGAGTAACTGCACATGAAGGATAGAGGTCTGGAATTTCCTCCTCTATAGAGTCAGATTCTTGATCAATCAAAGGAGTGTCAGTTACAACAGGGTAGGGCACAACCTTATCCCCAGCAAGATCATTACCAAGAAGCAAATGAACAACTTTGAAAGGAAGAGAAGACCTAACACCAACAGTAACATTTGGTGACCTTGAACTTAACCTTCAGTGACCTTCAACGGCCAAACCTTACAGTGAAATTTCAATGACTTATATGAGCAAAATCGTTACAGGTAGAGCGTAGGTTTGTATTGGAGACGTATAGGAAGTCATACATGAACTTTCATTGGTGATCTCATATAGACCTTCGAAGGTCAAACTTGACCCAGTGAAAATTCAATGACTTCTATAGCTAAATAGGTCACAGATGGAGCCTAGGTTTGTGTTACTGACATCTTGGAAGTCACGTATGAACTTTCATTTGGTGACATTCAACTTGACTGTCAGTGACCTTTTGAGGGTCAAACTCGACAGTGTAATTACAATTACTTGTTTCACCAAAATGGTCACAGATGGCGCCAAGGTTTGTGCAGAGACATTTAGAAATTCATATATGAAGTCTATTTGCTGACCTCAACTTGACCTTCTGTGCCCTTTAAAGTTCACAATTGACATATTGAAATTTCAATGACTTGTATCACCAAAACTGCTTCAGAGCTCAGGATTGTATTACAGGAGATCTTATAAATGTATATGAACTTTTATTTAGTGACCTTGACATTGACCTTCAATGATTCGAAGGTCAAACTTCACATGAAATTTTCAGAACTTGTATTGTCACTATAAGATTGTTTGCCGGTAAGCTACAGGACCCTTGGTCCTATTTTTATTCTTAATGGCATACAAGGATGTTTCTGTCAAAATGTGTCTTAAGAGAGCAAATAACTGCTCGGAAAATGAAATGCTCCTGATTAAGACAAATGAACAGCTTTTCAAAATCCCACGATTGCAATTGTGGTTGGTGCAAAAACTAACGTACCCAGTGGGCCCTAGGAACAATGTTGAGACCCACTGATATATATTTACTGTACAATATAAAATAGAGTTCAAAATGCAGAAGAGGGTTAAGTGAATCAAGTTAAATATATAAAAATCTAGAAAAACACTTCATCACCATATAATGTTTTTACTTTAAATGATAAAAATTATTATTTTAAAATGCAAAGCACTTACAAATGGAAGAAGAAATCTAGAGGGAAGATTAGCTATTTTTTATCTTCTCTGCCAATTTTCTTCCCATTTATTCAATCTGCTGGGCTGAGCAGATTCAACAAATGAAATGCAAGCTAATACAGGACTGACCGGAAACAAGGTATGTGTAATTATTATGCAAATCTAACGTATTATTAGCACATGCACATTTGCACTCATTTCTTCAAATATTTCTTTGTTTTGCCGTCACTTTGACTAAACGACCATACGAGTACATTGACAAACTTGGCTACTTGCATTTCTTTTGTTGCTCAGTATACAAGTGACACCAGCATTATGGGGACAGTGCAAATAACTATAGTGCGGGACTGATGACACTGCTCACATTTATTTCCCTCGACAGTCCAGTTGTTGGATATTTTTGTAGCTGGCATGGGGGGCAGTAGGGCCAGTAAATCTACCATAGGAGGACTGGGTGATATGAGATATGAGCAGGAATAATGTTTCCAAAATGTACAACCCTTGGCAAAAATTAAGGAATCACCACATATAGAGGATGTTCATCCAGCTTTTTTACCTCATAGCAACACAAATAATAAAAATTGTTATTTGTCATATCTGCAATTTGTTTATTTTATATGAAGCAAAAAAGCTAAATTAACATCCTCTAAGTGTGGTGATTCCATAATTTTTGCCTGGAGTTGCACGTATTTCGTTAAAATAAGAAACATTTGCATTATGACAAAAAACATTTCTTGTTGAAACTCGATGGGCGCCATCTTATATTTGGTGAGGAGTGGCGCCAGATGTACCTGTGTCTTTGCTATTTTTAGACCAATGCAGTTGTCATTTTCCTGTCCAGTGCTCACTTTTCTTAAATAGCGAATGTACTTGTTCCAAACTGAGCGGCCATAGGCATGTTGGTCTTAATATGAGGTGTGGTCAAGCTCATTGTTTAGCGTGTTGTTCGGCAGCAGAATGCGATGGCAAGATTGACATACAAAAACCCAAAACCTCGACTTCAGAGAATTGTGTCAGCAATCAAGTAATTACGTACAGATCAGAGCCCATTACCTGCAATTATTTCAAAATCAATTTTGAATCCGACCTGATCTATTAATACACTACCTGCAACCCATCCGCCCGGCTTCTGTCATGAAATGCACAACTCCGCATTTTGTAAAAATTTTGGAGCCCTGTGCGAAACTGCTAGAATCTGACCTGTGACATTTCCACTCATTATGAAGGCACACAACCTTTAATTAGATTGTTTTCCTTGTCGCTAGGATGGCCATTTCATACGCAAGTAGATGGCATGAATGTACATGTGTACATCGGTACCCCAGCTGTCTATCCTTTCAGGCTGTTTAAAAAAAAAAAAAAAAAAAAAATTGTCAGTTAGCAGAACTGGTGATTTACTGGTGACAAAACTGCAAACGTTTGATGGGTTGATGAACAACTCATCGTTAAGTTGACATGTATTGCGAAATCAGAAAATGGGCAAATTATACCTCTACAGAAAGCCATTGTCATGGAGATGATGAATAAAAAACTTTCTGGACACTCACTCAAATAGTCCTTAAAACCTATATTAAAGCCTACTGCTTCATATAATTATCAAAATATCTGAAGTTTCATGTACATTGGACGATTCCCAGAATACTTTAATCGAATCCCAAACTCGGACGGTGGAACTGGTGGGCAGCTATTTTGCATCACAATTGTCTGCATGTCAAAATTTATCCCATAAATGATTAAAGATTGGTGTGATACAACCAATGAGATACAGGTTTACCAATTCTGCAGGTAACCGTTCTCCATCGCTGGTGGTAGCTTCTAGTTGACAGTTTATTCTAGTAAATGCGATGAATAACTCGTTAGCTACCATCATGCTAATATTTTTGGCCAGTAAAGTAAGAAGATACACATGTAAGTGCAGTGCCTGAATTTATTAATTTAATGGGGAAAAGCGTTAGCATGCTAGCTAGTGAATTATTGATCCCATTGACTTGAATAGACTGCCAGCCGGAGGCTAACATTAATGCTGTTTTTCCATTTTCCAAATAATACAACAGAGACATTTATGGGATAAATAGGATCTCTCAAATTCGAGAGCCCGAAATATCAAATTTCTGAAAGTCAAGTGGTAATTTTCATTTATTTTTTGCCGAAGGCTCGGAATAAATTAAAATTACTACTCTCATTGCATAAATTTGATATTGCGGGCTTGCTCATTGGAGATCCTTTGTGTATATTTGATGTTCAAGTCAAGCAAGGGTTGAAAAAATTCTCACATTTTTAGTGGATTTCGACGTCTTGCTTGCTATGTAAAATACACATACGATAGCCTATGTGGCACAATTGATTCCACGTGTGACATCACAGCTCTTGGCCCGATTCACAGTGCTGCTCAAGGACGATAGTGGGGGTAGCTAAAAGCCCGTTTTACATTAACGGAATAAGCCCCGAGAAGCAGTGGGTTACAGTGATTTTATAACGGCGGAGGGGCGTTCTAAGGCACGACGCGCAGCGGAGTGCCTAAGTGCCCCTCCGCCGTTATAAAATCACTGTAACCCACTGCTTCAAGGGGCTTATTGCTTTTATAAAACGGTTACCCTACATATAGCCCATTAAATAAACACACAAGAAAAAAAACCAACAATTTATTGGTAATTAATTGTAATAATGCAACGATAAAATTGAGAACTTTTCATTCTTCCACCAAGCAAGATCGAGGGGACAGAATGGTTGGCAAGCAACACAGACGCTAAGATTGCTTTTTCATCTAGTGTCATTATCATGTCGCATCAGGCTATTTGGGCTTGTTAGTGTAAATATGCTATGAAAGCAGGCTATATGGAATGTCTCCTTCGGTCTCCCGAAGGCCCCGTTAAATAATTTTACGTTCATTTCGGTTTTCGAGTTTCCTTGTTCTCAACTCGCGCCTATCGGCCATATCATTACAACCAGCAGCGAGAGTAGGAAACAAGATTTACTTTTGTCCTCCACACTTGCCGGTGTCCAGGAAAATGTTGAATTGTGCATTAGTTTGCTAGCCAGCTTGTCAACTAGCTAGCGTTCACTAAAGTGGATGTGGTTACCCTACACATAGCCCATAAAATTAACACACAAGAAAAAAAAATCAACAATTTATTGCTAATACTGAAATAGCGAGCTAGTTAGCAACGTCGCTAGCAAGCTAAAGTGATATCGAAATCTATAATGCTATAGCTAGCTAGGTAGATGGCCAACTGATTAGCAGGTTAAAAGGCTAAACTTCGCTAACACTGACATAGCGAGCTAAAAGTCTTGAAACAAACATAACCTAACGAGTCAGTCGAGTGCAGAGTAGTTGGTTGCGAGGCCAGGCGCGCAGGGATATTTTGTGCTGCGGTCTGCCTCAGAATGCAGTGGGTTACAGTGATTTTATACCGGCATGGAACGCGGCTCAGCCAATCACATTTAAGGATGGGAAGCACCCGTTTTATAACCATAAGTACTCCATCCCATTATCATGTCTGGATGGAAAATGTTGATAGTTAGAGGGAGGACTGCATGCTCTTTCGGATGATGCCAAATATGGCCTTTTTTAAAGTTTCAAATCAATACATGTCTATTATAAACATTTGGGGGTTTGTGGGTTAACTGGAAAATAAGGTATCTGTGGTTGGGGTGAGGTGGAGATTGAGTTGGGTGACATTTGTTCCTGCTGGCCCTGTCTTTAGCATCGATTTCTATAAGGAACAAATTCATGCATGATTTATCCAGGAAAACAACATTTTGCAGGTAGCTTAAAAGTGCATGTGTGCATCAGTGCCCCAAGCAGTCTGTTCTCTTGATCTGTAAAAAAAAAAAAAAAGTTGGTTTGCTGAATGTCTACTGGTGACTGAACTGCAAACAAGAGGTCCGGTGATTAAAAATTAATCACTAAAAATCACCATATAAAAATTAATCACTAAAAATCACCATATATATCTATATATATATATATATATATATATATATATATATATATATATATATATATATGGAAACCAGCAACACCCACTGGATGCCTGGCTCATGTTGTGTGTGTGTGTCTTTGTATTTGTGTGTGTGTTTGGACTCGGATTTGTGGGTTAACTGGAAAATCAGGTATGTGTGGTTTGCAACGAGTGGGGATCGAGTTGGGCAACATTTGACACTGCTTGCCCTGCCTTAAGAATCTATTTCAATAAGCATCAAATCCATGCTTGACTTGGCTGGGAAAGCAACATTTGGCAGGTTGGCTGCTGTATGCAACCCTTATAAAAATCAAAACTGTACATCAGTTCTTTGAAGGTAGCCATATTGTTTCCAGGCATTTTGGGGGTTCACCACTGAAGCAAAAGTGAACGGTAAGGATGGTCTCGGGGGGGAGACATAAACCTCTGAGATAAAGTGTACATTGACCAGTATATTTAAGGTATGTGCATTGAGGGTTTGTATTAGGCTTCTGTTTTCTCTGCTTCATTGACCAGAATTGATAGCGCTTATGGCTTTTGTTCTTTGACTATGTTTGGGCATGTCCGAACAATCCTTGTTCACCTAAAATAATGTGACTTGATAATTGAACGTAATTGAACTTAGCACTGAAAAAAGACTGAATGAATGCAAACATGGGCTGGGACTAGGTTTTAAGAATGACACTTTTATTTTGTTTTAAAATTCATAACCGCCTGAGTCTGTATGCTTCATGCTGAGTTTTATTAATATCAGTTACTTTTCTGTAAATGTCATGTTTCTGTCATTTTTTGAGCATTTCTATCAGCAGAGCAACAAATTTGACCTATGGAAAAGATGTGAACCAAGCCATTATAATAGTGAGCGATGTACTTCAAGAAATAATTGCTGTCAGGGGTGTACAAATTAAATTTAAATGCTTTCTGTTTCACTAAACACCATACAAATCTTAGTTCGATCTGAGAGGATCAAAAACCTTTTACGATAATAACTGCTTGGCAGATTCATGGATTTTTTTTTTTTCTACTGGGGCAGTACAATAGTTTAGAAGGTTAAACACCCAAAATTACTTTGGAGGTTCCCAAAGACGTGCTGTGCTTGTGGTTTGATTCTTGATTTTCTGTCCACTGTGCACCAGTCTTGGTTGATTTTACATCCTTTGTTGGAAAAGAGAAATCATTTGCCCTTCAATTTTGACAAAAAACCTTTTTTTTTTTTTTTTTTTTTAAAATTCCAAAATTTAGCTCATTATCCAGTGAAAGAGAATTATTTTTGAATTATTGTTATTCTCATCTTGCCCGTTTCATTTGGGGTTACTTAAATGAGTTAGATCTACTTATATTTCACTACAATGCGGAAGAAGAATTCAAGTAAAGTTTTCAAAAACATTTGACACAACATTGAAGTTGTGTAAGGTCCTTTGAGATCCAGCTGGTTGTATTGGATTCCACTAATATTTTTCACTTGAGGCCATTTCTTTGCTTTCATCATGTTCGTGTTCATCCATTTTTAAATCTTATCAACAACATTGTATTGCTATAACACAGAATAAGGAAAAATGAAGCCATGATAAAATAAACTGAAGTCCAGTTCAAAACTGAGACTGGGAAATCCAGATCTTCATGTACAGTGCTTAACAAATTTATTAGACCACCTGACATAAAAAAAATGAGAAAACACGATTATTGAGGAAATTCATCAAAAACTTGTTTAGAACTAAAAATTATTTTTTTATTTCTTTGGCAAATAACGAACTGAAACCACTAAATAGTCCTTATTCTCACGTAAAAACCAAAAAAAAAAAAAAAAACTATTTTGTATGGCCTCCTTTGGCCTTGATAACAGCTTGCATTCTTGCATTCAACTGCTAAAACTAATTTTTATGTTCAGGAATGCAAGAAAATAACTGTTATTTGGCATCTTAATCAAAAAATAATAATGTGCTTAACTATTTTTTTCTGCTTTTTTGTAAAATGGTAAATTCGAAAATTCATAGATAACAACAATAATTATATTTTAGCATTAAAAATATAATTTCAGTTAAAGAGTTTGCGCATACTGGTGGATTAACCATTACAGAAACAAACATTATTTTGGTAATTACCAACACTGTTAACTTAGGGCTGCTGTGGCAAAAACCTTACATTGGGTGGTGGTCTAATAAATTTGTTAAGTTCTGTATATCATGACACATAAAACCACTGGTGAAGTTACTGGCACAGTTTAGATCTATACTAAATTTACTATAATATTTTTGCTACAGATCTCTGATATTTGCCATAACTTTACAATCCCAATTCCAAAAAAAGTTGGGATGCTGTGTAAAATGTAAATAAAAACAGAATGCAATGATTTGCAAATCTCATAAACCCACATTTTATTCACAGTAGAACATAGACAACATAGCAATCAGATGTTGAAAGTAAGACATTTTACCATTCATAAAAAAAATTAGCTCATTTTGAATTTGATGGCAGCAACACATCTCAAAAAAGTTAGGACAGGGCCATGTTTACCATTGTTTAGTATCCAACAGTCTGTAAACGTCTGGGAAGTGAGGGGACAAATTGCGGGAGTTTTGGGAGAGGAGTGTTGTCCCCCTGTTTTCTGATATAGGATTCTAGCTGCTCAACAATCCAGGGTCTTCTTTGCCGAATTTTTCGTTTTATGATGCACCAAATGTTTTCTATTGGTGAAAGGTCTGGACTTGCAGGCAGGCCAGTTCAACACCTAGACTCTTCTACTGCCATGCTGTTGCGATGGATGCAGTATGTGGTTTAGCATTGTCTTGCTGAAATATGCGAGGCCTTCCCTGAAAGAGACGTTGTCTGGATAGGAGCATATGTTGTTGCCTTTCCAGATGTGTAAGCTGCCCACGCCATAAGCACTAATGCAGCCCCATACCATCAGAGATGCAGGCTTTTGAACTGTGCACTGATAACAAGCTGGATAGTCCTTCTCCTCTTCAGTTCGAACAACATGGCGTCCATGGTTTCCAAAAACAATTCCAAATTTTGAGTCATCTGACCACAGAACAGTTTTCCATTTTGCCTCAGTGCATTGTAAATCAGCTTTGGCCTAGAGAAGACGGCTGTGTTTCTGGATCATGTTCACATATGGCTTCTTCTTTGGATGATAGAGCTTTAACTTGCATTTGTGGATTGCACGGCGAACTGTGTTCACAGACAATGATTTCAGGAAGTGTTCCTGAGCCCATGCAGTCAGTTCCAATGTAGAATCATGCCTCTTTTTAATTCAGTGCCACCTGAGGGCCCGAAGATCACGAGCATCCAATATTGACCCTCGGCCTTATCCCTCGTACACTGAGATTTCTCCGAATTCTCTGAATCTTTTGATGATATTATGCACTGTAGATGGTGGGATATTCAAAGTCTTAGCAATCTTACATTGAGGAACATTTATCTGAAATCGTTTTTTACAGATTGGTGAACCTCTGCCCATCTTTACTCCTGAGAGACTCTGCCTCTCTAAAATGTTCTTTTTATACCCAGTCATGTTACTGACCTGTTGCCAATAAACCTAAGTAGTTGAAAGATGTTCATCCTGCTGTTTTTCATTAGTACCACTTACTTTTCCAGCCTTTTGTTGCCCTTGTCCCAACTGAGATATGTTGCTGCCGTCAAATTCAAAATGAGCAAATATTTTTCAAGAAATGGTAAAATGTCTCACTTTCAACTTCTGATATGTTGTCTATGGTCTATTGTGAATAAAATGTGGGTTTGTGAGATTTGCAAATCATTGCATTCTGTTTTTATTCACATTTTACAGAGGATCCCAACTTTTTTGTGATCGCGGTTGTAGCTCAAGACTTAACTGCCCTCAAGTTGTAGCTCCTTTTGCTCCAGCTGAGGATCTTTCAAAGTTCACAGTGGATTACCTCACTGCTCTTTTTTGGTTTTTGGTCTCCTTAAAATAGGGGTCCCCAGTCAAAGGGCCAGTGTGGCTGCAGGCTTTCATTGCGACCAAGCAGTTACACACCTGATATTAGTAATCAACCCCTGGACTCATTGCTAATAAGCTTGATTAGTAGCATTAGGTGTGTAGCTGCTTGGTTGCAATGAAAGCCTGCACCCACACCGGCCCTTTCTGGGAAAGATTTGGGACCCCCGCCTTACAACTTTTTTCCTGCGTTGTGTACACCATTCGTGTGTATTGGCAATGTGGCGTTTGGTCAATGGCGGCACTATACGAGGCCGTCTAGCATGAAGATGGGCATTGTGTAGCTGATTTCTAATCGTCTGACCTGTCACTTGGACACCAGTGGCCGGGTGTAGGTTTGCAGCAATCTGATTTGCTGTTTGAGTGCGATTTCTCAGAGCCTGGGTACGAATCAACCTATCCTGGGGTCTTGTTGTTTAACGTGGACGCACTGAACGGCGTCGATCATCTACATTATGGGTTTGCTAATACCTGCTCCATAATCTGCTAATCACAGACTGGGAAACATCGAAGAAATTGGCAACCTCAGTCTGATGGCTGCCAGTTTCAAGCATACCAATTGCTCTTTGATGTTCAGCACGTTGGATATGTCACATTGTGAAAAAAACAATCAAAGGATGTCTCGGATAAACAAAATCAACAAAGGATTACAGTCAGAAGCTATTAGAATGAAAGCCTCGATCACAAGGGAGGAGATGACCTTTCTCTAAAGTGTCAAATTCAAATATGCGCCCTGGCCACGTGTTTGGGATTTCCACGTGCTGCATGTACACACCATTGGCTGTGTTTCGGCGCTCTGTTTTAGAGCAGTTCATGTTATCTTCGTTGCAGTCGGTTATTATATCCAAAACACAATCATTGTTTTGTTATTGACCTTGAAATTCCAATATCCCCTACTTTTTATGAAGAGTGTAGGTAAAAATCACTTAAAGCGGGGTGCTTAGATTTAATTGTGGCACAGCATTTTTCTGTATTTTATCAACTCTCAATGCCTGATATACACTTTAGTGTTAATATAAATTAAGTTAGTGCGAATGAAAGTCAGGGACTGGTTCAAAACTTTGCATACTTTGCTCTTAAGACCTATACTGTCTGCCAAGTTTAAAAGAATCCACATATACAGGTAGACTCTGTAGCTCCTTAGGAATGGGTAACCTTGACTAGAGTTAATGCTGTACGAGGATGCCTGCATTCCATGACCCTGTGTGCTTATTTCCTGCAGGAAGATCCCTTGGGTCTGAGGAACATTCGTCACATTGTGACTGTGAGCGGAGCGGCGATGGTCCAGGGCGCAGGTAGGGAACCCTTTTCTGTAAGCTGCAAAAAAAGGCTGGTTGCCCAAAGTCTCCATGGGACCAAGAGCCCCCAAAAGAACAGATGACTGTGTTTTATATGAGCCCAACAAGAGCATAAAATGCCTTATTACCGTGGGAGGACTAGAAGCCCAGGGTATAACTAGTGAAGTTGGATAGAGCTGCTCATTTTGAATAACTTTTTCCCCTTTTTTGGGGCCAGAAAGTGTCAATGAATAGTTTCTGTTGGTCTTTCAATGTACAGTGAGCTCCATAATTAATTGAACATTGACACAATTTTTTTGTTAATTTAATTCTGTTTGCTAATTTAATCACCTTGTTATATCCTGGAGAGAGACCAAAAAAAAAGGCCCCCGAAACAAGCATTAATTGAAGATGGCTGCAGTGCTGGCCTGGCAAAGTATCACCAAGGAAGATACCCACAGACTTCAAGCAATCGCTGAATGCAAAGGATATGTGACCAAATGTCAAAAATTATTACTGTATTATACATAATCTTAAACTGTCCAAAGTGTTTTTATTTGCCCCAGAAATTGAGGGGTGGTGGTGGTGTTGGGGAGGGGGTGGCTGGCTATGTACAAAAGATGTTACCTAAATGGTTCATCCAATAAGGATGAAAACACCTCAGGGTTCCCACGCGTCCTGGAAAACCTGGAAAACCTGGAAAATGATTGACCAGTTTTCCAGTCATGGAAAACACATGGAAAATGATTAAAAAAAAAGTAAAATGTCCTGGAAAAGCTTGAGTTGTCCTGGAAAATTATTTTTCTGCCCTCTGCTTCTTTCTGCCTTGTGGATGAACGGAAACAGGTTAAACATTTTACGCATGTATGTCTGTTTTCAGCTGCCTTTAATGGGCAACATTGAGCTGTAGCGCTTCTCTGCTTCATGTCTGCTTCAGGCCGGCACAGCGCCCCACGTGACGCTACCAACCAATCAAATTGCATATTCCCTTAGAGTAGTTCTGCTGCCCAGTGTTTCCAGATGACTTTGTTGCTAGATTTACCGACTTTTCAGACCGAAGTAAGGATTTATTTTCCCCAAAGAAGCGCCAAAACTAGCGACTTTCAGTTCAAGAGTGTTGCTGTATCGTTGTATATCGAGCGTGAGGTTTTTCTCCCTCTCTCTGTCTCCTCTGTTGAGTGACAGAGGAGCAGCGGAGAGCTGTAGTGGGCGTGCCGTCACGTTTGGCTGTGCGCTCTGAGATGAAATACATCTCTGGTTTCAGTAGAGCTGCAGCGACCATGACGACAGCTTCGAGATAGCGACGGGTAACAGGTAGTCTTACTGGGCCACGTTTCACTCAGTATTTCATACTTGCTCCATTGTCCGACAGCAGAAACAGAAAATATGTGAATGAGAAAAACTTCATTAGGAATTCAGCACTATTAAAATACTGTGTATGTGCACAGAGAGCAGAGCTCTGACTTTTCATGCAGTTTTTAGCTAGCTACTTTGCAATGAAAGTAAATTAGATGTCAACATCCAAGTGAGATCTTATATATCCATAAGTGAGATCAGAGGCGGATTGTCCATTGGGGCGATTGGGCGACGCACTGCCACGAGAAAAAGATTTTTTTTTCCCCCGGCTCTACCACTGTTCTACAGCTTGATCTCCCTTTGAATGGCATTGTCCAATCAGGATAAACTAGCGTTTCCAATAGTCCCGCCCCTTTCGGGGCGATTTCACTCAGACTGAAAATTGCCCCAGGGGTCTCTCATTGACTCTCGTGTAACGTTCTTTTTTCGCCAGCGCAAAGCCTTTCAATGCAATCTCAGTGGGTTCCAGGAGGGCTTGCCCCAACGTGCTTTTGTCATACGTAACAGCAGTGGTGGTGGGCAGAGCTGGTCGTGGGTATGCGCGGCGCCATGAGAACCGAGACGGTCTCCTACTTCCGGTTATTGCTTGCTGTACTGAAGAGAGAAGGGCAGGCTGAATGCGTTCAGGCTCCACTTATTCCGTTGTTGGTTGTACCAACGACTCAAAAAAAGATAAAGTTTGTGTGGAAACAGAGTGCTTTGTTCACAAGGTGATTAGAAAAAGATTGCCCTTGCCCAGCACCTTACAGCCTACACTCGATGCCAGCGAGTCGGCGCTAGGAGTGGCTAGCTGCGCGGAGACAGAAGTATCCACCCAAGAGGATATACGTGTGCTCACACCATTTTGTATAAAAGCGCCTGACGGATGACAATCCCGATCCCACTGTGTTATACATTATACAGTCACCTGATACGTTAATTCAAAGATCCGTCCACCAAGTATGTTTTTTTGAAATCCGACAAAAAGCAGTATTGTCAGCCAGTGGTCAGTTTAGTTTTCCGGTGAAGTTAGCAGCGTTTGCCATGTAATTAGTGGCCATCTATGGTCACACGCGGGATACCCACACATTTAGCAGTTATACAGGCTAACGTTAGCACTTTTGAACAAGTTGACATTGAGCAGTGGAGGGGCTTACCAGTAGCGTTAGTGAATATTGAAAGGTGCATAATCGTAATCCTGGCCTCTGTAAAAAACCTCAGCTTTAGTCGATTATATTCTTGTGGCAAATATTTAGCTTGTCAGCTACAGCGGTTGTGAAGGATTGGACTGAGATCTTTATTTCGTTCCGTGCATCGGTGATTTCCAGCATGCGAATTGAAGCTTGGGGACTGTACTTTCGTGCTCTGAATGATGATTAAGAATGCAGGTGTCAGATGCACAGTAAACTGTAGTAAACAGTAAACAGATTAACTAAAGGAAATTGTTTTGGTGATTTATTGAACATATAAAAATATTTTGTGGAGAAAGTACAAGAGGGAAAGAGGGAGACGAATAAACATTGAAGCAATCTGGTTAAATGTACAAAATATAAGGTACAATTGTAGAAAAGAACACTTCTCCAAAGCTTGGGGGTGGAATTTATTAGTGTATTTTGTGATAACTTGACTTGTACTGTAGCAGCTGAAAAAGTCCTGAAAATGTCCTGGAAAAGTCCTGGAAAATAATTTCAAGAAAAGAGTGGGAACCCTGCACCTGCATATTTTACCTAAAAGTCTCACGGCAAGCTCGTTGTCATTGTTTCTTTTTCAGACCCAAACTGCTGGAGTAAACGAAAAAGAAAAATGGGACACTGTCTGATGAATTATGGTGCTCACTGTAGGCTTTAAAGATAGTTTTGGAGGGGGCATGCCATGCTCAGCAGTATGCCAGGGACTGTGTTACAAAGCTGGCTTTCATAAGAGTATCTGTTTTGTGCTGTTGAGACCTTTCCACACTGCTAATGCACATCCTTTGGCTCCTTCCCAAAAATGATGTTCTGCATTTTGATTTACTGGACTCTCCTCATACATTGTCAAAGATTAATGGCAAAACAGCAGCACTAGAAAATGTAAATCTGTTTGCATTATGCACTCTGCTGCAGATGCTGGTGTGGTCATGTTGGACTGCACCAGCTCACAAGCTTACACATAAGCCATATTCAGATAGAAGAAAGTGTATCTGAGGTGGTTCAGAGCGGTCTTGAATCACTCCGGAAACCCCTTTCAGACAGCGAAAAATAGGCATAGCAGCTGCGCCTTTTCGCCGTCTTAAACCATTTGCACCACGACCAGAAAGGCGGAGTCGTTGCCATAGCGGCAGATACTTTCGGAACTCCGCTCGTCTCGCAGTACCAGAATTGGAAGTGTGCAGACTGTATGCGCTCGTCCAAAATTGGTTTTCAACTGGTTTATATTCTTAGCCTGGCTACGAAAAAAAAAAATTCGTAGGAGTGTCACCAGTATCACAGCTGCTGCCATTATATGCTATTACCATGTACAGCAGCACTGCAAATTAAACTCTAAAATTTCTTGACTGGATGTAAGCTTGACCTTTTTTTGCATCCGAATGGCTCGGTACCCAAACATTATGGTAAGCCGAAAAGGTTCTGATTTTATTCGATTTTGACTGAGGCTAAATATGGTACTATTTCCAACACTGTTGCTCCAAAACAAACACCACAATCGGCGAGAATAACGCATTATTTGCATTAGCACGAAATCTGTGTTAACATGAAAACTGAACAGTTAACCATAAAAAAGGTTGCAAAATTATTTAAATTCTACATACCAAGAAGCCACTGCGCCTGCACAATTGGCGTGAACTACATTTTCGGCGCAAAGCCTATGAACTCTGACCTATTGTGTATGAATCACTGCGCTACAAGTAGTAGTGGCAGCTTAATCCATTCAGACAGAAGATGATGCGTATCAGCTACTCTTTTTCGCCGGTGCTGAGACACATCAGGAGGTGTTTTAGGGCCGGCTCACTTTAGTACCCCTTTTCAACACCTTGCAACATTCAGACAGAAAGTGGAGGGGTTGCAGAGGTGTTTCAGAGCCGGCATAGTCGCTCTATCTGAATAGGGCTTTAGTAACGCTGGCGCACATCCCCTTGGACTTCATGAGAAAATTGGGCTGGTTGACTCTATCAGTAATGTTATTGTTACTTGTCATTGTTATTATTACTACATACAATAGTGCTTTGGCAATACTGTAAATGTAACGGTCATGCCAATAAAGCCAGTTTGAGTTGAATTGAATTGACTGAAGGGCTCACCTGTCTGATGGGGGCCTGTAAGAGTTAGACTAGTTCTGGAAGTCAAATAGGAATGTTGAAGAAATCGACATGTTATGGCGTTTGGACGAGTGTTCCCTTCAAAGGGCAAGATGTTGGCCTCAAATGTAATTTGGAATGTAAATTGGTGACAGATTTCGAAGATTTTGCTCAAAACTGGGGGCTCGTTTTCAGACCTTTACTGTATATTGTATTTCTTCCTGCTTGCAACCATTCAGCGTGATTAAACTGAAAAGCAGCCAGCGCTCAAGAGCAGTTATTTACTCTGCTGAACTTTGTCTATCCTAGTGGAGTGTGTACACAAGATCTTTTGTTATCACTGCTTGAATCAAATAGATTGTAACCTAATTTCAGTTATATGACAAAAAATTATCTTGTAAAACGAATCAAGTTCTATTATAGGAGCGGTTACATTTTCTTTTTCATATTTTTTATTATATTTTATCTATTTCATGCCAACTGCTGTAAGTACCTTTCCTGGAAGGTAATGCAAGTCATTGTGGTGCAAAAACATCTCTATTGTTTTGAATGAGCAAGCCAATCCACAGCACTGTCTTTAGATGATTATGTGTAGTGTTTTCTTTTGCTAGTGTTGTTTTTGTGACCATGTGGAACAAGTTGCCCTTTGGGGATATTATGGCCTGTGAGAACTTGTGCTGTGGCTCATACTTACGTGTCCATGCTTACAGGATGTCATTGTGGCAGCTGAGATGAGTTGGGGCAGGAGCATGTGAAGATGTCCTGGAAGGCTGTGAAAAGTAAGATGTCTGTTATTGCCAGAAAACATGCATATGCGCAAACACACTCGCTCACACACACACACTATACACACACACACACACACACACACACACACACACACACACACACACACACACACACACGCACACATGCTTGTACGTCTGTCCTTGTGAGGACATTTCATTGACTTCCATTCATTCTTTGTGCGATTTTACCGCCTTTCCCTAAACTTAACAATCAGCAATGTATGTCTAACCCAAACCCCTACCCTAACCTTAACGTATCCCTATGTGTAACTTTACCCCTAACCTCAACTAATAAGTCACAGTCTGCCCTTGCAGTTGTGAGGACAGGTGAAAATGTCCCCACTTCCCAATAATGTCCTTACGCTGGTGGAAAAAGCATTTTCTGGTTCTCAAGTACAAGAACACACGCACGTGCAGATGTACAGACACACACTTGCCGCCATACAGACAGATTATTTCAAACCTTTATAAATTGGATTGTGAAATAGTTTCCACAGTGTTACATGATGGGGATGGAGTGTTTGTAGGGTGGCATTTCAAAATAAATTTGGGGAAAAAAAAAAAACTGTCATACCTGTCTATTTCGAAAGCACATCTTTCAAAATTCACATCCTCTCATGTGGCAGGATATTTACTTTACCCCAGTGTTTGAGTAGCATTATTGAGTTAAGTATTTTAATGTGACCTCAATACATGAGCATTTTGGGCATTTCCTGTAACTGTAGTAGATGGCATTGCCTTTGACCTCAACACATTGTGCATTTTGGAACCGTAGAACACGGTGCTATGAGTGACAGTAGTACACAGGTTTCCTCCTTTAATTTCCTGCTTGGCAGACCCATTAAGTCCATTGCATGTCGGGCATTACATCTCTTTCATTTGCATGACATTTATGATGTGGGCCTTCCATGTGTCCGTCTGTCTGTCTTTCCTTCCACAGCATGGTGGCCTAGAGTGATGTTTGTGATGCTGTTTTTTGTCTGTTACTACTTCCCCCAGTTCTTCTTCAAGCAGAGGTAAGGTTTCTCTCATGCCTCCATGTTTCTGGACTCTCATCTTCCCTTCTTTCACAGCATTAGCATGTTCATTTAACTGTTTACTTTTCTCCCCTCTGTGGAAGGTCCATTTGTATTTGTATGCATATCCCTCTTGTCTGTGATACCAACCTCAGTGCCTCTAGATAGCTGCCATGCACACACATAAAAATCTATATCATTTGGTCAAGCTAGATTAATTTAAGTACTGAATAGCGCTTTTCTTGTCTTGAATTAATAGCTGTTAAATGCAGTATTTTGTTGTATTCCTAATTAAGATTTTACTTTCATTCTTGAATAGTCTTGTTCTTTGTATTTCATACAATATTATGAGCCGCTCAAAAGATTGCAATCTTGCTAAATGTTATCTGTACTGCTTTAGCATTGTCTGTGCAACCGACTGTTGCACGATTAGGGCCATTGGAGGTTTTTTTTTATTGGGGCTTATTTTGGTTACTTGTTCATTGTGGCTATTTATTTGGGCTTATTTTGGTTGTTCATTTGGGCTGGGTGGGGTTACTCGTTTTTGCACATTGGGATTACTTATTGGAATTGCTCACTTGGGCTCATTGAGGTTACTCATCTGGGGTCAGTGGGGATACATATACCATTGTGGGGGTATTTAAAGTCAAGTTACTTTATGAAACAAGGTTTTACTCCCGCCATCTCAAACGCTGCTGATGAAAGAAGTGTTTTTTTAAACATAGTCATGATAATGTGATACATTTGTAGATATAATTTTCCTCACAAAAATGACCATCACTATTTTCAATGGCAACAATCTATCAAGTGTAGAGAAGTTAATTTTAGAAGTTCAGCTCCATATGTCTTGTCCCACATGGGGCAATTGTATAGAGTGGAGTGAAATATTCAGATTATGAGGTTCAGAGTCTTAATGGGGGCTGTTTATTTGTTGTTTTGGATTCCTTACCCATTAATTATTAATACTGCCAAAGCTGATCCAAACCAGTGTTAACTTTAAAGTAATCGAGAGTCAGTCAAAATGGCTGACTTAGCCCATATAAATTAAGTATTCTTTATGAAACCAATAAGTTCATTCACTAAAAATGTTCAAAGAATGCTCAGTTCATCGGTGCACACTATCTGATCATTTTAGCAACATCTCTGATGGTGGGTGTCAGGCTTAGGTCATGTGACATGGAATTACTCTTGGCTCATTGGGGTTGCTCACTTGGGGTCATTGGGTCGACTCATTTTGGCTGTTGAGGTAGCTAATTTGGGGTCACTGTTGTAACTCTTATGGGCTCATTGAAGTCACTCATTTGGGCACATAGAGGGTTGTCATTTTGGCTTATTATGGTCACTTACTCAGTGGCGGCTGATGGACAGGTAGCAGGGAGGGCGTAAAACCTGCCTTCAAACTGATAATTAGTCTTGATCGGTTTTCAGTCAATGGCCTTGATTAAAGATACTTTATCTCACCTCTTTCAGGTGTCGCCGATTCTCTTAAGACGAGAAATAAAATGCATCATTTGGATGCAAAAAGTGCGCGCATTTCAATCTTTGTTTTCATTTAAACAATCATGAAGCGTAAGTTTGATGGTTTGTTTTGCAGGATATGACAAAAGTTAATGCGCAAAATCCTTCATGAAGGGTAGCCTATTAAGGCAATGAATAAAACGGTTTTATTGAATTTATTATTTACTCGACTTAATATTTCACAAAAAAGGGAGCCATGTGTTTAACTGCCAGTAGATTATTCATATTGCAGGAAAATGTGTTGATCAAGAACAATGATTGAAAACAGGTCAATTATCATGTGTTTCAAGGGATGTCTTTCGCCCTCCCTGTGTTGCGTTCAGCGGCCGCCACTGACTGCACTGTTCAGCAGCGCTCCATTGGGCTCATTGGGTTACTCCTCTGGGCGTATTGTGGTCACTCATTTGGGCTCACTTAGGTTAGTCATGTTGGGACTTTGGGATTACTTATTGAAATTTCTCATTGGGCTCATAGAGGTCAGTCATTTTGGGGTCATTGAAGTTGTTTTTTGGGTTCATTGAGGTTACTCGTTTGAGCTCATTCTGTTTACTAATTTGGGCTGTCTGGGATTACTCACTTGGACACGTTGAGGTAACTTGTTTTGGCTGATTGTGGTTTATCCTTTTGGCTCATTGTGGTCACTCATTCTGGCTCCTTTGCCTGGCCTCTCTTTCAGCTACAGCGCCCCCCTCAGGATTCCTGCTCCAAGTAAAAACCTGTGCAGTAGCTGGCCTATGTCAAAAAAATGGGAAAGCCTGAAATTGAAGTGAGAAACCTGACTCATCTGTATTTGTGGCAGGGAGAGAGGGTGGGGTGGGTTCTGAGATCATTTCCTTTTTCAGGAATCACACTGACAGCCTGCATACACTGAAGCAGACTCACCTGCTCAATTAGAGTGTGATTTTACATTTTAAACTTTCAGCGTCTTTACAGATGCTCACTGTAGAGCTGTTCCAGTTGTAAGGTTTTTTTTTTTTGTTTGTTTATAAGTTTAAAACTGATAAAACCAGCTTCTTTTTTAAACCAGGGAAAGGTCCATTGTGAACATGTTTTTCTTTTTCAAGCATGCCCTGAGAGAAATACTGGATAGAACAGTTGCAAGTAAGGTGAGACATATAGAAACGGGTAAAACCTCAAGAGCAATTTTGGTGTCAAGGGCCTCACTGAAGGCAGAGTTCTTCCAAACTTCACCTCTCCAAATCAAGTCAAGAATCCGAAGTCCCGATGGGGACATGAACCAGCGACTTTTCAGTTACCTGTGAAGCAACCTACCACTAGGCTGCCAGATACTCATTGTACAGCTGTTGCGGTTGTAGAGTTTTACAGCCTAAAAGTTTGAAACAGGAAAATCCAGCTCCTTTACTGCTACTCATTGTACAGCTGTTGCAGTTGTGGAGTTTTTGCAGCCTAAAGGTTTAAAACTGAGAAATCCAGCTTCTTTATACAAATACTCATTGTACAGCTGTTTTGGTTGTAGAGCTTTGTGGCCTGTAGGTTTAAAACTAAGAAATCCATCTTCTTTACGGATACTCATTGTACAGCTGCTGTAGTGTTAGAGTTTTGTGGTGTATGGGTTTAAAACTGAAAAATTCAGCAAAGCACACACTGAGCCTGGGAGTGCAAGCAACCATCATAATATTGTGAAATGCTTTTACTCCACACAGAGATAACATTGAGTATCTCATAACAGTGGCTATGTCAAGATCTGGGATGCATTAGGCTGCAAGCAGGCAGCAGGTTCTCATATTGTGCGTGATGGGTACGGGGACATGGGCAGGTGTATGGACCTGAATGACCCACAAGGGCCAAATCTTAATCGTCAGACGACCGGATCGGAGCATCTCCGAAGCAGCAAAGCTTGTGGGGTTCAGTACCCACAGACAGTGGCCAAAGGAGGGATAAACCACCAACCTGCTGCAGGATAGGGAGCCTAAGGCTCATTGATCTACAAGGGCAGCAAAAGCTATCCCGTCTGGTCTGAATCGACATAAAGGTTACTGAGGCATTGGTCAACGGAAATTTTCATGAAGATTATGGATGGAATGTGTCACAATGCACAGTGCATTGCACCATGCTGTATTTGGGGCTGTGTAGCCACATTCTAACCCCTGTTCATTGTCGAAAGCACCTGCAATGAGAATGTTAGCTTCAGAACTGGAGCTTGGAGCTATGTGAGGTCGTCGGGTCCAATGAGTCCCATTTTCTTTTGCATCATGTACCTCGGCCTTGTACGTACATGTTTGTCGTTTACTTGGAAAAGAGATGGCAGCAGGATACGCTGGGAGAGGAAGACAAGCTGGTTGAGGGATTGTGATGCTCAGGGAAATATGCTGCTGATAAAAAGTCTCGAAGAGAACATTCATGTAGATATTTTGGCGGCACGCAGAGGACCAAAAGCATAATAGACAGGAGTTCATAATGTTTGACTCACTGATGTATGTGGCTCATTTCTGTTCAATGAATGCACTTTTCCTTCATATCTCCCATAGCTTTGAAATATCATTTTTGTTTTCATGCAGCATCAAAAGAAACCGCAAACTCTTCTTATCTATGGATGATTTCTTCTGGAAACAACAGCAGTCTTCTTTAGCTTTACCATATGGTCTTAAAGGCAGTGGTATGTACTTCACAAAAATCCTTATTTTAGGAATAAACCCTCTAAGAGTGCAAAAACACTCTCCAGATAATGGAAAATGGGTGGCACAATGCATTTTTTTTTTGTGTGTGTTGCAATGTGCAATATCTTATCACTCTCCATAGTTCTTTCTTCTTTTGAATGTAAATGTTGGCCAATTATGTTCCGTACACAAGGGCGGTTTGAACCGATGACTTTGTTCTGCTGATCGCTGAATAAATTCTTTCTAGTTGTGTGTCATCTTAATTTCCCCTTCATGGCTTACTTAGCCACAAGACTCCCATGTTATTGTGAGATTTCAGTGAGTTTGCTCGGTGTGCCCACTGTGCTCGAAAATGGAGTATGGGCAGATCCAGTGCTACAATGCTATTTGGCTGGGGACATAACTAGAGCAGCAAAAATGGGCCTTTACATTTGTGGTTCTCACAGTTCTGCAGTCCATATTAAAGTAATTGCTGTCATAAATTGTTAAATATAATGCATTTTGCTGAATGAATGCTCTGAATTAGCCGTTTTCTTGCATCAGTTAAGGGCGATGTAAACGGCCCGGTCACACAAAGACAGCTAATCTCTCAACACAGACGCTGTTATCTTCTGTTAAAATAAATAAACAACTCGTAATTGATCAGTTTTGTGACTTGGCTTCTAAGTTTAAAATCTATTTTTGCCGACGAAATTGAGTTATTCGCCCTGAACACTGAACACATTTCATCCTTATGATCTTCAGCAAGCAGGTGGAGAACTTACTTTTCCACACTTTTCTCAAATACTACTTCTAAAAAAGACATCAGTCAAAGTTCTGACTGTTCAGTGGAAATTCTCCCAGAGAACAAGCGCGCAAACAGGGTCGTTGATGTGCTCTGAAGGGTGAAAAGTGTACGGAACATGGTTAGTCCACGTTACCTCTACTATTCATGTGTAGTGACTCTAGTGAGTGGTGCAGATGAATCAATGACTGAATGAACAACATTCCCCCAAGTGATTCACCTTCAGAATGTATTTCCTTTGATTGCCTCATCAGACTGAGACCAATGGTCTTCAGAGTAATTGTTAGCATTACTGGGACGTGACGGCACTCACATTATTCAATATTATTGCGTAAACAGTACCCGCAAAACGTGGATCAATCCCTTTCCCATGTATTCATTGAGGGGAGGGAGCACTGAACACTCAAATGTCAGGAACAATGTCAGCCCACTATTACAAGCATCAAATGCTTGAATTCCCCACCACAAGATGGCCGATATCTGGCCTGGAAACAAAATGTGGTGGAAGAATGGACAGACAGGAGGACTGATTGAAGTATGAAAAGGCACTACTACATGATTAGATGTATCCATGTATAAAATTTCATTGAGCAATATTGAACGCTTTGAGAGTTCTGGCCCAGAAAAGAATAGGATAGCTAACATCAGGATTGGAAACAAAACGCAGTAGAGGGACGGGCTGGAGGACAGACAGAAGTCTTAGAAAGGCACATCTACACAATAAGACGTATCCATATATCAAATTTCGTTGAGAAATATTGAATGGTTTAGGTGTTCTGGCCCATAAGAAGTGTGACGGACGGACAGAAGGACAACACTCATTCCTGTGGCAGGGGATAAAAAATGTAGAATTTTGGCAGTGGTTTGTGGGAAATTAAATGGTAAACATTGTAAAGTATTATAAATGTGGCAATTCATCTCTCCTAGCTTGTGTTGACTTGATCTTATCACTTGGTTTCAGAACCATTTCTCCTGAAGGTGTTAGCAGTTACCTCAAATTATGACATGCCAGCGAACATTGAGAAGTAAGTGGCTGTGAGCCTAATGACTCAAAGGTAAAATAGTGTAATTTTAGCTGATGTTAAAGGAACAGATAGCTGCATTACACTGCATGACATGCTGCTGAGTTATACAAATATGTTGTGCATATAAACTGACTTAAACAGTATGATTCTAAAAAGCGCAGTATGATTTTTTAAATCTCACGATGCGATTTTGCTTGAATTTGCATTCAGTGGGAAAATTTTGTTGGTACGGGCCTGATTTTGCTCAAGCATGGTTCTTGTATGTGACTCAAGATGGAAAAAAAAATCACAACCAGAATTTATTTCCAAACAATATCCAATTTGATTAAAATCTACTGGGGCAGATTTACTTTGCTTGTGTTTTCAGCAAAATCAATTTTGCAAAGGCCCCCCCCCAGGTTGCTCTGTGATCTGTTGAGTCTTCCCCATTTTTTCCAGACTGGGCTGCAAAAGCTGCATTGTTGTCGGCAATGGGTTCTCCAACAAGAACAGTTCTCTGGGGACCGCCATCAACAAGTACGATGTCATTATCAGGTAGGTAAAAAAAATAACAGTATCATCTATCTTGGGTTTTGTCATTGGGTCTCTCCTTACTTGGTTCATGATTGGCTTGTCTTCCCTTCCTACATCTAAAGCATAAGATAAGATAAGATACACTTTATTGAACCCCGTGGGGTAATTTGTCCTCTGCATTTGACCCATCCTACTGTTAGGAGCAGTGGGCAGCCACAGAGCAGCGCCTGGGGACCAACTCCAGTTCTAAAGCCAGTTCCTTGGTCAGGGGTACTGGTTGTTCCTATGATGCATGTTTTTGTCCATTCATCCATTCACGGACACTTACAATTGCAGCATTTGATTTGGTATTATTTGAAATTAAATAAAGGTTGCATTATTAACACTTTAATATTAACAATATTTTTGAAAATTATATTTGGTAGACAGATTTATTGCCAATGTGAAGCCTTGTACGGTTTTGTAATTTTTCTTGGCACTTCCCTGGTCTGAAGTCTATTTTAAGAAATGTACCGTGAATGAGTCCTAGCCATCTACAACCCCAATTCCGAAATAGTTGGGACGAAGTGTAAATTGTGAATAAAATCAAAATGCAATGACTTTCAGATCACATGAGCCAATACGTTATTTACAATAGAACATAGATAATATTTCAAATGTTGAAACTGAGACAGTTTACATTTTTATCAACAAAATGCACTTATTTCAAATTTTCTGGCTGCGACAGGTCTCAAAAAAGTTGGGACACAGGCAAAAAAGGGTTGAAAAAGCAATTAATATATAAGAGAATCAGCTGAAAGAACATTTAGCAAGTAATTAAGTTAACTGGCATCAGGTGTGTAACATGATTGGCTATAAAAGGGATGTCTTAGACAGGCTGAGTCTCTCAGAAGTAAAGAGGCCCAAGGCTCTCCAACCTGTGAAGGCTTGCATATAAAAATTGTGGAATACTTTAAAAACAATGTTCTTCAAGGTCAAATTGCAATGGCTTTGAAGGTCTCATCATTGACAGTGCATAACATCATCAAAAGATTCAGAGAAACTGGAAAAATCTCTGTGCATAAGGGACAAGGCTGAAGACCTTTAGTGGGTGCCTGTGATCTCTGAGCCCTCAGACGCCACTGCATCACTCACCGGCATGATTCTGTCATTGACATTACTAAATGGGCCGAGGAATACTTCAAGAAACCACTGTCTGTAAACACAGTCCGCCGTGCCATCCACAGATGCCACCTAAAACTCTATCATGCAAAAAGGAAGCCATTGTTGAGCATGATCCAGAAGCGCTGCCGTGTTCTGTGGGCCAAGGCTCATTTAAAATGGACCGTAGCAAAGTGGCAAAGTGTCCTGTGGTCAGACGAGTCCAAATTTGACATTCTTGTGGGAAATCATGGGCGTTGTGTCCTCCGAGCTAAAGAGGAGAAAGACCACCCCTCCTGTTATCAGCGTTCAGTTCAAAAGCCAGCATCTCTGATGGTATGGGAATGCATTAGTGCATATGGTGTAGGACACTTGCATGTTTTAAAAAGCACCATGAATGCTGAAAGGTATATAAAGGTTTTAGAGCAACATATGCTTCCCCTTCCAGGGAAGGCCTTGTGTATTTCAGCAGGACAATGCAAAACCGCATACTGCAGCTATTACAACAGCATGGCTTCGTAGTAGAAGAGTCCGTGTGCTGAACTGGCCTGCCTGCAGTCCTGATTGAGAACATTTGGCACATAATTAAACGAAAAGTCCGTCAAAGGAGACCCAAAGCTCTTCAGCAGCTGGAAACCAGTATTAAACAAGAGTGGGATCAAATTCCAATGGCTAAACTCAAAAACCTTGTCTCCTCAATGTCCAGACGCCTCCACTTTGTGTTAAAAAGAAGAGGGGATGCTGCACCATGGTAAACAGGCCCCTGTCCCAACTTTTTTGAAACCTGTAGCAGCCATCAAATTTGACATGAGCTCATTTTGTGGAAGAAATTGTAAAATTTCTCAGTTTCAACATTTGCTATGTTATCTCTGTTCTATTGTGAATAAAATACTGGCTGGTGTGATTTGAAAGTCATTACATTTTGATTTTATTCACAATTTACACTTTGTCCCAACTATTTCGGAATTGGGGTTGTACTTTTTTATTTCATTTTAAGCCATGATACCAGTGTGATGTGAAAGTGTAGTTCAGGCATTCCTTTGGAGTTTTTCGGAAGCTTCTTTTTGTGTTTAAAAGACGACACCCATGTCACTCTGACTTCCTGCCACCTGTACACTTCTACTTTAACATTGTTTCACGCAATAGATTATTATGTGTGAGTCATAACCATATAGCCTGCGAACTGATGGATTCCAGCTGGCTGGGGAGGATTTCCTCCATTTGCTGAAGGTGAAAAAGCATTGCCTCCAAATTTCTTCATAAATGTTTTGCAAGTGAATCAACAAAAGGGAAGCTCTGCAAATAAATGTGATTAATAGCAATATTAAAAGTAATAACAATATTATAAGTATTAAGCAAACTTTATTAAGCCTTATTGGATTTCATACCTGGCTGGGTTCTGGTTTTACGCCTGGAAGGTTTTTCCTGTTCCATTGCTGCCACGCCCAGTTTTTTCCCTTCCTTCTGGCACAAACTACCCTGCCGAGCATGATTTTTAGACTAGGATCTGATGGTCCTAGGCAGTGTTTAGCAAGATGCCTGCATTGGAAATCAAAGGATCTGCAAAAGTGTTTTCAGTCTGTCCCAAAATGAAAAGACTAAAGAGTGGAAGTTTATTTTAAGTATTGGACCAGTAGTTCTGGATCAGGTTTTTTTTTTTTTTGATCCTGTAGACGTGGGATCGGCTGCATTGACACTCGTTCCGTCTGGGCTTGGGTCTGGCTGCTAGGCTCACACTGTAAAATTAATCGCTGTTAGCCCAGAACTATCAGTTGAACACTGCAAGTATTTGCTGCTTCATTTAACCATTGTGAAACTCTCCAAGGTAGACCAGCTGTCTATTTAAGTATTCAACTGCAGTATTCAGTGTTTTTGACTTAACAACGAACAATTCTCGTTACCTCTTGGGAGTGAAATATGTGCCAGTCCCCTCCTTCCTAAGTCAGTTTCAGTCAGTCAGCTACTTTTGTATGGTACCCTCACAAAAGCGCTGTAAGGCAAAAACTAGAAGCTACACACATATGTTACAAAGAGAAGTTATAGGACTTTGATTTGACCATGGCCATCACCCCAACTGTCCTCATTATCAGACTCACTTTCACTTGATGACAAGTCAGATAAATCGTCTGTATTGACAAAAGAAACACTGATGTCGCTTAAAGAATCTTCTCCTCTTCTAGATTGTATATATCAAGATATATTTTTCCACTGTTTTTATGTTGAGCCATTTTTAGAACTTATTATTATTATTATTATTATTTTTTAGTTTTGACCTGTCAGATGGTAGTCTCCATTCTGTCCCTTGTTCTTGTATTATACTGTACTGTTTTGTCGATATTGTCTTGAACTGTGTTGTGTTTATGTAATACTAGTGTGTGACTTGCTGCATTCAGCCAGACCACCATTGAAAAAGAGACTTTGGTCTCAACTGGTTTTATCTGGTTAAATAAAGGATTTGATTGATTTTGATTGATTGATTGATTGATTGATTGTAAATCCTCTGGCAAAAGTTCTTCAGAGTCCGATGTGTCTGAACCGCTGTCAAATATGTTTTCCGCCATTTTGATTACTAAAAATCATGGGCGAAAATGTTAAAATTTTTAATGTAGCTATGTCATGTGATTATATGAATGTCCTCTATAAGGCTTGTTCTGATTGATTAGGATAGGATTGCTACCGATCGAAACATAAAACAAATGTCTTTGTCTTACTGAGGAAAAAAAAAAGTACTAGAAATAAGTGATTTCAGCATAAATACAAGATTAAAATGCTTGGTAAAATGGACTTTTTTTTTTTTTTTTTTTTTTTTAGCTGAGTAGGGAAAGGTGTACATAGTGTTCCATGGTGGCTGGAGGGTTGGGTTTCATTATTCTGTTTTAGCACCGCTGGATGAATCTAGTGGCCTAGTTGGAAGGGATTGGTCCTCAGGATGATGCTTGTACGGCAGTTGTTATCACTGGCTCAAACAATTTTGAGAGGATTAAGTGTCTCTGTGAACACTCTGTGGATGTGATTGGTTTACAGACCTGCTCCCTTTACACACACATAAATGTTCCAGGAGCGTATACAGTTACAAAGAAAAACAATAAAATACTGACAATACCTCACCTCTCTTTGTAAAACACAGAGTCCTTTTGAACCTGGCTTTTGTTGCCTGACTTTTTGTTGCCTAGCTTTTGTTGTTTGGGTATCAAATTACTGGAAATATATAGTCTAGTTTTGACTGTTGGTGTTGCCATTGTTCCTTGTCGGGTTAAAATACACATTGAATTCAAGTCAGCTGCACTCTCAGAAAAAAGTACCTATTTGTACCTTTAGGGCAGGGGTGTCCAATCTTATCCGTAAAGGGCCGGTGTGGGTGCAGGTTTTTGTCCGAGCCAGCAGTGATACTGCACCTGACTCCACTAATTAACTAATCAGGGGCTACAATCAGGACCTTGGTAGGTAAAATCAGGTGTGTTAGTGTTGGGCTCTAACAAAAACCAGCACCCACACCGGCCCTTTCTGGATAAGATTGGACACCCGTGCTTTAGGGGTAAAAGGCTTTTCACTGGGGCGGTACCCTCAAAGGCACTGCTGTTGTACCCTCAGAAGTGGGTCCTTATTTGCTTTGGAACAAAAAGTACCTTTTAGACCTAAAAAGGTTCACATAGGTACCTTGAGGTCCTATAATTAGCCCTAGCGGGTACATAAGCGCTGAATGTACCTTGGGGAACAGAAATGGACTCCTGCTGTACCCTTATTTCTGACAGTGTGGTTTTCTTGGCTCCTCCCCACAGGTTGAATGATGCTCCAGTGAGGGGGTATGAGGATGACGTCGGTAACAGAACCACAATGCGGCTCTTCTACCCAGAGTCTGCCACCGCCGACCCCAGTATCCACAATGACCCTGACACCATCTTGGTGCTTGTGCCTTTCAAACCAAATGATCTGCGCTGGCTCAAAGAGATTCTGTATAACGAGAAGAGGGTATGGGCCCTCCCCTACTACATCCTGGCACCTCCGTCACCTCCACCCATGTCAGCCTGTACTGTAGACACCTGGGTGTGGGTATAAAATGATTTAGTCCTGCTGGGTTTGAGCATACACTGGGCACCACACTGCATTATTCTTTGGCATGGTCCACAAAGTCTTGTGCACCCATTAGTCGGTCAGTTACAAATACGCTGAAGATTTTTAGGACAAATGGGGGAAAAAAAAAAAAAAAAAAAACCTTCTTTGTCTGTCCAGTCTATATTCCATCTCTCCATCTGTCTTTTCAGCTTTCCTTGTTTTGTAGGTCCAGCAAGGCTTCTGGAAGCCTCCGCCACAGATCTGGCTCGCCAGGGCCAGCCAGATCCGGGTCCTGGACCCGTACTTCATGTTGCACACATCCAAAACGCTGCTACTGCCCAAAAAGCAGGTAAGAGAAGGCCCTATCCGCCCAGTCCGACTCCCTGAGCAGCGCCAACTGACCCATTTGAGTCGGCACAGTCACTCATGGTCAATGACGTTACTCTGTACTGGCAATCTGGCGCTCTAAAATGGGCTGCAGCGCAAGTCCGCAGGTCATGTGACACAGAAGACACGGCCTGTGGCCTCAGAGATTTGTTTCAAGCCCTCAGTGACCCTGCCTACCTTCTGAAAGCATAACCGCAAAAACACTCAGAAGACAAGCAGGTCTGAACTCAGCAAACAGGCAGCAACCATTTTGAGCCCTTCTTTTTTTTTTTACTGTAGTGGGTGTGGGGAAGAGCTTACTAGTTGTAATTCCTAGAGGATTTGTACCACCTGTGCTTTAAAATGGCCTTAATTCCCTCGGTTCTAACACTGGTTTCATGTTTTCAAGATCCTTTTCAGCTGAAGGGCTTTGGAGGACATCTTGTGAAAATAAAAAATATATGCTGCAGCTACTGTTTGCCTTGATCTGAGGAGCCATGCTTTTAACCCCTCTTTTCAAATAACTTGTTATTTTCTGTTACTAGCCTGTAACGGTACTCTGATTGTGGTGGGTACATGTATAGTTACCAGGCAGTCATTAGTATTAATCTAAAAAATATATATTTTTTATTGCATAGCCTCGGGTGGCAGGAAAAGCAGCACCACACGAGCTATGATATAACTTAATGAGCTTAGGAAATAATGTTATGGAGGTGATGTTTCCCTCTGCTCGCTGATCAAGAGACCTTAATTTTTAACCCATGGAGGTTTCACTGAGAGGGTTGGGTCTGTCACGGTCCAGAGTCACGTGCAAATATGTGCACATTCACAAGTACACACACACCTGTGTTGACAAAAGGACTTGTAAATGAATAAAAAGGCCTACGATGCCGTCACTTTCCTCTTGGAATGTGCTAGGAGCAACAAACCCTTGCAGAAGGTGCTCAAGGAAGCCGAGTAAAGTGCTCTTTAGAAAAGGAGGGGTAGTTTATAGCTTTTTTTATTCTTTTTGTTCATGTGATAGTCGTCCCTTATTTTGACAATCATTGACTTGGTAGTAAATCTTTTTTCCTCCCCCACCTGAGTGTACCGTACTGAAGAGCATGTGGCCTCTGCAGCTGCCCCGTAATGACCAGAAACTGATGAAAATGGAGAATAAAATCGAAGTGATAAGAGGGAAGTGAATAGATGGAGAAGAGAGGAGAGATTAAATTTCCTGTTTTATTCTTAATTCACCTTTAGGTATCATCTCTGTCCAGTGCTTTCTGCAGGAGACTAGGGCTTCCACCTGGTGGCAAGATAAAATATTGAGGGATGTTTAGATGGGATTGCTGTTTTCTGGTGTAGTGATTTTTCAGTAATGAAAATTCATGTTTTTGCTTCAGAGTTTTATTACCCAGTTATAGAAAGGAAAATCACTAAATCTATATCAAACATGAGATGTCTTTCTCTCAGGGAAAGTATTAACCTAACATGATGAGACTTACAACCCCAAATCAGAAGAAGTTGGGACGGTATGCTAACTCCAAAATAAACCTGAGTGCAGTGATTTGCACATTCTTTGACCTGTATTATTTTGAAACAATACAACAGCACATTATTTGATGTTTTGCCACATGAATAGTATAGATTTATATTTAGATTCTTGCAACATACTTCAAAAAGGTTGGGATCGTATTTAACACTTTGTAATGTTGCAATTCCTTTTCACAACACTTCATAAACATTTATGAACTGAGGACACCAAGTGATTCAATGTTTCATGTGTGAATTTGCACCATTCTGCCTGTAGGCAACTTTTAAGATATTTGACAGTATATAGCCTTTGTTGTTGCATTATGCGTTTCAAAATATGCCACACATTCTCTATTGGCAACAAGTCAAGACTGCAGGCAGGCCATTGCAGCACCCGCCCCCACTTATCATGCGATCATGTTTTTGTAGTACATGAAGAATGTGGTTTTGCATTGTCTTTCTGAGCTGTGCATGGGCGTACCTGGAAAAGATGTCCTTACAAGCAAGATATGTATCCCGGTGTGACTGTTTGACTCCGGCATATTCCTTGATCGAAACGTTTTGTCTTAAAATACATTAATAATGTCACGATTCTCTGAATAGAGGAAACAAAGGCAGATCACAGATGAGTCGCATAGGCATATTTAATTAACAGAAGATAGCAGGTATTCAAGCATGACCGAAGACGGTCCGAAGTCAGGCGGGCTCAAACAGGAACATTGGAGGTCAGGCAGGCCCTAGTAGAAGGGGCTGGGCCGAATTTAGTAACCGGGATGACAAGTTGAATGAATCAGGGCATGCTGGGCAGGTGCGCTGTCTAGGACTGGGATGAAGAGGGCACAGGAAGAACCACCACTCGCCAGGACTGCAGAAACTGGGAAGGATATCCCTAATAAAAAGAGACCTGCATCCTTTGGATATTCACCAAAAACCGAAGAGACCAATCCAGCAAAGGGGAGACTCAGACCAGGAACTCAAATACACAAGCCGACAATTATCAAAGTGGGGAAGAATGTGTGAGCACAGGGAAGGATTCAAAGAGGGAGGGGAGAAGAACTAGACAGTAATTAAATAATAAGTATTGAGTAAGGAAATGAAACAGAAACTGACAGGGATGGCTGGATTGCTGAGAAAATAATTAAGAAAACAATCAGGATGTGACCAATGTCAATCCCACACTAAAGAACCATGTTTAGGTGCAGCAATATGCACTCATGCACAAACGATATTGACAAATGCTTCTTGAAGTTGTTGCTCACATGGTATTTCTGATGTGTTTGGGCATTTCTGATCATTAGGCCTGGACCTCTGCAAAAATTCCAAAAAAACTTTGTCCTCATAAAAACTCAAGATTACAGTCACGTGGTGATAGATTTCTCGCACCCAGTCCGCCTCTCAATGTCTCCATCTGCAGACTTCTGCATGGCATCTAAAAGTAGCAGCAATAGGTGTTAGTGGTCAAGTAATACAAGCACATCCCAGCCAATTACATCTATTTACAAGCATTATTTGAAAATTACTCCTCAATTTATTACAACAGGGACACTCACACAGGGAATCTGCCCTTTCACTGCTAAAACTGTTCAGATCCTTTTCCACTCAGTGACACTAATGGCACTGATCTGCCATGAGCCCTAATCCGCAAAATTTCAGAGTTGCCCATGTTGCACAGTTTGCAGTCTGCGATTCATGATGTTAATGACGACATAAAGCATCAACCATACCTCATACTTCTTACTAAAACGAACACTGTCCGTGTACATGTGGCCTTTATCAATGCCATCTACACCACCATCCAGGGGGTTGCACTCGATTTGCTACGAGTCCAAATCCGTACAATTTCACACTGAGGTAGAGGTGTTGAAAAAACTGCAATCGGTCTGGCGATGCCTCACCCAATGTGTATTTTGATGTTGATAATTGCATTAGACAACACTGTACTTCACAGTATAGGACATGAATGTGCACGTACAGTCTTCATGATACACGTGATAACATTTACAACTGTTGAGGTGCCGCCTCCGCAACTGTGCTTTATGACATCCATAAAAAGGTTACACATTATCCGAACTAGGAAGACTCTGGTTTCAGACTACTTAGTAAGCCATTTTCATACACAGGAAGGCCTTAAAGGGATAGTTCACTTTCTTTAGGAAGTGGGGTTGTATGAGCTACAAATAGCCTCTACATACATTATATGCAGTAGAAAGCTCCCTGCTCTCCCCCAGTTAGCCGCACCAGCACATAGTGCTGGGTGGAAATTTAGGCGATACCATGTTTTGAATGGGAGCACAGAAACCGCGTATTTTCGCGGCCTAAAAGAGGTCCCACCTGAAAATAATTCACCATTTCAATTGTACGCTATATTTAGAAAAATTACAGCACTTTAGCTGCTCGGAAAAAAACACAGTTGCTCTTGAACTAACCAACTGACGTATTCCATCGGAGTAAACTGCACGATGTAGCGATCAGCTCTTTGGAAAAATGAATACTGCAAACACCGAGCTCTTTTAGGAATACGGGTGGCGTATCAATATCCGTGTTGAGGCAACTAGCCACAGCTACAAGTCCAATATCCCGCAGAGGAATGCAGTGGAAGCTGTAAGTGCACCATGATACAGCGTTGCTTTCACGTCCAAGAAAGCAACACACACGGACCATTTTCGAAACATTTGCACAAGTTAAACGACCATCCGACCTCGCAACCGCATTTAAGCCGCTTGCACACTGGACTCGAAACTAATTTTTCGCACACAGATTACATTCAAAGTCAATGTGAAGACGCGATTGCACGCGAAACACGTGTATTCACGTCTTAGCATTGACTTTGAATGTAATCTGTCTTGCGAAAAATCATTTTCGCATCCAGTGTGGAAGCAGCTTTACTGTGACCCAAGCAGCTGAGCGCTGCATTGCGCAGTGAACTATGATGCGCCTCGCAGAGGAATACGTCAGTTGGTTAGTTCGAGAGCAACTGTGTTTTTTTTCCGAGCAGCTAAAGTGCTGAAATTTTTTTTACATATAGCGTACAATTGAAATGGTGTGTTATTTTCAGGTAGGACCTCTTTTAGGCCGTGAAAATACGCTGTTTCTGTGGTCCCATTCACAAAAGTGTATCACCTAAATTTCCACCCAGCACTATGCGTTGGTGCGGCTACCTGGAGGAGATCAGAGAGCTCTCTACTGCATCTAATGTAAGTAGTGGCAATTTGTAGCTCATACAACCCCACTTCAAAAAAAGTGAACTATCCCTTTAAGGACTAGGCCTTTTCCTGGATGCTGCTTTTGCACCAAGTCATGATTATTACAATCACCTGCTGGCATCTGTTGTTTCAAATCACATGAAGACCACAGTCGAGAAATGATCTGTCACATTTTCACGTTGTGGAGAAATGATGAGTTAAAAAATTCAAAACGATCTTGAAAAAAAAAAAAAGCACTGAAAAAATATGCAAAATATATAAAATAATAATATATAATATTATATATAAAATATATAAAAATGATAAATTTGGACTCTGATCGTTTTTTCCTTTGTGGTCTTCTACATCACTGTTCTAATTTTTTAATTTTTTTTACCTCATTATTAGTCCAAAATTGCCCCCATTGTAACTTTGGAAAAGGCCTCAATGGCAGGAATGGATGTATCATCATCATCACTGCTGCTCGACACAAGCATGGCAGTCCACATGAATTCTGCTGACAGACTTCTACCCAGGAGGTTGTCCTGATTTAAGTGCCTCTTCTTGCTCGTTTTTCTTCCTCTGCTAAGAGCTTCTTCTTCTGGAAGGTGTTTACGCCATTATAGACCGTTCTCCGCCACACAGTTCTTTCTGGTTGAGCTGTATTCCAGTTGTTTATTCCACGGTCTTCAAAAGGTCCTTTTTAGGACATCCTTAAATTGTTTTTAGGAGTGCCGACACTTCTGGTTCCTGTAGATAGCTGACCAAAGAGAAACTATTTAGGTAGAGGATGTGCATCCATTCTGGCTATGTGTCCATACCAGCACAATCTAATCTGTTGCAATATAGCGTCTATGCTTGTCAGAGAACACCAGTCAAGAACCTCAGCATAAGTGATGCGATCGTTCCACTTGACATTTAGGATTGTAACGTAGAAATCTTTGGTGGAATTTCTCTAGCTGTTTTACTTGATATCTGTACGTGGTCCAAGTTTCAGAGCCATACAAGAGTATAGGTATGATTACAGCTTGTTATACCATGGTCTGGGTGAATACTCCTTTCTGATTGGCTGGCAGGTATGAATGAAAACCGTGGAACTGCACAGGTAGTTCGGCCAACGGTAGTTTCACCGTTCAAAATTCATCCGCTAGCCAACCTGTACCCATAGCAACGTTAGAGCACTGGCATTTGGCTGGGTATAACAGAAATCTACTCATTTATCTCCAGTAAATTTGGCGGCGTCAGATAAGTTACGGTCTGCGGGATGGTTAACAATAGGTGCTCCAGCGATAATGACCGTAAATATTAAAGCAGTGAAGTAATCACGCTTTATTCATTAAACGATTGTAGTTGTGTATGGTTACAAAGGAAGCTAACGTGTCCACTTCATGTATCAGCAACTGCTGACAGTTTGCTAGCTACATGCTATGACAACAGACTGATTTCAGCTCGCTGACTCTACGGAAACCGGGCATTAAGTTCATGGTAATTGCAGGTAGCAAGTTAGCTACAGTCCGGTTATGCATAATCTCCGACTTCTCAGCTGAACTGCTAACTCAAGATCATTAGCTGGTAAAAAGGATCTGTTAAGCGAACGGCAAACAAATAACCAACTGACGATTCCATCGGAGTAAACTGCACGATGTAGCGATCAGCTCTTTGGAAAAATGAATACTGCAAACACCGAGCTCTTTTAGGAATACGGGTGGCGTATCAATATCCGTGTTGAGGCAACTAGCCACAGCTACAAGTCCAATATCCCGCAGAGGAATGCAGTGGAAGCTGTAGAAGTGCACCAGGATACAGCGTTGCTTTCACGCCCAAGAAAGCAACACACACGACCATTTTCAAACATTTGCACAAGTTAAGCGACCATCCGACCTGCAACCCGCATTGAAAGCAGCTTGCACACTGGACTCGAAACTAATTTTTTCGCGACACAGATTACATTCAAAGTCAATGTGAAGACGCAATTGCCACGAAAACACGTGTATTCACGTCTTCGCATTGACTTTGAATGTAATCTGTCTTATAAAAAATCATTCGCATCCAGTGTGGAAGCAGCTTTACCTGTGACCCAAGCAGCTGAGGCGCTGCAGCGCAGTGAACTATGATGCGCCAAGGAGGAATACGTCAGTTGGTTAGTTCGAGAGCAACTGTGTTTTTTTTTCCGAGCAGCTAAAGTGCTGAAATTTTTTTTACATATAGCGCATAATTGGAATGGTGTGTTATTTTCAGGTAGGACTCTTTAGGCCGTGAAAATACGCTTGTTTCTGTGGTCCCATTCACAAAAGTGTATCACCTAAATTTCCACCCAGCACTATGCGTTAATGCTACCTGGAGGAGATCAGAGAGCTCTCTACTGCATCTAATGTAAGTAGTGGCAATTTGTAGCTCATACAACCCCACTTCAAAAAAAGTGAACTATCCCTTTAAGGACTAGGCCTTTTCCTGGATGCTGCTTTTGCACCAAGTCATGATTATTACAATCACCTGCTGGCATCTGTTGTTTCAAATCACATGAAGACCACAGTCGAGAAATGATCTGTCACATTTTCACGTTGTGGAGAAATGATGAGTTAAAAATTCAAAACGATCTTGGAAAAAAAGCACTGAAAAAATATGCAAAATATATAAAATAATAATATATAATATTATGTATAAAATATATAAAAATGGTAAATTTGGACTCTGATCGTTTTTCCTTTGTGGTCTTCACATCACTGTTCTAATTTTTTTAATTTTTTTTACCTCATTATTAGTCCAAAATTGCCCCCATTGTAACTTTGGAAAGGCCTCAATGGCAGGAATGGATGTATCATCATCATCACTGCTGCTCGACACAAGCATGGCAGTCCACATGAATTCTGCTGACAGACTTCTACCCAGGAGGTTGTCCTGATTTAAGTGCCTCTTCTTGCTCGTTTTTCTTCCTCTGCTAAGAGCTTCTTCTTCTGGAAGGTGTTTACGCCATTATAGACCGTTCTCCGCCACACAGTTCTTTCTGGTTGAGCTGTATTCCAGTTGTTTATTCCACGGTCTTCAAAGGTCCTTTTTAGGACATCCTTAAATTGTTTTTTAGGAGTGCCGACACTTCTGGTTCCTGTAGATAGCTGACCAAAGAGAAACTATTTAGGTAGAGGATGTGCATCCATTCTGGCTATGTGTCCATGCCAGCACAATCTAATCTGTTGCAATATAGCGTCTATGCTTGTCAGAGAACACCAGTCAAGAACCTCAGCATAAGTGATGCGATCGTTCCACTTGACATTTAGGATTGTACGTAGAAATCTTTGGTGGAATTTCTCTAGCTGTTTTACTTGATATCTGTACGTGGTCCAAGTTTCAGAGCCATACAAGAGTATAGGTATGATTACAGCTTGTTATACCATGGTCTGGGTGAATACTCCTTTCTGATTGGCTGGCAGGTATGAATGAAAACCGTGGAACTGCACAGGTAGTTCGGCCAACGGTAGTTTCACCGTTCGAAATTCATCCGCTAGCCAACCTGTACCCATAGCAACGTTAGAGCACTGGCATTTGGCTGGGTATAACAGAAATCTACTCGTTTATCTCCAGTAAATTTGGCGGCGTCAGATAAGTTACGTTCTGCGGGATGGTTAACAATAGGTGCTGCAGCGATAATGACCGTAAATATTAAAGCAGTGAAGTAATCACGCTTTATTCATTAAACGATTGTAGTTGTGTACGGTTACAAAGGAAGCTAACGTGTCCACTTCATGTATCAGCAACTGCTGACAGTTTGCTAGCTACGTGCTATGACAACAGACTGATTTCAGCTCGCTGACTCTACGGAAACCGTCATTAAGTTCATGGTAATTGCGGGTAGCAAGTTAGCTACAGTCCGAATAATTGCGATAATGTTGTGTTATGCATAATCTCCGCTTTCAGCTGGAATCCGTTGCAAATCATTAGCTGGTAAAAGGATGTTAGCGTGCGCAAAAAATTCGCTGCAGGGTGAAGTTGCCTTCAGCCGTCGACTTCCAGGCTGCTCAGCCTGTCAGGCTGCATAAACGCCGCCCTCAAGTATAGCCAATCAGATCGCGAGCTAGAGTACAACCAATCCGCTCACGAGGCAGCCAATTCAATTCAAATTCACTCTCCTCAAAAGCGGAACGGGCTTAAGAACACCAATATTGTTAAAACGAATGCATTTAATTGTCTTTTCTCATTAAAGAAACTGATTCGGAGGTAACATTAGATATTTCCAGCTATTTTGATTATGTTAACCAATGCAAACAAGTGCTTTTTTTGTCTTACAGTTAACTTATAGACCTAACCTTAGCTAAACAGGTCATACTTGTTAACCTAAACACTTCTACAATATAACTTCAAGTATAACTCTGTTTGAAACATAAAATTGGCCTACTTGTGTGATATTTTGTTCAATAAGCTGTTTAGTTGAGCTTCTTAAAAACTTCAACTGCAAGTTGCTGTAACGCTAACTGCCTTCAAGGCTGATTGTAGAGCACTAGTGCCTTCAAGGCTGATTGTAGAGACTAGTGCCTTCAAGGCTGACAGTAGAGACTCGTGCCTTGCAGGCTGGTTAGAAGGCTAATGTTGATTTCATCTTGTATGATCTTTAATAGTATTCAGTCAGATGCCTTCAAGGCTGATTGTAGAGATTAGTGCCTTCAAGGCTGATTGTAGAGACTAGTGCCTTCAAGGCTGACAGTAGAGACTTGTGCCTTGCAGGCTGGTTAGAAGGCTAATGTTGATTTGATATTGTATAATCTTCAATAGTATTGCCTCAGATGCCTTTAAGGCTGATTGTAGAAACACTAGTGCCTTCCAGGCTGACCGAAGAGACTAGTTCCTTGCAGGCTGGATAGAAGACTAATGTTGATTTCATATTGTATGATCTTTCATAGTATTCAGTCAGATGCCTTCAAGGCATCAGGGCCCGGTGGTGCTAGCAGGACCTGCTGCAGGAGCATCAGGGTCCGGGGTGGGTGCTGGGGCGGTTTTTTTTACTTTTTAGCGGGGCGGTAGGGCTCCGACGGCGCCGAGTGTAAAAAGTAAAGACAACATCAATATGCAACAACACCTCGGTCAGTTTTCTGAGGTAACGTGGTTGGGTTTCTAACTGTAAGAAATCTATGGGCTGAAAAATAGAAAGATTTTAAATTAGCCTTGGAACGCTCCAACTCAGTAGAGACTCCCAGTAGAGAGACCCCTCAGTAATGCTGAGGGAGTCTCTACTGTCAGCCTTGAAGGCATCAGAATTGTAAACACACACACACACACACACACACATATATATATATATATATATATATATATATATATATATATATATATATATATATATATATATATATATATATATATGAAATCATCAGCCTACCAAACCAGCCTGCAAGGCACTAGTCTCTACAATAATCAGCCTTGAAGGCATTAGTGCTTTGCCAATTAGCCTTGAAGGCATCTGAGGCAATACTATTGAAGTTTATACAATATGAAATCAACATTAGCCTTCTAACCAGCCTGCAAGGCACTAGTCTCTACAATCAGCCTTGAAGGCACTAGTGCTCACAATACAATGAAGGAAGTTTGAAGCAACTTGCAGTTAGTTTTAAGAAGCGAACTAGACAGCTTATTGAACAAATATCACACCAGTAGCCCAATTTAAAGTTTCAAACAGAGTTATACTTAGTTATAGCCTTGAAGGCAAAATATCACCTGTTTAGTTAGGGTCTATAAGGCATGTAAGACAAAAAAATAGCACTTGAAGTTAATATAATCAAACTAGCAGTTAACAAATATGACCAGTTTACTGCATTAATGAGAAAACTCACTTCAAAAAAGTGAACTATTAAACTAGGCCTTTTCCTGGATGCTGCTTTTTGCACCAAGTCATGATTATTACAATCACCTGCTGGCATCTGTTGTTTCAAATCACATGAAGACCACAGTCGAGAAATGATCTGTCACATTTTCACGTTGTGGAGAAATGATGAGTTAAAAATTCAAAAACGATCTTGGAAAAAAAGCACTGAAAAAATATGCAAAATATATAAAATAATAATATATAATATTATATATAAAATATAAAAAATGATAAATTTGGACTCTGATCGTTTTTCCTTTGTGGTCTTCACATCACTGTTCTAATTTTTTTAATTTTTTTTACCTCATTATTAGTCCAAAATTGCCCCCATTGTAACTTTGGAATTTCTCGTAGGCCTCAATGGCAGGAATGGATGTATCATCATCATCACTGCTGCTCGACACAAGCATGGCAGTCCACATGAATTCTGCTGACAGACTTCTACCCAGGAGGTTGTCCTGATTTAAGTGCCTCTTCTTGCTCGTTTTTCTTCCTCTGCTAAGAGCTTCTTCTTCTGGAAGGTGTTTACGCCATTATAGACCGTTCTCCGCCACACAGTTCTTTCTGGTTGAGCTGTATTCCAGTTGTTTATTCCACGGTCTTCAAAGGTCCTTTTTAGGACATCCTTAAATTGTTTTTTAGGAGTGCCGACACTTCTGGTTCCTGTAGATAGCTGACCAAAGAGAAACTATTTAGGTAGAGGATGTGCATCCATTCTGGCTATGTGTCCATACCAGCACAATCTAATCTGTTGCAATATAGCGTCTATGCTTGTCAGAGAACACCAGTCAAGAACCTCAGCATAAGTGATGCGATCGTTCCACTTGACATTTAGGATTGTACGAGAAATCTTTTTGGTGGAATTTTCTAGCTGTTTTACTTGATATCTGTACGTGGTCCAAGTTTCAGAGCCATACAAGAGTATAGGTATGATTACAGCTTGTTATACCATGGTCTGGGTGAATACTCCTTTCTGATTGGCTGGCAGGTATGAATGAAAAACCGTGGAACTGCACCAGGTAGTTCGCCAACGGTAGTTTCACCGTTCAAAATTCATCCGCTAGCCAACCTGTACCCATAGCAACGTTAGAGCACTGGCATTTGGCTGGGTATAACAGAAATCTACTCATTTATCTCCAGTAAATTTGGCGGCGTCAGATAAGTTACGGTCTGCGGGATGGTTAACAATAGGTGCTCCAGCGATAATGACCGTAAATATTAAAGCAGTGAAGTAATCACGCTTTATTCATTAAACGATTGTAGTTGTGTATGGTTACAAAGGAAGCTAACGTGTCCACTTCATGTATCAGCAACTGCTGACAGTTTGCTAGCTACATGCTATGACAACAGACTGATTTCAGCTCGCTGACTCTACGGAAACCGTCATTAAGTTCATGGTAATTGCAGGTAGCAAGTTAGCTACAGTCCGAATAATTGCGCATAATGTTGTGTTATGCATAATCTCCGTTTCAGCTGGAATCCGTTACCAAATCATTAGCTGGTAAAAGGATGTTAGCGTGCGCAAAAAATTCTTTCTCCAGGAAGGTAAGCTGAACTAAGTTAGCTGGTTTAGTTTAGCTTGGCCTATAGTATTGGCAATGAGAAGGCAGGGCGCCTGTTTAATGATTACCAGCTCGTTTTTCTAAGTGCAAAACTTTCACCAAAAATTTCTGAATGCTTTGATTTGATATTGCTGGCAAATGCCATGGTATAAGCGGGATAATCAACTCGGAGGTGTGCATTACACGGTTTTAAGTCATTTCGCGGAGGCAACCACCCTCCGCTTTGCGTCGGGTGGTTATTCGCCTTCGCGTCGTGCCTTAAAACCAAGTAATGCACACCTACGAGTTGATTATCCCTTACATAGGGTGCATCTCAAAGCGTAGGCTGCAGCCTTCGAAGGCTGCATTTTAAGGGGCCGTCACTTAATTCCATCTGCTAAACTGACATTTGGATAAGAGACAAGGTTAAGTTTGGGGTTAGGTATAGGGCTAGGTGTTAGAGTTAAGGTTAAGGTTGGGGAAAACACTGACGACTCGCTTAAACCAAAGCTGTTTAACAGAGATAAAATGACATTATGTCAGTCTGGCAGATGGAATGAAGTGACAACCCCTGAAAATGCAGCCTTCGAAGGATGCAGCCTAGGCTTTGAGATGCACCCATAGACTTGTATCTTGGTGTTGAGTTTGAGTTCATGGTTATCAAAGACCCGCTTACATAGCTTACCAAAAGCCATCGCAGCAGCATTGATCCTGTTATTGATTTCATGGTCAAGGGAGTCGTCACTGGCTACATAGCTGCCAAGGTACTCATAGTGTGGCACTACCTTAAGGACAGTTCCATCCACAGTGATTTTGGGCTGAGTGTCAACTGAGCTGGTGTTACCGTGAGCAGGTCGGTGCATTACTTCTGTCTTAGTGCAGTTTCGTGAAGGCCTGAAATTGCTGTAAACTTCTGCAAATGCATCTGTGATTCTTTATATTCCAGCTTCAGAAGTCGAGCAGAGAGCAGCGTCATCAGCATATTGGAGTTCCACTACTGAGACCGTTGACACTTTGCTTTTGGATTGAAGGCGGTGCAGATTAAACAAACTGCCGTCATATCGGGAGTCTATTTTAATTCCAAGATTTCTCACTTGAGGCTCTGCTTGTTGCAAGACAGCAGCCATGTAGAGAGCAAACAATGTGGGCGCAAATACACAGCCTTGTTTGACACCCACTTTCGCAGGAAATGGTTCCACTTGTTCACCTGCACATAGCACAGAGGCAGCCATCTTGTCATGGAGCAGGCGTATCATCGTGAGAAATTTTTCTGGACAGCCATAATTCCTTAGGATCACCCATAAGATTTCTTTGTTGACTGAATCAAAAGCCTTACACAAGTCGAAAAAGGCTATGTAGAGGGGAGATCTTTGCTCTGTACACTTCTCTTGTACTTGCCGTAGAGCAAATATCATGTCAGTGGTGCCTCATTCAGGCCGAAATCCACATTGTGTTTCAGGTAGGACCTTCCCTGCAATTTGAGTAAGCTGGTTGAGTAAGGTCTTGGCAAACACTTTGCCAACAGTGGACAGCAGTGAGATGCCTCGGTAATTTCAACAGTCAGTTTTATCGCCTTTTTTTCATAGACTGTGACAATCAGAGCATCTTTCAGATCAGCAGGCGCATCTTCCCGATCCCAAATACACTGTGTAAGGTTATGTAGGCGCTGAGCCATTTCTAGACCGCCATGCTTTAATGCTTCGGCTGGTATTCCATCCGGTCCAGATGCTTTACCGTTCTTAAGTGAGTTAATGGCTTGGCAGATGTCTTTAAGTGTGGGTGGAGCTGCAAGCCCGTGCTTCATTCTGTCTGTACCGAAATCTGAGTAAAAGTAAAAGTAAAAATCACCACTTGCTTGTTTTTATGAGTATTCTCTGTACTGTCTCAATTTTTCCTGAATCGGGGCTGTAATTGTGTTCGAGTAAGTAATTGTGAAAACACTGTACTCTGTTGCACACTTGACACTAACAGAACACACTTTTCCTCTCCCACTTTCTGTTGCTGACTCTGCTTCACTATCTCCATGTATTTAACTGTAGAGCAGACAGCAGTGCAAGAGACAGTCTCTTGAGATGGATGATGAAGTACTACAGTTAGAGCTGATTATCTGTTCTATAAGACAGTGGTTCTCCATGTTGGTCCTGGGGCGATTTTAGAATTGTTTGAAGCTATTAAGAGACAATATGCATTTTTATGGATGGTGAGTTAATTTGCAGTTGAGTCACCCGTAATAGTGTCTCTTCTTACCCATATCTTTTACAATACCCTGCCACAAAGTGGAAGCGGATATAGGAATGAGTGTTGTGTCCATCCGTCCATCATGCTTCTTTTCCGGGCCAGAACTCCTAAACCGCTCAATATTTCCCAGCAAATTTTAATATACGCATGCATTTTATCAGCCATCCCGTGGTGGGGGAACTGAGTATTTCATTTCATGCTTGTTATTTTATTTTTTTTTTAATTTGTTTATTTATTTTTTGTCTTGTTTTTGTCAAAGATATGTGTGCAGGACTAGGAAAAGGGGTCACTTGGGTTATTTTATGAAAATTGAGATTTTCCAACTAAATCAAAGAGTGATCCAAGTTCTTCATTTTGAGAAAAAAAATTGGGTGAATTTGTGCACAGCAAAGTGTTGTAAATTGACAGTACAGTAGCGCTGGGATATCAGTAGTAAGTACAGTCATAGTATGGTTTACACAGAAAACCACTAATTGAATTATAAATCTTTCAGATGTTCTGGGCATGTGATTTTTTTTTTTTGTGTGTGTGTGTGTTCAGTCACGTCTGCAACACTAAAATAGGCACTACATGGGCCTCCTTTGCCCTTCTGACACTTACAAATGAGTTCACAAAACTCCTTGACAAGTCTCTCTTCCTCAACATCAAGAGTACGTGGCTCCAACAAACGCCTGGCTGCTTGATCACTGGGACTATCATCTTCACTCCACTGTCTCCAGATTCACCATCACGACCTTCTGGACCAGCTCCCCGTGTAGTGTAGTACTCATCTGCGATAAGCTGCTCCTCATACTCCTCTGGACTCATACTCCACATGTCCGTAGCCATGGTCGCTCTTTTTCTCTTTGTCAATTTGAAATTCTAGCTTTAGCACATGCATTTTCAGTTAAATAGAACAGGTTGAACTTTGACCCCATTAATCTCAGAATGGAAAAAAATCCCAAGTGACCCCTTTTCCTAGTCCTGCACACATATTGTTTGTCAGTTTATGTTGTCTTATTCTTTTTGATTTGGTTCATGTTTGATTTTTATGTCATGCCCCAAAAAACAAGCCAAATTGGTTAAAAGGAGTTGAAAGTGAAGTTCTGTGGTTTATCTACCTCTCTCTATCCCTTCTTCCAGCAATATTCTCACCCCACCACTGGAATTCTGGCAGTTTTTGTGGCTTTGAATTACTGTGACGTGGTGCACATCGTGGGATTCGGCTACCCTCAGGTTCAGCTGCAGGAGCAGCCTATACACTACTTCGGAGAAGCCAAAATGAAGGCCATGAAGGTGGGGGCTTTACGCTAGCAGTGGGCTGGTGTAGAAGGGGCTTCATCTGTGGTAAAATTTGTGGGGTTTTAGCCAGCGTGGGATGACAGCAGCAGGTGTGGGAATGCTGGATTGAAGGTGACTCAGTTTTCTGTTTTTACAGATTTTACTGACATTGCGTAATCCTACAGACTTAAATGTAGCCTGTGTAATACCAAGCTACACTACATCAATATGAGTTGTTCTAAGCATCAGAAGCCACCATGAGGGTATTGGCAATTTGTTGTAAAAACTAGTTTTGCCTTCAATCAGACCCAATGCAGAAGTAATCATGAAGCCAAGCATTATTACCATCAGTATCCAACACATTGATCATTTTGAGTATTTTTTGAGTATTGAGTATTTTTATGGTAATTTAATGTGATAATACCACAAAGGGCTCCTTGAAATATTTCACAATGATTCTTAAGGTTATTAAAAAAAAATACCGGAGACTGTTGCATCAGATGTACTCTAGAAACCTGGAAACTAATGGCTATGGTTCTCCCCTCAGCATTCCAATCATGACCTTTCATGTGAAGCTCAGACTCTGAAGAAGCTAGAAGATGCCGGGGCCATCCAGTACCTGCACTCGCACTTGTGACATCATCTCAGACCTGCACCTGCGATAGTGACATCTTCTCAAACCTGCACTGGGACTTGAGTTGTCACTTTGTCTCCCCCCAGAAGGGAGAAGGGAGACGTATTGTTTTAGGCTCAGTTCTCGTTCGCTTCGGCGTTCCCACTTCGTTTCTGGAGCATAACTCCAAAACCGTTTGCATGATCTAAACAAAACTTTGCACACTTACTACTCAGGTCCTGAAGTGGTCCCTTTCGGTATGTGCCTGTCTGTCTGTCTGTCCGTCTGTCCATCCAGATGTCATCAAGTTTTGTCCGGAGCATAACTCCAAAACTGTTTTCATCATCGTAACGAAACTTTGCATACTTACTACTCAGGTCCTGCAGTGGTGCCTTTGGTATGGTGCCTCAACTCCAAGCCTCGTGATGCCTGCCAGTGAGCCAATGTGAAGCCTCCAACTTGAGCATCTCCCATGTATAAACCCAGTTGTTTGGGTATTCCGGCAGATGTCTTATAGGTAGGCATATATCCTCACACTTAGAACTTGACACTTCCAACCCAAGCCAAAGAATCAACACAAAAGAAATTGTGCTCCTCCTTTACTTATGCCCACTGAAAAGTCAAACTACGGACCGATGACCAAAACACAAGTACAAGTAATCACACTAAAAGAGATGCAGCAGGCACTACAAATGCTTAGTTACTTGCCACAAAACAACAAAAGCCCTGAAGTGAGAGTTGTGTCAAGCCACTGCCAGAATCCCTATTCCAGTGGGCTGAAATATGGAAGGTGGTTGTATTGGTGGCTTCTCATTTGCTCACCCGAGTGCAACATGGGACTTGGGCTGCATTTAAAGTCCGGACATTACATCCTATTGTCTAATTCCTAACTACTTTACCAGTTTTCCAAAACTTCAGTGGAAAATGTAGTGAAGCTCAGGAAATATTGAAAAGATAATTGATAAAGACTTCAGAGGAGTCAACCGTGGTGCTTAGAGAATTCGACTGCACTAACTCTTGGCGACTTTTCCATGTGTCCCTTACCCGTCATGTTTGTGTGTTTTTGTGAATGGCCGGATATATTGAATGGCCGCATTGCAAGGTATTGTGGGATAGGGTTATCTTCTTTCTTTTCGTGATGGATGGTCTGGCATACCTTATGGTAAAGGAGCTAGGAGCTTCAGTGCTTTCTTTCTTTGCCTTAGCAGTGAAGAGAATTCAAACAGCCCTTATCATTGCTGCCATGTTAGTACCTCCGGGTGATTTCTAAAGAGTCAGGACCTTTCCTATGCAAAAAAGACCATTTGAATGCAGCCGAATGTTCTTAAAAAGGTGACCTTTTTCCGTTCCTCTCCACTTTTCCTTGATAACCCTAGAAAATGTGACATCAGTAAAGGGAAAGCTGCTGGGAGATTTTAAAGGTACCTTTGGCACATTGGAGAAAAATTGGATTTGCTTTCTTCAATACATCACAAGTGCGATGGCAAAGATAGCCTTTGCAATTTCTCGGAAAACTTTGGGACCGAATAACGTTTCCATTCCATACAGCTACAAAGGATTGTGGTCTATATTTGATCTTTCCTTTATTCCTTGGTTGATCCTGTGTTTCCTCGCTTGAAGGAAGCAACTAAGGAGCTCATTGCCTCCTTTCCTTCATGAAACAAATTCAGCGTTCCTTTTCATGGCTACCAGCCAAACAATTTCTGGTTCATGCCTGTTAGCAAGGATGGTTCCTTGGTCTTCAGAGAATTCGGACATAGTCATGGAGTGTGAGATGAGGATAGGAAGACAGAGAGAAGGGAAGGAGGTTGCACCCAAACCAACAGTGACCCCTATGACTGGGAGACTTTCTTAAACCTTTAGGACATTCCTTGGCGTGAAATGCTCTTTGATAGTGCTGGGAGGCCTCAACTGTGACTGACGTGGCTAAAACCTGATGCTGAATGGAGCATGGATGTTTCTAATGTTAAGTGCACATCAATTATTCTCAATCCTGTCATCCTCCATTGCCTTTCATCCTCCAATGGGCTGGAGCTAGGAACAAGGATGGGATGCAAGAAGGAATAAATACGGGATTGGAAAGAGGCCCTGCTCTCAGGTCGTCATCACATCTTTACCTGCATGCTTGAGTTTTCTTACCCACACCCACATCTTCAACTCCTCAATTGCATACATCGCAGTCTTTGCCCACACTTTCCCTCCTTCCTTCCTGCCTTGATTATGCTGAACCCTCGTGCCTTACCTTTGTAGAGATAAAGACATTGTAAACTAGCAAATAATTTTTAACTTTTTCTCTGAAAACCCTTTTTTTTTTTTTTTTAAATTTAACTAAATTTAACTTAATTTAAAAAAATTATCACTTTGTATTGTTTCCACTGGATGTTGATTATTTTTATGGCTGGGAATTTTATTAAAATGAATGTTTCAACATGAATGTAAATCAGACCTTTCCTGCTGATAGTCTTTCCTCGTTTGAATGAAAACTTTTTCATAAATTTATGATAGACTTTCTTCTTGAAATGCTCTTCTGTTTATAATTCTTTTCGGTAGTTTTGCACTCAGCAGCTCAGAGTGTGGTTTCATACCCTGCGCTGAGAATTTGAAATAATCTGATAGTTGTCTTTAGTGCCACCTGCAGGAAATGAAAGGCACTTGAACTGTAACTGTTTCTAGAGACTGGTTAGAAAAGGTTTTGTTCGTGGCGGTGTTTTGACAACAGATGAGAACAGATATATCTGAAATTTTTCTCCTTGTATGGACTTTTATTGAGTGTTTTTTGACTGGTTGTTGTAGCCAGAATAATGGTATAGGGCAACCGCCAAGGCTGTGCTTCAATCCACAGGAACAAAATGCACAATCTGAACTACCATATCGTGAATGTTAATGACTGAATGTTTAATAAAAAATATATCTTTCATCTTTCAATGGTGTTGGTTATGTTGGGCCTTCATAAATGTATCTTTTCGGTTATGTTGGGCCTTCATAAATGTATCTTTTCTGTAACCACCTGAGGCCTGTATTTAAAAAAAAAAAAAAAAAAAAAAATCAATTTCCGAGTTTGAATTTAAGTTTCGCCAGGTGAAAGGAACATTTGTTAATGTATTTGAATTTCTGTCTGCGATTGCCAGCAAGTGCAAATTTTTGTCTTTTGTTTGGGGAGTTGTAATATGCACCATCAGAAGTGGCCATTGGAGGGCACTAATCGGATGAACACAATGAACAACGCTCCCTAATACAGCGCTGGCTGGCTGCAGCGCTCTTTTCCCTATGCGAGTTTGGGTGGGAGGGGTTGTGGCGTCACGAATAATGGCACCTGCCAGGTTGCAGGGGAAACGCACAGTCTTGAGTACCGTAAGTGTATTCATGAAGATTTTGCTAACCATAAGTTGTTTTTCATTTATTCTTCCACTCCAATACACATGACATTCGTCATCATTCCAGTTGCATGTTGATGAGATTTTTGACTGGAATAAAAATTTTTTAAAACTGTCTTTTTTTTTTTTTTTTTTTTTTTTTGTGAGCTGAACATGTTCTGTGTTGACTGATTAAATGACCAGGAAAAACTTGAAGGCCTTCAGCATCCACTCCTACTCTTCTTGCTCCCTCTTTTATCCAAATACAGCAAAGGCTGTGTTTCGTATGAAAGCGGGAGCAAAAACAAAATAACGCTTCCAGACCCGAGGAACTAAATCTATGATTCATTGTGTATGTTTGAGCCAGAGTTGAGTTTCAAAACAAGGCCAGTAGGAGTCTGTTCAAGGATTACAGGCCCTGCAGGAAATGTCTCAATCCTGAGGTTTTCGTGCCATTTTTGGATTGCAAACTCGATGCTACCCTTGACCTGACAGCATAGTCAGGTAAATGTGTAAATGACACTTCCCATGGATGAGTTTCTGTTGCTACAAATTGGCAGGCAAGTGCCCTGATAAAATGGCACTGGGAAGAAGAGTGGCTGTAGAGGGTGTTGATGCAAAATAAACTTCAAATGATTTGAATAGAGGAAAAACCATTATTTACTGTTTATTGATATGTGTAATATTTGTCTTTGTTTAGTGACAGCCTTGGTTGCTGTTTGTCTTCTGAAATATGTTAATGGACTATCTCACTAGATGATTCATTAATTGCTAAGCAAACTAGACATGAAGCATCTCCTGCCGTAGTTAAACAGAGCACTTTGTAGTTGCGTGACTTAATAGTTGATTGCGGTATTCCTCTCATCCTGTTACTGGTGCCTCCATGCAAACTAAGTTGGACAGCATTTTCAGAAGATGTAGAAAACTGTAATGCTCCAACATCAGCAGTACAGAAAAAGAGCCTTTGACTATAAAGGTCCCATATAATGCAGCTTTTATATTCTTGGATGTCCAGAACTCCCCCCCCCCAAGGAATAATGCGCTCTACTCAGATTGGCCCGTGTACAGAAATACTGGCCTGTTACACCATACATCACTGGATAGTGGCTGGTACCAGAAATGAAGAGAGATGTGAGATACAATTTTTGGCTGAAAGGACCATGTTGAGGATTTGGAGCACATTGGTGATGTCCAAATTTTGTGATTTTGAGATTTTTATTCCCGGCCACAGCTTTTTATCAGCTAATTCTTGGAGCACAGTAACTACATGTCCATCCGCCCTAGTTTTAAGCAAAATTCACATTTTCATTTTGTGGTATGTCCAACAAAATTTGCTTAAGTGAATTAAACATCAATAATTTGATTAATTAAACATGAGCAGTATTACAGAATCATCTGTTTTCCATTGCAAACAAACTTCAACCTATCACCATTGTGTTATGTCACATCAAGTGGTAGAATTGTTGGAGCACAGAGATGACGTCCATTTTTGTTAATTTTGGCCATGATGTCGCGGTACCACACCTATGAAAACTTACTCCTGAACCATGCATCAAAAGAGTGACTGATGGATATACCTGATTCATCGAACACTTGCAAACCTAAAAATCATTTTTTTCTCGAAACCCCTATAATGGACATATAACTGCTCTGACCCCTCGATGTATTACCCAATGGTGCCTATACAACAATGGGCGGACACTAAATGAATGGAAGTCTGGAGTTTAAACCGAATAATTGACAAATTGACTAAAGACAAAACATTTCCCTCCACCAGATTAATCATGATTAAACTGCCGGGACTTGGTGAAGTTATATATAACACCAAAATATGTAGAAAATGCAATGAAGATTGACTTAAAATTTGACTGGTGCTGATAAAATCTGGGACACATTAAGAAGCGAAGCATGACCGACTTACGTCGAAGCTAATATTAGGCAATGATATTAGTTAAGCAAGATTCTGTGACATCACTTTACTTAATCCTTTGTTGCATGTTGTCCAATATTTTGGACATATTTTCAGCGGGGTTTATGTTGTCAAGGCTCATAGATGCCTTAAAAAAAAAACATTTTATGCATTTTATCAGACATCACAAACAATCACAATGCCAGCGTCCACGACAGAAGTAAGTTGACAAAATTCCGAAATGTTCTTATATTGTTTAACGTTTTGATCAAACATTTTTCCATTTGAAGGAATGAAATACATTATATTGCACATACTTAAACACATAAGCTATGTAATGAACGTGTGTTTGTTGGAATACACCTAATTTTAAGCTCTGTCAAAAATATTGGACCTTATCCATGCCTGACAAATAGCTCAAATAAGCCATGTCCAGAATACTTGACATCATGCATATATATGACCAGGTTTCCTCAACTTCACATTATTTCTGTCACCCCACGTGCATAATGTCCAGAACGCTGAACAGCAGTATGTGTCCCACAAGCCTAATGCCCAAATAATTGACAGACTGACCACCCACTAGTAACCCTCCCAAAAACAAAATTGCACCAAATTCCATCAAATAGTCCCAAAAGAACACTGGATATCCAATTGTAACATACTGGAGGCATTTGTTTGTACTGTAGGCAGCTAAGGGTGAATAACGATGAGACAACATGAAATTAGTTGAAACCCATAAGTTATAATTGTCAAGTTCTCAAATATTAGCTAATGTTGGACTATTTTTGATTAGTCACACTGTCACTGACTACTGAAAAGCATAATTGCAAATAGGCTACCTCCTCAATTGCCATTAGGCCAACATAAAATCCAATGGGGAAAAGAGTCACTGTACAGGTAGACTGAACTGGGAAAAAGTATTGTCCATAGTATTGGTCCTTTAAAGAGCATGAAAACCCTAAGGGATAGGCAATCATTATATGATAGAAAATTACTCAAAGATCGCAAAACTTCTTTATTTTTTACAAAAGTCGATCGCAGATTGCTGCAAATTAAATTTATAATAATAATAATAATAAATTTTATTTATTATGCACTTTACATTTACAAGAAATCTCAAAGTGCTACAGTCAGTAAAAAAAAAAACATGAATAAAAAAAACAAGAGGCAGATTTAAAAAAAAAAGACACCATAAACAAATATGCTCTAGTTAATATTTCGGTAAATATCAGTAATAATCATTCAGCGGCATTTTGATTTCCGGCCTTTTCTGACCAATAACTAGAGAAGAGTTAGATTGAAGCGCCATTTCTGTCTATCACTGACCGCTGCGGTTACCAAGAGCGTAGTTGCTAACAAAGTAAGCAGCTTACACAGTTCGTCCATTCATTGTCAATGGTTCGTACGACGCAAGTTAACATCTGTGATTTCAGGAAACGCACCCCTGAGCGATTGATATTTTTCGATTAGGACTGTTTAGAAACAGTGGTACACATCCAGTCTAATTTAAAACCCCTTAGGTATGGAAATATTATGATGACCGATCACGTTCTGTCAGATTGGGTTTATTTTCTCTAGCAGTACGATCTAGGACGGGGCACTTGCTAATTTATTATCGCAAGTGCCGGAAACCTTGATAAAAAGTGTCTTATTGTGACCGCTGCCAAGTGGGGAAACTCATTTACAAGGAAACTCTCGCTGAAGAAATGCCTATTTTTTAAAAAGGAAAAAAAAAAACTGGTTTGTTATTGGATCAGACATGTATCTATGACTATTTTTTTTGTTTGATAGAAATACCGCTGCATAGTGCAGACCCAGACACTGACATTACGAAGGATGAACAACTAAACCTATTCATATCCACTGACAGTAAAGCAGCTGCTGATTTCAACGGGTTTTCGGACTTGCCTGACGCTGAAGTTGGGAGTGATTCAAAGTACTGCGGTATTTTCGCTCATTAGGACTGCAAGTATAGCACTCAGTGGAAATCAATAAAACCAAATGTTTGGTGAGTAATTTAACAACCATCCCAATGCTTGTGCAGTCTCACTCGCCATGTATAGCTTCTACGCGCTGCGCCCATGTGACGTCAGAGCATCTCCGCGAGGATTTCTCTGATTGGTTGAAATATTTTCAATGGCGGCATTCATGAACTCGTCGATGATGGGGGAATTCTGCTTCAGGACCGACTTTTGGAGATGGATAGCTTAGTTGTATGAGCTCTATATGTTCAATCATTCGCATGAATCGTTAGTTTATGACATGATCTATCTTCCAAACTGTATTTTGAAATTCCGTTGTCTATTCCTTTAATCTCCTCCAGACAGGCTGTGAGAGTGGAAAGAGGGGTGGATAGAGCAGGTGAGAAACTGAGGATGATGGAAATGGAGCAGATGGGGTCCCAGACACATTGCTACCCAGCTTCAGATACAGCTGAGTATTGTCAGCGTAGCAATGGAATGAGACCCCATAACTGTTAATGATGCGCCCAAGTGGCACCATATACAGATTAAAGAGAAGGGGTCCCAGGACTGATCCCTGAGTCACACCATAGGGGACAGGATGGTTCAATGATCTGGCATGCCCAATGGAGACGAATTCCGATCACCTCCGGCGGAACATGCCGACCCCGGCCCGAGCGCACCCGAAGTAAGCATGACATCAGCGCTAGAACACAAACAGGCAAGGTCAACATGGCGTCATACAGTTTAAGTGAATCTAGCGGGAATTCCGACTAGATTACGACTCGAGTGATGAGGAATCAGGAGACACAGAATTAGTTCTTGATGTGGCAGATACAGAGGAATACAATGGTCCTCAACCCTTTCAAATCCAGGACCAAGCGGGACATGCAGCAGATGCCGTTCCTGACAATGCGATATTATTACAGGTTCGCGTTGGCAATACAACTTGGTATGTTACTTTCCTATAGTTTGGATTAAGGTAATGTTTATTTTAACTCCTTCAACCCCACAGCCCTCTACAGAGGGCTGACCAACATATTCCCTTCAACCCCAAATTCCTGTAGGGAAAATTCAAACAATCTGACTAATTGATTGGAACATATCAGGTTACATTTAATGGGATTCCAGAGATAACAGTAAGATACAATGTCCAGATAATGACCAGCCCTCTACAGAGGGCTGTGGGGTTGAAGGGTATAGTGATGCTAGAATATCTGGGGTTGAAAGAGTTAAAGCAATAGTAAATTAATCAAGTGTATTAGGAATGACTTGACACAGTTTAACATCCCCAATCTCCGCAAATATATTGGACTATTAGCTGCATACAGTGGCGTGCCGTCAGATGTCAGGAAGGCCTTCAGTAGCATCACCCTTTTCCGCATACTTGCTCTTAAACTGTTTGCGATCAAGTTTGCCTAATAAACAATCAAGCAGATTATTATCTGAACAACCACCACCAATGCATGACATGTAGTGATTAAGAAATGCTAATGACAAAGCCAGCTATGTTGATATAATTGATGTGACTCAACAAGGAAATTTGAAACTTTCGCTGACTTCGCAGCAATTATTTTCGCCATCACTCAGCTGAGCATCGTACCTAACAATGCACTTTAGCTGTCACTTCATCCAGACGATAGAACGGATTCTCATGGCTTATTGCTCAATGAGCCTCACAAATTAATTTAACAGCTACAGGAATGCAGAAATTATAACGACTTGATGTTTTTCATTGTCATTGATGTGCGGAAGAAAACGCTGTATAATTTTGTTGTACAATGTATAACGAGGCTTTCAAAAATAAATTAGACTCTCGTTGGTTCTCCAGTTAGTCTCTTGCTAATCAGGAGAGGTAAACTGCGAGAGGGAATACTATGTCCGACTAGGGAATACTTTGTGAATACTATGTCCGGTTTTATCAGAATTTCCACAGAATTTGACAACACAACGCTGAACCATCGTTCAGAAAGCTAGATAAACAACCAAAACAACAGTCAATGGCTGAATGCAAATTATGGCTGTTCATGTGCGCCTGGCGCCGCCTGCACGCTGATTTGTGTTCTAGAGCTGACGTCACATGCCTCTAACAAGAGCGCTGTCCTATTTTTAGCCAGGCAACCAGGCAGCGCGAAATGGTGATTTTCAAACCTTGGTGACTCGGCAACAAAGGACCACCAGGTGGAATAGGTGTCTCCAAAATGGTTTTGGGTGTGTACTCAAACAAAACACGAAAGCAGAGCGAGAGTGAAGGAAGGGTTTCCATGCTTTTTAAGAGGGTTGGGCATCTAGTTACTATGTTAGAATACATCATCTGTGTTTTTTCCCAAGAGGACTTGGGCTTGCCTGCCACAGTGGTGGCCAAGCTGTGGTCAGACCTGCACTGTGTTTTGAGAGAAGGGCCTTATTGTGTGTTTCATGCCTGAGTAGCTGCACTCTTTTTCATTGCATAACGTGGTTATATAACTTCACATAGACATGCAGGGGGCTGTTTACATGACAATCGGTATTCAGGGCAGGCTGTTTTCATATGCCACGATGAAAGGATAACATGTATACCTGCCCACTAGGGAGAACTCTCTGCCCTCTGTCCTCTGCCAGAAGGGCTGCATTTGTGTTCTTCACAGCAAGGGGACCGTACCTTAACATTGACCAGCACCTACTGGCTCAACTGTGTGTGTGTGTGGGTCTCACAGGGTCTATGTGCATTGGCCCCTCTCAGTCCGTGTGTACGGGCCCCACTCGGTCTGTGTGTACGGGCCCCACTCGGTCTGTGTCTACGGGCTCCACTCGGTCTGTGTGTACGGGTCCCACTCGGTCTGTGTGTACGGGTCCCACTCAGTCTTTGAGTACAGGCTCCACTCAGTCTGTGTGTATGGGCCCTACTCGGTCTGTGTATACGGGCCCCACTCGGTCTTTGTGTACGGGCCCCACTCGGTCTGTGGGTGTGGGCCCTACGCGGTCTGTGTATACGGGCCCTACTCGGTCTGTGTGCAGGTCTCACTGGGTCTGTGTGAGTGGGCATCACTGGGTCTGTGTGAGTGGGCATCGCTGGGTCTGTGTGAGTGGGCATCACCGGGTTTGTGTGAGTGGGCATCACTGGGTCTGTGTGAGTTGGCATCACTGAGGTCTGTGTGAGTGGGCATCACTGGGTCTGTGTGAGTGGGCATCACTGGGTCTGTGTGAGTGGGCATCATTGGGTCTTCATGAGTGGGCATCACTGGGTCTGTGTGAGTGGGCATCACTGGGTCTGCGTGAGTGGGCATCACTGGGTCTGTGTGAGTGGGCATCATTGGGTCTTCATGAGTGGGCATCACTGGGTCTGTGTGAGTGGGCATTGCTGGGTCTGTGTGAGTGGGCATCGCTGGGTCTGTGTGATTGGGCATCACTGGGTCTGCGTGAGTAGGCATCGCTGGGTCTGTGTGAGTGGGCATTGCTGGGTCCGTGTGAGTGGGCATCACTGGGTCCGTGTGAGTGGGCATCGCTGGGTCTGCATGAGTGGGCATCACTGGGTCTGCATGAGTGGGCATCACTGGGTCTGTGTGAGTGGGCATCGCTGGGTCTGTGTGAGTAAGTATCACTGGGTCTGTGTGAGTGGGCATCACTGGGTCTGTGTGAGTAGACATTGCTGGGTCTGTGTGAGTGGGCATCACTGGGTCTGTGTGAGTAGACATTGCTGGGTCTGTGTGAGTGGCTCTCGCTTGAGGAAAGTGAGTGTGTTCTGGGGCATTATGTGGACCACTGGCTTTGTGAATGGATCCTGGTTATTAGTGCACCTCTTATAGTGTGGTGAAGACCTTAGCCAGCAGAGTCATCATTTTGTTCCACAGACTAAATCCCTGTGATAGAAAAATTCCCACAAAAAATGTCTTGTATTATGGTTTTTCATCTCAGGTCTCTGGTTCATTCGTGAGAGTGGAATGAAAGTGTCTAATATCATAACATTTTGTTTCAATACACATTTGTTTGGCTTTCACAAAAAAAGGGTTCTGTGGTGCTATTTACAGTAAATTTGTGCCTAATGCTTGCAATTAGTTATAAATATCTGAGGATTGTTGCGGCAACATTGCAAGGTATATACGCCTGATCATCCATGCCCATGGCTTACTATGTTAGCACTTTTGTGCTTATGTGCAGAAATACCGTAAACACAATGTCTCGTGATGTGGGCTTCAGGAAGTTAGATGACAGTTGAAAAGACGTGAACTGCCTCTGATTCCATTTTAACCACAAATCAGAAAAATAGTTCTTTAAGCAAATTTGTGGAGACGATGTAATTTATGAGCATATTTAATGCAGTAGCTTGAAATATTTTTTTTTCTCTGATGCAGCCTCTTGTTCAAAATTCTTTTTCTTCTTTGTAAAATTCAGCTTACTGGTTCAGTAAAGTTTTAATAATCAAGTTACTCATTAACTTGTGATTCCTTTGAGTCTCCCTGAAAAGAATTAACGGACCACTCCAAATGCACTTTTTCCATTTGAGTCTTTGAAGTAACTTAATATCATATTACCACTTCCCATACAGAGTAAATGCATAAGCCACAAAAATTATATTTGAAATATGACCCATCATTCCTTTTGTGTGGGTAGAGTGCTGCAGAAGGGGTCCTCATTGGTAGTTCTTGTTCATTGTGTAGGTGTCCACAGGCCCTCCAATCATTTCTGGGTGATGGGTACTGATTCAAGTATCTCTGAAAAATAGATTTAATACAACAGCCAAAAAAGCTTGCTCTCATATTTTCAGCACACCAACACCTTACTTGACTGGTCCAGCCTCTGACATATTAGTGCGTTTCATATGTAGGCCATTAGTGGTTTCTTTCTGCCACACATATTATTTGGCCAAAAGTACGTGGCACCTGCTTATCCAACAGGTCATTCTTAGATGATAAGTGTTAATATGGAGCTGGTCCACCCTTTGCTGCTATCCCAGCCTCCTCTCTCTAGGGAATAATAATTGCTTGCATTTATAAAGAGGTTTTCAATGATACGGAATCTCACTTAAGCTATCAGCAATGTGCAGCTCCCAGCTGGGTGATGCACGGCAGCCATTTTGTGCCAGAACGCTCACTTCACATTAGCTGAGGCGGAAGGGAAGTGAATAATTACCATTGCCAATTTCAATTAGGAGAGGATAAGGTGGTACGCTGACAGTTCGGTTGGATCAAATTGTACCCCCTAATGCCCTCTTGGAGTGATGGGGACACTGTGCTGCCGCTCCAGACTCGCCGTCATGATGAATGATTTCATGACACTCATCATAACGCGTGGGAGCTTCCCTCATGTCTCAGATAAATTCTAAAGATAAGATTGCCCCCTCTTGGCCCACCAACACCACTTTGAGCATCAACTCAGTTTCTTGGGTTGGCTTCCGTGCAAGTACTAACCGAGGCCAGATCAGCTTTGCATCAGTCATAAGGCTGAAGCAGGATGAATGATGGCATGGCTGCTGAGAAGGGTCGAAACAGGATGCAAGAATGCTGTTGTGAGGGATTGTGTCTGTTCCACTCAGGTAAGTATTAGTGTAGTCGAGTTGTGACGCTAAGCGATTAGGCCAGGCTCGGAATTGGCTTCACAGTTGATCCCAAAGGTGTTATGGTTGGGTTGAGCTCCAGGCTCTGTCCAAGCGAATCAAATTGTACACCAATCTCAATGAACCCTGCTGTGTGCAGTGGGGCATGGTCATGCTACAACAGAAAAAATGTTTTCCCTCGACCATTGGAAGCACGGTATCACCTTGAATATCATTTTTTGCACTGGTATCAGGTTTTAACTTGGGTGGAGTTGAGAGGCCTTGCCCAAACCGTGGAAAACAACCTCGGGCTAAGAGCATCCACATACTGTGGGTTATGTAATGTAATGTATATTGGAAGCAAAGTGGCATTCAAATGGTATATGACACTTATGTTCATGTGTTTTGGAGAAAATGATTTCATTCATGCAGACGACAGTGCATTTATATTATAACAAAATGATGTTACTGTATTTCCCCTCATGAGCAGATGTCTTAAAAAGAAAGAAAATAAGAATTATTGATCACACATTTCCATTCATAGGCATGCATTATGTGTGACAGTTGTGTTGCAGAAACAATATCTTGATGTATTGCCTGCTTTAAGCTATTTGATGTCAGTTGTAGTAAATATCAAATAACATTAATTAATGGCCTCGAATTATGTAGCTGCATGCTCAAAGAGTGCTTGAAAGAACAGTTCATGTCACTTTTGTGCACTTCTTACAATTTAACCATGCAGGATCTTGCATTCATTTTACCACACTATTTGATTCTAATTGGGCTGTGGTTTTGTTAGAGAAAGTCAGACTTGAAACATTTCATAATAATACAGTTTGATAATGAAACTCAGGTTAACACGCACAGAGTGGGAATTAGCAGAGCGTTACATAACCACACTTGGGCTTGCCGGTCAGACAATTAAATGCATGGGCGCAAGCACAACCAAAAGTGGGTGGTGGTCCTTATGTAACATGACAGGGATTTAAAAGTGTAAAGCTACTGTTGAGTGTAGTTAAAATGTTAGGTTATTGTAAGGATTTTCATCATTGTGTTTAGAGTTAGAGTCACCATAGCTCAGTTGTGTGAAAGTGTTTCATCTATTTGTTTTAATGCACTCATGCATGCTTGGGGAATCATTAAGTCCATTACGAAAAGCCTGAGAGAAGAGTGCTTAGACAAAGTGTGTAAGAGAGACAGAGCTAGAAAGGGGGGGGAGAGAGAGAGAGAGAGAGAGAGCTTGCGGAAAGCAGTCACCTCAATGGCATTGATGGATGGAGCCGTCAAAATGTTCCCCCTTCAACATGACCTAACCCTCCCCGTCCACATGCACTCCCACTCTCTATCGCCTGCCCCTGCATGGACCCCTTTTTCAACAGAAAACAGCACTGATAGGGGGACCCCAGTACTAACTCATTCAATCAATCATGCCATATAATGACACCATGTACAAACTCAATCAGCAATCCGATCGATCAGTCAGTGAGGCTGAATTGGAATCGGTGCTCTGAACCAAGGCTACATGCTTTGCTTCTCATGAAATATGTGTCCCCCACCATCACCACCAGACACAGTCATTACCAGAGGGCTGACCATCGTATAACCAGAATGCTGTGATTACCAGTGCAGGAAAAAAAAATGAGATTGAGTGGGTGACAAACACAGCTGCAGAGAGGTGGGTATAAAGGTGGAGCGAACTGCTGGCAGTCATGAAGGTAATCTTTCTGCAGAAGCTGTTCCACTGGAACACTCCGAATTGTGGTCAGACTGCATCAGACTGTGGAAGGTGTCTCACTTTTTGTGAATAAAACATTTTTGCTCGTGTCCCAAATAAGCACATAAAAGCCTGTTAGCTCTCTGGAATCTGTACATGGTCAATTTTATTGGTGATGTGTGGAATAGAAGGCTAAGCAGAGACAGGTGTGATTTTTTTTTTTTTGCCCATCCAGTTGCTCAATAAATATATTTCAAGAGAAATAAATATGTTTACAGTTTTCATTGTTGACAGAGTTGACAAGCTGGTGGATTTTGTACAGGTTCCACTGGTATAATTCTAATGTTGGTGACTTGAGGAGGACAGTTAGCATGGAAATCATTTTATGTCACCGCAAACTATTCAATATTCCTCTCCCGATAAACCTACAGTGGCTTTATTACTGATTCCAGTCGAACTCATTAAATGGTGTCCTATTCAAAATCAAATAGCAATGGCAGGTAGGCAGTTCCTGAGTCGACACAGTTGGGGGTTTAAAAGATTGAAAAATTAAATATTTATAGTTCTAGACAGACAGTTGAATGAGTGTGGTGTTCCTATTGATGCTACCCATGGATATTTGATTAAAGCACACTGTTATGTAGGTAAAAGGCTTACATTCAGGCAATGGATTCTTTCTCTGGTTATTTTCTCTGCCAAAAATTCCATTAAAGCCGAGTCCTTTGCTGTGCTGAGATCCGGTGCTCAAATCTGAGATACAAGGATACTTGTACCCACAAATTGCATTCAGGAGCTAACATTTTGGATACATTTTGTTTCCTCATTTCAAGTATTTTGCAGATACTCTTATGTGTCTCAGACCGTCTTGCTTAAAGCCAGATATTTTACGGGAGCAATTCCTGTTATGTTCTTCGCTGAAAGAGACAATGGTAGCATCCCGAGCTCAAAATCTGCGAGCGGCAAGTCCAGTGTCCGACTGGCTAATCTACACCATCACCCATCATTTACCTCGTCATTAGAGACATCTTTTAGCCTATAGCCAGGCTGCAAGGTGTTAAACGAGTGTAAAAATGCCAAATCTCATTGAAAACAAATTGACCAGCAGGATGCATTAGCCTCCGTTGCAGATGTCTTATGTGGTTTGCTTCCCTCACACACCAACGTCTGTTCACTCGAGCTGGGCTGTGTTCAACCAATCAGAGCTCTGAAATACTGTTGTGGGAGGCAAGCGAAACACGTAAGACGTCTGTAAAGGAGGCTAACCAACACTAAAATGTTAAATGTCTAAGAGGTGAAATTTCTCCAAGTTTCTTCAGTGTTGTTTTCTCTAACACAAGTTCTTAAGCTACAGAGCAGCGCACTTCTGCTGGCGCTTCGGTACTTAGACGTTTGACGCCGGGCCAGTCTAGACCCTGCGTGTCACTGTGGGTGGATATTTCTACCCTGACTTCCAATGTCACTGTGGGTGGATATTTATAAATCTGACTTCAATGTACATTTCCTCGGATGGTAACAAATCCATTCACTTCAGGCATACTTTCAGCCGCTCTCGTCTGTAACATTTCCTCAATTTTTAGGATGTTCAAACACTTGCCGCCATTCCTTCTAATGGGAAGACTGGCATACTGTTGCATGTCGGGATTAGAAAAATGCCGACAAGTGTTTGAACCCATTTGAACTGCGCCTCGAAGAATTTTTGCTCAAACTCCGCGACGGGAGGCATCTACCAGCGGTATCAAGGGCTGAGTCTAGCTATCTTAGCTAGGAAGGAAAGTGCATTTGATTTGTTACGATCCAAGAGTTGGGGAAATGTTACAGACGAGAGTTTAAAAAAGTATGCCTGAAGTGAATGGATCGAGCAGTGTCTCTGTGGGTGTACATTGAAAGTCACCCACAGTGACATGCAGGGTCTAGGCCAGTCGCTATCATGGTAAAGTCGCTTGATTTCCTTTGTGTTGTCATCCAGTCAGCTTTTTATTCTTGAGAACTTTTCTAATAAATGGTAGCAGAAGTCAATTACTCCTAGAAGTGTGCAAGGACTCATTGAGTGTCGTAGACAGCATTTGTCCGTTAATATCATATCAGGTGAGTTTAGGTGTATCTAGCGGTGAATCCGGAAACTGTCAGGGGAGGCGATCATGTTCGGACCAAATCGCCACAGCTCACCACGAATGCAGTGCAGGCTATCCCCAAACCAGTCCAGCTATTACGTGCATGAAATCATGGGATTTTTTTCCTGAAGTAAATAATTTCATCTAAAAGATGAATAATAACACCTAACAAAGTATGTGTACTTAAATAGATTAAAATATTGGGTAAAATTACACAAAACAGGCTATCATACTTAGATAAGCGAAGTCTATGTCTCTACATTAATCTGATTCGAGTTTTTAAGCAAACCAGAATAAATTTATCTCCGACCAATCAGTGTGTTTAATGTTGATGAAACCGTCAGGAATTACCAACAATTAACGAATTTCTACGACGGTGGCTTCTTTGCACGAAGTAATGGATTTTCTGAATTTACGGAAAATCATGTGATCAGACGTCACATCATGTGTTATGCTTGGCTGCGGGACTCCACTGCCGTCTACCCAATCTAAGTTACCGTTGTTCACTTCTATGAGTAATAGACTTCTGACAGTAGTATCCCATACGGAACACAAACTGTTTGCTTGAGGAATATACTGCAGTATTCACAAAAAGAACACGACTTATTATTGAAGGAATATCGAGTTGGCTTTTTCCATATACTCGTATTTTCTCTCTCTTCAATCTGATTGATATTATAAATACAAAACAAATGTCATTATCAACAAGTTTTTAGGAGTTTCTGTACCTACTGTTTTTGTTTAGTAATATTTGACTGGGGAAACCCAAGAGGACAATCATGTAACAAGCATTCTGATTTTCTTATTTCGAATAGTGACATTACGTCATGGAACTCAAAACCTGGCTGGCGTGCGCAGTCATTGGTGCGTGAGGGAAGCCAACCGCATTAGACGTCTGCAGCAGAGGCTACAGGATGCCAAGGTCATTCTATGAACAGATACGCCTGCCATAAAACAAATGAAGAATAGACCTTTTCTTCATTTGGTTTACTAACCATTTTACTTGCGCTTGCGAATTACGATCACTAGAGGGCAACAAGTGCAGAAGTCAGCCCTACTTTGGCAGCCGGAAGCAAGCTGAAATTTTTGAAGTAACAGGCACTTTGTATGAGAGCAAGCGGCACATACAGTGGGGTGCAAAAATTTGGGCACCCCTGGTTTAAATGTCTGTTACAATTAATCTCCAAGTGATTGAAAGCAAACCTGAACACTAAATGCTACAAAGTTAAACATGACACATTTCATCACATTTGAAAGCAATGATAATTTTTATTTTTAACTTTTTACAGTTTCAAAATAATAAAACAAGGAAAAAGGAACCCTGTCAGCTAGTACTTTGTAACTCCTCCCTGGGCAGCTATAACAGCTCGCAAATGCTTCCTGTAGCCAGCTAAGAGTCTTTCAATTCTTGTCTTTGGAATTTTCCCCCATTGTTCCTGACAGAACACCTCTAGCTCAGAAATATTCTTCGGCTTTCTGGCATACACGGCATGTTTGAGGTCCCTCCACAGATTTTCAATAATATTGAAGTCTGGGGACTGTGATGGCCATTCCAAACCTTCATCTGTCTTTTCTGGAGGTACTTAATGGTGGATTTTGAGGTATGCATCAGGTCATTGTCTTGCTGGAATACCCAACGTCTCTTCAACTTCAATTTCTGGATTGAACATCAGCCTCTAGAATGTCTTGACATTTGGTGGAATCCATTCTTCCTTCCACCTGCACAATATTGCCTGTGCCCCCAGCTGTTACACAACCTCAAAGCATAATGGATCCACCTCCATGCTTAACAATTGGCAAAATATTCTTCTCTGCAAACGCTTCACCCTTTTTTCTCCAAACATACCTTCTTTGGTTGTGGCCAAAAAGTTCAATTTTGGTTTTGTCAGTCCAAAGCGCTTTGTTCCAATAGGCTTGAGATTTCTCATGGTTTTCTTGTGCATACTTCAGACGCTTAGACGCTTACAAGCAAGCACAGTGGTTTTAATTTTAACTCCCCCACACCAGTAAAATGTATGGGGGAGGCCTTTAAAAATGCTGTGGCTTACACTGCAGCTTTGGAGCACTGTAATGTCTTCTTCTGCAGCTCTGATTAAATCAGTGGTTAATCAGGACCTTAGGGTGCAGATTTGTTGACTCTTGATAATTACTGGCTTAATTTAAGCACTACCAAAACACTCCATAATGCGATAAAGACATTGTTTCATCATTTGGCTCTATACTGCAGAAATATAGATTTGTTATCAATTGGAGCCATTGTCCAAAAAGTGTGGCTTCAGAGCTTTTATTGTTTTTAAGGGTATCCATTCTGGCTTCACCATGGAAAGTATGCCACAGTACTTCTCATAAATAATCCTCCTGTTTCAGGGGACTGTAACATTTCAGACAATGACTTTATTGAAGTTTTGATTAATTAGATTTATTTATTTCCATCCTGAGTGCAGGTCGAAAAGAGGTTCAGCTAATAATTAAGTTTCCAAACCTAACCTGGCTCAACTTAAGATCAAGATCACGTCTGATTTAGCAGAAGCTGCCAAAGCAAGGCTTTAACACTTTCCTAAGATGGGTGTTTTCATGAGCTTCAGACAAATGAACACTCAAATAGGTAAAGTAAGGACACGGCCACTTTTTTCGTCCGGTGCTGAGTGCCGATAGAGTTCGCCTATACTCCTCTATCAGTCTTCAACTTTTAACCTTGTTATATCTCTGTCCCTGCCCTTACAGAGCAGTCCAGTTAAAGGGATAGTTTGGGTTTTTGAAGAGGGGTTGTATGAGGTACTTATCTGAAGTCAGTGTATTTCCTGCAGTGGGCAGTGGTCAGCAAGTGCCCAATTTGTAACAGCAGAGCATAGTGCCAGCATGGAAGCAAAGCGATACATTGCAGTAGATGAGAACTGGAGCAAAATGTATGTTAGCTAAAGGTATATTAGCCACCTAAAGAAGGCTGACCGAAAATAAATTAATATCCATTTAAGTGTATGCTATAATAAAACATTTTCACCACTTCACTTTGCCGTCAGAAGGAAGTCCATCACTTTGGCACAACATTTCTGCAACCGTATAGGAATGTAGAGGTTTTACGGTTGGGAAAATGTGATGTTAGTGCCAAAGGAAAGGGCTCTCCGATGACAAGGTAAAGCACAGAAATAGTTCAAAATACTGCTTGCACTTCAACAGATATTGATTTACTTAAGGTGGGCCATTTTTTGGCAGCTAATATAGTTTTGCTGTTCACCCCTTCCACAGCAGTGTAGTGTTTAGTTTCTGCACCAGCAGTACGCTCTGCTCCCACAGTATCTATAGTAGTGTGCAGTGATCATTATACAGCACCACTTCTGTCTAAAAGGGGTCCTAATATATTACATCTCTGTCATTTTTTGGTGAAGATGTGTTGAAAAATATTATCATAGGCAAAAAAATATTCCCACAAGTAGTTGTATATTGAGGTAAAAATATAGGTAATAAACAAAAACACTGAAAATATCTTTTTTTTTTTAATAATAATTGAGAGGCATCGCAAATTTTGTTTTTTTGACTCTCGCATAGCCTGAATGCATATTTGAAGGCTCATTCCATGATTAGTGATGCTAAAAAAATTGTTTGAACTGGTTTGAGGCAACATTATTCTACAAAATTACCTCTGATGGTCAATTGTTCCAGTATTTGAGGTCAGATGAACTTAGAACATGTGTCACAATGAAAAACATGATGGCATAACTGAAGGAGCTCTCTGGGGTTGTTCGTAGCAGCATTGTGGCCTTACATGATGCGGAAGAGGTTAAATGTTGCCATGGCACTGTAAGAAACACTGGAAACCTTGTGAGGCATGCATTGCTGGAAAGAGACTGATTGGTCGGGGATTTTATTTTCAATGAGATAATGACCCTAAACACACCTCTAAGTTGTGTAAGAATTATCTCAGTTGGAAAGAAACATCCAGTAACATAAAAGTTATGACTGGGCCAGCTCAAAATCCAGACCTTAATCTGATTGAGCAAATATGTTGTTACATAGAAAGAATCTCTTTGGAATGAGCTTCAAACCATATGGAATAATTTAATGAGTGAGGAAATTAAAAAAATATGTGGAAACTATGCCTAAAAGATTAAATGCTGCAATCAAAGCAAAAGGTGACTACACTAAATATTGACTTTTTCTCTCAAAAAGACATTAGTTTTTTTTTTTTTTTACTACATATTGTTATCTGTTTACTTATTTTCATCTACATGATTCAGTATTATATGAATAAATGCTTAAAGTGGTAATCCGTAAGATTTCCGTCTCGCTACTGTCTGTTAAGTCAGTGTCTATCAGAGAGGGGGGATAAAACAACAGTGATTGGGCCTATGACCCTCTGATGAAAGCACTTGTATTTCATTCTTTGCCAGGTAAAGCGATCAGTGTGTCTGTGGCGACATTCCTGCGCTATATTCAAATACAGGTGCACATCTAGTGACGCTTTTTACGTCAGTAAGCAGTGTTTGGTCTGTCCAGAAGGTAGGAGGAGCCGCAAGCTAGCTTGAAGGAAGTAAGGAACCCCGGGAGAAGCAATGGCAAGGTAGACGTCAGAAGGAATCCAGTAGCGGTTCTTTCCCCTAACCTGAACCTTGGCTCTATCACCTAACCCTAAATCTAACTTGTCCCTTACACTATATGTCAGTTTTACGGATGGAATTAAGGGAGGCCCGTTAAAAATGCAGCCTTCCAAGAAATGGAAAGTACCGCTACTGGATCCATTCTGACGTCTACCCAGTGGCAATGGCAAATATCATACTGTGTAGCTATACTGTGCACAGTTGAAACTAACGTTAGCTGAGTCTCTGTTGAGGCTACTACTGAAACTAAAATTATAACGTCATTTCAGGAAGCAAACGGGAAAAAAGCTACGTTAACCGCCTCAACAAATTATTTTTATAAAAAAAAAAAAAGTTATAACGTTACCGGTTCACCAACTACCGTTTTCATTATTTAACAGGGCTCTCAACTTTCATATATTCAGCATGAGTTTAAATGACATATCCATGTTCCCGTGCTGTAGTCAGAAATTATTCTATCAGACCGTTTGTAGAGATTCTCAGGTGGAATTGAAGTCCTTGTGCATTTAAGTTTATCAGTTTCACATGTGTTACGGTGGATTTCCCCCTAGTAATATGAGAACAATAATGATTCCAGAATTCTCACGCTTTTCTTCACTCAGGGGTAGACTAGTGGAATTGCATAAAAATGTTTCAAATGGTCTTATTTCATTTAACACAGTGTCTAGAGACACGGCAGTTTTTATTGGTACGGCAGTCGATTTCAAGGGATTAGGATAAGGATTCGGGATTATGGTTAGGGGAAGGGTTAGGGGTTAGGGTAGACCCTGCGTGCCACTGTGGGTGGGTATTTATAAATCTGACTTTCAACGTACACCCACAGAGGCACTGCTCGATCCATTGACTTCAGGCATACTTTTTCACTCTACGTCTGTAACTTTTCCCCAACTCTTCGGATCGAAACAAATTAAACGCACATACCTTCCTAGCAAAGATAGCTAGACTCAGCCGCAAGTACACGCCGGTAGATGCCTTCCATGCGGAGATATGAGCAAAAATTCCTCCTAACGCGGTTCAAACACTTGTCGCCATGTCTTCTAATGGGAATTCCCTGGCGTACCATTGCATGTCGGGATTAGAGGATGGCGACAAGTGTTTGAACCCGTTTGAAATGCGTTGCTTCGGTGGAAGTTTTTGCTCATATCTCCTGCACGGAAGGCATCTACCGGCATGTACTCGCAGCTAATTCTCAGCTCTCTGGACCTGACAAAGTCCCTCCGGGCAGTGAGGATCTGAATGTTTGACTAGTCTGGATCTCTCCTTGTCCCTGACAAAAGAGCACAAACGCCATCTTTCCTCCCTGTACAAATTAGAGTGTCTCTGATTGTGACCCACACAGGCTTCACCTGCTGCTTCAAGAGTCCTTTTAACTCTACAGGTAAGGCAGAGCATGTGAGAGTCACCCCCTGGCTGACTGAGACTGTATATTTTCTGTGCTCTGTGTACTTACTAATGGACTGAGTACATCCAGGCAGGCAAAAAGCATACAGTACCAAGAGGAGAGGCAATTAAAAGATTAATCAAATTAAGCGAGGGACTGAAGATAATGGAGTGAAAGCCAGCAAGTCTAATCCTGTGAACAGAGCTTTCAGATGCCCAACTCCAGAGACCCTTCAGAGGACACCAGCTGAGAAAATAAAAGCCTTGAGTGTGAGATGAACATTCAGGAGAAGAGCCTTGAATGACTGCATAATGACTTCAGCCATCCAGAATTGCAAGCACTCCTCATTTTGTGCAGCCATGATGCGAAACGAAACATATTTCAAAAACAGCACATCAGTTTCAACGTCATTTCCATAATATTGTTTACTGTGCTAGTTCTGAGAACTGCTGTTTCCACAACATGTGTAGACAGGTGGCCAAGATTTGTCTTGTGACCGAATCTCAAACAATAATGCAGTGCCACCTCAGAAATCAGCAGAGGGAAAGTTGGCAGCCATGGTCAGGTGAGAGAGAAAGACTCTCTGTGTGTTTAGTCATGGTTCACTGGCTTCTGTTGGTGTAGGACCTGACTCAAAACTTTAAACCTCAAAATAGTTTTACATAAGCAGTTTGAACTGTCCCTACCTTTGACCTGCATTAAAAAGGCAAACAAATGAGTCTCTGCAAATATTTTGTCTTTTTTTTTCAAACAACATATTATGAATTACATATAATTGTATTTTAATAAATAAAATTATCAAGACATTATTTTCTTAATCTCTTAAGCCCTGTGCCTAGAACTCAGGTCCTTGCTAGAAAATGACATACCCAAAATGAATAAAGAATATCCCTGCAACTCCAAGGCCTACATGAATGATCTTGGTATCATATCAAAGGTAACACTTTTGAGATTATGCTAGAGGAGTAAGCATCAAAATAAATGTTACTGAGTCTGAATAAATGAAGATGGAACACACCATAATTGAATAATTTCATTTCCGTCCCCCAAAATCATACTTTTTTAGAGTGAATATCCCTTTTGAAATTATGTATTAGCAGCCTGAAACCTCTAATAAACCACAGCAAAAGATCTTACCATTATCTATGCCAATTTTTTTTTCTAATAAAGTAAATCAGTGCAATATGAGAGAGGTTTTAGCTCAGGAATTCAAAGGTGGCATCCCCAATTTGGCAACTGGGCATTTTTTTGGTCACATTTCTGTGCCATTTGAGGTTTCTCAGGTACCATACTGTAAAACTCATTTCATTTCACTTATATGTCAGTACAGGCATACATTCCATCTAATTACAACCATTTTTGTTTTCTTTTTATTTATTAATTTTTTTTTCATTGCAACTAGTCCTGTGTACATTTTCTCATTCAAAAAAAAAAAAAAAAAAAAAAATACATACAAAGGAAATGAAGTTTGACTCCATTTGAGCAGATTTAATTTCAATAAAACAAGCAAATAAACAAAATACGTTATACAAAGATAAGGTAAAAGTGGTAAAAAGCAAAAACAACAAATGCAAAAAAGACTACCCATGCATCCGGGATTCGAATTCAAGTCTCCCGTATAAAAGAGCAACATTTGTACCACTGAGCTACAGTACTTACAAGTCCTTCGTAGGTCATTGCAGATTTGATGAGTGATATAGCAAAGCACGTCATGCACCCTAGCTGTTGTATTGTTGTATTGCTTACTTACGCGTAACGGCGCGTGCATTCTTTCGAAAGACTATTTCGAAAATGACTGATGAATATTCAGGGATAAACATAGCTAAAATATTAAAAACAAACCGGTTTAGCGACTGCATATGTGCGCTCGCTGCCGCCCGTGTGTGTAACGTCGCCTGGCAGCCCGAATGCAGAAAAAAAAAAAAAAAAAACAGTTGTTACGCCCTGATCTAGGGGAATGCGGACGCAACACAAAAGAATATGACCACAATGTGAAAGCAAAGGGAGCGGTTTATTTTCTCACTTTTCCTTATTCTCACACTTCAATCATCAGTGAAGCCTAGCTTCAGAATGAGCCCAGGCCAAGATAATAAACAAAAAATAGGAACTAACTTCCCGATTTGGATTCTGCTGTGCGAAAGAAACAAAAGAAAAATGCATACATTACATACATACATACATACATACATACATGACTAATGCATACATTGGTCGGACTCCCTGATCTGGCCAATAAACAGGAGAAAAGATTTTTCAAATAAAATGGCAGCTCACACCTACAGCTTCACTACACCAAAAGCAGTGTAACTGACAGTGGTCTCAGAACACAGATTTACAGGTTAACAACAATGCAGTCAGCAATTCGTGATTTTACAGATCAACAGAAACGTGGCTACCAGGTCTGGATCTTAGAACACAAGTTTACTGGTTAACAACAATGCAGTCAGCCAGCCACAATAAGCTTTCTTTATTTTTTCATCTAAATAGGTATCATACAGACAACAATTATTACCGGAGAGAAGTTTACGAGATCATGTCAGACACATTTCATAGTTCGCACTCAAATAATGACAAATATGCCGTTAACCCGAAAGATGAGCACCAACGCCAAGCCGCCTGCGTTGATCCTCCCGCCTTCCTGCGGATCCAGGAGTTATATGGCCAAGCCCCCGGAGACAGCCAGTCCGCAACCACCACACCTCTGCAGCTCAGCCAATCTGCGCTGGATCCGTACCTGTCAATTAGCAGACTACTAAAGCCTCGGGACAGGAGCTCCAGTTTGTTACAGCAAAACGACAATCAAAATAATAAACCCAAAATACGGCCAGGGCTGTAACAACAGTAATCACAATAAACACCCCAGCCACTGCATATACAAAAACTGTGTTTACTGTGGTGTATGCTCAACTGTGCATGCTCAAAATGCAAGTATATACGACTGTCACCCACACAATAGCTCAATGACTTACCCACTGAACTATTTCCAATGAGGAGTCTGGTAATGCTCCATTGCCATCTGAAGAGTCACCTGATAAGCAGTGAAAACAACTTTGATGATGTCTGTTGAATATCTAGTGAATAATTATAGCGAAACTAGAGGAAGTAAACCGGTTTGGCATTTATATTGTTGCGTTCTATGAGTTCATGAGTGTGATGGCGCATGGAATCTTAGTTGGACACACCGGGAACTCAAGGCTCTATCACAGGCTAGGTTTGTCCGACTACAGTGCTTGAGGAGTCGTTGGAAACGTCAGAGCCCATAGAATCAAATGGCAACCCCCAAAATCAAATTCATCACAAGTCAATCACAGAGAAGACAATACAATACATTCAAGTGGAATGCTCGGCGCCTGACCTCATTGGAAGCAGTGCCACAAAAATAAACATACTTGGAGACTAGCAGACCCAGTTTTTGTGTAACACAGACACATTGGACTAACAATAGCCAGCGCAGATTTACCCTCAAACACAGTTTTTTTTAAATTACAAAATAGCAAAGGTAAGAAAAAAATTTTGCTCATCACTGTAGAATGTAAAGTGTATGCCTGCTGTTCTTTGAGTGTGGTGTCGGTTTAAAATGACAAGGCTTACATCATATCATATATTATGTTGGATTCTGTGGACATTCCTCTCTCATTTTATGTATCATTTGTATGCATAGCACAAATTCAGTAGACACGCTAGCGATCAAGCACTGATGGTATTTTATCTTATGTATTGCCACATGCTTATTTACTTGCTTGGAGCTTGAATTTTGTTCAATTGAGGTAAAAATAGTCATCAAAGGCTTTTCCCCGAGTTTCTTCCCTTTAAGTGAATGAGCCGCATGACAATGTTGCTATTAGGAAGCATGCTCTATTTATAATGTTTAATGATTGCCCCCAGTACTGAGGGCGTTCGGGTGGAAGAGGTTAATCATTAAAAATCAAAACATGGATTTTGTGAAGTGCCCACATAGGCCTACTGTGATTTATTTAAAATGGGCATGCTCACTTTCCCTGAAACAAACATAATAAATGTCCTCAGTACATTTTTGGGCTGGGCCTATAAACGCGAATGTCACTGAGTGAGTGAATGCCTGAGTTGTCAAGTTCAACGATTGGCTGGCCAGCGGGGAAGAAGTTCAGCGATTGGTTGGCCGGCAGGGAAGAACTTCAACGATTGGTTGGCTGACGATTGGCTGGCTGGCTGGCTGGGTGTATCCCGTCCTTTCTTGTTTTGTTCTTTCAGATCGGTTGGTAACGATAATGTTAAACATCCCTCAGTCTAACATAGGAATTTTCAAGATGTTAGAAAAAATTGATAAATACTGTTACTATGACTATAGTAATAGTTATTTTTCAGTATTTTCAAAAATACCGGTATGATGCCCCGACTGGTTTTCAAATTAACTTATTCTCTTGCGCGTTCATGAGTTGGTTCACTTACACGAACTCATGATTTTGGTTTCAACTACAAGGCCTTTTCGAGAGCTTTCAAAAGGTAATCAATTCATTAAAATTAATTGCATTTAAATTTTTTTGCCACATAGTTAACCATATTCAACCATCACCAATATCAAATAACGCTTTATGTAAACACACTCTCGCTCTCACACTCTCCCACTTTCCCCACCCACTTTGTAAATAATTTATCAACTCCAGCTCATTACTAAACTTGCACTTCATATAACTGGATGAGCTTTGCCTCATTTAGCACCCTTTTCTTGGGCCAACATTCTCATACAGCACTCGGCGGCCCAGCCATATAGTAGGTTGCACCTAGTCTTGTTTTAAAGTACAGCTCCATTAAATAAGCCTTTTTCTGCTTTATCAGAAAGGCAATTTTTCATTTGCCCTGTATAATGTTAAGCATATACACTAATCAGCCAAAATACTGACACCCCCTGCCTAATATTGTTCCCCACATGCTACTGATTTAGCCCTTATCGAAGTCACTTAGGCCCCATTTGTCCCACATCCAACATGTTGACTAAAATAACAGACTGTTTGCTTACCATCTGAGGTCTAGCTGCAGATCTTGACATGTGACATTGTTATGAGATACTCAGCGATTTGCTTTGCCTGTGAGTAATTTTAATGTTTTGGCACATCGCTGAATGAAAATTTAGAGTTATCAAATCCTTGTACGAGGAGTCATAATGCATAGGAAATGAGAGGTGTGAACTAAAAAGAGATAAGTTATTTAAATGCTGACTGCCTCCGAGTGGCCAGTTATAATATGTGAGCTTTTCAAGTTTTGTGATCTGTGCAGCAGTTTCTGTGTGGGTGACATCAGTTCATAGGTTTATCAATTCTAAGCAACCCAGCTAGCTATTTAGCAGAAAAATTATAATGATTGCTAGTAACGTTAGCTAATAAGGCAACATACTATCGTGTAATCAAATAATTAATTGCAAAATAATTTATTAATTGTTCAACAATGTTAAGGTTTGTAATAAATGTTAATAAATTACACTAGCATCATTTATCAACTTTAATTTGTCTTTTATTAGGTGGCTGGCCTGCTAATATGTGGTGCAAGATTTTGGGAAGCTAAACTACATTGGGCTATTCATCTTAAATATGGCAGACAGCAAATCAAAACCATTATGCACATAATAATAACCTAATACACAAACTGATGCGATGCCTTTTGCGTAATATTCTGCCTCTATATTGCTATTAGTGTGTGCATTAATAACTAATAGGATTGGATCAGGTGCATATTTTGTGAATGAGTGGGCTTGAGGGCCCCAAAAATAATTCTTGTACCCAGGCCCATCATCACAGGCTTCCGCCACTGGTAAAGGTGCAGTTTTAAGATAAGGTTTCACTTGTCCATCACTGACTAACAGTTGAGACTGGTGCTTAAACTCTTAAGATGTGCAATTACAGGCCTTTCATTTGTTCCTTAATCTGTTAGGTCATAACCCTTGGAGGTTTCAGAGTTCCTGCACTTACCAGAGCTCTAAAATACTCTAACACGTCATCACAACCTTTCAATGACCAGTACATTTTATAATTGGAAGAAAAAGGATAACCAAAATGAATGCTCTCCAAAATTACACAGTTTGCTGCATGAGTAGTTAGAACTTGCTGTGAGTGCGTAGCACAGTCGTTGGAATAATTTGCCTCTGTTACAGTTGGTTTGGCACTATCGCTCAACTATAAAGTAAAAAATAAGAAATCAAGAAACAACTGCACTAAGGCATCAAGAAGCTAATTTGTTCTGAGATCAAAACTGATGGAGCATTAATCAAAAATTTATTACTTGAAAATACAGGCTTTGAACCATGTTAATAGAAACATATAGATTTTGCCACTGCGCCCTGTTGACAAGTTTGATGCTTTAATCTGACCTCATTTCTCATGACACAGCAAAGCACAGCACTTTTCTTTCCCCAGCTGCCTGTGCTATATAGTGACTATGTGTACAAAACTCACAAGCTTTACTCTCAGTGTTTATGCTGCAATATAGGCTCAGTTTTGCTGAGCTAAGCAACAATCAAGCAGCCTGTTTCCAGAGTATACCTCTGATCACATGTCGATAGTCATTGCCGCCACCCTTAGTGGTGGTGCAAATGAACACCAATGCTGTTATGCTTAGCTTGTGCCAACTAATCATTTCACTCTTCTGCTTCATGTAGTCTCTTGCTTGGATAATCCTGTGAGGAGAACAGCCTAATTGCAGAGAATGCTGCCAGTTTGTGATGCTCAGGCCTAATTAAGCAGTTAAAGCTGCCTCTTCCAGCTGAGTCCAAAGCTACTTTAGCCCAGGAGAGGCGCCCAGCTGATTGAGACACAACAGTAACGATGTGGACTCATATTGTTCCAAACTGCACAACCCCTGATAGATACATTTCATATACATGATGAACATATACATGCTGCAGTATGCTAATTTAAGCAATTTTATCAATTGCAATCACATACAGCACAGGGGGTGGATGAAATATGGGAAACATCCATGAAAAATGGTGTTAACTCAAAAGTATTTAAACCACAATCATAGAGGCATCTATGCAGGTGACTGTAATAATCTGAATGCTAATTAACTGTATCTGTCTGCTTAAAAGAGGTTTAACCAGCAGCACTTAGCGAAGTAAGTGTCCAAAACAACATGAGGCCACGAACAGTTCTACAGGGGCTGATATATTTGGTGCTGAAATTTTGAGGGGATTGGTCTCAAGAACGACAAAATAATATAAGGTAGTGCGGGGAACAGAGTGCTCAACAACAAAAAATGGCAACAGCAAAAAAAGAAAAAAATTAGAAAAAGTACGGCAGTCACGAGTCAAAGTTTTCTGACAGGGACTGACAAACACTTGGAGGGGTGGCTGCCCATTACCATAGAATGACAGCCCTGAAGATTGCCGTGGAATTGAGCATGAACTCAATTTCCTTCTACGTATTTCATCCCTAAAGAGGACTGGAGGATGTCCTTCTTGAAGAATGGGCCAATATCCAAAGGCACCCTGTTCAGAAACTGAATGGCAGCAATCCTGGAAGGACTGAAATTGCTTTAAAGGCAAAGGGTCAACCTCTTTTATTTTGTATAACTGTGTTATGCATTAGACAAAATTCATGCTTTTATTCATCTTTTAAACTTTGTTTTTATCAAAGAATCCTTCATTTGCTGCATTTGTAGCCCTGCAGACCTGTGAAATTTTAGCAGGCACTTAGTTCAGGTGATCTGCAGAAACTTGCCCCCATGCTTCCTCCTGTACTTCTCACAAGGTGGACTAACTTGACAGGCTTTTTCTTTCACACCATATGGTCAAGCTGTTCCCACAACGATGACTGTGCTGGCCAGTCAATTACAGGCAGAATACCAGCTGACTGCTTCCCAGAATAGGTCTTGGCGCAGTGCTCAGGTCATTATCCTTTTGTTGGATGAATTTGGCTCCAATCAAGAGCTGTCCACATGATAGGGCAAAAATGGAGTGAAACCTTCCTTGTGTAAGATGCCTTTTCCCTGGGCAATGTTGCCAATTTACCAGCACAAAAACACCCCAGACCATCACATTTCCTCTGCAATGCTCCACAGAGGCCATCAAGAACTCCTCCAGCATCTTCTCATTTGATATGAGAACAATTTGCTCCACAAATGTTTTTCTTTCTCAAACTGTCTTGTCTGTCCACAGCACTATTTCCCAATCATTCTGGACCCAATGTCTGTGTTATTTTGCCTGTTTTTAATTTTTTTGAAACTTTTATTGGCCAGTCTCAGATACAATTTTTTTATTTTAAACTGCCTGGAAGGCCAGTGTACTGGAGCCGCCTCTTCACAGATGAGCATGAGACTGGTGTGTTGCAGATATCAGTAATGAAGCTCCCAGCTGAGGAACTGTGAGGCATCTGTGTCTCACACTAGATAATTGTGTGTTTTCATCCTCTTTCACAGTTATGCATTAGGGTTTTTCATCTCTTTTTTTGCTTTGGATTACAATCAGTTTGCATGGTTCTGTAAGGGGAGTAGTGGACAGCTTTTTATGATGTCTTCAGTTTCTTGGCAATTTCTCATATAGAATAGCCCTTATTTCTCAAAACAACTGCAGACTGATGAATTTCTGAAGGAGGCTCTTCCTTACAAAGCATTTTGAGACCATAATCAAACACACAAATGCAGATGCTTGCGTACACTGAAGCTGCCCAAAGAGGGCCAGTTTTATCGCTTCCTTAAATAGCGTAACAGTTTTCAGCAATGCAAACTTAATTATACAATGGTTTTTACCTCTGCCAAAGAGGTTATGTTTTTTTCTGGCCTTGGTTTGTTACTTGCCTAAATCGGCAAATATATTGTTCGGTTGCGTTTGTCTGTTAATCTGTCTGTCTGTTTGTCACAAACACGATTATTTCTTAAACTCTCATATTAATTACATTTCTTTCATCACCATTTGAATCTCACATGGCCTCGACAGAAGCCTATTGATTTTGGTGAGAATAACTTCAAGGTCAAGGTCAATATCAGGCAAAAGGTCAAAAACACATTTTGGTTGATAACTTTGTTTGTATTTGAGATAATGACTTGAATCCAAATGGTTATGGGTCCCGAAGACGATCCTCCAGTCGAAGTACGTAAAAATGACGTCACAAAATGACGAAAATTTTTCATTTTTCATTTTACTTAATTTTTTTATTTCATCGTATAGCCCATTGTTCAAGTACCTCACACACCAAATTTGAGCCCAATCGGCCAAACGGTTGTGACGTAATTCACGTTCAATTTCAGCAAGTTGTCATTCTATGAATGACCTTTCATCTGTCTGTTTGTGTACAAGATAATTCAAAAAATTATGAACTGATATCTCCGAAATTTTGTGGGCGAGTTGCAATTACATCAGGGATGGACCCTATTGATTTTGACCATGATTGGTCAAACAATATGGCTGCCATATCAGTCATCTTGATATCCTACAACACGCGATAACTGAACTTCACTCCCAGTGATACCTCTAAAATCTTGTGAGTTGATTGGTCTAGCATCAGGGACGGAACCTATCAGTTTGGAACGTGCTGCATCAGGCAATATGGTCGCCTTAGGAACCATCTTGAAATCATATGTTGCAGATACCTTTTTTTCTCATGAGCCATGTTCACTCTTCAAGATTTCAACTGTGCTGCCTTGGCGGAGGTTTGCACTCTCAGAGTGCCTCTAGTCTAATAATGAATTAGCCGTTAAATATGATAACTTGGGTTTAGCTAACAAAATGTGCCATTGCAATACAGGAATGATGGTTACTAGAAATGATCCTTTATTTTGCTGGGGTAGAGATTTCACAAAAAATCTGTGATTTCCAGCAATCACAGTCCATTGCAACATTAGGGAACATTTTGCTCATTTTCAACCTCATTGCTACTTTTTAGAGTTGAGGATATAATGTGAAAAACATATGCGGTTTTTGCCAATGTTCACTGTGTCTCTGGGGAGCAGCTGCAAAGTCTGTTGTTCTTCAGGCACCAGTGCGGTCATTTAATGTATGCAGTGATATTGTTGGGAGCTAGGAAGAACAATAGGCTATTTAATGGTGCGTTCTATTTGATTTGGGAAGTTGAGGTTGGATGAAGTTGGACACGAAAATGGAGTATGAAGAAAAGGAGACAAGAAATTGAAAAAGAGGTGGCGGAAGAAATATTTATAATGGGAATGAAAGAGGTTGGAACTGGTTGGGAAAAAAATCATGGTAGTGGCAGACACGTCGTTGCAAAATTTATGGGGCAAGAAATTAGAGACGTAAATGCTGTGAGGCTGTGTCAAAGTGGCATAGTGATAAAAGAATTTACGACTAAGAAAAAGTGAGAAAAAGCACAAAAATTTGATCTTACATCATGGGTAACTTGTTTTTCTATGTGTAAGCAAGCTTCTGTAAAGGGGATCATTGGCAGCATTCAGCATTCTATTGTTATGTATAGGAATTCTAATTCTATACACACAAGAATATGTGATTGTCAACAGACAAACCGGAGTGCTGATTTAAACCTGCATTTTCTAAGAAATCCTTGATTCACGATAGTTTTTTTTTTTTTGCTATATTAAAACTAAGATGACAAACAAATTAATAATATTAAAGTAAATGGCCAACATTCACCCAGTTGCACGGTAAAATGTCCAAGGTAATGCTAATAAATGTCCCAATACGATGATGGAATGGTCCCAAGGGAGATATCCAGGAAAGGCCCAAAATTTCCAAGAAGTCAATGACTTTCTATGCCCCTTGATGTCGATGAGAAGGAAAACTGTACGGCTGACGATGTAGAATAAGAGGCACGGGATTGACTGAATCCAAGATTTGCAGAGTAAATGTTATAATATGTCCAAGACCTACTTAATTGAAGACTAATTGCCTCAGCAGTCCACAAGTATTTATTCACCCAAATAACTTTCCAGAAGTTTCCACAGTCTTCTTGATATCTGTGTCTTGCTTGAGAACCTTTCATAAAGATGTAATCACTTCTAGTCTTCTGTCAGCCCAGTCCAGATGTAGTTAGAACTTTTCTGAATAGTTGAGAAATATACAGAATTTTCTATACTGTTCCACAGAACATACACTAGAATATTCTTCATACATGTACAAACATATAATACTCTCCCCCTTAACAGAAAGAACGTTTTCAGGAACAAGCAGACTTTCTTGAACAATCATGAAATAAAACTCTGTTACAATACCAACAAAATATGCAATGAAATTTAAGTAATCTATTTTACCAAACAAGTGCAAAAGCATAAACAAAATGCAAACTTATTGAATTTGTTGAATTATGCATTTTGTCTCTATACATTCAAACTCTTGACAGCACATCAACGCAAACATTGTGCTTGCCCTTGATGTGCAAGATTATGAGATTAAGTTCCTGCAAACATAAACTCCACCTCATCGATCTCTGACTTTTGCTTTTCATTTTCTGAAGGAAAGTGTGTTCTGAAGATTGTGGTCTTTGTATACGTCAATGAGGAAGGAGGTTGTTCCCAAGCATACTTCAAGGCAAAGAGCTAAAGTCTCTTTTTCAATTGTAGAATAAATTCTCTGATAATTATCAAATTTCCTTTAGAAATAACAAACAGGATGCTCAAAACCATGGTCATCTTCTTCAACACCATCAGTTCCAACATCACTAGCATCAATGTGCAGTTTGAATATTTTTCTGGAATTTGGTGCTTATAACACAGGAGAATTAATCAGAATGGCCTTGACTTTTTCAGATGCAGTCTGACACTAACAGCTCTAAATTGATTTTACAATTTTTCTTTAGCAAATTGGTGATCGGAGATACCGCATCAGAAAAATTGTAACAGAATGTTCTGTTGAAGCCAGCCGTCCCCAAGAATGTCATAAGTTCTCTTCTACATTTTGGCAATGGAAACTTGGCAAAAGCTTCAACCTTTGCTTGTACAGGTCACACCTGGCCTTGTCCCATAACATATCCAAAGAACGTATCATGAGCCTTCGCGAATTCATACTTAACAAGGTTCACAGTCAGTTTGGCCTCTGTCAGTCTTTCCAAGAAAGAATGAATCCTCTCCAAATACGCATCTCATTCCATAGCACGGTTGATAACATCGTCAATTTATGTATCCACACCACACAAGTGAGCTGTCACATTGTTGACGAGTCTTTGAAAAGTTGTTGGGGCATTTATTTAACCCAAAAAGCATTACCTTATATTGGTAAGGCATATCAAGTGCAGCAAATGCAGACTTTCTTTGCTTGATCGGTGAGTGGAAGCTGCCAGTACCCTTTCAAGAGACTTACTAGAATAACTTGCCTGATCAATTGGATCAATGCATGGGATGGGAAATAAATCAGTCTTGTCAGCGGAATGACTTTTGTCAAATCTGTACAACAGTACCACTGAATTTTTGAATTTACCGTTTTACAAAAAGCAGAAAAAATAGCAGAGAACATTATTATTTTTTGATTAATTGGCCAAATAACAATTATTTTCTTGCATTCCTCAACAAAAAATTTGTTTTAGAGGTTGAATGCAAGAATGCAAGCTGTTATCAAGGCCAAAGGAGGCCATAGAAAATATAGTTTTTTTTTGGTTTAATGTGGAATAAGGATTATATAGTGGTTTCAGTTTGTTATTTGCAAAAGAAGTTTTTTAAACAAGTTTTTTTTTTTTTTTTTTTACAAATTTCTTAAATATTCATGTTTTCTCATTTTTTTATGACAGGTAGTCTAATAAATTTGTTAAGCACTGTTTGTAACCTCTTTGTCTCATCAGTAGACATCCTAACTTAGCCAAACTTATGAAAACAAATTTACAATTAATTACGCATACATTTATTGACATGAAAAAGGAAGCTAATCATGAAATTATTTGAATGAGATGTAAAGGGGGTACTGGCCTCCTGCTCTTTTAAAAGCAGGTAACACTGTACATGCATTTGTTTATCAATAACTAACCTACCATCAAACTGTTTAATAATATTCAGGAGGGCTAACGTTACCTTACTGTCTCAGTCATGATTCCTACTTTTGTCAGTGGTGGTGGAAGTGGTGCTGATAGCCACATTTGATATGCTTCTATAATTATATTGTTACTTCAAACATTAAAGTTTGCCAGAAATGATCCTCGTTAAGGTGTAAAAGAAACATTCAGTGTCTTCTAGGAAGTGGAACAAGCACTTTTTGTCAGGCCCCCACTCACTGCAGTGTTGGTGAGTGATAGCAAATGTTACAGCCTCACTAGTTCAATCATTGTCATGACTTTTGCGCACGCCAGCTAATGACTGGTACGAATGTAAATCACTTAGGCAAAACAGCAAGGCATTATATCATTCGCTTAAGTCTCAGTTAGGCTTAAGGATATTTTTCTAACTGTGACAGGCCATATTATCGAGTCCAGCCAGTCATAATCGGTGGGACTCAATAATATGGTCTGTCAGTGAGCTGAAGCCTATCTCAGCTGACTATGGACAAAAGGCAGGGGCACAGCTTGCCAATCCATCATTAAGTGCACGCACCATTCACGCACCAATCACTCACACAATTTAGCTCCACTTAACCTGACATGCATGTCTTTGATCTATGGGAGGAAATACTACATATGTACAGCACATGTATACTCCTTTATGTCTGGAAAGGCTCTAGGATGGATTCAAACCCACAACCTCCTTGCTGTTAGGAACCCCTTCTTTGTATCATCCGAAAAGCATGATAGGGCCCCTCTAAAAATGAATGTTAACAGCTGATCCCTCAAGTCTTTATCCTTTGGAAGTCCAGATAAAATGTATTTGCCTTTGTATTGATAAAAACACTGTTTTATCAGCATGGCAATAGTAGATCCAGACTCTTCTGGGCTGGCGGTCTGAGCGCGGGGTGGCGGGGGCAGGCAGCCTTCTGTAACTTTGTGTTTTAGGGCCTGCCAAACTAACCCACCTCGTGGCCATAGTGATGACACTATGTTCAGGAAGAATCAGTTGGACTACAAACGCGGCATTATGCACAATTTGTCACAACCCTCATGGGAATGCCTTTTATTTCCCTTCTTATTCAGTAACTTGTGTGTCTATTAGAAGTATGTCTCCTTTGATTGGTTTATATCTTGCATGTTTTACCATCCCCGGCTGTGCCTCGTTTCATGGTTATTATCTCCCGCCACAAAGCGGGACGAGGGGTATTGGATTGGGGTCAGTCCATCCATTCATCCGTGCATCCGTCCACTGGGCCACAATGAGGACAAGATTAGATGTGTGAAAGTTTGAGTTCAAAAGTGGATGTCAAAGCATATTTTTTAATGGAGTTATGGCCCTTGATTGTGGCAGGGGATAGTGATGGCCCTGTCGTCTTGTTTCTAAATGGTTCTGTGATGTGTATTTAAACCCCCTGCATTAAGTCGCTAGTTGCTGGAAAGAAATGTGCTATTTGTGCTCAGAACCAATCAGTATTCCCAGTAAAAGTCTTTAAGTGTAACGTAGTCTTTATTGACAGCAATTTTACGAAAGCTTTTCTCTTTTCTCAGTTAACTCGATCAAGCTTACAAGCCTAATAAGGGTCCAGGTTTGGGACTGCGTCCTCTTAAACCCTTCCAATCTGTTCCTCGATCCAGTTTGTTACGAACACACTCCCAATCCATCTACAGTCATCAGGATTGGAACCAAGTTCCCCTCAAGCTTCTCCATCGTCCTGGAGGACATTTTGGCTCTGACAAAGTGTGCAGTCCTCCTGGCTGCTACACCGAGCTGCTACTGGCCAGTGATTGGCGGCCCAGCTTCGCCCAATACATCTATGCTGAACTGTGCTCTCTTTCTCTGGGATTCCATCCCCACCCATTACCGTACTGCTGTCAATAACCCTGCCTATTGAATTGTACTCTGCCCCGGCTCTTCCCTGGCCTGGAACATAACACAGTTTTGGCTAGGTGTGTTCTGTCTGCAAGAATATCTCAGCTTTTGGGTGGATTTTGAACTTTGTAACTATGTAGACTTTTTTCATACTCAATATACTTCATAAAAGACCAAAGCAAGGTAAAAACATAAAAATCACGATGGTTTCCCTTTAAATTTTCGTGAGGGGAAGGTTAGACTATGTTATGGGTAAACCGGTATCAGAAATGGGTGAGATAACAGCCATACATAATGCCTGATTTTGTTTAGGTTGGCAGGTATCAAAGCAAATTCTGTACATGCATATGTAGCATAGGTATTTGGATGCTCCCTCTATCTCTCTGTCCACTCTGTGTGCTCTCAGCTTTACCTGCACACTTGCTCAACCTGGCATAGTGTTACATGAGCCACAAAAATCAACCAATCAGAAAATTGGAGAAGTGCAGTATCTGAATATATTGTATGTGCACAGAAAAAGTGAAACATGAGAAAATGCATTAATGTACAATGAAAAAAAAAGAGATAAAATATGCATATATGCATTTACGGCACTTATTGCAGTTTATGCCTTAGCATAGCATGATACAATATTCAGCTGGCATAGTATTTGCACAAATACAAAAAAAAAAAAAGAAAAATTCAATTATAAAATCCAGTGTGAACTGTAACATGCATCACATATTGTATTCCCCTGGTCCAGCTGCTGAATGAAATGGCATAATGTACTGCATTCCCCAATCAGTTTCTCTCCGATCATCCTGGATCCATGCGCAATTAAGGAAAAACCTGCCTTGAGATTTATGTGGCATTGCATCCGCTATATGTGTCTCCTGTGTCACCGCATGCATGGTCTTTGCTGGAATGGGTCAACCACATTTCAGGAATATTTTTTATATTGTCTAATTTACTTCTTTAAAATAATCTCATAAATTTAAATCCCTCCTCCAGAGACATTTTCTTCATTGCATATTTTACCCTGCGAAATCCATCATTATACCCTGACTACACTGCATGCGCATAGCACTGGGCCTCAGGGAAGGCTCGGACTGGCGATGTGACTATGTGATGGGAAAATATGTTGTTAGATTGCATCAGGTTAGCTTCCTGCTAATCATATATATGTAGCCTAATCAATTCTGGTCATTTCCCACATGTGTAATATTTTTCTGACATTTTTTCAATGAAATTTTACCAAACCAGGTCAGCGCTTTGATATTGGTTGCTCATTTGTAAAACATCCGTATGCTGAGTGCATGATGAATATAGGCTATATCCCTGTAGACCTACACACTGTGGACCTACCAAGTGGGCTTTTATACCATTACCACTCCTTGAGAGTTGACGTTGCGGAATATTACTGAACATATTATACCTGCATAAAACAGAGTTAATGCAGGGTTCACACATTGCAAGATATTAAAATAAATAAATGGTAACATAAATGATGTTTATATTGCCCACTTAGCCTAATGCATTTGTTTTGGATTGTGGGAGAAAACTGTACTGTGCGTTGACATGAGAAACCAACATACTCCACAGAGAGTGACTCTCTATCAGGACTCAATCTCAGAACCAACATGCCTCGAAGCCGAATTGAAGACCTCAGTGCTAAAAGTACTTGAGTTGCAAAATGTCTATTTCAAGAAAATGGAGGCAGTGGACTTATATAACTATAAAAGATGTTTTCTCATCCCTACCTCACAGTGTGTGAGAATGTGTGACGAGCAGTAGGCTCTTCAGTTGCTGTTCTCTGTCTCACCAATTTACTGCAATAAGTGCAGTTGAAAGCAAAGGCTAGTAACTCACTGCTCTTTAATGTGTGCCATCATGCACAATGATACAGCCGAGGAATGGTTAACTCCTATTTGTCATACATTGCCTTAATTTTATACAGCTGGGAATGGGGTTCAATGCAAAACAGCTGATAATAGGAAAACTGAAATAAACATTTAAACATCCAAGGAAATGCTGATTACATGTGATTTTGTCTCTCAGATAATCATTAGATATCAAATCCGAATGACTTGGGTATAGAAGAAGACTCAATTAAGAGAAATACAAAGTAAATACCTCTCCTTGCCATTGCAGCTACCATATTTTTGGAGGACACTGTAAACTGCATATTGCATAGCAATTAGAGATGATTTTATTTTGGTTTTTTTGAGTGTTGGATGTTTTTGATAGATTTAATATCCCAAAAGGATGTCTGATTCTGCAGTGACTGGGGTATTCTCTTAACTCGAACATATTCATCAAGCAAGGCACTTATTACAATAACTGAGGAGATCCTTGGGGATATCTTCAACATTGTGCTTAATGGTGGGTGCCCTCATTATGGAGAGCAATTATAGAAACATACATACATTTTTCATGATTTTTTTCCTGCTACATTAAGATCACCATTATATTTAATCTGCATTACTTACAGTTAATTTAAGCTGAACTTTGCTGTTTACTTCAGTTCTGTGTTCAATAAGGCAAATCCAATGGTTTAGAGAGAACCACAAGTCACATATTTATTTAATGCCCGCGAATCTACTCATGTGGGCGCATATGTGTATAAGAGTGAATTCTTGTGCGTGTAGTTGTGTGTGTGTGTGTGTGTGTGTGTGTGTGTGTGTGTTTGTGGAGGGGTGAGTAGGTGGGGATAGTAGTCATTTTGCAAATTGACTGTGTGATCTTAGTTGTACTATTGCATCATAGATCCGAAGAGAAAAAAATCAAGAGGCGGTGAAGTTACTATTAATCATGCCTAAATGCAGTGGGTGATGCAACTTACAACACAATGTCATAATTTCATGAGCACTCCACTCACAAAGAAGTAAATGCAGTGCTCCACAAGAGAATTTATAAAATCCACAAGAGATTATTTGATTAACTCTGATGCTTATTCACTGATACTGAAGTTAATCAAGTGAAAATTCAGCATTAAGGATTCAACACTCCTCTGAGATAAAATATGTGAAACCATAGCGTTGAAAGATCGTGTATTTTTTTTTTTTTTTTTTTGCATCACTGTAAACTGTCTTTCATGCTGATATTTAAAACCAGCAATATCCAAGACTCAGGAGATGCAATACAATGCAGCATATATGTAAAACCAAAGATTTAAAATGTGGTGTGCTTTCTTTTTTACACCACTGCAAACTGTATAGCCTATGCATATTTAAAACCAGCGATATGCAAAATGCAGGATATGTAACACAATGCAGAATATGTGGCACAGAGCATATCATTGGTAATGAGCCAGTCACCAGCAGACCCATATCATGATGGCAAATATCAAATCCTTAATTTAGTTTTGTTACAGTTGTAAACGAAATACGTGGCGTTGGCCAATTGTCTCAGATTCAAAGACATAAAACCTGATAACATGAGTTTCATGTTGCCTTCCTTTCTATTTTTTTTTTGTTTTTGTTTTTTGCTTTTTTGTCCCATACGTTTTCATAGCAGCTATTCATCTGGCACAGTAGAATGTACGAATTAGCAGGAAAACAGGATTTACAGCTTTTGTGCGGGGTTTTCTTTGCCATAGTTTTAGTGAATACCAGGATCTCCTGGTAGGATTGGTAGCAACTGAATTATTGAGTAGCCATATCTATCCCACAATTCACAGCATTGAAAAAAACATTGTTGTCCTCATAAATCTCAAATGCAATGAAGCCCATCTTCCAGGCTGTCATCACATAGACAGTTGTGAAAGTGAAGGCTTCACCCCAAGCCTTACCAGTGAGCCTGGTTATACTATTCAAAATGGTCAGACTCTCCTTTATCTTTTTTTTGTGGGGTAATTGGATATCCTCGCACAGCTGGTAAGTTGCTTTAGCCTCCAAGATCTTTGCTCAAAAACAGGTCACTTGAACACTGTGGGTGGGTTTGGGACTGAGATATACAGGGAATAAGAACGACAAAAACACGGTGGCGTTTTTATCTGGGGAGGTTGCGCTGGGAAAACCTGAAACTCAGGGTTGTTTTATTTTTCTGTCCCAAGGTTGATTTGTTATTCTGTTGTGTCCTCTGCCACACAGAATCTCATGCTGAAGATGGACAGCTATCAATCTGGTAGTCCAAAGACACCACTGGAACCTGTCAGCCTCCACTGACTTACAGTATCATAAAAAACTGCATGTTATTCTAGTCAGCTTCCACAGAAAGGGAAAGTGAAGGCTTACTGTCATCCCTGACTGGCATAAAGCCTTGCTTAAAGGAGCTGTTGATATTCAACCCTTTAATTTGTTTTGCCTGTTATGTTTTGTCTTGTGGAAAAAAAAATATGTATTTTCATCTGATTCTGTGATTCTGTGGCCTTGTGGGCAAAACTTATCAGGTAATTATGATAATTAAACCAAAAAATAATTTTACTGTTTTTTTTTTAATCTAAATTTTTTTATGGTTATGCCCATGTGTTTATCAAACGTACGACTCCGGAGACTATTTTGGAATGTCATGCCTTCCTCATTACAGTTACATCAGGCCTACAACTTCCAAAAATATATCTTTTTATGGTCTTTATCTCCTTCTCATTGTCATTGTATGTGAAACCCCTTTAGTCCAGAAACCATCCGTCCGGTACATCATCACGAGCAATAATCTACTGGCCATCATTTTTGTCAGAAGTTCCGGGCCATTGGCTGTCAATGACAACTAAAAGAAGTTGATTAGTCTTTAATATTTGAGTGAGGCTGATTGGCTAAAAGCTCTTACCGCTCAGTGAAATACACTCCTCAAAAAAAGTAATGGATATTGGAATTTAAAGGTCAATAACAAAATAATTATTCTGTTTTGGATACAATAACCGACTGCAATGAAGATGACATGAACTGCTCTAAAACAGAGCACCAGAACGCAGTCAATGGTGCACATGTGCAGCACGTGGAAATCCCAAACACGTGGCCGGGGCGCATATTTGAATTTGACACATTAGAGAAAGGTCATCTACTCCCTTGTGATCGAGGCTTTCATTCTGATAGGTTCTGACTGTAATCCTTTGTTGATTTTGTTTATATGAGACATCCTTTGATTGTTTTTTCGCAATGCGACCTCTCCAACGTGCTGAACATCTAAGAGCATTTGGTATGCTTGAAACTGGCTGGCGTCAGTCTGAGTTTGGCAATTTCTTCAATGTTTCCCAGTCTGTGATTAGCAGATTATGGTGCAGGTATTAGCAAACCCATAATTTTGATGATTGACGCCGTTCAGGGTGTCCACGGTCAACAACAAGAGTCCAGGATGAGTTGATTTGTACCCAGGCTCTGAGAAATCGGACTCAAACAGCAAATCAGATTGCTGCAAACCTACACCAGGCTACTGGTGTCCGAGTGACAGGTCAGACAATTAGAAATAGTCTACACGATGCCCATCTTCATGCTAGATGGCCTCGTATAGTGCTGCCATTGACTAACCACCACATTGCCAATAGATGCGAACGGTGTACACAATGCAGGAACTAGGGAAATCCTCGGTTGTCACGAGTAATGTTCTCAGATGAATCCTGGAACACTTTAGTCTTCCTTGATAGGCGTGGTCTCATCTAGCGACATCGTAACTAATGCCATGCCAATGTTAGCCTGAGGCAGCATGGCAGATTTGGTGGTGGGTCTGTTATGGTATGGGGTGGGATCACTATGACTAACCGAACCCCACTCCATATCATGCAAGGAAGAGTCACTGGCCAGTACTATCCAGACAACATACTGACACCCTATGTTGTCCCGTTTGCACGACGTGAGGGGCGGCGTTTTGTCTTTCAGGACAACAACGCCCATGCTCACTGTGCATAAATAGTCAAGAACCACCTTCAACGGCACAATATACATAGGATGCCCTGGCCAGCAATGAGCCCTGACCTTTCCCCCAATGAAAATGTCTGGGACATCTTGGGCCAACGTGTGCGTCAATGTGAAAGGCCACCAGCCACACTAGATGAACTTGGCCAGGCGTTGGTGGAAGAATGAGACAGACTGCATGAAATCACCATATGTATACTCTTACGCACAATGCCTCGATGAATCATTGAGCGTTTGGCCAATAACGGGGGCGTTATGCACTACTGACGCAAAAATGTCAACTTTCAATTTCTGTTTCTTACCCATTCCTTCTTTCACGGACCATGACAGCAAACTGCTCAGGTAATGAAATATCGGGTGAAATGTTTGCTCAATTCCATCTTTGTCAAGATACATTAGTTTCAGACCAATTATTCTATATCATTAGTTTGCTATTGACCTTGCAATTTCAATATCCCCTACTTTTTTTGAAGAGTATAGTTAGTGTTCAGGCCAGGGCAACTGGTACGATCTGATCACAGGTTAATTCCAACCCTGACCATTAAATCGCAATGACCAAACCCAACCTAGGGCCAGTGCTTGTAATTCAGGGTCTTTCAATTTTTGCCACCAAACTCAATCACAGAAATCTGATGAGCTTGCTCTGCATATTTTGAATATATACATCATAACAACATCTATACTGTTTACCTGAAGAAGTATTCTACCTGCGAAATGCATTAGTAATCTTCTGTTTCAATACATTTAAGGGAGTTATTGCTTCTTTTCAACCTTATTATCTGCACCAATGCTTCTTTTCCAATTCCAGTCAGATAAAAACATGACAGCAATACTCAAAACTAATTTGAAATCTGTAGCAGCATTCACACTCGTCCCTGATCTCTTCAAGGGAATTGATGCTGATGCATTTGATTGCATTGAATATTAAAAATGCACTCTTCAACAAGAATATGATAAATTGCTTTTGTTTACTCAGTGAAAAAGACCCCCATCCCCACCAATATTTGTGAAGACGGTAGGATACTAATTCTGCCGGGGTCCTGATACTTAAGCCAATTTTCAGAATTAATTTCACTCAATGAAAAGCCCTTTCACTGGATAAAAGTCGCATGCAAAACAATGAAGGATGTACTGAAAACACGCCAAGTGACTTACTGGATTTGCACATGCTCAGCCAATGCAAAATGAGGGAATCCAAGTAATTCAGTTCGGCCAGTTTGACATGTTAACTAGATTCTCAAACAGCTCCTTTCAGCCAAAATTATTCACGAGATCAAATCTCTGGAGCCATTTGTAAGAATGACATAGTGAATTCGTCTGCCAGGGTAGACACTCAGGGGATTCATGCACTTGGTATTCATCTGCTTTGGTAGTGATAACCTAAGGCTCCACCAATTTCATCGGTAAAACAGGCAGACTCATTTAATGAATGCCATCAATCAGACAATCTTACAGGGCTTACAAAACGGTGCAGCTTTTTTCATTTACTCAGCTGGGCATGTTACTGGATCAAAATCGGAGTACGCACCATGCTCGAGGGGATTTCAGCGGCTTTCTATCTGTGATTTGAACCTGTGTCTATACTCTGACGAGCAGTGGTCCATATCCATGAAATCCTGACAACTTTGGGTTATGCATCTCATAGAAAAATGATAAATCCCATTCGGAAGAGAATCAGCAAATGCTATGAAGGCCATAAGAGACATTCCTAATTAACTCTGTTGTTACCTCCAACTGAGTTCATCCTCTTGGTCTGAAAAGATGTTTGTATCAGCTGTTCTTAGTATCTTCATAAGGAATTAACTACACCACTTTTCATGCTTCTGAATACTACTGCTATTTGCAATGTGCTAATTTTATTGCTTTTTTCTTGATCCCAGGTTCATGTAAATAAAACAAAAATGAACAACACATGCTAAGAGATTTATCACTTATCAAATAATTACATATTTGTCACACTACGTGGATTCGAATTTTCAAATAAAATGAAATATAAAACACAGAGGACTCATGGAAACAAAATAGTATGCAATAATTTAATTTATTAAAGGAGAAAGGTTATCTAACAAGCATTGCCCCCCCCCCCCAAGACTTAACTTATTGTACCACCTTTTGCAACAACAAGTGCAAAATGGCTCAGATATGTAGAGCTAAGTCATCCGTAAAACTGTGGAGGAAGTTTTTGCCCACAGTTCTGTCAAGATTTTTTTAAAGTCAATCCTGTTGCATGGTTTTAATGAACTGCCTTTACACTCGAGGGCACTAATGTGTTACATAAAGTTTTACGTTTGATTCATCAATCTACAGAACATTATCCCTGAAGACTTAGGGGTCATCTGGGTGTTTAATTGAAAATGTTCCTGAATGTTCCTCTTGGTTATCAATGTTTTTTTTTTCTAATTATTTCTCGCTCTTTTTCTCCTCCGGATCTCAGCCGAACTGTTTTGTTCACCGCAGTGACCTACACTCATCAACTCAGGAGGAGGAAACCATGACTCATGATTCCTTTGACTGTCGTGACAACAAGCCCTCACTTCCTTTCACAGTGCAGGTGCACTGCCAATCACACCCTGCCTATGCCGTCAGAGATTATACAGTCAGCGCATGCATTGACTCAAGCAGCTGGCAAATCGTCAGTGGCTGCTAGGGAGTGACAAGACAAGCAATTTTAACCGTCATAGGCACTATTATCCCCTGCGAGGTTGGTTCAGTTTTTGCCCTGCCAATGCAGACATCCGAGTAACAGATTTTTGCTTGCAACTGTCCCTTGAATTGCTCCGTTTCTATCTCATGGAGGGATCATGAACACTGACCTTACCTGAGGCGATAGAGGCCCATAGTTCCTTCGATGTTCATCTGGGTTGTTTAGTCACTTTCCAAATGGGCTGTCAGTGTGATTTTTTGAGGAATTTTTGGAGCCCAGCCATTCATCTTTGCTCCAAGTTTTTTCTGTTTGGAGATAATAGCTCTCACAGCAGTTCGTTTGAATCCCTAAACCTTAGAAATGGCTTTGTTACCCATTCATGAGAGATCTATTTAAATGAGAGGCTGAGCGATTGGTTCGCACTCTGAATGAAGTAGACAAAAAAGTCTTAGCAAAAGGAGCAACTTTAATTACGAGCATGAGCAAGACTTTTCAGCACATTGCTGTTCTCAATGCTCATCATGCATGAGCATTGAGAATAGCAATGTGCTGAAACGTCAGCCCGTAGGCTGATAGAATTGCATTTTTTGTGTGTGTGTGTGTGTGTGTGTGTGCGTGCAAATCTATGTTTATGTATTTCTGCATGATTCTGGTCAGGGAACAGCACAGAGACATTTTTATTGAAGAGAGTCTGGTAGAGGTAGGATGGATGGCGCTATTACTGAAACAAACACTAAATGGATTCCTCCCACCCATCTACCATTAATATACTGCATCAGGGCCCTCTGTTCTCTCTTCATGTTTGCTCATGACAAATGCATTTATATTCAGTCATGGCCATGCATAATTCACTGGAATCATGGGCCTTATAATTTATGTTGCCTGCATTATACATGTACATGTATTCATGATGAAAGCAAGCAGATTTACATTTTTTTTTTTTTAGTCCGGTCTTTTTATTTGTCTAGTCTGCCTGGACCAACCACTCTTAAACTTACTCAGTGATGATAATTTTCAGTATTTGCACTTATGAGCTACAGCGAAGTTAATTTACACTTCATACTGTGTAATACCAACGTGCACGTCAGACTGTATTACTCAAATGTTAGAATAAAGTTGAAGAGCTACTGCTGCAATATTGTCATTTACCAGGCTGCAGTACTTTTAAGTACCAGCCTTTCAATGCATTATGTCACAGATACTCTATGAAAAATGTCAGTCATTGACTGTTAACCTACTTCCACATCACATAAAAATCAAAAATGGACATGAACTCGCAGCCACTATTCCACCCACACTCAAATGCACACACACAAATACACACACCCACACACACAAACAGACACACACAAGAACATGTAATATTTGAATGACTAAATATATTTTTTGTCTTTTCACAGAGATCTTGATCGACATCAGTTCTCAGTTTTGTTACGTGTCATCATATTTCAGACAATTAGTGGTTTTTTTCCCCCTCCTCTCCCTCTCTCGCTCCAGCGCTCACCCTCACACCACTTTAAAAACACAAGCTGCAAAATCCACAAGTATTGCTGAACATTGCACAGTGCATATGCAGAGAAGTACAGCAAATGACCAACACAAAAGAGCAAAATTATTTTCTGAAACTCGTCAACAGCCTCACTGTCTGCCTGTCAGGGTAGTGATGACTGGTTCAAATGAGATTTAAAGCTTAATCGCTCCATATGTATTCACACACTCACAATCCCCAACCCCCTACCCCATCTGAAAACACAGGCTCCCTCACACAGACTCTCTTTCTCTCTCTCTCTCTCTCTCTTTCTCTCTCTCTCTCTGTCTCACACACACACACACACACACACACACACACGAGCGCAGACACACATCCTTGAACTTCTATCCTTGTCAGAACATTACATTGACTTGCATTCATTGTTTGTGTGTCTGTACAGCCTTTCCCTAATCTTAACAAAAAGCAATACATGTCTAACCCAAACCCTTACCTTAACCATATTAGAGTCATCTTCAGGGATAAATTGCCAATTTATACCGACACTGATCAAGACAGGATCAGAAAATTTGAACCCTACTGAATCACTCACTCGGGTTCAGATTTTCTGATCCGGTCTTGAGCAGTGTCGGTATAAATTGATAACCTTAACCCATCCCTAATTCTAACCTTCCCCCTAACCTTGATTGTTAAGGGACAATTTGTCTTTGTAGTTGTGCGGACTTGCAAAAGTGTCCTAAATTCCCAATAATAAAATAAAAAGGTTTTCTTATCCTCACTATGTAGCAAGTACAAGAACACATACACAAACAGACACACACACACACACACACACACACACACACACACACACACACATATTCCTTAATATGCAAGCAAATTAAAATATTTTCCATGGCTCAAAGTGATTTCCACACATTAATCATTCTTTTCCTTCTAATTTTAAAAACGATGAATCCTTTTTTTTTATTGAACCCAAAGTGCACCTTGGAATGAGAAAAATGCTTTGCTTATCTCTGGTAGGTTTTAGCACTTCTGTACTACTAAATGCACTTGGAATGCAAATAATGAATAACAGGCACAAAGATTGACACTGCTGCCCATGGGAAAACCCTATTTATAGCAAACAGACGATACTGAAGTCTCAAAAAAAGAATTTTGCCATTTTAATATTTCACAGTTTGATGGTTAGTAATAAAACAATAGCCTAAATTAAATCACATTCAACTCAGAATACACATTAATTTTAAAGCCATTTTACTATAACATATGATGACACTAAACTGGAGAGCATGTCATGCTTCTCAAAATGTTGTGGCCTCTGCACATAGCCGTGGTAAATTACACACAAACCCATCAGACCAAAGGGCACTTGTGACACATTCATTACATCCAGCTTTCCCTTTCTATATCAGCTTCACCTTCACCTCTATCTCCATCCATTAATTCCTGATCTGCCCGGGGTTACAGGGATGTGTGTGTCCCTCACAGCCCAGCCACTTAAAATATGTTAATGCCAACAGAGGCTGACCCAGCTACTCAGAAATGCTGCATATGATTTTTGTCTATGCAAATTTAGGCCGCTCTTTAAACACGGAGATAATTTGGGAGGACTGACAGCATAGGACTATGCATTATACAGTAGCGCAGGAGGAGAAAAAATTGACAGAAATGGAATTATGTGTTGGTAACTTGGAAACAATAACTTCAGGAAAAAATATACGTGACACAGTCAACTATTCTGTGCCTTCATTATATAGGTGTTGAAAAATAACCTATTGTAGATCTTTTAATTGGTAAATATTTTTCAGCTTGTGGTGACCAGTTTCAGTTCTATGGGCCACATCATGCCTATTTGAGGCACAAAGAGAATGGTTTGAGTCAGCTGCTTTGACTTCTCTGAGTGCTGTGAGCATATGCTGCTTTTAGCTTTGCCTCAGCTCCATTAGGCAGAGCAATATGGACAACACTTGTAATATAGGGAAAAAGTGTTTTACCTTGCAGTCAGGAAATCATTGGTCTGCTTCAATGAGGCCATAGCATTGCTTTCTTAATTACACAGTGAGTATTACACCCTTAAGCCATCCATCACTGTCTTCACCTTGTGCCAGCCTTGTAAAGCCGCTTTCACACTGGACGCGAAACGAATTGTTCGCACGACAGATTACACTCAAAGTCAATGCAAAGACGCGAACTGTCTTTGCATTGACTTTGAATGTAATCTGTCGTGCGAAAAATTTGTTTCGCGTCCGGTGTGAAAGCGGCTTAAGAATGTGAGCTCAGTACCGTAAGCTCTGTAACAAAAATGGGTGTTTTTTTTCTTTCAGGAAAACCCTTCAGCGCCAATTCTCTCGTGGACAGACTACTTCCAAATTCACAAATTAACCTGCACAAACCATATCAGTTCCTTGGACTCCCCTTGGAAGTGTGCCATTGCAGTATTGGGTTTGTGTTTATAATTCAGGGATTTAAAAAAAAAAAATCACATTACACAGCTATTGAAGTTAAGCTGGCTGTGGTACACTCAGTTTCAATACATAGAAGAAAATGACAGCATTCATGGATCAGGCTTTGAAGACTGGTGCATCAGAAATGTTTCAAGAAAGTAGTGTATTTCTGCCTGATACAGAATCACAAAGACCTGCCCTGATGCTATACGTTCTGCCTTTCATCATGATCATATCACACTATCTCCACCTACCTCACATTCCATCTCGCTGTACCTCAGTAACTCACTCCATTTCAGCACCACACACCAAGAACATCATCTAACAACAAATACTGTAAAGGACTGTGGCAAAAAAAACAAACAAAAAAAAAAAAAGCGGGGCTGTAAGATTAGTGATCTATTCCTGACCTTTAAAGTATGGCAACATTGAGGAACACCGTCCTCTTTGATTGATTCTCATAGATTATGTGCATCTGCAAGACAGAACAATATATTGCAGAAAATGAAGTCAATGCTAATGCATGGACTTTAGGCCTATGGCTGAAGTTATGATAATACATCCTTGAGCACAATCGGCTCCTCCAGCTTCTTGCTTTCTCTGCTTGTGGAATTTATCCCTTGCCAAATTTTTTTTTCTTTTTGGATATTTTATTTTGGTCACAAGTACTCTGAGTGCATTACTGCATTTAATAATAATAATAATAATAATAATAATAATAAGAGTGTTAGTAAAAACTAACCGCAAGTCACTATTAACAGTGCTCACCAGCACAGGGCCTTTCTTGAGATTTTGGGCCACATCGCCAGATAAAATTCCCCCCCAGCACACCCCCACCCCACATCAGGAAATCATTTACTAACAGCCTGATTACATTGACAGTAGTCAAATTCAGAGTAGAAGGAACATTTATATCCAGTAGATATGCAGTTTATTTGGCCATTTAAGATGTTATTCCCAGGAGAATACATACACAATACATTGATCGTCTTGTTTCTCAGGAAACCATAATACTGATGATGGATGAGGTCTTTATTTTAGAGTATTATCTTAAAACAATATCACAAGGTCAGTGAAACTAAATAGGACAAATGAGCGCACATTCATGATAAACAAAATAGACAGTGGGTTGTAAATTATCAGAAAAAATGGTTTAACTTTTAAGTATCCGAAACACAAACACAAAAGCATCCTATTAATTGGAATGCTTATTAGATGTGTCTGCGTAGAAGAGGTCTAACCAGCAGCACTTTGCTTGGCAAGTCTCAAAAGACAGTGATACCATCAGGAGGTCAAATAGTAGGGTGCCCGAACTGCAGAGGTATCAGTCACAAAAAATATTCATGGTGGCAAGGGGTATAGTGTCAAGAATTATCAGGTGATAACATTAGCGAAAATCAAAGAAAACAGCAACAGCGGAAAAGGAACTGTGGTTGCAAGTCATAGCTTCCCGACAGGGACAGACAGACATTAGGTATGCAATAACCGCAGAATTACAGCTATCAAAATCGCCGTATAAAACAAAAAATCCGCATCTGAACCAGCCTCCCCAAAAACAGTATGTTGTGTGCTTCACAAAGCTGGTATATATCGCAGTATTCTCTATGATTTTACTACCCCTGTATATAGATGGTATAAAGGTTATTTGTGATGGCTTACAAACTTATTAAACACCTAGCGCCTTGAACCGTCTCCCATAACGTCTCTCTCATGTCAGGCACCAGCAATTTGATTTCCTACTATTTCCAGAATGCTTTTTGCATGTCACATTTATGCTAAAAACATTTAAAATTTCATGCAAGCCTGGACACATGCTGTGTCCTCAAAAATAATTTAAATTAAAATTGAACTGTGACAAAGGAGATGTAACAAATACTGTAGTGCAAACAGTAAACATGAAGACAGTTGGTATGCAATTAGAAAGTTGTTGCACCTAGAAACTGAAGCAGAAAAAAAACTATATCTACTGTAGCGATCAAAAATGTGTGGGTCACACATCTTAACTAAAGTCATTGTAGGGGGAAAAAAAACAACCCCCTTTAGAGCAGTGCAAGAGAAGCTGAAACACATGAAATATTACATTATATAACCAGCTTTGATGATCAGAGTCACAACCCTGTGTTTCTCTCCACACACCAAAATTAGACAGCCTCACAACTATGAGTCAGGAAACAGGATTTATGAGCACCTTCCTGCTGCGTGAGCTTTGTGTTGTGCATCAAAAATTGCTATTCGGAGTGTTAAAATAGGACAAGGCATAGACACATGGCAAAAAGCTGGATGGCCAACTAAACACAGAGATAAAAAGATGATCTGCTTCCTGATATGGTCTTATTTGCCTCAAATTGTTGGTATCTTTGTATCTATTTCAATATTTGTGTTGATCTTCCAAGAGTTTCTATACTCAAGGAAAAACAGCAATTCTAGAATAGAATCACATTATTATTATTATTATTATTATTATTATTATTATCCCTGACCATAATTTTTGTTTGCATTAATTAGTGGCTCTTTTCCTTTGTTTGTCGGCTGATTTTATTTGTACGGGGAACTTAATGAGAGAGTGAAATCGGAAAGATAGGTGGAGCTTTACAGGGCAGATCCACTATGCAGTAAGATTACGTGCATAAGTTAACGTAATGCCTGGGCGTAAATTATAGAATATCCCAACCAACTTTCAATCAATGGTGAAAATTGAAGAAATGTGACATCATAAATATAACATGCCCCAGTCCAGTATAATGTGAGTGCAGCTGCAGTTGGCGGCTTTGTCCAATTCATTGACAGTCAATGATTTAATCTAAAGTGTTTATCTTGACGGTAGTCAAGTAACTAACTTTGTTTCAAGAAAACAGTTCAGAGCACATGCCACTGATTTATTGTTTCCAGCTTGACCATTTCGCTAAAGCAAGACAGTTGGCAACTGGATATGAGTACCTAGCTAGCACCCAGTTTTTGTTTGAAGATAGAATGAACACTGACTTGGAGATTTTACCTTGACAAGAAAGTGATTATAACAATGGAAAAATTTGAGTTTTGCTGTGCTATAAATTTGGGAAGGGTCAGAAAACAGTTCTTCAAAAATTCTCAGTGCTAACTGTTGTCAAACTTATGTGGGAACTTGACAGGATATTGGGCTCCATAGAAACTGAGAGAGGCATTTCCGAGTCTGATTTGTACAGCTGTTAATTGTTTGACCAGCATCAGACCGTAAAGTTAGCTAGAGTACTGCTTAGCGAGCTATCTAGCTAGCTGATAAATTACCGTATAATGATTGTAAACACTCACTAATAATACTACATAGTATCATGTAATTAAGTTACTTATAAATTTTTAAAAGTTTTATCAATCATTCAGTATTGTAAATGTTCATAAGAAATTTTTGAAACATAAATAACAATTGTTAAATTGTATTCAGAAACTTAATCAAAAGTATTTGAATACAAAATAGGAACACAAGTTTATGAATATGGCGTGTATCTATGATAATTACAGAGGCATCTTACTGATCACCATAGAAAACGTTGAAGAAACATTCAGTTATCTCTGTTGACGGAGAATGCAATATTACCATTGAAATTACTGCAAAAATTTTTCCACCTTGCGGACTGCATGCACTCGCATTACATATGTCCCCACAAATGCTCAGATTAAACCTATGCCCTTGATAACACCTAACATTAACTTACAGCCAAAATTAAGTGTTCATGCGGAAGTTTACTGGAAACCAATTGATCAGCTTTTACAGAATGCTGCATCAGTCTGTGTAAGATAGCGTCAATTTGAGGAACTGGGCGTGCAAAAAGTTTTGTAGTATGTTGGGGAAAAAGGCAACCATGCAACATGGCATGTCGTTACATCTGAATATGCAGCAAACAGTGATCTGCTGCCAATACATCAGAATATGTATGGGACACATATCAAAAAAAAAAAAAAAAAAAAACAGATTCACCTAAGCCAAATAATTCAACATTACAGACAAGTTTTCTAGGATGAAGCAAAAAAGTCCTCCATAGTAGAATGCCTAGGTTCTCGTATGTTCACGTGAGCACAGATCCACTACCATGTAAGTTTGTGGATCTTTACTGTCACTTGCAGAGCACTACGGATTGGAATACCATAGAGATTCAACCATACGGTTCAGGTAAATTAAGCCAAACCCATCTCACGGAACTTTACTACATGGTAGATCTGCCCAATCAGTTGTGTCATCAGAGCTAAGTCAGCGGAGCAAAGGGACAATCGTTAGCAGAAGGTCAACAGAAAGCAACCACAGCCTTGTAAGCCCGCACAAACTGTGTGCCACTGCACTTCTTCAATCCAGTCATCTGTCCATTAGTTCCCAGGCCACATCCCTGCTGCATTGTACCGTACTTATCTAACCAGAGATGCTAGCAGTTAGGTAAGTGGCTGGAGCCTTCGTGATGCGGGCTGTGGTGGATCCACCTGTGTCAGAGGCGCTCCAGGGCTGTGCTGACAGCTTATTAAATAGAAGACAAGAGCTAATTAAAATACCCTGCTGGGCAGACACCTCAGTGTGTCAAAATAATTTCCATTGCATTCAAGACAATAAATGCAGGTCCAATATGTCTGCTTTAATCCACTGTGAATATACCGTATATAGAGAGTTGACTCCAATCTATTTAGAACAGAGGCATTTTTTTTTTTAGCTTTGTTCCAGTCATTTTCCAGTCCGTAATCAAACAATTTGCACAAAGTTAAAATGCATAACCCTGCTTTTATGTTATGATATTTTCATGCATTCTGGCGTCTGCACCAAGAGATCAAGTACTTTTTGAACACAGAAGCATATTTTCTGCTCCAGTTCAACCCAGTGCCTCAAAACTCATCGGATGCCGCTCCATTCCACAGCAAGATAATGATCCTAAACATAGACCAGTGCCACCTTCCCTCTGAATCAAGTCTCAAACATGCTATTTTTATCCACCTATTGTTTAGCCAGCAATACATTGCTATCTTTTCCTGTAAATCATAATGGCTTCATTCACGTTCATTTGCACAATTCTGTTAATCTTGTTGACATACACAAATAAACTCCAAAGGTAATAAAAAGCCTCTCTTACATCTGCACCAAAGAAGAAAATGAACTCACTTGAGGAGAAACCCCCTGCAAAGCTACTTGCCCCAAGCATTATGGTGCCCTGAAATTGGAGGACCTCATGTAAAGAGTGCAGCCATTCCTGCTGTATGTGATGTTACCTTCATTTACAAAAAACTTTGTAAAGGCAGAAACTTTGCACTTAATCCACATGCAAATTGTTTGATTACAAATTCAGTAGCAGAGAACAGAACAAAATCAAGGAAACAAAAAGTATTATCATGACTTGTGCAGCTGACTGGATATTTATATTTTTTGCAGTCTTGCAGGCTGATAGGTCCCCAGTTGTCCGTCAGCCAGTAAATGTGTCCGTCTCCCCAGTGGTGTCAAGGCTGATTTCCAGGGGTGGTGTTCAGACCGTTTGTCTCTCCTTTCTCTTCCTCATCATCCTCTCCCTGCTCCATCTTCTTTGGCCCAGAGGGCGGCTGTGGTAAGGAGAGCGGTTTCAAGGGGAAGGATTTGGTGTCAGGAGTCAGGGGGGAGAGGTGTGGGAACAGCTCTCCATCCTGCAGGCTGGCTGCGAGCTCTTTGGCACTGCAGGAAGGAGTGTTGGTCTCATAGATTTCATGGAAGTTGTTGTAGTCCACCTCGTAGAAGCCCTGCTCCAAGGAGAGCACTGGGGTGAATCGATACCCCCACAGCACCTCCGTGTCCAGGTAAGAACTCCGAGCCTGACATGTCATCCCTTTACAGACATGAGAGAGAGAGAGAGAGAGAGAGAGAGCAATTGATAGAAAAAGAGAGATCAACAGAAAGAAGAGAGAGAGAGAGAGAGAGAGGAATGTTACCTATTGAAAGTTAAGAGGAATAATTTAATGGAGGAAATTAATTGATATAATTCTGTACCAGGAAATCTAAATCCCCCTTAAGAGGGCTTTTTCTATTTGGCAATTTCATAATCTCATTTGAGTTGGATAAATCTACGTCGACAATTCTAAAAAAAAAAAAATATGCCAAATTTTGGAAAAATGAAATTAAATCAAATTCCATTTGCCCTCTACTTAATTGAAAACATATCAACAAAGCAGTATTTGATGCTTTATCTAGTATGCCTATTTCAAATCTAATGATTAGAACAGGCTCTAAAAAAGTTGGCGTAGGGGCAGTTTAGGACGTATAATGATGTGACAAGTTGCAGTAATAAGGTGATGTGAAATAGTCAATGTTAAACAGGTCAGCCAATCAAAAGGGGCCTTAAAAAGGCAAAGATGAGTGAAGTCTCACCATCTCTTTGAAAATGACATGCTTTCTTTGGCATTTCATCCTCAACAGTGCATAGTATATTAAAAGATTGAAGGAATCTGATTGATCTCAGTGTGTAGATGGAAAGGTCAAAAACTACTTCTGAATGCGTGTGATCTCTAATCTCAGCCATTGCTGTCTTAAGAACCATCGTGCGACTGCAATAGATGTTATGACTTGGGCTTTATAACCTTGGTCAATCAACACCATTCACCGCTGCATCCATAGATGCAAGTTAAAGCTATATCATATAAAGACAAAGCTATACATCAACAGTGTCCAAAAGCGCCATCGACTTCTCTAAGCTCAGTATCATCTGAAATGGACAGTAGGGCAGTGGATGCGTATTTTATTGTCCAACAAGTTAAACTTTGTATTGGTTTTTAAAAATTAATAAATAAAGATATAAATAAAATACGGCCACCCTACTCTCTGGACCAAGGACAACAAGGACAACCGAAACAGCTATCAGCATCAAGCCCAAAAGCCAGCATTTGTCATGGAATGGGAGTGTGTCAGTATGTATAGCATGGGTCACTTGCACATTTGTGATGGTACTATTAATCCATGCTGAAAGGTACAAATTTTGGTGTAACATATCCAAAAATCTTGATGTTGTCTTTTCCAGGGTCATCCTAGTGTTTTCCAGCAAGACGACAAACCAAATTTTGCACAGATTAAAGTGCATGGCTGCATAAATGGGGATTGTGGTTGCTAGATTGGCCTGCCTGCAGCCCTGATCTCTCTCGGACTGAGAATATGTGGTGCATTATGAAGTGAAATATACAGCGTCAAAGGCCCCGCATGATCGCCCAGCTAAAGACCAGCATAATGGAGGAATGGGGGAAAATTTCGCTTGCTAGACTTGACCAAATGATGTCCCCAGTGCCCATTCCCGTAATCAGTGTGATCATGAGGCATGGTGATGTTGCTCAGGGGTACGCAGTTAACTGTGCTAACGTTTTGGACTCCACTGCAGTCATCACATTGTGTATTTTCAATAAGCAATTAAACATTAGAATATCAAATAATTGGAGCATACTGTTTTTAATATAGTACAGGAGTGAATAGACTTTAATTATTTTCTTTTTATTTTGTATGATGTGCCAACTTTTTCAGAATTGGCGTTGTATTTTCTTGCCACTCAAAGGATGATGGCTTAAATAGGAGTATCCAATCTTTACTGCTTATGTGAGCACAGACGGCACTACAGTACCAGATTAAGCTATTAACTATCCTTGGGCTTTGATCCGACCTTGAAAACTTGGTGCGGATTCACAACGAACCAGAACTCATACTTACTGTTGTCAGCCTATAGATAGAGTTCCCCAGCAAAGTAACGACAAAGCTTCAACAACGGCAGAAGCATATTTCAAAACTGAGACTAGACAGCAGGCTCACTGTCTAGCATAGGAAATCTGTGCAGAATGGGATTTAAACTTGGCGTACAGCCCCCAAACATGGTGGGTATTTATTTGAATCCCAGGTTAGTCCTTAATACGTTTTCACATTAGAGAATTCTTAATATAAATGTTAATATGAACTTACAATATGAAATGTGTTTGTGTAATATTATTCTATTGCAATAAAATTAATGAAGATACCATCCAACTATTAATAGCAAATGAATCGAATAGTAATCTGAAATGCGAGAGACACCATCTAATCTGACGAGAGCAGTAAGCCAACCCTTTTTCAGAAGGCACCTTTCCGCTCGAGAGACACTGGCCTCTCACAGCCAGGGGAAAGTGACATCATACAGAATATTCCTGAATGACAGACAGATTGTAAGGCCACTGTGCTTTTGGCATTGGTGCGTGGGTGTAACTTCTGTTGCCCACTCATCCCTTCATCCTTTTGGATTTATTCAAAATGACATTCTTACTGCCTGCCACTCAACCATAGCCTCGGACCAGTGAGCAGGGGATTTGAGCAGAAGGAGCACTGGTGTGTGTCCTTCTGCAAAGCCCGGCAGCCATGCGCACAACCCGCAGAGACAGCAGAAGCAGCTATCACAAGAGTCTCTGAGCTTAGAGTGCACTGTTTCCCCTCAGAGAGAGAGAGAGGAGCAAAGACTCGCTATGTAATCTTGCTCAGATAAGATACATGGAAGATGTTAACTTTCCTATCTTTGAATATTGTAACAAAGTTTGCCCAGCTAGAGAAAATTCTTCAAGGGGATTTGACACATTGGGTGCTCAATACAGTGTTATCCTCTTCCAAGCCACACAGTTACGACACCTGGCTTTTTGCCCTCACTTGCTGTCATTAGTGCGGTTTTCGGCTTCAAAGAAGCTTTTCGGGCCCTGGTTTTGTGTTCTGCAAAATCCTGGGATATGGTTGAAGCAACTGTTTACACAGGCGTTCCGATTTGGCTCTGTTTGGATGATTAGCTGATCACAATACACAGTCCATTTATTTTTTACAGATGCCTTTCCGCCCATTTGTCTCATTTATCGAGTGGTGACAGCTGTGATCTATTATAAAATAGACCACACCAAACTAGTGATCAATATTTTGACAGAGAAGGATTTATGATGCTGACCGGCTTCACCTTAAAACATTTGGACCAAAGGAATAGAATTTTCCGTAATTCTGCCCAGTCCGTTACACACAATCAAGCTGTTTTTCTTTTAATTGTACTGTGTCTGTCAGGGGCACCAAATGCAGGAAAAAAAGGCTCAGTGGTTTTTTGTGTTTTTCCTCCAAAAGGTATTACAATATAGGGCTTGAAGCCCAGAAATCTGAGTCATCGGCTGAGTAGAACAGCTTCAGGTTCTACTCAGTGTATTTATGCAGCAAACACATAAATATTATAAACGCCCAAAGAATAAGCAAGTACAGGTCTGACATCCATAGACAGTTGACTGAACAGTTATATTTAGTGTGGAGATCTACTGTACAACCCTGATTTTGATTGCAGAGCCATTTTCAAAGAACTCAACACTCACGAGGACGGACTGTCTCATGCTTATAGGGCTAGTTCCATGGACAGGTTATGCCTTGTCTTTGACTCAATTCAGGTTTTAATGGGGATTCTCTATAGATGACAATTGATATCTGTGAAGTGGCACATAGCGTCCTGCCATTATGAGTGGTAAAAGGAGAATTAAGTGTGTATACAGAGACAGAAGCTTATGTAGATTTGCATCTTCTGTAAGAGGCTGCAGTGTGGGGAAAAAGGGTCCATTTTTAGAATATTCCATGCAGCTCAGTGGGGTCTTGACCCAACAACCCTCAAGCAGCAGGGCACAGATCTCTACCCAGATGGCCACGGCATAGATATATTCAGGCCGACATTTGAGGATGCCTCTTTGCTACCCAATTAAAGTTGCCAACTTTAACTTTATCGAGCCAAATTGGCTGAATTTGTCATATATTACGCATAGGCTTGTGGGATTGAAAAGCCAACTGGCAGCTTGGCTGTTTGTCTGTTTTTTGTTTCCGAAAATCAGGCTAGAGTTGGAAAATCTACAGATTAGGCTATAAACTGAGAAAAGAAAAACAGGGATCAGACATTGCCACATTTGTGTTTCATCGCTGGCAAGTCGACTGGCTGGCAATTCCATATTATCATGCATGGCTTTTTCAAATGTAGGAATACTAAAGGCATTTCGTCAGCGTGACACGATAGAGCTGACCTTTTTGGAAGATGGATGATGTCATGTTGGCTTGAGATTCAGAAATCTGCTCGGTCGCTGTTCGTATTTTCCCACTTGCTGTATTGTTAGTACTACCACAAAATTATTCCATTTCCACAAATGCATTTTCTGAAACTGGAAAAGCCCTCAAAACCATACAGCAAAAAGATGGAGAAAGTTGTCACTCATCTTGGGGGTTTTCCACACAGACACAGATTTGTACCTAATCAAACCATTCTCATTACACAGTAAGTGAGCGAAATCCCATGCACAAAAACGTAGACTCTCTCTAAGTCACACCAGCAGAATTTTCTGCACTGATGATGTCTATGCAGTTCACTTCTTCAGATTCATCAAATCCAATACTTCCAATTCCCTCTTAATTATGAACTGGAAACTATTAGTAAATGACTTTGTAGCTGAAGCAACACTGGATATTTTGTGATTAGTTAAACAGGGTGCTGTTAATGGGAGTCGGGCTGAAGAAGAAAGATAAGGAGAGAATTGAAGTCATAGGGAACGGCCTCAAGGTTTTTAGAGAAGCAGATGGTGCAATAAGCGACTTCTGTTTGGGATTTGCTGCCATATTTTTCTCTCTGCGGAGCCAAAAGCAAAATTTTGAGGTAAAAAAAAAAAAAATCATTTATTTCAACTGTTAAATTCTCTTTATTTAAGTGAAGAAAAGACTGACAAGATTTTTTTCCCCTACTGTTGGATTTGAATTAATAAAGGGCTGGTTATTCATTTCTGTGTGACGAGCGTACATTAGGCTGACCTGGAAATTTACCATGGGTAATCACCTGTGCAGTAAGCTTTGGCAGGCATACTTACATTCACATTATTAAAAGTGAATGAGCTATGAGCTACTAGAAGAAGCCTTGTGCTCTGCTCAGCCAGCTGTCTGAATTACGCCGGGATAATTGAGCATGGAAAAAAGCTTGTCCATTCTAGATGATAAGTGGGCACTTCAATTAAAGCTCGGCCGAGTCAGGTCCGACTGGGAGCAAGCAAACCTGCGAGAGGTCCCAAGTGATAGACGCACTAGTCATTAGCTCTCAATCACCGCCTTGAAGAACGCCAATGCTATTGAACTTGCATAGAGCCTAATCTATCACTCAGACAGAATAGGTCTCATTTTCTCTTGACCTCTACTCAATGAACCCAACTAAACTGTGACATCAGGCAGATTTCAGTCTCACTGGGTTAACACTTAATTTATGCTAATTGGTATAAATCAATATAATAAGAGGGGAATCACCTAAATTGCTCACCTCGCTATATAGTATTGATTACAGATTTCAAAAACACACAGTTCCCAGTCTAGTAAATACAGATAAATGATAAATGGCTCCCAGTTTGGAAAAAAATTTCCCCCTTGCTGTCCATATCATGGTTTCAATTGGAAAGAAAACTGCGGTCACCAACTTGGACACAGGGATCACCATGGTTACTCGGTTATCACTGTAGTTACGGAGGGATAAGAGCAGATTCACAAGTGGAGAGCAATGTAATTCGAGTGCAGTCAGGATGCTTCACCTTTTAACACAGGATTACTCTTAACATATCCCCATATACTTTAACTGACTAGCAATCAATATTAACATAATAATCAAGACCAATAATAATGGCTAATCGATGATGACAAAGAAATACATTGCCTGGCCAAAAAAGTCACCATTCTGATTTGAATAAGAAAATACTGAAGAGCCTATGATCGAATCATTATTGCAGTGATTAATATTTTTCAGCATGTAACACTTTTTTAACCCTGATTGAGGCAGTGTTTAGCCCTCATTTCTAAACAACCATGTCAGAAGACGAATCTCAGGGTCGTTGAATAGACATCACCGTGTTTCAAGTAGGGCAAATTATTAGCCAGCATCATGCAAAGAAAACAAGAAAGGAGATGGCTGAAATCACTGGAGCTGGGATAAAAACTGTCCAACACATAATTAAAATCTGGAAGGATAGTGGTCAACTTCATGGAAGAAATGGGTCGGAAGTCATGAATGATTGTGATCAATTATCACTAAAACGCTTAGTGAAGTCTTATCGTAAAAAAATTGACACTGGAACTTATGGCTATGTTTAATTCTGAAAGTAAGAGCATTTCCATTCGCACAATACGGCAAGAACTTGCAGGATTGAGACTAAACAGCTGTGTGGCCACAAGGAAGCCACTTGTTCGTATTACTAATTGGGAAAAAAAATTACTTCAATTTGCCTAGGAGCATTAATGGAATAAGGCTTTGTGGTCTGATGAGTCCATATTTGCCCTAATCCAGAGCGCTGGGTGCATCAAGGTAAGAAAGACAGCCCATGAAGTGATGCTCCCATCATGCATAGAGGCAAATGGACTCATGTCTGGAGGCAGTGTTATGATCTGGGTTTCCTTTAATTGGACAGGTCTGGACTCAATGACATTATGCAGGAATAAAATGAATTCAGCTGTCCACCAGAATATACTTACTGAATGACCCGGCTATCTCATCAATTAACTTTTTAATCCCTGATGGCACGAGCATATACCAGGATGACAGTGCCAAGACTCATTGGGCTCCGATTGTGAAAAAGTGATGTAGCAATCATGTAAAAACTTTTTTACTCGTGAATTGGCCACCTGAGTCTTGAACTCAACCAAGTGAAAGTCTTTGGGATGTGCTGAAGAAGGCTTTTCGGAGCAGTTTGACTCCTACATCTTCAATTCAAGATCTCAGCCAAAAATTAATGCAACTCTGGTTGCAAATAAATGTATAATTGCATAGAATCATGAGATTGTTAACAATGCCAGTGCAAATGTGCTTTGTGATAAAAGCTTAAGGCAGTCCGACTAGATCAGGGGTGGGCAATCCTGGTCCTGGAGGGGCCGGTGTGTATGCAGGTTTTTATTTCTATCAATTACCCTGACTAATTGAGTTCATTGATTGCATGCACAATATAGATTTTCACAATGATTCGATCAAAGGAAAATGTTTTATGAAGGGAGACAAGAACAGTCTTTGGTGGTCATTCACGATAATTTAAAGAAATGTGCCTGAAACGTCAGATTTCATAAATGGTTTGGCTAATTTAGATAATCAACTAATTGAAAGCCAGGAGTTGGTGTGAAAACCAGGGACAGAAATGGCCCTCGCTGCCCACCTCTGGACTAGATATTAGTGAGTACATTTTTTTTGCTACTTTTTTTTTGCCAGGTGGTGTAACTTGGCTACCACATGAGATTTTAAGGATGTCAATTATTTGAATGAATCATTTGTTTTTTGGCCTTCACTTTGTAATGCCCCACCCCAGTGGCATTCCTTTCCCCTGGCTACTTGCCCTGCACTAATCATTCAATTATCAGTTTCCCACATTCTTGATTATGTCCACCTGTTTCCTTTTAGTTCATCTCTTTCCCTTAGAAGATTTATACCTCAGTTTACGCCCATTCAGGCAGGTAGCCTTCGTCTTGATTCTCCCTCTTGTGTTTAGTGCACTCCCCTTTATGTTCTCCTTAAGTTTGTAGTTGTTTAGTTATTATTTAATAAACTTTACTGCAATAAACTGTCTCTGCAACTGGGTCCTCCTCTCTACTCCTTGCCCAGGCGCCCTCCTAAACATCCTGGGGTGTCAAGGTGTGACACACTTTGTACATTCATCAGATTGAATTTTTTTTCTTTTTTTTTTATCAGAGATTATGCAAGATTGATTGCAAAGAATGAGAGATTAATTTTATTGACTTGATTTAGTTTCAAGTATTAAAAAGCATACATTTAAAGCCAAAGAAAATCTAGTGCAACCGATTGAACCAGTGTGGAATGCAACATTTAGATCTTCAAATTGATGAGAAACTTCGCTTATGGCACACCTGGAAAACAGAGGAGCTACTTCATGAAGATTTAAAGACCAGAATCTTCAAAAGCCATTTTCACATTAATGTCAAAATGGTGCACAACTTTATGATGTCGTGAACAGTCGTGCTATTTTAAAGAAAATTGTCCGGACATTCTACCGATTAGTCATAGTTATTGAATGAATCAATTATTTGTAAATGGCACATGGAAACAGGTTGAGAGTAATCATATATTAAAAAGATCAGGGTTCTCCCAACAATACTTTACCTCCAACAGCATGTCTGTGCTGTTCAAAGAATTACATAAAAGATATAACTGGGGTTTAACTGGAGCAGAAATACTCAGGAGCATGGAGGACCACGGGATCTGACAACATGCCTGTGTATTTCTATATTTAAATACAGAAAAAAAATACATTTTATTTACTAATCACGAAATTTCTTCTAAATTAACACCCTGTAATGACAAAAGATAACATTAAATTGTTCAGATATTCAAAGAGGATATTCAAACACTTCCTAACCCATATCCAATGTATACGATTTCTCAGATATTATTGCGACTAATGATGTCCTGAAAAAAGTTGTAATTTATAGGTCATAATATTTTGATGAGCCCCATTACTGTCCTTGGGCACAGCATAATAAACTGTGCCCCGAACATGGTACAATATAATAGTACGACCCCAATTCCGAAATAGTTGGGACAAAGTGTAAATTGTGAATAAAATCAAAACGCAATGATTTTCAAATCACACCAGCCAGTATTTTATTCACAATAGAACAGAGATAGCATAGCAAATGTTGAAACTGAGAAATTTTACAATTTTATCCATAAAATGAGCTCATTTCAAATTTGATGGCTGCTACAGGTCTCAAAAAAGTTGGGACAGTTTACCATGGTGTAGCATCCCCTCTTCTTTTTAACACAGAGTGGAGGCCTCTGGGCATTGAGGAGACAAGTTTCTTGAGTTTAGCCATTGGAATTCGAACCCACTCTTGTTTAATACAGGCTTCCAGCTGCTGGAGAGTTTTGGGTCTCCTTTGACGGACTTTTTGTTTAATTATGCGTCAAATGTTCACCATCGGTGAAAGATCAGGACTGCAGGCAGGCCAGTTCAGCACACGGACTCTTCTACTATGAAGCCATGCTGTTGTAATAGCTGCAGTATGTGGTTTTGCATTGTCCTGCTGAAATACACAAGGCCTTCCCTGGAATGATGTCGTCTGGAGGGGAGCATATGTTGCTTTAAAACCTTTATATACCTTTCAGCATTCATGGTGCTTTTTAAAACATGCAAGTGTCCCACACCATATGCACTAATGCATCCCCATACCATCAGAGATGCTGGCTTTTGAACTGAACGCTGACAACAGGAGGGGTGGTCTTTCTCCTCTTTAGCCCAGAGGACACGACACCCATGATTTCCAACAAGAATGCCAAATTTGGACTCGTCTGACCACAGGACACTTTGCCACTTTGCTACAGTCCATTTTAAAAGAGCCTTGGCCCACAGAACACGGCGGCACTTCTGGATCATGCTCAACAATGGCTTCCTTTTTGCGTGATAGAGCTTTACGTGGCATCTGTGAATGGCACAGCAGACTGTGTTTACAGACAGTGGTTTCTTGAAGTATTCCTGGGCCCATTTAGTAATGTCAATGACAGAATCATGCTGGTGAGTGATGCAGTGGCGTCTGAGGGCCCAAAGATCACGGGCATCCAATAAAGGTCTTCGGCCTTGTCCCTTAAGCACAGAGATTTTTCCAGTTTCTCTGAATCTTTTGATGATGTTATGCACCGTCGATGATGAGACCTTCAAAGCCTTTGCAATTTGACGTTGAGGAACGTTGTTTTTAAAGTATTCCACAATTTTTTTACCAAGCCTTCATAGGTTGGAGAGCCTCTGGACATCCCTTTTAAAGCCAATCATGTTACACACCTGATGCCAGTTAATGTAATTACTTTATAAATGTTCTTTCAGCTGATTCTCTTATATATTAATTGCTTTTTCAGCCTGTGTCCCAACTTTTTTGAGACCTGTTGCTGCCAGAAAATTTGAAATAAGCGCATTTTGTGGATAAAAATGTAAAATGTCTCAGTTTCAACATTTGAAATGTTATCTATGTTCTATTGTAAATAACATATTGGCTCATGCGATCTGAAAGTCATTGCATTTTGATTTTATTCACAATTTACACTTAATAAAAGAACTGAAAAGGCCATGTAAGATGCAGCTTTGCATCTTGTGGATGGGTAAGACTGGCAGGCAGCTTTTGTAGGGGATAGACGACTACCAGCCCGCCCTGAGGTGCATGCGATGTCCTGAAATCATTGTTTAGTATATTCAAAAAGTACCACTCTCCTGTACTATTGTGGCTCGGCATCCTGATGTCAAAACAGAAGAAAATATGAGGGTGTGGAGTTCCTGAATTTATCTGAAAACAATTAGTGCCCAATAAAAACAACTCTGCTCCTTGTCTTCTCTTCACTGGTAGGGTCAGTTAAGGTCAAACAATTAAGCCCTGGCTCTCACATCCCTTGACACGTGCTGTTCTTAGTGGAACAAAACAGACAAGATTTAATGGTGCCATGCCATCTTGTGTAACCTTGTTCCTTTAACCCTCTCTTCTGTTTGCAATGTCTTGCTGTGCTTTCAAAAAGTGAATTGAAGCCAATAAGGTATTTTATGGGGTGGTGTTGTCAGTTCCTCTGGATTTTACGCTGTCAGTCACATGAGAATACTCTGCCCCACGTCTTTGCAGCCACTATCATCATACAGCCACCACGACACCTCTCAGAGCATTCTAAAGGCAGCAGCACCAACACTGTAAATATGGGCTGTATGCCTGTAGGAATTAAACTGCATTTCTACAGTCATTTAATGGTCTAATCTGAGGTGCTAGGTCCTGAGCCAGGAGTTAAAATAACCCCAGTATTTAGTTACATTTCTCTTACTTTGGAAATCTGAACAATTCTACAGCCTGGAGCTGTTGAAATTGGCTTGAGTTAATTGGTGGATGAAACCAAGATACATTTTTATTATTTCTGACCATTGGACTATTGGAGTCATGAAAGTCTACTCACAGCAGAGAAATTGTATTTACTTTTTGTAGTCTCAAACGTCAGTATGATGCTAAGATTTTGAGACCAATCGAGGTAGTATTTTGTGGAAAGATTTTTTTTCCCAAACATTATTGTCAAACATTGAAAACAGCAGTACCAGGCAATGACCGCATTCCCATTTGCTATGATGTGCTAATGTTTTTGATCTTGCATGAAGTTAACAGGGCACCCACCTGTGGCTTCCACCATTCCCTCCAGGATGACCACAATCTCAAACTCCTCTTTCTCCATCTGTGCCTGGGACATCTCCCAGAAAGGACTCTTCTCGTTGATCTCATGCGAGATGATGAGTGGTGAGACCAGGAAGAGGCGGTCATCACCTGTGTCAAAACCGATGTTGATGTCGGTCTGGTTGAGTGGGATGAACTCGCCCTCCTTGGTCTGCTGGGATCGAATGAGCTTGGCCCGAATGGAGGCTTCCACAATGTGCGAGTTCCGCAGGTCTCCCACCCGGAACATCAGGCACAGCTTGTTATCTCGCACTGAGATCACTGCTTTATGGGAGAACATGAGGGTCTCAGCCCGGTTCTTGGGCTGTGAGATCTTGACAAACATGCAGCCCACCATCATGGCATTGACGATGGACCCCAGGATGGCCTGCACCAGCAGCAGGACGATGCCCTCAGGGCACTTCTCAGTGATGACCCGATAGCCATATCCGATGGTGGTCTCCGTCTCAATCGAGAAGAGGAAGGCTGAGACGAAGCTGTTGAGGTTCTCTACACAGGGAGTCCAGCCCTCCTCGTCGGCATGGAGCAGATCGCCCCGGATTAGGGCAATGAGCCACCAGAGTAGGCCAAAGAACAGCCAGTTGAGCACATAGACCAGGGTGAAGATGAGGAAGCTGAAACGCCAACGCAGGTCCACCAGTGTGGTGAACAGGTCACTCAGGTAGCGGTAGGTCTCCTGCACGTTGCCGTGGTGGACATTGCACTTGCCGTCCTTCTGCACGTAGCGCTGGCGTACCTTCTTCAACGGCTCGGCAATCAGGTGCGTGCGCTCTGTGGAGATCTGTGCCTCCCTTAGGTGTTTGGGAAGCTTTTTCACCTATGATTAACAGAAATGCCATTAAGAGGGTGAATGATTTCATCAGCTTGTATGTGTACCTTCGTGACCATTTTGTTGCCAAAAAGTGAACTTAATCAAAGTGGTAGCTCAATTTTTTTTAAAGTTTACATTGAAGTTCAGTCAGGGTTGGGGCACACAAAGAAGGGTGCTAATATTGAAATTTAAATCAATGCATATGAAGACCACAACGGAAAAATGATTAGAGTCACTTTTTCTCTTTGTTGAAAATGATGAATTAAAAATTCAAAATGATCTTAGAAACAAAGCACTGAAAAAATAAGCAAAAAGTATAAAAATAATAATAATAATAATAATAATAATAATAATAATAATAATAATAATATAATATTACTACATATCATTATATATATAATATATAAAATATACAAAAATGCAAAATTTGGACTTTGTTTTTCCTTTGTGGTCTTCATATGCTATCTAATAATTAAAAACAATATTTTTAAACAACAATAATAGAACAAAAATATTTTTGGTTTGTCCATAAAACTTTGTCATTTTTAAACAAGACCAGAGGCTTATGTAAATATTCATAGGTAACCTGCTATTAATCCTTGAAGGAAGAAGAACTGCATGACCAGTTGCATGCAATGTTTCTGAGTTGCATTTTACTAAAAATGGACAGATGTAGGTGGAAAATGATTGGGAAAAAAAGATAACACGGAAGTTATCTCAGTAGTTTATCTTCAGTGTTCTAACAGAGGAAAACATCCATCCATCCATTATCTATATCGCTTCTTCCACACTAGGGTTGCAGGGGAGCTGCAGCCTATCCCAGCTGACTCTAGGCAGAAGGCGGGGACACACCCTAGACAGCTTACCAATCCACCGCAAAGCACACACACCATTCATTCACACATTCATGCCGATGGGCAATTTTGAGTCATCAATTAGCCTGACATTCATGTAGTAGGAAGGAAACCAGAGAACCCGGTTGAAACCCACGTGAACAGGGGGTGAATATGCAAACTCCACACAGAAAGGCCCCAGGCCAAATTTGAACCCATGACCTTCTTGCTGCGAGGCGGCAGGGCTACCCAATAATTAGGCCCTAATCTGACGGTCTAAATGCAGATGAAAAATGTGAAGAGCTAACGGTATTGCAGAATAAAACTGGGTGTCAATCACTTATAATTTAGTGACTGGAGAAAATAGCACAACTGTGGCTCAGTTATCGAAAGAGTCGGTTTAAGACAAATTAATTACCTGTGGGTATAATGGGGATTTAGTTCCATTTGAGCCAATCACATGAGCTGTTGTCATTCCCTTAAAAATCAGAGCGTTAATGCCTTAACGAACTGGCAATTTCAGAACAAGTGCTTAGTTTGTAGTACTGCTGCCTCTTTCAGTCCTCTGAGAAAAGTAGTCCAATGTTGCAAGCGGTTCAATAATGAGCAACAAGGAAAAAAGTGAAAAATATTGTCAATACATTTTGTTTGAATGCCTTTTGAACATATACATATACATATACACTCATAGTATTAAAAAAAAAAGACAAGACTGTGGAAAATTATTTGTATTTCTCCCTCTCACAAAGAAAATACTTGAATGAATAAATACCCTTTCACCCTCTCCATCCCATTAGACCTAAACACCATGCCATACGCATCATTTATATGGTAGACTACATTAGGAAAGTGAAAATAAAGAGGGGAAAGAAAACAATGAGCAAACAGCTCTACTGTCTGAAATTTATTCCCACACAGCCACCATTAAGCATTAGCGTTTGCGTTAAAAGGTGGTCTGGGTGAGTCAAAACACAAGTGAGGTCTTTGTCACAAAAAATTCATAGCAGCAGCTAAGACACACCCCCTAATGCACAGTTCAACCCACTGAGTCAGAAACGCATTTATGGCAGAGCACAAAACTACCAAACTGGACTAAGCCAATAAATATGCCATTTGAAATGGATGAAATTGTGAATAATGTTACCGCCACATGCATTTCCGTTAGCAAAAACATGATAATAGAGTTCTATGGGCCTGATTTACTAACACCATTAGCACATGCAAAATCTTTTTGCCCATGCAAAACCAATAACATTGCCCATGATTGGCCAGGGTACTTGCCTTGCACCAATCAGTGGCAATGTCATTGGTTTTGCACGGGCAAAAAGATTTTGCATGTGCTAAAGGTCTTAGTAAATCAGGCCCTAAGTATCTTCCGGCCAATGGATTGTTAAAATAGTTTGTAAACTTGTCAATAAAGGACAATAATTAAAAACAGAGGAAGAACAGTCATCTATACAAGGGTGTAATTTCTGCCTCAGTTTTCATCTCAGCAAAACCACCACCAACCAAATCCACTCTGTGATGTGACAGAGGTATCTCAGCAGTTTTTCCAGGGCAAAATCCAGGAAGCAGCATCACAAACCAAAGATGGCCACAAAAAAGAAAAAAAAACTGATTAACATTTTTGCTGCTTTATTTATTTATTTATCTATTTATTTTTGCGTTCCCTCTTCCATTTCCATCTTCTACTCCTGAGGATTTAGTGGCTGATTTGCCTTTAAAGCAAGGCCTCAGCTGTCCCTCACACTTGCGCTCACCTTTTACATCTCTCTGGGGAAATGCCACATTTGAGACAACCACACACTCATTCCCGCACACGCACACACACACACACACACACACACACGGACACACATAGATTTCATCCAAGGTAACACACACACACACACGCACAGATTTCATCTAAGGTAACACACACACACACAGATTTCATCTAAGGTATCACACGCACACACAAACACACACACACAAATTTCATCCAAGGTAACACACACACACACACACACACACACACACACAGATTTCATGCTAGGTAATTCACAGCTCAGTGAATCACAGCTGTTTCCGACGTCCACCGACGCACAACATACTTCTGTCAAGCGGTAAGGCTCTCCTGTCAAAAGCTACACTCCAAATTTACAGCTCTGGGCAAACAAGCTTTGTTCTGCAGTTTTATGAAAACGGAACCAAATATTCTTATAAACCTCATAACCTTGTAACCCTTGAAAACTTCTTTCTTTTTAGAATAAGGATTCAATAAAGCAGTTAGCCTGAATGAATGACCCAATGAATCACCCATCTTTCGAGCTCTTGGGCACATCAGTGTGGACTCTGTGTGTGTGTGTGTGTGTGTGTGTGCGTGTGTAGACACTGTGGGCTGGATGACTCTAACCTCTCTGGGGGTCACTCCAATCTCCATGTCCTGATCCATCTGGATTTGAGAGTCTCCTGCCATCCTCAGCTAAAGCTGGAAACCTTGAGTGAGAGAGAGAGAGATAGAGAGAGATGCTAACAGCCAAACTATTTCTTCTTTCTCTCAGGATTGTGAGGTAAGACAAGGCTACAGTTCAAGGCTAATCCTATTCAACACTTATATTAATTGACTGCAAACGCATTTGAAAAATCTGAAATACCAGGTCTCAATCTACACGACCCTGAGATCAAATGCCTTTTTCATTTTCCAGCTCTTGCTGTCCCCGACAGAACAGGGCTGGATCTGCTACAAAAGACTATAAACTACAAACTAAAAATTATGACATTCCAAAAAAGATACAGATCTCAGAGAGCAACACATAAATTCACAATAGGAGCAGATTACACTGAACATTCAAATAATTACAATTATTTAAACCTATAGTATACGATCTGAGAATCAGTTGCGAAAGATTGAGACGTTGAGAAAAATTTGAAAAAAGCATCCTGCCCCCACACACACACCCCTCCCCTCTGTGCTCCCTGATCCTTCCCACCGAGCACGTGTTGCCGTCCGCGTGGAGACTCCCAGACACACCCCCTCTACCAGAGCAACAAGCCGGCCGGCAGTTTATAACGCGGAAGGGGGCGGGGACGAGGCGGAACACGGAGCACGGGGAATCAGAGCAAGCTCTTGGGGAGTGTCAAATAGAGCGAGGGATTGGATGAGAGAGGAGAGGCGCGTTAACGATGTAAGCCATCCGGCCGGATGGCTTACATTGGTCAACGTCTCTGCAGCCCTGCAGCCACTAGAGTGAATAGATTTTTTTCGTTTTTTTTTCTCTTCATATTGTGTAGATTCTACTATAGGACCATATCCACCATCTAAATGAGGTTATTAATAATGATCAAACTTTGAAATCGTATACTACAGCTTTAAGATTAAAAATCAGTTCAACTGGAAATGTTTTTAGAAATGCAGTGAATGCATTATGGAAGAAAGCACGCAGGGCCTTCCATGCCATGAAACAACAAATTCCTGTTGAGGTTCCAATTGGATTTTGTCTTAAAGTATTTGAAGCTGTAATTGAACCAATTGCTCTTTGTGCCGCGAGGTGAGGGGCCACTCAACAATCAAGAATTCGACATATTGGATTAACATCCAATTGGAACTTTGCATGCATAATTCAGCAAACACAACTTACAGGTAAACAGAAACAAAATATTTTGCATGTAGGGATGAATTAGGCCAAAATCCATTATTTATAGAAATACAAAAACAGGCAATTAAATTTTGGGGACATTTAAATCAAAGACACCCCCACTCACTTCAGCACAATGTCCTGCAACAGCAAGAGCTAAGCAAATGAAACTATCCCCTCACTGAGCAGGATCTGAGCCTTAGTTCTGTTGCTGTAACTCATTCTAATACCTCACTGGCTCAGGATAAGAACAAAACTACAAGTCTAATTAGAGCCAACCAAATTTCAACCCAACTGAAACAAAATTATATATCATATTGGGAATCACAAACAAAATGACAAAGTAAAATGAAATGTTTTCTGGCCCTAAAAAGACAGCACACAGTAGCACACCACCTCACCACAGTCTGGGATAAAAAAAACAAACAAAAAACTGAGGACAATTTTTACAAGGTACAGACTCAGCGAGCACCGCCTGGCCATGGAGACCGGCAGGCACAAAAAAATCATGGCTGCCAGGCAAACACAGATTGTGCCAACAATGTGAATGCATTCAAACAGAAACGGAGAAACACTTTTTGTCAGAAAGTGCTTGATTCAGCTAAAGGTTAAAAATTTCGACCCCAAAATTTTTCAAAAATGTCCCAAATTCAAAAACGCCCCTGATGTTGACAAATTGCCCTCATTGGCAGAAAATTAAGTTTGCGGCACACACACACACACACACACACACACGTGTGCGCATTTGTTCCTGCTGCATACACAGGCACACATCTGTCTAAAATTGTATTATCATTTTTGTATTATTTGTATTATTACAATTACTATTTTATACTGCATGTTATGTTACATCAAACTTTGGCAACACAAGAATAATTATTTGTCATGCCAATATGCCAATAAAACATTTATTATTTATATTATTTATTACTGAGAGAGAGAGAGAGAGAGAGAGCAGGAAAGAGAACAAAATATCAGAGAGAGGAATAGAGAAGATGAGAGGAAAATATCTAATGTTATTGAACCTGTCAGAAAGTCCTCTAAGTCTGCAGTGCCTAAAACAAATAATGCTGGGAAAATAAAATAAAGTAGTCCATCAGTATTTCGTCTTTTTGATGTGGTAATTAAAATGCAGACATATTGCTAATGTATAAATGATTCCATATTCCTTCTCATGACATATTAATTAGTCTTCTGGCTCCTGGATTAATTAAGGTCAAACAACAGAGTTCTCTGAAGCTGAGTTTAACATTCAATTCCCCTGTATTTATGAAGGAGCGAGAGACAGACGGAAAAAGAGCGGGTGAGAAAGAGACAGACTGAAAGAGGGAGAGAGACAGGGAGAGAGCAAGAAAGGAGATCAACTTTAACAAATTTTGAGCCTATTATTTTGTGCTATTCCGCTGTATTTCAGTCAATTGAATATACCCAAAGTCCATAAACACTGGAATACTGACATAATTTACATAATTTTGGCTTTGCACGCCACCACAGTGGATTTGAAATGCATCAGTGAGGATGTGCTTGAATGATAGACCTTCAGCTTTGCTTGAAGTGTTTTGAAGTTATGAACAGTGTAAGTATTATACCATCATTCTTTATAAATAGCCCCCCAATTTTAGGGGCTGGAAAAAATTGATATAATTATAATTTTTCATGTTTAATAGTTGGTTGCACATCCTTTTTAGTCAACACTTGCCTTCAAGGCATACCCAAATGGCCAAGGTCACAATTTACATATCAAAAGTAAATCACTATGAGGTCAGGATAATATCGAGGGTTTGGAGCGCAATGGTTATAAGTCCATTTTAGAGGTTTTGAGAAAAATTGATTTTTAGGTTTCCAAGCATTCTATTAAATCAGGTATTTTATACCATTTTTTTTTTTTTTTTGCCAGTCACTCTTTTGCTGCATGGTTCAGAAGTATATTGAACACCTAAGTTTTCATTGGAGTGTAACTGCAACATCATGGTCAAAATAGCCAAAAATGGACATCACCTCAGTGCTCCAACAATTCTAACACATGAAGTGACATAACACAATGGTGATTGGTTGAAAGTAAGTTCGTTTGCAATGGAAGACAGACTATTCTGTATTAAAATTCACGTTTATTCATCAAAATATAAATGTTTAATTAAATCAATTTAAGCATATTTTGTTGGGCATATCACAAAATGAAAATGTGAATTCTGATTAAAAATGAATGCAGATGGACATATAGTTATTGGGCTCCAGGGATTAGCTGATGACAGGGGGTAAAAATCTCAAAACCACAAAATTTGGACATAAAACAATTGTGCTCCAAACCCTCGATATAGGCTTCACCTACATGTAAGGACTGCTTTTTGTGAAATTCGTATTTTAAACTTGCTAAGAGCGCCTCAGTTTTGCCTGTGATGCCACCAGAGGCAGACAGCTTGCAGTCACCATATACATTCAATGTGAATCAGTTATAACTGTACAAGAAATGCAGTGGTGAAGTTAAAAAATGTGTTGCTGTTGTGTGGAGGCTGCTGCTCCAACCATAATGCTAATGGAAAGGGAATCTATAAATGACCTAATGATCAGAAATTTGCGAGAGTATAGACTAAATTTGTCCAGGAGTATGTTCCTCAAAGAGCCCAGTCTCATCCCGACTCGTCATATAGCAATGCAAACCTGACCAAGCGTCAATATATGACCATAAAGGAGGCTTTTGGAGTGTTTATTTGATGCCAGTGTAAACCCCCTAACCCCTAACCCTAACCTGCACCCTAACTTTAAATGTCAAATAAGGACGCCAAAAGCCTCCTTTTTTGTTGTATATTGACGCTTGGTCAGGCAGCATGACGATATGATGAGCCGAGATGAGACTGTGCTGTTCCAAAAAGCATAGTCACTAATTTCGTTAGCTACTTGCATAGTTCAACTATATACAGTCAATGGTTTCAACAGTGTAAGTTAGCATCTGTGGTTTTGGGAAACGTAGCCCAGAAAAGTGTGATAAGGGCTCACTGAACATTCTGCTCTCATCGCATTTTGCTCAAAGCACGTCTGAACTGCCGAGCAGTGTGGCAATTGACTGTGGTGACAAACCTAATTTGCTACCAAATACGGTTCCTAAATAATAATTTAAAAAAATTGGAAAAAACCATAGTGACTGACACGGAGGAATCCGATAGAGAGTCAGGATTTTACTTTGAAATTTCAACTTGCAAATGACGCAAGATTTCTGATTATTCTGCAGCTGATTGGATCAATTCTTGCACTGTTATAAAAAGGCACCTTTTTTGCCAGTTATTTTAACTGGCACCTTTTAACTGTAATTTAACAATCAGTTTATACCAGAGGTTCCGTGTATGTTAACTGTGAACCACAGTTAAATGGGCGCAGGACCCTACTTACAGTTAAAATAACAAGGAGACAACGCGTTAATTTTACTGCTAAATGCAGTCAATTTATAACAGCGCGGTAACCCAGAAGTAAAAAATAAAATTGTATGCACTGTAGAGAAGCGCTTTGCTAACAATTTAATGAATCTGTCTCACATCCACAATCTTGGATTGACAATCAATAAAATTTACAGCAGTCTGGGTCAGTCTGCTTCAAACATGGCAATCCACAGGTATTTCTGATCAATTCTCATGGTATTCGGAGGAAATGTTAGCCTATCTACATATTGAAGAGGTTAAAGACAATCCCATTCTGTATTTGCTCATGGTTGCTGTGACCTCTCCATACATTTTAACGCTCGCATTCGCTTGTCTCGGCATTAATCATTGCTCTCAATGTAGGGTTCAACTAGGTATGGTCTACTCCCTGATATTTTTGGCGAAAATTCATCTCCACTACTTCCCTGCGTCACATCGCCAGTAAGTGGCATAACTTTGCTAGAGGAGACTCAGAGTCAGAAGTGGAGCTTGAATCTCCCACTGTTTTAGTGGCAAAGCCTACGCCTGGTTGTCAAAGAGTCTGCCGCTAATGATTTCGTAGCTGAGAAGACAAAGTTCACTGCGCGGCGTTTTCAACATCAAATTAAACACCTCTCTGAAAACGATGCACAGAAGGGCCCCCAGCCTCCCAGTACGAAAACAGAACACAGGAATGACATGCAAATCACTGATGAGCCGCCGCCGCGGCGTCTTTAATTAAAAGAAGATTGACTATTCAATAAATAAATTGCGTTATTATTAATCAAGTAATCTGAAACAAGAACAGCTTGAAAGCAATTAGGCGTTTAAGGATCAGAGGCTCACGACACGCCATACCAAACTTGCCCCCCGAATCGGGGGAGTTCGGGTTGAAAAGATTAAGAATGTACCAAACAGTTGGTTTGGCAGCAAATAATGTTTTTATTATTTCTATGATAGTTTTGATTTTTCAGCCTAATGATGGATTGCCTCACTGGCAATGATGGCTCTTACTTTACTTTTATGCACAAGTAATACATGGAACAGCAAAAATGGCCACAGAACAGTAGTGCCAATTGCTGAATTACTATTGGGGGGGGGGTGGCAGTTGTACTCAGAAAGTACTGGAATTCCTTTGCCTTTCACCCAATGTATTCTGTGCGCATATATGATCAGCTGTAAGTATAAACATGGTCATATAGATTTTTATCAACATTCCATATCTAAATAATGGTTATTTATCAATTATCAAGTTTTTGTTCATTGAGGATTAATAATGTTTGAAAATCTGCTGATAGTGCTTTGGCAACACAATTTGACTTTGACATGCCAGTAACAGTCCATTGAATGGAAAAAAATATAAATATATTGCTGGACTCAACCAGAATGAAAATTCCCTGATCTGGAAATATTGGCCACATTTAACACCTGGGGTTTAAAAGACACTGATTCAGAGTATGGTTTAAAAGAACTCACTGAGAGCTGTTTGTAAATAACATGATGATGTCTTTATTTGCTTCTCTATTTTGTAAAATCGATGTCTGGAAACCAAAGGGCTTATTGTTCTGGACTTTGAAATGCATTGTGTTTACATGGCAGGAGGATATTTTTAACACAAATGCTCCCAGTTTTTAGAATGAATTACGGCTCCCCCTGAAAATGCAGAGATGTAACCCTAAATTATAAGCTGCGACTAACCCTTCCTTCCTCTAACTGGTGACTGATTCACACAAAGAGTAAGAGGCCTCAGTGGGGCCAGGTACCTGTGCTCACCTTTCGCATCTCCCTAGAAAATGCCGCATTAAGGACCAAATCACAGTTTTGCTTCGACAAGCCCTACTCTTGCCATGAATAGAAAATGACTCACTGACTCCATTCTAGGAAATTCATTCAAGAATCTAAGCAAAGAAAAACCTATCATTTCCACAGAGATTAAGACCACTGCAGAACAAAAATCTCAGCATTTATAATGCCACTTTCTGATAAGTCATGGGGATATCATCTACTCTGCAGGATCACAAGTGATACTCCATCACCATTTTTGGAATTATTGCCACACTCTGTTGTACATTGATCTGATTAAAATATGCACTTTGGAGTAATAAAAAATAAAAATAAAACGACAACACAAATGACATCATACTCAATTACGCCCAAGACATATATTGTATCTTGTAAGCAACAGATGGACATTCCCTGCTATAAACAATGTGACAAACGTATATCTGCATATTTTTTCAGCATGTCAATTGTATGGCCAGGGAACAACTACCTTATTGTCACTCCTTCGAAAAGTACTTCAATTAAACCTTTCTTTCTTGAGTGCCAACAAATTTAATTTGGCTAAAATCACATTTCTGTTTGGAAAAGTCACATTATGGGTGAAAATGTTCATGGAACAGGACAGCTTTCAAAAATAAATGTAGACATTCAGACAATTACTTAAACTAAATAAATATGGCAAGCCAGACTTCTGAATGAGCAAGGATATGAAGGTGTGAATAGTGATGAAAGAAATTAGTTCATAGCTTAGCTTTATACCAGAAGGCTGAAAGCCTATTGGTGAATACTGTGGTGCCCTTCAGCATGACTAAACCTGATTTGCTTCAGTAAACATTCAGTTGTATAACTGGACTTCATTTAGTTAGTCAAGCAATTAAGAGTATCTAAAAAAACCCTTAAAGAGTGATAGACCATCTGTTTATCATCTAATTGAGCTCAAGTGCTCATGTCCTCCGCGCAAATTACAAAGCAAAAAAACTCCCTGTCATTAGTTTTATCTTATACTTTTTGCCTTGTGGCACTGGCCGCAAGATTACCAGTATCAGGGCTGCTTCTGTGCTATTTTTTCTATCTACATCACAGAAGTCATTTCAATGCAGTAATCATAATGAGATCCACAGTGTGTGATTGAATTATGAGGTGCCATAACATTCTGACACCTCTCTTTGATAAATGATACTGAGGCCAGTGTCCTGTCAAGGGAAGTGCTTGCAGACCAAAACCTTTTTGATGCAAAGCAGTGCAAAAAAAAAAAAAAAAAAACACTTTCACTCCGAACACATTAATCTTTTACTGCACTCACTTTTTACTCTGAACCTCTTCTCACTTTTTAACACAGTCACCATTTACACACAATGTCCTCTCCTTTTAAAACACTCACCTTTTTCTCTCAATCCAAACACCTTTCAACCCATTCAACCATTTACTTCTCATCTCATTTATTTATTTTGACTTGCGATCAAAATTGAGCTTTGGCATTAGTTTGGTCAGGCATGGGAGTCAGGCTGGTCACAAGCCTGTTTCTGTCCAATCGTTCTTATCTTTAGTTCCTCCCACCTAATTGGTGACATTTTATAACCAAGGCAGTGCTCATTCAATTCTCTGGTGCCGTGCCCTCGACAACACTCCTACTTGTGTTACTAAGAAATCTGTTTCTTATCTCAAAGCAGCGTGACAATTTATTTTGGTTTTTGTGAGGTCGATTGCTCCCGTGGTATACCTTTGTTGCCATTATGGGGCAGCGAGAGGCCCTTTTTCCACTCATATTTGAAGCTAATCTGGCCCACCTGCTATGGAGGTTGTGTTTTTTCACTCTTGCGGGTGCAATTTGTCATAATAACAACTAATAAAATATCTAGGTTCCTCAAAATATCTAGGGTCGTCCTTCCTCCATGTACCGTAATTGGCGGGGGTTTAATTTGACTGATGTTGGTGTGGATTGATTTTACGCTTGCACACTCCTCTCAGGTTAAACGCTGAAGTTCATCTGGCTGAAGGAGATGGTTGTGTTCTTTTAATGTCCGTTTAATTTGTTCCATCTCATCACCAGCAATCCGCAGATTCTGAACGGGAAGCGTTATTTTACATCAGTTGAATTCAAGTTTGAAACGCATTGCTTGGATCTCCTTCTAATCATGTTTAATAAGTTCCTTTGTGTAACCTCCGGAGATTTCAATGGATTCTCATGTGGAATTGTGTGCAAGGCGTATTTACATCATGCGGTTTATTTTGAAATGTATCAACTTTGTTGAAGCTTTGGCTTTGAAGGCTAAGCTTACAAGATCTTGCTTTTTAAACGGGGCTATTCAAAGTGGGTTTGCTCCTTGCGTAGCTATAGTCTGATCAGATGCTTTGGGAATTGGTGTGTGTGTGAGATTCATTGTTACACCTAAAGAACTAAGGGGCAGTGCGCATCATGTTCACGAAATGTATTGCAACACGCATCTGGATAACCATTTAATGCTCCCGCTAGACACAGCAACATTCTGTTCTCGCAAATAAATGCTATTATCTGTATTTGCTATCATGAAGCTACCGTCCAGGAGGCCGGAGTTTGCTGATATCAAATAAATAAATGTTGTCCAGAGGCTTTAAGGGTGCACACTTGCACTGTTGCATTGGGTTTCAAACTGCAGCATGCAAATTGGACGGCGTGCTATGTAGTATGTACGAGAAGTGGGCTGGACTGATAACATTTTATGGCTTCGGCCTCAAACCATTTCAAAGCGGGGAAAGAAAATCACTTTATACAGCTCAGCAATTTAAACGATCAGCTTTGGTTGCACTTGAAGGGCCTTCGCCTATGTTCTAGTCAGATTGGCTGGCGGAAGTTGTTTCATCTGATGTTCGGCGGAACTAGTTCTCTGCTCAGCACTGGGCGATAATGGTAATCAATCATATTTCAAATACAATAATTAAATTATACTTAGTGTTTTGGAAATTGTTGCTCTTTAATTCTTAATGAAAACAATTGCCTTTCATTGATGTTGGCTTTGGTTAGGAGTATGCATTTCTGCATGAATGTAAAGGGAAACTGATTGCTTATTTGAAGTTGTGGGTCTGTGGCTATTTTAGGCAGCATTATGGTTGGCGATGGGAATGGTTTACGATCATAATTATTATGCTGTCATTTGGATGACTGTCACCTCAATAGGCTAAGTATCTCAGGACATGTGGTCGTGCTTAAATAACCAGTCCGAATCGTAGTCACATCAAAATGTTTTCATTAATTGGCACTATGCAGCTTGTATCCACTTGGAGTCTTACATCCTCGGCCTTAAAGCAAGTTTGCTACGATCAATTCATTACATGGCCGCTGACAGTTGTTATTTTAGCCGTAATGTCAAGGACACTTGAGGTAATAGAGGCAAATACTCCATTCCATATACTTTGCATGCAGCTGCACAGCTGAAAATGTTCATGAGGCTCAGTAACATCAAATACGGTCAGTTGGAGGTTGTACATACAAATTCAGTACTTGAGACCATGGAGAATGTACAGTGCTAATTTTCCAGCCTCACTGGCAAGTATTTGAATTTTTGATTTAGCAAGCCTACCCTGTAACTACCTGTATTGTCGTTCCTAATTGCCTTGTTTCCTTACAATTATGTTTTAGCATGATTGTACACATTCTAGTACTCAAATTAGTGAAGACTGGGATAGTTGCACTTTGCCTGGTCTAGCTGTGGCAAACGTCACCTGTACTGGATTGGCGCCAACCATGTTGGCTAGCAGGCAACCAATTTCAGATAATTTGCTTGTATCTTGCTTGTATCAGTAGTGGCTTATTTCAATTGCTCCCACAATTGCATTGACTATGGAGGCACATCGCCGAGTAGACAACCCTAGTATCAGTATTTCCTAGTATCAGCCTCACCTCCTCGTGCCATGGCTCATCCCTTACGCTCTAAGAGGGTGCCATTTTTATCAGTGTATGCTGCCGAGCAGGCAAACCAACCTGACACCCTGCCTGTTTCTGCTACATATTTCCAAGCACATTGCTTTTGTTTAAAATACTCCATGATTTTAACTTGAGTTTATATTTTATGTATTAAAATATATATATACTATCGTCTGTTCCAACATCAGTATGCTGAATTTGCGACCATCATCTCTGCCTGATATATCTTAAACTATCTGCCAATTATGTTAATCACCTCAGTTGAGCTAATGCAGTAAATACAAGAGCACGCCATTTCTGGCTCTAAATGGCTAATAAATGTTACCCTAAGGTTTTGGGGCTTGCCACCATGATTTTGTTTTGGGGGGTTTTTTGCTGCCTTTTCAATCGAGTTACATGCAATCTCACTCAGCTTAGGGGAACTTGCACGCACACATAGACTATTTCCTTTGTATCAGGTCACTCTATTAGTGTCTTGCCAGATGTTCCTCTGTTTGCATTCAGCATTCCTGCTGATTTACCCATAACCAGAGGAGAAAGTCAAGAATGCTTGCATGAATTCAAAGGAAATGTGACATGCTTGTCGCCACAGATAGTCTCATATCTCACATAGTATATTTCCTTTGTATCAAGCCACTTTTGGAGTGTTGTGTTGAATGTTCCACTGTCTGTATTCAGCAGGCTGCTTAGCTTCCTACACCCAGATTAGAAGGTCACGCATGCTTGTGTGAATTCAAAGGAATTGTAACATGTTTGTGGCTACACATAGTCTCACATCTCATATAGTATATTTCCTTTGTATCAAGCCACTTCAGGAGTGTCTTCATGAATGTTCCTCTGTCTGTATTTAGTAAACCATACACATTTCTGGACCTCAAAGGAAATGCAAGATGCTGACTGCTGCAAATGAATCCATTTCAGTTCATTCCATTCATACTTTGATTTTATTAGAAGGTGACTTTGCTCACCTGCTCCCTTTGGGAGTGCAGGTTTGGGGGTTTGTGATATCAGGGACTGTCTATGTCAGGGCTGCCCAACCCTGTTCCTGGAGAGCTACCATCCTGTAGGTTTCTGCTCCAACCCTAATTCAACACACCTGATTCAGCTCATTAGCAGATCATCAAGATCTGTAACTGGGAAAGCAGGTGTGGTTTGCTTTGGTTGGAGTGATAACCTTCAGGATTGTAGCTCTCCAGGAACAGGGTTGGGCAGCCCTGGTCTATGTCATGCTTGCTCAGATTGTTCCAAGCATAACTCGAGCAGAGTCAGCGCCAAACTCAAATGCAGGTTCTCCTGAAATAAATGGTTAAATTTGACGTAAGTGTCCTGACTGAAATTGAGCTTTAGCGTTGGTTCAGTCAGGCACGGGAGTCAGGCTGGTCACAAGCCTGTTTCTGTCCAATTGTTCCTAACTTTAGCTCCTCCCAACTAATTGGCAAGCTTTTATAACCAAGGCAGTGTTCATTCATTTCTCTGGTGCCGTGCCCTCTACTCCGCTCCTACTTGGGTGACTTAGAAATCTGTTTCTCATCTCCCTCCTCCTCCCCAGCCTCCTCATTTATAATCACCTTTGTTTATCATAAGCAGCATTTGTTCATATCATGTTCAATAACTTAAACGTTAATAAGATTCAAAAGAATCTCAGACTCTGTCTGGGGGTTTGTGATCTCAGGGACTCTCTCTGTCATGCTTGCTCAGATTGTTCCAGAGCATCACTCGAGCAGATTCGACGCCAAACTCAAATGCAGGTCATCTGCAATAAATGGTTAAATCTGACGTGTGAACACTTAATTTACTCAATTACTGAGATAAATTAGTACAATGACTGGCTAATTTATATTTAGATAGAAAAATCCTCCACCGCAGCACAAAATTATGAAGGATTTTTCATATAAATGATGACATATAATGTATGTCATTGAAATATTCTGAAATTGAAATGCTTATGAATCTGTACAGATATATGTCATTTCTTTGTATGGCTTATTGTTTGTAAAGCAGCTTTGAATTAATCTGACAATCTTTGCGTTGTGAATCTGAAAATGATCAAACTCAGTGCTAGGTCAATTAAAATGGAAAGCATATTGTTTTCCACTTTAAATATCTGCCTTCTAATGGTTCCTTAAAATAAGACAATTTAATCTTGTATAATCTCTGCTAAAAAAAAGGTTACCACCGAATTTCCAAAAGAATTTGGATGCTGTGTAAAATGTAAATGAACACAGAATGTGATTATTCGTGAATCATTAAAACTTCATATTTAATTGAAAAATAGTTCAAAGACAACATATCAGATGTTGAAACTGAGAAATTCTATTATTATAATTATTATTATTATTATTTAAATATCAGCTCATTTTGAATTTTAAGCAATTGACGCATTTCAAAATTGGGATAGGGCCAAGAAAAGAAGGAAAAAGTTGAATGATGCTAAAAAAAAATGCACCTGGTGGGTCATCTAACTGTTAATTAGGTTAATTGGCAACAGGTCAGTCACATGATTGGGTATAAAAAAGCATCCCAAAAAAGATGAGTCTTTCAGATGTAAAGATCGTAAGGGGTTGTTCAACGGAAGCTGAAAAGCTGTTTAGGAAAGTTAAGAATTTTATTTCAAATTAATTACTCATATTTATATATCATTGCAATTTTTCTATTTTAATTTATTAATTTATTTTTTGAGTGTTAATTAGGTGAAGCACACAGAAACCAGTTGAGAACAGTCTTGTGTTAAAAGGTGAACTCACTACTTTACTTGGTGACTCATCTGTATCATGATGGAACCATTTCATTATTAGTTCTGAATTATTATTATTATTATTATTATTATTATTATTACTATTATTCATTTTTTTATATTTGGCATCTCCAATCCCACCCGAATCTGGAATACCCAATAGGTGAACTATGTACAAGGCTTGCTCGTATGCGACCCCCTGTTGCCAATTCAGGAGAGTGAAGACAGTTCACGGCTCTCCTCCAAAGCATGTGCTCGTCAACTACTGCTTCTTTACACTCATTGATCGAATCCTTGCAAGTTCAGAACGAGGGCGGAGGATACCCTAACATGAACAGGCTTAGAATCTTACTGACGAGCGCCCGTCTGGGCAACAGGAGGCGCTTGAGCAACGAACAAAGCAACCATTCTATTTCCCTTCCCGGCAGTCCCTTCCCAATTTGCAACGCTGTAGCGCAATGGCCAATCGTGCGCTTCTCTGAAAAAGCTACCGACCACTGCCGGTTGGTACGACTGGGGCTCGAACCCGCGTGACAGTCACTTCTGTTCCGCAATGCAGTGCTTTAACTGAGTGAGCTATCCGGCAGCTAGTTCTGAATTGTTTTTAGCTAATCATTCAGGCTGTTTTCATGAGTGATTCACTTTGGCCTAGATCAAAGCTTCAAGCATGGCAGGCTGCTCCAAGTAGTTTCATGAACATTACTTGTGCAAGTCAAGCCTAGTCCTGGATTAATTCTCTTTTGAATTAAAATTCTTTCTCCAGAACTTAGTCCAGGGTTAGGACTACACTTATTCTCTGTCCATTAAATTGGTTTCTATAATGTTCTACAACTAGTTGCACTATTCTTGCATTTTTTTCCCACGCTGTGCAGTGCACATGGGGAAAAGAAAACTAATAAAAACAATCAGAGTATACCAAGCAGTAAGATCTGATACTCGATGTAAAGCACGAAATGCAGTGCACCATAATTCCATCTGGGATCTGGATGCTTTCATCCATCGCCCTGATCTGAGCTCTCACACACCTCACAGTGCAAGTAATGATATTGCCAGCCAAATAGCAAAAGGCTTTAATAGCATCAGAATGTTGTGTATGCAAGAACCCAGGCACAGTTCTTATCTTGCAGCTCTGAGAAGTCAACAAGGCTTTATCTCAATTCTGTAGAGTGGCAGCAAGTTTCAGCAGCATTTAGAGAAGAGCTTGATAATGCTTCCAATTTGTTCTGCACTTGACTGCCATGTTCAGAAGGAGATTAATCGTGACTCCACCCGCGGAAGGGGAACCACAGCCTAATCTGATCTTCAAGACGCAATCTATTAGCATGTTTCCATGGTTACTTTATATTTGAGACCAAAGACCTCAAATGGAGTTCTGAATACAGAGGAGTGCCTTGGATTAGAAGATGAAAGCGAATGCGAGCACTTTTCCGGAGACTCCCTCCCGAAAGCTGTATTTGAACAGATGGCACGTATGTGGTTTAATCGTCTAAAACGGTTTTTTGTGGATTTTTCTCCACACCAGCCTCTCTGCACTTCCCCTCCCTACTTTGCCAAGCATTTGTTTCCATCTATACTAATTAACACAACAATAATGCTACTGGGGATAGCGAATTCCTTCAAGGAAAATACAAATAGGAATTGCTAACTTGGTCTATGGAGATCCACAAATGCGGGGCTTTATAAAACAATTTGCATCTATTAATCCCCGTTGAAACCTGCCATCAATGTCAAAGCGGAGGCACTTAATTTCCAGAACTATAATTAATTTTCTAATTTTTAGGTAGGGACAATTCCATGACGCTGACATTTCCAATTCATTAATCAACTGTCCAGCAACTGCAGGCTGATTGGATGCCTCACTCAGTTGCTGTGATGATGTGGGTGATTCTGAATGTGCTTGTGATTTCAGACAGTGAGCCTGAAGTTCTGTGCAAGACATGCACTTCTGGGTCACTGCAAACCTCAAACAGACAATATGTAGGGCCTTGACCCATGCAGGGCAGAGAACTACATGATCTCCACCTTCCCTTTACCTTGGAGGTGTGATGACAATCTGGCCAGAAAGTTAAGGTTCTAATTGTCTAGTTAATCAGCAGGCATTTAAGAAAAACAGGACTGGATTTTGATCCAAAGGCCAGATTTGAGTACCCATAAAGTGGAGTATGTTGGCTCTGTGGGCCATGGACCCTAGAGGCCGAAGACTCACTGGCTGCTCGGCTGTCCCGCAGCAGCTAAACCGCCCCCCCCGCCAAACAGCCTCCCTCTCCTCCTATCCTCTGCCCGCACGTATCAGCACCTCAGTCATATCTGCATTCCCTCTGCAGTCAGGACACTTTGAGGTCGCTTGGGTGAGACAAACTTAAAATATCGCGGGTGAGTATGCAGGCTGCCTTGGCATTAAGCCTGAAGAGGGTTTTTTGTTTCTAATAAACAGACCTCATGACGCAAGGGTGATAGGTTGCTGTTGCCTTTCTACGAGATCATCTTCTCTGCCCCTTTTTCCCTGAGATGTCCTAGTTGGCCTTGAGGGATTATTAGCCTGTATGAATGACAAAGTTGGGGGGGAGAGAGAAACATTAATACAGCTCGAAGGGCTAAGAATATCCCTCGTGCTGAAGATTCACCACTGCTGCTAATCTTCCACCACCTTCTCCCTCGCCCTGCATCAGCCACTGGCGTCCTCCCTCTTCCAAGCACCAGAGGGTACACTACATCCTTCTAAAGCCACCGTCTCAGCTCTTTAGTCGCACTGAGAATACTGAGCAAGGTGGGATGATGTGTGTGGAATTGGAGGGTGGGTGCGATATCCACTCAGTGTGGAGAGCAGGAATGTGTCCATGAAGGCATTCAGAGAGGATGTCACTCCCCTTTTATTTCAGGAAGCCGCTATCAAGAATTATTCCAGGCTGAGCCTGTATATTGCAGAGGGAGGCGAGCTGTCCCTGGTGAAGTGAGAGGGAAAAATGATCTGGAAGACTTCATTCATCACTCCTACAGCACTCCAAGAGCAAAATGTTCAGCATTAAATCAACTCCAACAAAAATACAGATGGTACCAGTTTAACTCATAAGTACTCTGTTACAATTGAAATAAAAAAGGGAATTTTATCGTGCATCTGCTAGCAGATAACAGATCAGAAACTAAAGTGCCCAACACCCGCCACATCCAAGCGGCCAATTTTACAGGTGGGTGCCTTACACGGCCAAAACTCCACTCAGGTAATGTGATAAGACAATCTGTTCTGCTTCGGACATGCCTGAGTGAGCTCAATGAGTCTCAAATCCTTTTACAACCTAACCTGTCAAAATGATCAAAATCGTCTTCTCAATGTGTTCAGTGCAGGATTTTTTTCATCTTATGTTTCTCAGGTAAATACTGAGTTGGAGTTTTGCCATTTCCTGAATGGTACGTGACTGGGGACCGCGCATGGAAAAGCATGTGAGCTGCGCTTCGTTAAGGAGGATGATTGTGATGATCATGATGACGACAATACTGCGGGAGCTGGAGCATTACAGCAGCACGTTCTGCTCGTGCTTGAAATTAGGGGTCAGGCTGCTCTCGCTCTTCCTTAGAGGTCAGCTCTCTTCAGAGTAATGCACGATTAATACGCTAATACATCTGTCCACAGTATTATTGTAACTACTGTATAATTTTGTTGAATAAAAGTAATATGACACGAGTGTCTTAAGGATATACTCCTTGCACAGAAGTGAAGAGCTCATAAGAGCTCAACTATGCCATGGCCAGGTATTCACATGCGTGCAATGGCAATGACTGAGAGAACTAAAAAAAGAGTGAGTGACTCCTTTGAAATGCTACTGATTAACCGAATAATAAAAATATTGCTGTAACTAAGGTAGCAACAGTGTAGTTTAACACTCCAGGAGCTGCACTTATGACTCAGAGCTTCTAGGTTCTGTTCTCATATGAAATGATCCTGCTGTATCCTTGAGCACATCATTTAACGTGGTCTGAATTGCTTCTTTTTATATCCAGCTGAATAAAAGGATTAAAAGGATTATACTATCATGTAAAATATGTAAGTCCTCCAATAATAGCATCTGATCAATCTCTAAACATAACTGCGCCTCTTATAATTCTTTCAGCAACTAATAATGCAATTACAAGGAGAGAAACTGATGAGTACAATTCTTTTACACTGGATGGAATTGCTGTGAAAGATCTTTACTGGTGAATGCCAAATCTACCTTGTAAAATGAGCATCTTGTAAGATGAGCCACGATAACGAAGGTGAAAATCAAAAGACGGGCCCTCTGAACCACTCCGCAGAACCACAGTCTACACTGATCCTGTAACAAAGCTCCTCCATCTCCCCCAACCTCCACTCAAGGAAGCGAGCAGAGCTGCTCTCTCTGGCACTGGCTGCTGGAGGGAGCTTTGCCAAATAAGGGGGAATGCAGAATGCACAATGGGGCATCTCCACATGGATTATTCCAAACTGGGAAGTTCATCCTTACAATTCTGTCCTTTGCACTGCAGGCTTCCCCAAGTTTGCCAGCTCCTCTTTCAACTAGTGGGGAGGCAGCAGCTTTAAAACAGACTGTTCTGTGGCCAAGTGTCTTTACTCTGATTTACAGGTGACAGTAAATAGTATACAAATAAATCCTGGGTGTGAACAGTAAATGACCAGTGATTTATGATGGCTTGCCCCTGATAAATGCCTGAACTTGGCGCTGGATGGTAGGAGGTTTCACAAGTGCTGTCTTTTCACTTTTTCCGTCCACCAAAGTGACAGATGTGATTCCACTTGTCATGGAAGCTGCGTATCAGACGACTGGTCATGCGTGCAGTGCATTTTATATCAGGGATTGTCTGCGCTGATCCTGTAGAGCACAGGGCAGCTGGCCGTTATTGGTGCTCAGGGCTTGAAGTAAAGGAACCTACTGCATAGTTAAAACACATCATCTGCTAATCCAGAGAAATATAAAAAAGAGTACGATATACTTGCTATATTTTACGTCTGAATGGAGGATTGACTCAAAATTTGATTAATATATATACTTCAATTGAAAATTTCCCAGACAATGCAGAAGGTGACAGCTCAGTGAAGCAATCAATGCTAATTTATCTCAGGTTTGTACCAGGACCATATTGAATACTCAATTGTAATTTGTTGAAGGACATTCTAAAGGTGTACATTATTCTCTTACAACAGCAATCCTCTTAAGTAGTTCCAAACATGTTAGCCTCTTTGACACTAGGGGCCTGATATTGCAGACCAAAATGCAGTCAGCAAATGCAAGTGCAAATGGTAACACAGATCAAATTTAGGCATGTCTAACTCCATTCCAGTAATTTCATGACGTGAGACGATAGCGCCACTAGGTTATCGAAAGGGTTTGAAAAATTAATTACATATGGTTGTGGTGAGACCTTAGTTCCATTAAGGTCAATTAGATCAGCTGCTGTCTGAAGTCAGTGCATTAAAACCATAGCGAACTTGCTATTTCTTCAGGGGAAGAATAAGTGCAGTAGTGGGGAACATAAGTACCTCCACAAAGCAGAGCATGAAGTGGTTTACTACTGCAATTGTTTCAGCTCTAAAGGAAATGAACAGTGACTGATCAAAAAAAAAAAAAAAAAAAAAAAAAATTGACACATACATTTATTATTATTATTATTATTATTATTATTATTGTAGCCCCCGTATGAAGTCGGGTGGTTACTATGGATTCATGGTTGTCGTCTCTGCCGCCGCCGCGTCCGCGTCCGTAGACACTTCCTTGTTGACGCTGTACAGGCAGTAATTTTTCACCGATTACTTTCATATTTGGTTTGGACATGTGTTATACTTAAGTTATAACACTTATCAATTTTGGTTGCCATGGCGACTATATTGGCCCAATAATGCACAAATTTATGCTAAAATATAGAGATTTCCTTGTGGACGCAGTACAGGCTGGAGGAGTGGGCTTTCTGGGGCTACACCCATGTGATCGTGGGCCACCGGACTGTCTAGTTATTATTATTATTATAATTTTAAAATAATGATAATACTGACTTTGGAGTGTAGAGATCAAAGATTTAGCTAATGATACACTCCAGAACATGATGTAACTGGTGGTGCCTAGCATGGCGAACCCTGCCCTATATTTTAGCTGTTCAATGAGTTGATTGGCTTGTCAGGTACACGTGCTCTTGGATTTGACCTTTCAAGGTCAAATGTCATGGTGCCATTGAGATTCCCAGTAGTGTGTTCCTATATGTGATTAATGGTAACCAAGTGGCTATATACAGTAGTTTTTTGAGATATAGCCTTCTGAAATCTTATCACCTTTGGTGTGACCTTTTAAGGTCACTAAAAGTCAAAGAACATGGTGTCATATTAATCCCCATTAATGATTTACCATATGCATTTAATAGTAGCCAACTGCGAATCGAAAGTAGTTTCTGAGATATAGTGTAAATTAGGCGAGTAAAATCAGTGACCTTGATCCCCCTGAACTTTGACCCCAAGTTATGTTCGAATGCACTATGCAATTTTCACAATTACAATGAATGAAATTATATGTTGCAAATTACAGAGTTATGGCCAAAATTGGGGTTCTATTTTTTAGGTCATTGCCCAACTTTAGGGAATATTTGGTATAAATTGAGGCAGTGGTTTTCTCGTAATGTTGCTAACAAACAAACAAATTAATAACTAAACTAACAAACGATCCATAATGATTACAATACCCTTGCCTTACCCCCTTGGGTAGGGTGCTGAGTGCTTGATAAATTCATCAGCAAAGGATCTAGGTTTTCCTTCCTTAACATATTCTTGTGACAGGAATACAACAGCACAGTTCAGTCTTCTTTGCCCCATTGTGGACCGTAGATACGTTTGATTGGTGATTGTTTGGGGTTATTGACTTTTAAATGACAAATTTGTCGATTTTCACGGTTTGTTTCTCTTGCTAGCAATGCTTGTTGATAAATGAATTTCCACCCTTAAACTTTCGCTGTTAAAGGGATACTCCACTCATCATATCTGAAAACACACAAGTCTTCGGAAGATTGTCATAATCTCTCTCAATCCTGAAATTTTAGTTGATTTCCAGGTCATTTACTAATTTAAATCAATTTTTATTGCATTTATTTCTTACCAAGTCACGTGATTCCGCAAAGGGAAGTGACGCCAACAGTGCTGTAAACAACTAGGCAGGGGGACTGATGTTCTGCTAAACTCTTAGGATCGCAATAAATCAAAAAGCGTATTGCATGATTTCATACACTGTCATGTTAGTCACAAAACACTATCACTATTGCACTTACTCTACAATAGATGTCATTTTCGTCCCGCTGGCTTTTTTTTTTTTTTTTTTTTTCTAGTTTCTATTCAGGATCCAGCAGTATGCTAAGAATGCGGTAGTACAATCTGTACTTCGTTGAACTGTCCAAGAGCCAGAAACTGTGCACCAGATGATCTAAAATGCATCAGCAGACAGTTTTTAGCTAATAAACAGAAACTTCTTGGTCCAGCAACGTTGACTAAAGTTAATCATGTCTTATTAGCATACACTGACCACTTTGTAATAATACAATGCTAGTTGAAAATTGGTAAAGTATCCTATCCTTACGGTATGAGGGTTCTGAAGGGTCCGTTTGTCTTGTGACCATTTTTGGGTTGGTCAAACCAAATTCTGTGGTTTGGCTTTTGCTATACTATCTTTGGCTTAACTACATTTACATGTTTGATTATCTCTGCCAATATGGTACAGACAAGCCAGTTGCTCATAGCTTTCTCGAGTACTGCTCAGTCAAATAACTTGCCGTTTGAGACGGCAATTTCTTGAGTGTGCAGGATATCGGATGAACGATTCTCAAGAAAACTGAAGGACATAATTAGGCTGCATAAGCCACAGACTCCTTCCATTTCAGTTAAATACTGCACTTCTTCAGCTGGCGTCTTCACCATGATAACGGTCAATGAGGCTCATGGGTACGATAGTGCCAATTTAACTTACCAAATGGACGAAAAAAAAAAAAAACAACATGATTTCTCAGAAACAAAGTTGAACTATTCAGAGGTGGCAGCCATAACAAAACACCATAGTATCAAGTATTTATCCAGGAGGCTTCTGCCATTATGTGCTCAGTAATGTTGTGGTTGTCGTTAGTAAAAATTCCAAGATGGAAAATGAACTCATGGCTCCTCCCACTTCGAAATTTATTGGAACAGACTAAATATAACAAGATCAGTCTTTATTGTGGTGGTGTATGTAAGAAGATTTGCAGGGATTACTTGAATATATATTGTAAATTACAGCAAGAAAAAAAACACACAGACATTTTCTTGTGTATTAAACAAATGCACCTTAACTCAAAACTAGACATTTTCATGTAAGGATATAAACTTAATTTGTTTTTTTTATATCACAGATTTGATTAAGTTACATCTGCATGTGCTCTGATTTAATTCTTTCAGATTGGCACTGGCAAGAATCCACCACGCCCAAGCAAAATTAACCAAATAGCCAGGAGGAGTTACTAACACTGTGTTAATCCCTCCGCGTGCACACGCTTTTCAGTCCCCCTCCTCTGCGCATGCTCTCTCCCTTAGTCAGGAGTCTAATACTTGCTGCATCTGGTTTTTGGGGGTGGTTAAAGCTGCAGTTGGTAACGTTTTTGTGTCTAATATTTGGTAAAAAATGTGATAGTACCCTTTCAGCAATTAGTAATTGTAATGGTCTTGACAGTAAATTTGGATCACTGTATGGTGGAACTGGACAGTAAAAATCCAGAAACGTCAAAATCTTTCCATCCACACTTCCAGTTCCTCCATATTTGCAGAAAAAAAGATGAAAGACAATAGCAGAAAAGCAGTCAACCAAGAAAGAGTTGGAGTTTGGTTGTAGTAATTGCAACTGGCATAAAATGGGCATAAGTGTTTGGCAATTTTGCAGGCATTATGTTGCTTCTATATTAACACCGTAGCACTGGCCAATACATTTTCTTATACTGAATGGGCTCCAGTTCGAATAATGGAAAAGCAAGCCGTCTGTAACAGGATAGTCAACGGAGTGTAATACTTAGAAACTATTTCTGATAGCCGGTGCCTAAATGTGTCTGATAGCCTAGCGTAGTGTCATAGCTTTGTGTAGCTGAGCCTGGTGAGGTGGTGGAAATAATAGTCTACATACAGCCAGAGCAGTATGGTTGCTAGCAGCTGGGTGACAGGCTTTACTCTAGTGTGCAGAGATGCAAAGTAGCTTGTCTTTTTGTGTCTGTATATCTGAGTCCTATGGTTAGACCTAGAGTGAAGTCATCACTGGAGCCAAGGCTCTCATATTGTATGCTCTAATAAGGCAAAAAAAAAAAAAAAAAAAAAAAAAGCTATTTGTCACTAAGTAGCTTATGTAATATGTATGGCTAGTTACTGGGTTTGGTAGCTAATGCTGATGTCGTGTAGATAACGTTAGTATGCTCACTTGCTTGGCTGATATACAGTTTCGTTTCAATCACCAAGCACAATTACAAGGATTTTGAGATGGCGTGGAATGTATCTGTGAGTAACGTAAATGCTTAAAGGGGACATTTTGTGAAAAATTCACTTTTTCAGTTCTAGTGCATGTACATTTCGGAATCTGGAGTGCTTTCCAACTCACTAATTGTGAAATAAAACAACCCAGTCAGGTCTTAGTGGGCTGCCTTTGTCATAAAAAATGGCATTCAGCATGCCATTCAGATTTGGCTCCCCTTCCTACGTCACATGAAAGCTCATGAGAATTGTTCAACCCCTCATATTTCCACCATCAGCTATTTTTTAGGGCAACATCACAGCTTCAGCTGGCAAAAGCATAGCTATATGTAAGCCATCCACTTTTTGCCTGACTGCTAAGTAACCTGCATCGGTGAAATGCAGGTCTGGCAACTGAATTTATAAACCATTGTGTTTTTTCAGAAGATACAAATACGTAATGGATTTGATTTATATTTGAGGAGAATCTGAAACCAGCTCGTTAGCTAACCAGTAAAGTGTTTCCAATTTCGGTTAAAATTCAAACTGAATTACGGGTGGAACCTCAGTTAAATGTGTTCGGCTTGGTTGTTAGCTTGCTAAGTGACTCTCTCAAAACTAACTTACTTAGCTAGCTAGCAAGCACGCATCACCTTTCTATAATGATTGTCTAGTTTATAAGCTAGCTAGCTAGCAACTAAATTGACTGTGAATTTAGAAATCGTTGGTAATTCAGCCAGAAGCATTGTATAAGACAGGTTGACGGGAACAGATAGAATAGTTGATGTTTTTAATCAAATTCAGTTTTCTAGCTAGCCAAGTAGCCTAAATGGAATGTTTGCTAACGGTTCTTACTATACTCTTGCTAGTTATAGATCATTCTTAATGTTAGAGACTGAATCATAAGTGTTATACATGTATTATGGTGACTGCATCTCACACTTCTGTGAATGAACTGCCCATGCTTGCTCAGCCTGCAGACGTTACCTTTCCATAATCATATTGTACTTAAAAAGCTAGCAAGCTAGCTATTTACTCAGTCATCTTTATTTAGAGACTTGCCAGTAGCTAGGGGATTATATCCTCATTGCTCTCCGTTGAGACGGTGACTCTGTTCCCTGGTTAATTTGAGCAAAGCTCATTCCACGGTGGGGACATTCACTCAGAACAGCCCGTTTTTCAGAATGTTAGGAATGGCAGGAATCAAATTGCCTAGAAATCATTGAATTTTTATGTTTTTTGGTAAAAAGTTTATAAACTTCCCTTTTGGACACCCAAGATTATTATAATTTAGAAAAAAATTACACCATAGGTCTACTTTAATGTTTTCTTTTTGTTATTACTAGTGTTTCTTACATCGAAATAAGACTCAGGTGACTGGACCTCCTCATATGATTCTGTAAACAGCTGGTTAAGTGAGTCCGTGAACAAGTATGTTGGGCTTAGATGGAGGGGGTACAGGAAGGTGAGAAGGAGAAGAGAGGGAAGGCAATGTTGTTTATGATCAAAATCTCTCTCTCTCTCTCTCTCTCTCTCTCTCTCTCTCTATCTCTGAGTCTTTTCTCCAAAGTTACCGACTGCAGCTTTACGGGGATTACCATATTTTGGCCAATGCTACTTTAAGAATTGGTACTCTGTTCATCTATGATCAGGCTTAAGGCAGAGCTATCTTAACAATGATTTTTTTTTTTTTTGCAAAAACTGACAGTAAATTGTTGACTTCTGCTAAGGATAAATGCTGCCATATTGCAGCACAAGTTGAGCGAGAGAGCACGAGATTCAGCACAAGGATGTACCGCGACTCCAACACACAGCCATCAGTGATCTTTGCTAACACACAGCACACACAATGTCACAAAGCAGACAAAACCTCATGTAAAAATGCTGAATTTCCAGACAAAATGTTTCATTTATGAATAAAGAAGGTGACGAAGGTGTCGAAGGATATAAGTACATAGTACGAACTAGAATGGCCAGCTGATATTCTAAGATGATGAGATGATTCATTATGTCCCCCGGAATGAATGACACACTGAATGGCAGGAAATTGATCACAGTTACAATTACAAAATGCATATCAGCTAATAATGGAATGAGTGGCCACAACAAGGATGAAAGGTCATGCTTTGTTACAGCCTCGGCCTGATTATCTGCTCTTGGAGCGTCTGCTAAGTAGTAATGGAGCATTGATTAAAAAAAAAACTTGCTGGTATTTACAAGAGGAGGAATATTTCTATTCTCCAGAGTATTTTTAAAATTTTATTTATTTATTTATTTATTTATTTTATTTTGCATGTTTGAACAGTATTCTTTACAGAAAAAACTAACTTGTTCAAGTACAATACCTTCCTTCAATTGTTCTGTAGTTATTACCAAATTTATTGGATCTTTGGGGATTTTATTATGGTTTGCAGAGATGGATTGAATATGGCTACAAACATGCTTTACAATATGTTACTGGATTTACCATTCTTTAACATTTCAGTCACATACTAAACTAAACAGCATAAGTGGTACAGGCTTTAAGTTTGAGCCATCTCTAGGTCTCTGTTCACATCTAGAGAAAAAAAAAAGCCATAAATCAAACAATAAATCGAGATAATTTCCCTGGGTCAGATTCATTGCAATTGTTTAAGATGTTTACCTCCCATATGCTCTCTATCAGAAGCTATTTCTTCTGCAGTTTCTCAGATGAGGATCGATGAAAAAATGCAACACCTGCTTCTGACTCATACATCAACCGATTTGTTTACCAATGTTGTTTACACCTTATGAGATCCCAGTTCTCTGTTAGTCTAGAGGTCCATCCTTCAGCTCTAGTCTGCACAGCTGACTCGCTTAGGGTTGATGTAGCTATTATCATCATTTTGTTGCATGCTTCTTGGTGCTTGGAGGTGCCTCCTGGTGGAGTGGCCACACGACGGCTTGTGCCTTGGCGACACTTTGACATCACGACAGTGCTATGAAAAAGTATCTGCCCCCTGCCTGATTTCTGCTGTATTTGCATATTTATCCCTCTTAAATGTTTCAGATCATCAAACTAATTTTAATATTAGACAAAGATAATTAGAGTAAAAGCAAAATGCAGTTTTTTCATGATGATTTTATTTATTGAAGTAAAAAAGCTATCCAACCCCACCTGGCCCTATTTGAAAAAGTAATTAGTCACTAAATCAACCATTTTAACCAATTTAATTGATAATTGGGTTTGATAAAAAAAAAAAATAATAAACACACCCAGACATGATTACTGCCAGCCGCGTTGAATCTAAATGTTTAATTAAAGAGACCGAGTCTGAGAATGTGAAATAGGCAAAAAACACCACATGATGCTGTGATCTAAAGATGTTCTAGAACAGATAAGAAATGTAGTTGTTGACATCGATCTGTCTGGACAAGGTGTATTACAATATCATTTCTAAGGCTCTTGGACTCCAGCAAACCATGTTGAGAGCCGGTCAACAAATGGAGTGGAAAACAAGTGGGAATTTAGTACAAAATGAGTTAAGCTGTGGTCATTCAATGTCACTGTCACGTTCCTGTCAAACCATTCTTCAGCCTCAGCCTCACACTAACTAAACCTTTTCAAGGGATGGAAAAAACTAAAATAAAAAATGCTCTTATGCATTGGCACTCATAGGGAGAGATCCAACATTAATTTGGAAAGAATCCAGAAATAGGTCTAGGACTTGTAGTGTTTACAAATTTGATATGGGAAAGGAGAGTAACTGTTGGTAAACATCTCAGAGTTCTTTAATTTGGAAACAATCCGCAAAAAACTCTAGGACAAGTTTACGAGAAAACTTCACGTGTGGACAGAGAGACGGACGGAGGACGCCACACGCTATAAAGGTTTAATTGGTAGTGGCCTATTTTATTAGCTGGTATATTAAGCGTAGAGTAAAATGAATCAATAATGCGATATCTGACGATAGAGGAATGTAGACTTAATTTAAAATGTATTTTTTATATTATTATTATTATTATTATTTAAAACCATGTCAATATCATAAACTTCATGGTGGGTGATGGAGACCTCAGCTGGTGGCTTTATAAACGCTTTTTAATCAGGTAGGGAATATGGAATGGAGAAGCAGTTTCCACAATAACTGGTGCAACTCAGCTGAAGTAATAGAACCTATCTGTATCTCGCTAACTTCTTTCACATTTTACATTTATTTTTGCAGTTTAATTTTACTTCTGGTTCATGCTCTCCATCAGCTCTCCACTGATTTCAGTCACTCAATTCGGAAGAGAAAATTGGAAAGTGGAAATTACACCAAACCAAAAGCAAGTCATTTTTTTCCACGTTGTTCCACATAATTTTTTAATATTCATGAACATTGGAAGAAAGAAAAATGGGCTCCTTTTCTTATTTGTCATTTTTTTTTTAGAACAAATAAATTGGTTGGTTTTCTCTTTTTACCCCGGCCCACCCGAAGGGTGAGGGCAAGGGGTATTGTTTTCGGTTCGGTTTGTTTCTGTGTGTGTGTGTGTTTGTGCGTTTGTGTGTTTGTTTGTTAACACTCTAGCGGCAAAACCAATGGCCAGATTCACCCCAAATTCGGTATAGGGATTGCCACTCACCCAGAATAGATCCGTATTGAATTTCGTAAAAGTAGGTGAAAGTATGTGCGAGGGGCGAGGTTTGTTGTGCCTGGCACCACTTGTTTCAGTTCTGGTTTTAAAAAAGTATGCGCCATCCTTGCTGAGCAAGAGTTTTGTGTGAGAGGAATTAAAGGCCTGCCTCATATAGACGCCTGTCCCACATTTTTGCCGCTTGAGTTCAGCGATTGATGCAAATGAGAGCTCATACTATTAATTTAAGTCATGCATATCATACACATTGCAACACATGGTCTAACATGGTCTAAATCAGTGTTTCTCAACCAGGGGTCCGTGGACCCCTAGTGGTCCGTAATGTTATGGCAAGGGGTCCGTGAAAATAAAATATCTTTTTAAAAAGATCCTATGACCTTTATAGACATAGCATTATCCCACTCAAATGTGACCAAGACCTTTATTTACCTTATTTACCTGCAGAAGGAAATGGTACTTTTTTCTCTCATACCAGCCTCTGTGTTTCTTATGTGGAGAGGTACTCTCAAACCGCACCATGAAACCTGCTCACCTGCAGCGGCAACTATGCACTAAACACCAATCGTCAGTATAGGCAAGACTGCTGAGTTCTTCACATGAAAATTGTCCGAGTTCACGGAAGTGAAAAATCACATGCATGCCGCTGTTTTGTTACATAAGTCCCATATACACATGCTGTTTTGTTACATATGTCCCAGAGGCCACTGCATAAATGTGCTGTTTTGTTTCATATTTCTGGAATCGACTGTATAAATATGCTATTTTGTTACATATTTCCGGAAGTTACAGTTGAAAACTCATATTTGCCTCCAAGAGAGTGAATAAATATGCAAGATATCGATAATGCAATTTAAAATGCAGTTTCTGCTGTTTCTATAAAACTGGTTCCTGATCCCCTAGGTCAGGGGTGGGGGGGTCCTCAGAGTTGATGAAAAATATGCAGGGGGTCCCAGACCCCAAAAAGGTTGAGAACCACTGGTCTAAATGATGTAGAAATGCATAATTTTCAGTCAAATAATGCAGAATGTTCGTGGGGGAGGGCTCTCCCAACCCCTCGCTTTGTGTGGGGGGAGGTCCCAGTTCCCCCCAAACACAAATGTAGAACTCTGCCTATGATTGCCCGTAATTGCAAAAGTTGATTGCAGTTGTTGCTGCGTCTTCCAGGCTAAAGAGAAGACCGGCAATGTGCCTTGTTGTCAGCGCACAGTTCAAAAGTCAACATTCATGACATTATGGAGGTGCATTAGTGCACATGGCATGGGTAATTTGCACATCTGTGAAGACACCAGTAATGCTGAATGATATGGACCGGTTTGGAGCAACATATACTGTCATGCAGATGTCTTTTTCAGGGAAGGCCGTGCTTATTTCAGCAAGACAATGCCAAACCCCACATTCTGCACGTATTACAACATGGATCCGAAGTGAAAGTGTCTGGGTGCTAAACTGGCCTGCCTGCAGTTGAGACCTGTAACTCGTTGAAAATACTTGGTGCATTATGAAACTAAGAATATGACCAAGGAGCCCACAAAGTTTTTAGCACCTGAAATCCTATACAATCAGCAAGAATGGGAAGACATTTTTCTTTCAAAATTACAACAGTTGATTTCCTCAATTTGCAAATGCTTACTGAGTGCTGTTAAAAGAAGAGGTGATGCAACACAGAGGTAAATTTTTTGGAATATGTCCCTACTTTTTTGGAATATGTTGCTGGGATCAAATTCAGAAAGGGCATATATTTTTCAAAAAACTATTGAATTTCTCAGTCTCAACATCTGTTAGCTTTGAACTATTTTCAACTGAATATAGAGTTTAAATTATTTACAAATCATTGCATTTTGTTTTTATTTACATTGTAGACAGCATCCTAACTTTTTTTGGAAATGGGGTTGTGTCTTTGGTGAAAATCACGATTACGACAACTGCGGGGGACAATGTGACGGCATCTGTTCGAGTAGAATTATCACTCTGCTAAGTTGATAGCCTTGGAGAGAGACACTAGTTTGAGTAGAAATTCAATTTTTGAATCAAGATGCACAACTTATGTCTTTATATCAAAATGTTTGTGTCATTACCATGAGATAAGCACAGTATACTACTCCATTGTATGAAAATGACCTCACACCTGAGCAGACTTTGGCCTACAATGAAGATGCCACTTATTGCAGTTGTGCAGATATTTTTGTCTAATACCGGCATATTGTTTCATATAACCACTGTAAAGTTGTGTAACAGCACAAAAAGGTAAATCAGTGCTGGGCAAACTGCAATACTATAGGATTACTTTAGGCGTAATTGGGAAAACTGTAATTTGCTAAAACATCGAAAATTGATGAACAGCCCATTAAATAGAGGTGTACATAACAGGCATTAGAGAGTAAAAGCTCTGGTAGTTTTACACTTTCTTATGTGCTCATTTAGCTGATTTCTGTTAGTGGTAGAACTAATTACTGCTAATCCAGGGGGTTAAAACAAAATACTCAGGGGTCGTTTTCTTTTTGGATCAGGATAGTTCACCTCTGAAATGGCGCCACTGCCTTAGTGATGTGCCTTATGGGTGGGGTCACATGGCACCTCTACACTGCCAGATCTCTTTGCAAGTGGACACTACTTATTGACACAATGACAACAGCCATGGTATTTCCCATGAAGATTGAGCATACTTGATTACTGAGATGTACTGTAAATATAATGATCTTAGTTTGGAGCAAGGTACTTGTGATAAGTATATTTAGTTGCTACGCTCTACTCACATTCACAGACATATGCACACACACACACACACACACACACACATGCGCACGCATGCAAACATAAATGAAGCGCTAGAGCCTACTGGAGGGAAATGTGCCACACATTTAAAAAAAGGCACAGTGCACTCTAGCACATTCTAATCCAATCTCTCTGCTCCACATGTTCCTTTTGGGATTCTCCAGCCCGCCATTCCCTTACTGCCGTGCCATCATCAGGACTTTTACCCCCCCGCAAAAAGCAGCACAATTCTCTCCCCCACACCCACAGTCCCAACCTCAGGGACTCTTTATTAATCCAGCTGTGGTCATTGAACCAATGCATTGATTTGTGTGCAGGAGCTAGAAATACCAGCTACTGTGCTCAGTCCCTTTGCAGTTCATAAGTATGCAGGAAAGACCAAGCTACAGCAAATTGCTGGGTCTTCGAAGCTGTTTACTCTGAAATCCCAGCATTAACTCCCTGGATCTCAGCAGCCTTACAGGCACAAAAAGCCTAAGCCTCTCTCTGCACTAGTAGTTATGCAGCATAAACCACTCTCAGTGCTAGTAGCTATTCTAGGCAGGGGGCAAGCTTGTCATGAGGACCCTGCTGATACTGAGAGGCAGCTCTACGCTTGGATGGGCCACCACCGGGGGTCATGGGGTTTTAATGTGCTTGGCACATTGTAGTCCAGGTCCGACAGTCTATGTTGTTGTACACATCTCACATTGTTCTTCATGAACTCCGTACTCCTCATCTCGGCCACTGTTTTCCAAACTTCCCACTCTTCATTCCATGCGCAGCATCCAGCACTCCACATCGAACATTTATCATCCTGAACAACCCGCTCCTCTCCCCCCCCCCCCCCACCCCACCCCACCCTCTGGAGCCAGGTTTCCTCATCCCTTCACAGTTCTCATTCAACACTCTGAGTCTAAAACTCCAAACTTCTCATCCCACATTCTGTGTCTCAAACTGTAAACTCCTCATCTTAGATACTATGTCCAAAACTCCAAAGTCCTCATCCTACATTTGTGTCTCAATCTCCAAACTCCTCATCGGACAAACCTCATCCTAGACTGCACACTCCTCAACCTACAGTCTGTGTTCCAGACTACAAATTCCTCATCCCAAACAACATACCCCTTATCCTACAGTCCACATCCCCAATGACACACTCCTCATCCCACACTCCCCACTCATCATTACATGCTTTACATCCAGCTAATCACAACCCACATTCCTAATCCCAATCTTCCAGCTCCTCATTACGCAACCCTCATCCAGCATTTCTCATCTCAAACTCCACACGTTGCATGCCATGCCATGCTCTGGACCCCCACTTCCGCACACCGCAGCTCACGCACGGCATGCCGCACTCTACAGGCTGCACTCCCGAATCCAGCGCTCAACAACCCCGCAGTCTGCATTCCGCTTCCTGCAACCGGAATCTCGCGCTCCGCAGCTCGGCGATTAGAGTCTCCGGATAAATCCTGGCAGCGGTGCCGGGAGCGCCAGAGCAAATGGCGGGGTGCGAATTGAGCGGAAGAGAGGAAAGGCAGGGGGTGACAAGAGAGAACGGAGGAGAGGAAGTGTAGGGGAAAAGGAGCGGATGCGTTAGCTCTTACCTCCGGTTCCCTGCAGCAGCGCTTTCCCAACGTCAGCCCTGACATCTCCACCGCTGCTCTGCTGCTCCGCTCCCCTCCGCTCTCTTCTGTATGCGGCCCGCCCCCCAGAATTTTCCTACTGCACTGCTTCACTCCTGAGCTGGGGTGCGTATGCGTGTGTGTGTGTGTGTGTGTGTGTGTGTGAGCGTGTGTGTGTATGTGTGTGTGGGCGCCCGCGCGTGTGAGTATTGTGTATGAACGCATGTAGCGCCCCTCACTCCCTCGCTCGCTCCCTCCCTCTCTCCCTCTCCCCCTCCCCACCCCTCTGTACCCTCTCTCATCCTTACAGAGCTGCTCCTTTGCCTCTCGGGATTTGTCCTTTGTGTGTGCATGTGCGCGAGTGTCTGATTTGTGTGTGTCTGCATGTCTCTGGCTACCACTGGGACTGGCACATTCTACATACAGGAGAGCAATGGAGGTAAATCAGTCCAGTTGGAGAGAAATGATGGGAAATGAGAGAGTGATAGTGATGGGCAAGTGAAAGGAGAAGTTAAGGGAGTGATAGGACAGGGAGGAGAGGGAGCCAACTTAAACAATCACTCAGATATAGCATAGGGTGAAGACCTGAGTGTGTGCGCGCGCGCGCGCGTGTGTGTGTGTGTGTGTGTGTGCGCATATTTCCATGTAAGACCGTGTGGGGTTGTAAACTATACGACTCTCCGCTTTAGGCTCCACCAGCAAGGTCATTAGCGCGATCAGGCTTTACTGCTGTGACATCTCCTGCAGGCGGTGGAGACGCAGGGAACTACGCACAATGGGAAGCGCTTCTAGCCCAGGTAGACCTGCTCACAGCCGGCATACCTTTAACTGCTGTGCGCATGATACTCCCCCTGCCTCTCAACCCCCGCGCTACTCTAAGGCCATGCTTGTTTCTCACAGGCAGAAAATCAGCCTGTAGAAACACATCCTGCTCAGGATGCAGACAGACGGATTGGAGGTGAAAGAATAGGAGCTAAGGTAACACCCCACCTCCCTTCAGGGACAATTATTCAGACCCCAGGAACCAGCGACTGATCAAGAGCCTCATTAGACTTAAATCCCCTCTGCCTGCACCAATTTAAACCATTCTACAGATGTGTTGAGTGTTCACTTATGGTCCAGGTAATGCGCACTGATGTTAAAAAGTCAGAAAGCCACTCATAGGGCGTATAACCAAAATGGAGCAGGATTCTTTATCTTACAGATAGTTATAGCAAATGTTAGCCTAAGAAACTCTGAAACTGCCCTCTAAAAGTTTGAAACATTCTTTATGCTGATCATATTCTACAACAAAGCCTTCAGTTGAAATGTGTAATCGTTTTCTCTTTTTTCCTTCAAGACATTATGTGCATTTTGAAATTGCTGGATACTGATTGTGTGCGCGCTGACGACTTTCACACATAAATGCACTGCATGCATGGATACAAACTATAACTGTATTTATATTGTATGAGACAGTGCCGCCGGGGAGTTATGGTCCATTAGCCCCCCACTTTTTCCTTGGCATATTCCCGCCAATTGCCTTGCGTTGCAGCACTTACGGTAAAACTATGAGCCATGCACTCCTGTACACTCTAAGATACACGGTAAAACACAGTACGTACACATAAATGGGAGATGAGTGGTATTTTAATGATATTAGCAAATCGATTGTCATATAAATAAAATGCATACAATGTGTTTAGAGACTAAAAATGTTCAATTACGGGTTCAGGAACTTTGTTTGTTTGAGCCAAACTTGTTTGATGTTATTAGTGCCAATAGCTATTAGCCAACTGTGATCACAGCTATCTGCAAGAATATTAATGCACTCTAAATACGCTTGTGCATGTTGGTTTGCTTATTTCTCAAAATGTGAAGTGAAGCACGTCTATCCCCCCATCCAAAAAAAAAAAGCATTATCTCAGCCGGCCAAAGCAAAAAAAAAAAAAAAAAGACTGTATTGCTTACCTATTCCCATAACACATTGGGGTTGGAAATAAAGGACCATGATCTATCAGAGATATTTTTGAATGGTAGTATTTACTCATTAGAGGCCTGGATGAACAAACTAAACTGGTCAGTTTAATATCTAACCTTCATTCATATTATCAGAATACCAGGTGGGAATGTGCTCAGAAAACTGAAATTGTCTAATAAACCAGTTTCATTCTTTTTGATGACACTGGAGAAAAAAAAAAAACAATAAAAGTAAAATATTGCTAGTTTAATTCCGTAAGAATTGACAATGTAAAATGGCAATAAAAATAGAATTAGGTGATTTGTAAATTCTCTTTTGCCAAAATTTTGTTTAAACTTGTACAAAGAAAAACAATATTTAAAGGCTCGCTGATCATCTGAATTGATTTTTGTAAATATTTGCGAATTCCACATACAATGCCTGCAACACATTCCAAAGCAATTGGGAAAGGGGAATTGAAAGATTTGAAAAGCTGTAGAATCATCAGAAAAACACCCATTTAAAATAAACTGAACGGAAGAATAGGTAACAGTTGATTCAAATTATGACAAGGCATAAAATGAGCAGTCACAACAGGCATGGTCGTTTACCATCAAGATGATTTGAGGTCTGCCAAAAAGCTGCACGAGCCAATAGTCGAACAGTTTAAGAACCAAGTTTGTCAATGTGTGATTGCACAAAATTCATGGATCACCATTGACATTTCATAATATGGTGAATAGTCTCTGAGAATCCAAAGATTCTCAGAATGCAATGTCCATGTGTAAAAGACGTAGCCGAGTACCGATATTGGATGCACGTAACCTTCGAGGCCTCAGATGGCACTGCAATACAAACAGACATGCTTCTGTAATGACATAACCATATGGGCTTGTGAATGCTTCAGAAGACCTGTGTCAGTTCACACAGTTCATTGTGGCATCATCAAATGCTAGTTAAGACTTTGCAAGGCAAAGAGGAAGTCATATATCAACACTAGCCAGAAGCACTGTTGACTTCTCTGAGCTCAAACTCATCTGAAATGAACTGCACAAAATAGCAAGGAGTGCTGTGGTCTGATGAGTTCATCTTTTGAATTGTTTTTGGAAATAATGGACGTATTCTCAAGATCAAAGAGGACAATGACCATGCTGACTGCTATCAGCAACATGTTCAAAAGTCAGCATTTGTCTTAATCTGTGGCTGTACTCATGATCTCGGCATGGGTGACTGGCAAATCTGTGAAGGCACAATTAATGCAGAGGAGAACGCATGATTTTTGGAGCAACTCCAGACATTCACTTTTTCAGGGATGTCCTTGCTTGTTCCAGCAGGGTCACAGCAAGCCACACCCTACACGTATTACAACAGCGTGGCTCCGTGGTCACTAAGTGCAAGTAGACCGGGCTGTCAGCAGCCTTGACCTATCTCCCAATCTCTTGAAAATGTGTGGCACATTATGAAATGCAATATACAGAGACTGATGAACTCAAGTCCTGTGCTATGTTCACATTACCAGACTGAAGTGACTCAAATCTGATTTTTTGCCTTAATTTGACACAGATATGATGTTTTCAGGCCTGTGTGGACAAGGAGATCCAATCTTCAAATCCGAATTGAACCACTTTCATATGTGGTCCTAGATCGGATATAAATCTGATACGTAGCTGTCATGGATTTGCTCCCGCTGGATGAATATAGCAATCCAGCGGGAGCTAGGACCATGGGCCTAACACAAAAAGCAGGGCCCAAACGCACAAGTTGATATAAAAATAGAAAACATTTAATAACAATACTCACAACAAACACGACAGGAGAGCAGCAGCACCACATTGCAAGGCTAAAACCCAGAAATGCTCTTAAATACTTTAACTTCACCTCCACTTCAATGAGCAACAGGTGTGGCTCATTGAAGTGGAGGCGAAGACAGCCGGAGAGGGAGGGACTTCAAGGAAACCCTTACACTTAGCCATGCGACATGTATGAGAACGTACAGATCGGAATCCATTTGCCCTTCTGCCTGTGCGCATGCGCTGAGCGTTGTTAAATGGAGTTACCGAAATGCAGGTTAGTGAACCAGATCATGCCTATGCCTCTCCATTAATCCATGTCCTAATCAACTCACCTATTTATTCCACCTTCATCCTACAACCCTGGCCTGTCTGATTTGATATATCTCGCGTTTCACCAGACGAGCATTCCGCCAGACCAGCTTTCTCTCCGACTGATCGCCTGAACAACGTTACCATTACAAACTTACCAGCAACACCGAATCGAGAACCGATGCTCCAGTTCATTCATCAATCTCCAAATTTTGTTTTCAATTGAATGATTCAACTAAAGTGCAGTATTTCAAGAGTCTCACCTTCAATGCCTCCAGCTCAGATGCATTTTCACATTTCTGGTTCTACACAACAGTCCATCCTCCATGACAATTAACTACTAACAGCTGCTCCTAGCCTGGCGTATCCCCTAGGCTCTCCCCCAGGGCAATGCAACCACTTCAGCAGCTTCAGCCAGTGTTTAATGCTTACCGGCAACTCAACCCAACTCGCTGTTGCTGCTCCCTTTCAACATATTCAAAGTAATTGTCAGCTGGCTTCAACAGGGACAAACCACAAGGACACATTTTTCTTATCATGTTCCCAGACTTTCCCCAACTGTTGAACCTGTTTTTTCTATCCCTCGTGATTCACAAGAGTCTGATCATGTCATAGGCTGCTTGCATCCCAGGATGGAAGATTCTGCAGAGCGGCACCACCAGATGAGGTGAGACTGACCCAAAAAATCCTGTTTAGCCCCCGCCAATACGTCACACTGATTCATCTGCCCCCCTCAAGTCGTATATATGCCACGTGTATGCTACGTTTTTTGGGGGGACTGAAAGTACTCGTCACTCAACTGGACAACATGGCCAAAGTTGATATCTTAAATTGGACAATCCCGCTCACTGAAGAAGCCCTCTATCAGAAAATCATTATCAATTCCTACTCCACACCTGTTAATACATCCACTCTCACTGCCATGGGTTGCCATCTGCCCATAAATCTCTGATCCAGCCGTGGACCTGCTGCATGCAATCTTTCGCAGCTTCGCTCCTCACACTCTGTCCTCTGACCTCAGCGATTACATTATTCCAGTACTTTCCATCCTTGTCACTTTTACTAGTGATGGTGAAGTGAGGCTTTCTAAAGCACTGAAGCTTTCAAGTTGTTTTGTAAAATTGATTCATTTCGCATGGCCCCATTGAACACCACTAACAATAGTGACACCACCTGGTAAAAAAAAAAAAAAAAAAATACAGCAGATAAATCATTATAGATCACATGCCATCCACAGGTGCACAGAAACATTCATTCCATATATATATATATATATATATATATATATATATATATAAAATGTTTTCCAAGTGTTCGTTCGTTTGTGTGTCAGATGACATCCTACCAGCGCCTTGCCACAGCCAGGGCCACATCGGTTCCTTCCCACAGGTCGTACTCCGTGCATTCCTCTCCTTCTCCACCACACTTCAGCAGGTGGGCCGTTGTCTGTATTTCTCCACACTTGCACGAGTCAGTCTCTGAGAAACCCCACTTCATCAGGTTGGCTTTGCACCTTCCTACACCCGTACGATGTCGGTTTAGGGCCTTCCAGGTAACGTATGGCTGGCGGTGTCCTGAATTCAAGTGTGAAAATGCATAATATAACACCTATTATGCTTCAGAATGAAAACTGCACAAGTTTTAAAAACAAATTAACAACTTCAACAACAAACAATCTAAACTATCAATAACAATTTCTTCGTTCTACACAACAACCAACTAATTAATGACTACCCATGAGTTATAGGGGATTCGCTTCTTCATATGAACAATCAGACCCTTCAGACACACCGATCAAGTGCCTCTACAGAATGCGAAGGATAGTTAGTCATTGATGACGTGCTTCTCTGAAAATGTTACAGGCCTAGTTGTGGAGCTTCAGCAGAAACTATGGCTGGTACTCGATAGACGCTCTGTCTGAAAAGCTGCAAACCAGTAGCCTTAGCACTGGAAGCAAGCTAAGGTTAGCCCGACAGCGACATCACATTAACATAAGGGATACAGAGCGTTACAGAAACCATTGTCATTTAAGCAATATGCTTACGCTTTTTCAGATATCAAATCGAAATCGAACGGATATCAGCTGGGGTAATTATCTGTCCAGTATAAAGTCCGCATCCACTTTAAAACATTTTAGGTCCTGTAACATAGTTAGCTAACTGTCTCCACCTTTTAAAGCCACTCTAACGGTTAATAACGACAGTGGTTTTGTCTCGGTCACGAATTAATTCCTTCATTTTCCCTGTCTATCTTCGGTCTTCTTCTATTAGCTTGTTTTTGTTGTGTATGCTGTAGCTGGCTATGGAGGGATTGGTCTTTTCTTAATTTCAGACAGTTGTTTCGCTGACATCTTAAAGCTCCCCTAAATACCAGGTGCAGACAATATTTGGCTGACCAGGGGAGGAGCAAGCGCAGAAGAGGAGGACTCAACAGGGCATACTTGAGAAGTGATTGACACTGCCTAAGAAACTTCTCCTGGTTCTGATTGGTTAATTTTGCTCAGGCATGGTGGATTCTTACCAATTCCATTAAGAACACTAGGAGGAGCCAAATTTGCCAGATTTTTTTTTAAACAAATTATCTGGCTCATGCACTACAGTTAGTATAGACTAAGTGACAATTTCAACAAATATGAAAAAAGTGACCCAAATATGCTGCTAGTGCAGAATTGTGATAATTTTAACTTGAGAGTAACATACAAATCAAACATTTGGACTACCTGGACTAAGGCAATCTATGCAAACTGGAATATCACGTACAAATTGTTGTGTGAGTACATGCAGAGACTGAGTAATTCAGTTTAGTATTAGTGCCACTCATGCATCTACAAGGTTATAATCGCATACTGGCCACATTATTTACTGAACATATTTTCATAATTATACGATGTGTCACAAATCAGACCTGAAAAGATATGGCTTCATGCCATTTTTTTGCTGTTCACAGTGCTTGAAAAACTGTGTCACATATGAGGGGAAAAAAATAGAACTGGGTCACTTTGAACTGCTGTCTGAATGTTCAGTCATGGACTCCTAAAAGACTATAAATATAGCCTGTAGCTTACAGGAGCAGGCCAAAGGGTTAGGGCCAAAAAAAAAAAAAAAAGAAAAAAGAAACTGTAACGAAACTAATGATGATGAGAGAGTGTGTGTGTGTGCGCGCGCGCGCGTGTGTGTGTGTCTGTGTGCGCATGCGTGCGTGCATGTGTGTAAGAAAGTGATAGTCAGGGAGACAAAAGAAAGAGTCACTATATGACAGGTGAGACAGAAGGATGCACTCTCTCCATCAATGTGAAAAAATTCCAAGAAAATACACTCACTTATCCTGATAAATTTGAATTTCCAAAATTCTGAAATTCTCCCAAAGCCCCAACAATCTAAAAAGTCCCTTTGACCAAGGAGAGGAACAAACAGTCATGGTTTTCTTAGCTTTAGGGCCAGTTAGACAGTAAATATGTTCTAATGCACGCCAGCCAACCAGAAAAATTTTCTCTTTACGTAATTGTTTATTTATTTTATTTTCATAATGGTCTTTGAATACTATCATCTATTGTGAATTTAATACATGTGCCACAACAAATTATGTTTCCATCTTTATTCTACACTGAACAAAAATATAAACACACAAACCAAAAATGCTGAGTTAAATTGATCTATAATGAAATATGCCCACAAATAGTGTTTATTGGTGTATTTGTTCTGCTCAATTCTGGTGACCCACTTCTCATTGACCACTCCCCATGAGATTACTCACTCATTGAGTTATTCCACCCCTGAGCTGCATAGAGCATAACATTGAGTTGGTCAGTCAGCGTGACCAATACACAGGCACTCCTTGCACCAGGGTCAATAAAAGGCCACCCCAAAATGTGCACTTTTGTCACAAGTCACAATGCCACAGATGTCACAAGTCATGAGGGAGCGTGCCATTGGCATGATGAACGCTGGGATATCTGTGACAGCGGTGTCAACACACTTGAATCTGCATCATTCCACCATCAGCTGGTTGAGAAGTCGATTCAGAGAGACTGGCAGCACTGTGAATTGTGGGCACGCCCGATGACCACGTGTGACCACGCCTGCACAGGATCGGCACATGCGGCTCCAGCACCTCCGTGATTGGCTCAAACCAGCCACCAGGACAGCTGACGAGACCGTCGGACTGCACAACAGGTGGATATCAGATAAGACTGTCCGAAACCTTCTGAGGGAGGCAGACCTCCGAGCTAGCCAACCACACCGAGGTCTCGACCTGACCGCCGTCCGTCGCCGGTACAGACTCAACTGGGCCAACAGTCACCTTCGCTGGACACTTACACGGTGGAGGACGGTGTTATTCGGCAAAGAATCGCGATTCCAACTGTACCGCGCTGATGTCAGACAGCACGTATGGTGACGTCAGCGAGCATTACGCTGACACCAATGTCATGCGTCAGGTGGCACACGGTGGTGCAAGAGTAATGGTATTGGCAGGCATATGCCATGGACAGCGTACCCGTCTGCATTTCGTTGAGGGTAACTTTAAAGGGCAGTGGTACCGCGACGAGATCCTGAGGCCCATAGTCGTATCGTTTGTCCGACTCCATCACATGACATTCCAGCACGATAATGCCCGGCCACACACTGCCCGGATCTGCTCAGAGTTTCTTGATGAGGAGGATGTCCCTGTTCTCAATTGGACAGCATATTCACCCAATATGTCGCCAGTATAACACCTTTGGGATGTTCTGGATCGGCGAGTCAGACAACGTGTTCCAGTTCCAGAAAATGTGCGCCAGCTCCGAGTTGCGCTGCAGGAGGAATGGGGCAAACATTCCACAGGCCACTATTAACAATCTCTTGAACTCCATGCGCCAGAGGTTTACTGCTTTATGTAATGCCGATGGCGGACATACTCGTTACTGAGTGCTGTGAACTCTGCCCGCTGACCCCTGTTGGGTTCAGGCTGTGGTAACTCATGAATTGTGCACAGTAAATTGTTAGTCATGTTTCTGTTGCTTTAATATTAAGTCAAGAATAAATTAATAATTGTTTTGTTGAAATATTTCCCAATTGATAAAAAATAATTTGAAAAAAATTACTTCATGCATTTATGTTTATATTTATATATGTATACATATATTTATCTATGTATATTCATACATAATTTGTTCCATTAGCTTCGCCAATATGCTCTCAAATATGTCATGCTAATAAAGCTGAATTGAGTAGAATTGACTTTTGTGGGTCAATTTGACTTTTGTGTCCTGAGGAATTAGGGGCTGGGGATTCCCAAAATGTGATTAAAGTGTTTTGTTGGATGGTGTATGGTCAGCATAATCTGTGCAATTACCACTTTAGGGACTCACATGCAAATTCAGAATGTATAATTGGTTAGGATTTGAATTTAACCCTCTGAGATCCACGCCATTTTTGTCTATTTTTGGTTTGCCTGGTCTCCTTGTGTAAGACCACGCCTCCAGCCTTCCAATTCACAGGTCTATTAAGACCCGGACTGCATTCTTCAGCTCCACAATCACTGCATGCAACTGTTTTTAATTTTCACTGTGTGGTAGTGTTGTGCTATTTAAGACCGAGCCTCACTCTTAGTCATTGCAGAGTCTCATAAGCCACAGGTCTGTATTGAATCACGAGTCTTGTATAGACTTATCTCCTGCAAATTGCGTGTAAAATGAAGGTTCAATTAAAAAAAGTAATTACAAAATTTTATACCTCTCGAACTAAGTGCTGTTTATTATTTATTTCATTTATCCAGGAACCTCGCTTCCTATTTCTTTTCTATTTGTAATGCATTGTTACTGTAGCTAAAACCCAGTGTTAGTATTGCTAATAGTGTTATTAAGGAACCTCAATTCCTTATTTGTTTTATATTGCATTGTATGTGCCTTCTTGCTGTGCCAAAGGCATAATAAATACAACCAAGCCCATCTTCGCACCTGAGTCCTGTCCTTAACTTCCTGTCTTCCATGCACATCATTGGTGTTCAGAGCACAACTGTTACACCTTGTGTAATAATGCTTGCACAACCTCCACCCTGTGATCCACAATCAAGTTATACACATCATTTTTTTTTTTCCAGGACTACCTGTGCTATTACAATATGTATGCTGCAGTGATGTCACATGAGTGTATATATATATATATATATATATATATATATATATATATGACTGTAAATATTAAAAAAAGAACAAACTGGAAATTGAATCTCACAGAATTTTATCCCAATCACACATAAAACCATTATGAATGCGAGGCCACGCCTCCAGCCCTCAGCCCACTGGTCGATTAAGACCCGGACTGCATTCTTCTTCGCTCCAATCATTGCATGCACCTATTACTTGTTTCCATTAAGCGACAGTATTGTACTATTTAAGACCGAGCTCCGCACCCATTCGGGGCAAAGTCTCGTAGGAATGCTCAAGCCTTGTTTCCGTGTTGTCTATATTGATTGCCTCTTGTGTGATGCCTCGTAATTCATGCCTGCGCGACATTCCTAGTCTTGGGTAGACGTATTCTCCGTATTCCCGTATCTATATTCTAAACTCTTTAAACTTAGAGTTGTTAATGTTTATTCCAGCACTTCATTTTACAGAACCTCGTTTCCATTTGTTTACCTATTTGTAATACATTGTTACTGCAGCCAAAACCCAGAGTCTGTGACATATTTCAGTATTTCTCATCATCTGTATTACTTATTGTGCTTATTGAGGAACCTCGTTTCCTTTTTGTTTTGTATTGCAACGTTTGTGCCTTTTGTTGTGCAGTAGGCATAATAAATACAACCAAGTCCATCCTTGCACCTGATTCCAGTCCTCAACTTCCTGCCCTTTGTGCATCTGAGCTGTGCATGAAGCTCAACCGTTACGATGAACAAGATTTTTCTCTCTGGAAAATTGTTCCTCCAAGTGCTGGGAATCAGAAAAAAAAAAAAAAAAAATACAGCCAATTCACATCATAAACTATTCACACTTTTTTTTTTCAAAGAAGTCATTTCATTTTCCATCGCTTTTTCTTCAGTGAGCTGTGCCTTGTCCCTCACACTCAAACCTGTGACACAAGCCTATTGTAAACATTCCGTGTATAGTCCCAAACTATAGACTAGATTTGTCGTGAAACAGCCTGCCTGGAGACAATGTAGCCCCCCAGTCCACCGCACCGTGTGAAATAGGCTTCCACCAAACAACAAATAAACAAATAAATACCAAATTTTCAAATAATTAAACATCTTATATCACCTAAGGTCCATTTTCATGCCAAGAAGCCAAATTAAATGTGTTAACATGGAATAACAACTAGCTATATGTATAAGGAATAATCAGTGTGCAAAAGGTGCACGCCTTACAATTCTATCCAATTGCGCAAAGAAGAATCTACATTTACGCCATTTTACTAATTATTTCAAGCACTTGCCCTCTATGGTATAGATCTGTAAGTAGTAGGGATGTTATTCCATTGCACAATTTATTACAGATCAGTGCAACAAACAAGCATGGCTGCCAGTCAAAAACACAGCTTGTGATTGCTCAAAAGTCAAGATCACAGCCATTGATTGGTCAATGAACTCAATCCAAGGGAACATTGGGCCATTATTGGACGATAATAGCTGTTCTTACCTTGGGAAATTGGATATATAATCAAATAATACATTCAATGTTGGACTTATCATTATAGACTTACTTTTATAAATTTTTCCAAAAAGACACTTCAGTTCAAGGCTGGATTACAAAGCTGGATTACAAATGGGGCAATGCTTACCCTCTTGACAAAAAAAACAAAAAAACAAAAAAACAAAAACAAGAAAGAACAGTGAGTCATTTGCCTGCATTGTTCTGGAGATAATTAACATTTAATATTCGCTTTGATTTTGTGTATGAATTTGTTGACCCTAGAGGGTTAAAGCTAAAATCAGCTTTTACAGAAAACCAACATTAAATAAAAGAATTACCCATGTGAAGTCCAGGTCTAATGACTTGGATTCTTTGCTTTTTTTTTTTTTTTAAATTTGTACAATGCATCAACTAATGAGAATGTGACTGAACAATAAAAACTCAAGGTCGCCTTCTTTCCATCCCTTGAAAAGGTTTAGCCGATGAGAGGCCGAGGAATGCTTTGGCAGTCACCTGCAAGTGACATTAAATGAACATAGCTTAAATCATTTTGTACTAAATTCCCACTTAATTTGTGTTGCTTTGTTAGCTTAAATTAGTTAATGCACTTGTTTGTCCAGTGTTGGTTGTCAAGTGATTTGAGAGTTTTTTATGTTCCTTTTTTTTCTCTCATTGTTAGTTTCTTTTCTGCAAGGAATCTGTGAGGGAAAGGTATGTTGTCTTTCGTATTCATTATGTTGAGGGGATTCTAATGTTATTAGTTATTATAATGTTAGTATTAGTTATATAATTTTATAATGCATTAATGTTACTATGATCAGTTTTGAAGACTTCGGGTCTTCAGCGAGAGCTTTTTTACCTCCTACAGTTGATATCACTAAAGCTTGCTGTTAATGCAAAAGTGGCGGTCTTTTTCAGGACGAGGATGTTTAAGCATTTATCACTGAGTTCAGATCTGTCTCAAAATTACCAAAAAAATTGTAATACCTAAGGGACCAGCGGCGTGCCATCAGATGTTCAGAGGGCCTTCAGTAACCTCACCATTTACCGCTCGATTGCCCTCAAGATGTTTTTGTTTAAGTTAGCCTGATGAACAATCAAACAATTTACCAAATTAATAACAAAGATCAATATATGACCTATAATAAGAAACAATAATGAAAATGTGAATGTCTACATTTATGCAGCGGGGAAAGTATTGAACGCGTCAACATTTTATCAGTAAATATATTTCTAATGGCGTTATTGACATGAAATTTTCATCAGATGTCGGTAAAAACCCAAGTAATCCACGCACACTCATACACAAAAAATCAAAACAAATAAGTCCATAAATCAAGTTATGTGTAATGAAGAGGAATGACACAGGGAAAAAGCATTGAACATGCTCACTAAAATTTATTTAATACTTAGTAGAAAAGCCCCTGTTGGAAATGACAGCATCAAGACGCCTCCTGTATGGAGCAACTAGTCGCATGCATTACTCAGGTGTGATTTTGGCCCATTGTTCCACACAAACTGTCTTCAAAACTTGAAGGTTCCAGGGGCCTCTTCTATGAACTCTGATCTTCAGTTCTTTCCATAGATTTTCAATTGGATTCACATCGGGTGATTGACTGGGCCATTCTAGCAGCTTAATTTTCTTTCTCTGAAACCAAATGAGAGTTTCCTTGGCTTTGTGTTTAGGATCATTATCTTGCTGAAATGTCTGCCCTCATTTCATCTTCAGCATCCTGGTAGATGGCAGCAGATTCTTATGAAGAATGTCTTAGTACATTTCTCTATTCATCTTTCCTTCAATTATGTTGTATATGAAGTCTGCCAGTACCATATACCAAAAAACAGCCCCACACCATGATGTTCCCATCTCCAGACTTCTCTGTTGGTATGGTGTTTTGGGGGTGATGTGCAGTGCTGTTTGTCCTCCAAACAAATGGTGTGTGCTATGACATCCAAAGAGTTCAATTTTGATCTCATCTGACCAGACTACATTCTCCCAGTATTTCATAGGCTTATCCAAATATTGTGCAGCAAACTTTAAATGAGCTTCAACATGCTTTTTCTTCAGCAGTGGAATCTTGCGCATTAAATGTGCATAGATGCCATGGCAGTTGAGTGCATTACTAATTGTTTTCTTTGAAACAACTGAACCTACTAATTCCAGGTTTTTCTGAAGCTCTCCGTGAATGGTCCTTGGCTCTTGGACAACTCTTCTGATATTTCTTTTGACTCCTCTGTCAGAAATCTTGCAAGGAGCACCTGGTCGCGGCTGGTTTAAGGTGAAATGATGTTCTTTCCATTTCCGGATTATGGCCCCAATGGTGCTCAGTGGAACATTCAGAAGTTTAGAAATATGTCTGTAACCAATGCCATCAGTATGTTTTGTAACAGTAAGTTTGCAAAGGTCTTGAGAGAGCTCTTTGCTTTTACCCATCATGAGATGCTTCTTGTGTGACACTTTGGTAATGAGAAACCTTTTTATAGGCCATCAATTAGGACTAAACCAGCTGATATTCATTTGCACTGATAGGGGGCAGGATTGCTTTCTAAATACTGACAGATTTCAGCTGGTTTCTTGGCTTTCCAAGCCTTTTTGCACCTCCTTTTCTTCATGTGTTCAATACTTATTCCCTGTGTCATTCCACTTTATTATACATGCCTTAATTTATGGACTTATTTGTTTTGATTTCTTTGTATGTGTGGATTACTTGGGTTGTTAACGATATCTGGTGAAAATTTCATGTCAATAGCCCCATTAGAATATATTTACTGAGAAAAATGTTGACGCAATCAATTCTTATTTTCCCTGCTGTTCGACTGATATGGCATAGTAAGGATGGCAATATACATGCAAAAAACCAAATTTTTTGCTGGCTTCGCAGCATTTATTTTCACCATCCTTAAAATTGTCACTCAGCTGTGCATCATGCCTAACAATGCCCTTTAGCCGTGACTACATTCAGAATATAGAATGGATTCTCGTGGCTTATTGCTTAATGAACCTCGCAAACTAATTTAAGCAAATCTGAGCCGTTTCCTGAGCTACATGTACACAGAATTTATAAAGACATATCGATAATTTAAGTCGCCATTTATGTGCGGAAGAAAATGCCTAATAATTTTGTGGTGCAGTGTATAACAATGCTATCGAAAATAAATTTGACTGTTGTTCAAGCAAATAGTCTAAGCAACTGTTGCTAATTGGGAGAAGTAAACTGCGAGAGGTTTAGGTTATTAAGTATTGAAAGGTGAGGTTTCCGAAGGCCTTTGTTACTGCCAGTGGACCGCTACTGTAAGGGACAGTTCTTTCATTTACAGTTCACTTCAGATGAGAGCATTTTTCACTTTAAGAGGACAAGCATCAGGGGAGTGCACAAGTTCGAACAAATGATCCATTGCACATGCTGAGGAACTGAAGCCAAGAAGGCTGTGAAAATACTGGGTACTGTGTCAAGAAAAACCTGTCTTTTACAATGGACCCAAAGAAATCGGAGAAATAACAAGGAAAAGGGAAACAGTTTGAGACAGAGACTGGTGCAGGCAAGTGATTCGGCTTTTGTAGGGGAGAGGGGTGGGTGGTACAGATGACAAGAGTAGAGAATTTTTCAAATTGTTTTGAAGTTAATTTCTGGCAGTGGATAATGGTCAGTATGAAATATAACCAGGAACATATTTTGCTGAATCACAGCTCAGGCTATGTTTACTGTCAGAAATGCACAGAACTGTAGCACAAATAAACACGCTGAACACATACTGACTCAGACATTGCAAAGAATCAAAAAATTAAAAAGAATACCGTCATGATGACCAAGCTTGCGCAGTGAATTCCCATTGATTCAGGGAGATTTTTTTGGCCGTTTTCAGATTCTTTGCAATGTAGCTGAGAATATGCCTCCTTGGAATACCTGTATTTTTACCATTGGCTTCTCTTGTGATTTTTATCTAACATACCGCAAACAATTACATATTATATGACCGGGAAGTCAATAGGGATTCCACAAGACTAAGTTTCTTTCAAGTATCCTTAGTCAGACATAGCATCACACAAACAAATGTCTCAAAGTAAAAAAAAAAAAGCAAAATGGATGTGTAAAATTACTGAACTGAAATATACTTTAGGTCCTGCCTTCAATACATAATTAATTCTCGGAAAGAGCAGCGTGGGAATGACTATGATAAACTGTGATATAAACAGGCAATCTCTATGAGTGGCGAGATTGAAAAAATTGGCAAATATTTTTATGTCTCCATGCCAGCTATAACTGTGGCTGGAGGCATTCTGTTTTCAGGTCGTCCGTCTATCTGTTTGTCCATTCGTGTATCCGTTCCAATCTTATGAATGGGATATCTGTGGAATGTATGGAGGGAATTTCTTCAACTTTGGAACAAATATCCTCTTGGCCTCAAGGATGAACTAATTAGATGTTGGTGGTCAAAGGTCAAGGTCGCTGTGACCTCAAGTCTGTCCCAGTCTTGTGAGTGTGATATCTCCAGATTGCTTGAGGAGAATTTTTTTCACGTTATGTAAATGTCCACTCAAACTCAATAGTAAACTGGTCTGATTTTTGTGGTCAAAAGTCAAAGGTTGAGGTGACCTCATTTTTGTCCCTTTATTAGTTCCCATTAACTTATATTGGGCCATTTATTAAAACTGTTCATACTCATACTTTTTCACAGCTAAAAACATCAAACTTGCTTTGCAGCTTCATGTTGGGCCAGGTTTGTCATGTTTCAAGTTTTCTTGATGATCCCCTATTTCCATCCATCCTTTTTTATCTTGTCTTTTTTACCTCAGTAGACTGCCATTCATTTTTTAAAAGCCTTCATACTCTAAGGATTTGATGGCTAGAGCTTCAAAACTCTCTATACAACTGCAGAATTTCACAAAGCAAGGATGTGGATGTTACTGTAGCCCTGGACCTATTCTTTTCTTTTTCATCACTCTATTCTTCAATAAAATCAATTCATTTATCAAGTCTTGCAAATTTCCAGCTATGGCCTTCAAACTTGCTCCACACCAAAGACTTTCAAAAGCATGGATTTTGACATCTTGGCCTACCAGTGGCGGCTCATGAACTGGCAACAGGGGAGGCTCAAACCCATCCCTTGAAAATAATGATTGGTCATGACCTGTTTTCAATCATTCATTTAAATTACCATTACAAAACTTTACCATTACCATTACATTACGAAAACTCTCAACATTACCAGGTGTGGTCAGTTTTCATTAATAACGCACACCTGTCAACTCTCACGCATTCCGTGTGAGTTTTAGTGGCATATTTACGTTCCCCTGCTGTAGTCAGCAATTATTCAATCAACGCCTGTGTAAAAGATTCTCGCATGGAATTGAAGTCCTTGTGCGTGGGGGTTTATCAGTTTCACCTGCGTTATGACTCCGGACTTCTCACACTTTTATTTTCTCAGGGGTTGGAAGCAATGCTTGTGTTTCATGATCGTTTAAACTGTTTATATGAAATAAGATCATTGGAAGCAATGGAATTGCATCAAGACGTTTCAAATGATCTTATTTCATTTAAACGATCGCGAAACACATGCATTGCTTCCAACCGCTGAGTAAAGAAAAGCGCGAGAAGTCCGGAGTTGTAATCGGTATGCGTTATAAATGAAAACTGGCCACACCTGATAATGTTGAGAGTTTTCAGAGTTTTTGTAATGGTAATTTAAATGAATGATTGAAAACAGTTCGTGACCAATCATTCTTTCTAAGGGATTGTTTGAGCCTCCCCTGTTGCCAGTTCACGAGCCGCCACTGTTGCCTACCCCTCTCCCCCCACCCGCCATACAATACAAGCACAGGAAATGAGCATTCCTCTCCTTTTTGCATCACTCCATCCCACATATTACTTGGTTGGACAGTTTTTGATCTTTTACAACTTTTGAGCTGCCTGTCATAGAGTTTTGGGGATTGGGTTGTTGTACTCAAGAAAGGATGACATGTTAAATATGAAGCCCCTCCCCCTACTTTTTGATTGGTTGATATTTGATACTTCATAACTAGTGAACCGTTCGTCATACTGAGTTAGGGGCTGGATTGATGGATTCTTAAAGGGTCATATGTTAGTTGTTGAAGCCTTGCCTGGGATTTGCTGGACACAAGAAAAGGTCACATGTTAATTGACAAGGCCCCTCCCTGTTTCCTGATTGGTTGATACTTGATCCTTCATATCTAACACTGTTTGTCATAAAGAGAAGGGGGCTCTTTTGTTTTTTTTTTAGGACACAGGAAGAGGTCGCTCATTAATCTATAAAACCCCACCCTCTTTCCTGATTGGCTTAGCTGTTCTCCTTTGCAACTAGTAATCAATGTATAATGGAGAATAGGGGGTTGGGTTGTTGGACTCAGTAAATGGTCATGTTAAACCCCTCCCCCTTTGCTGATTGGCTTAGCTTTTATCCTTCATAACCACTGAACTGTTTGTTATAAGTGTTTGGATTGCATTGTTTGAAACGTTAGCATCATTCTAATGATGACAGCTTGGCTTTGTCAAGCCAACTTAAGGTTTTTTCACAGCTTTACATTATAGTTGGTTTTGTAAAATTGAGCTTCAGATGATTGCCCTTGTTCCATGTGCTAAAACTGTTGATCAGTCCTCCGTACTTCTGTATAAAAATAGTCTCTTAGTGAAGACAACATGTGTCTAACTGGAAATTGTTCTTTGGAACCACACACAACAATACAGTGATAACTTCCATTTTAACAAAAATACACCTTCTGCCCTTTAATATTCTGTCTACATATTCTCTACGTATATTATCTGAGCCTGTAAACTGCAACTTCAAAGATGCCAAGTCTCACGCATTCGGCGTGAGTCTCTCGCCTCTTAGTGGCATTCACGTTCCTGTGCCGTAGTCCGCAATTATTCAATCAACACTGAAGAAATTCACTCGTGGAATTTAAGTCATTGTGTGACGGTGCGTTCAGGAACCACACACGAGAGCAGGAAATCCAAAAATCGTATGCCTTTATTGATAGCAGGGTCAGGACCAGAAGACACAAGAATTGCCAAGCCAAAAACGAAATCCAAAAAACAAATTCGACTAGACAGGCCGGGGTCAGAACCAGAAAAGCAGAGGTGCGACGGTACACAGACAGTAGGCAAAAAATGGTAGTCGAAATCCAAAGCAGAGGGTCATATACAGGGCATCCAAACACAGTAGATGTGGTCGTACAGAAATGGGTCAAAATCCAAAAAGACAAAAACAAGAACAGAAGGGCTAGGGCAAAATCAAGGTCGGACAAACCAGTCGAGGAGAAACAATAATCGTTTGGCATACAAGAGCCTCTGCACAAAGGAATATTGATCAACGTTCTGACAAGGGCTGAACAGCAGTGAGGACTCTAAATAGACACAAGGGAAGTCACCTGCTATGCGGGGAACAGGTGAAGTGGATAAGAACTAATTACAGAGGAAGGTACACATGGAGAAGTCCTAAATCACAACCATTGGCAAAAGCTAAGACACGGACGGGATTCACGCAGACAACCTATGACAGATAAACGGCTCCGGTCAAGGAATTCTAAGTGCACAGACAATGAGTGCAGGAAAGCAATTAAGCACGTGCGAGAGATCTCGCAGAAACGTAGGGAGAGGCAGGGAAAGCAAAGCAAGGCGCAGAGGCTAGAACAGGGCGATTGCTGAGATTGAATTAGTAATAATTAGTGGAGGTGCAGCTTTACAAATTTACAAATTAACCAATACTCAATTCGATCGAATGCCTTGCTGGCATCTAGTGCCAGTGCATAAACCATACCATCCCCACTAACATAGTAATCAATGGTCTCAGTCACAACTGCAGTTGCCACAGAGGCTGATACATCAGGCTTAAATCCAAACTAACTTTGAAGTAATAAGTACATTTTTCTCTTTCTGAAGTATCATATTATCTAAGATTTTACAAAAAATGCTCTGAAGGCAAATACCCCTAAAGTTATCAGATTTACAAATATTTAACCTTTTACCCTTGGGTATTGGAATCATAGAACCTATATTCATGTCGTAGGGACTACAATCATGTGAAACCATTGCATTAAACATAAGCACCAAGTATTCATACAACTTATCACAACCATGCACTACACTATCAGAGTAAACACCAGCATTGCCATCTGACTTTCCAGTTGATAAATTCTTAACTGCAGTAATAACATCATCAAAAACAAATTTACTGTTGTGTACAGGATGTTCACGACATTTTACTTCAACTTTTTGTCTAATCTCGCTCAAGAGATCACAGTCATAACCAACACTGTTAAACAAATCATAAAATTTACCAGCAAACAGGTTTGCAATATTGCAATCACCAGACACATTGTCCACAGTACCTGGAACACTTTTAGCTTGACCTTTGATTTTTCTAATATCTTGCCAAAAAGATTTAACATTTTTATCTAACAATGACTGAGCTAATTTTTCAGACTGTAACCTATCCTTATATTGCTGAGCCTTCCAAACTGCATAATGGTACTGAAGGCTACTTTGCCTCCTCATCTCACAGATGTGACCAGACCTGGGCATACCAGCCTCCTTCCACCTCCAATGCCACAGCAGGGCTAACTCTTTCTTGTGTGCCCAAAGATTATTCCAGCCTGGAAGAGGAGTAGGAGTACAACTAGAAGGCTCGGACTGCTTAACACATTTACCAGTAAAGGGCAGCACCTGACTAGCTGAGAGCAGGGGACTAAATTGCGAGAAAAAGCAAGACACTGGTGTGGGCAGAGAACAAGGGCAGGCCAGGAAGAAGGAAAAATAAATACCAATATGAGGAAGCAATGCAAAACGCAATGAAGGTACACTACAATCTGGTAAAGAACGGAAAATAAAGACAAGCAAAAAAATTCCCATAGCACAATGCAGGTCGGCACAAGTTTGCTGTAAAGCGGCATGGTAGCTAATGGCAGCTCCTACAAGAGCCACAGATAGAAACCCTTTATTTAGGCAAGTGATATTATTTGATGGTGACAGTGACACTGAATATTCTTTCGTGACATCATTAACGCTACTCCGCAGTCAAAGTTTTATTTTGTTTGTTTATTGTGGTGATGAGCAGTGAGCAGTCATACATTGCCGAACCAATTCAAAGAATCTTGTTTCCAACACTGCCGTCCAATTTTCCTTGAACTTCCTCCTCCCTCCTTCATATGTAGCAGGCTAGCCAGCTAAAGTTTTTAATAAAAACTTCTGCCGCTTTCTTCTAGAAAATCGTCAATACAAGTACCTGCCCTTGGTCCTCCTCCATGATGCTGATGAAGGCCTGTGCCTTGTTTGCCAACTACGGAACCTGCTTAACATTTATTGGTCTGCGACTAATCAATGATTTCTTGCTCCACCCTTACAGTCTGGGGTACACTTTAAATGGCACGCTTGGAAACTCAGTGGAAGGGGTTCCAAAGCCTGCGTCTGTACTTTTTGTTCCATTTGCACGATCCACAACTTCTTACTATCAATATGCAAAATGTACAATTCTAATCATTTCATCCGTATCATACCATCTAGTGCAAATAAGGCTTGTGATAACAAGGAACAATGATATGCAGGTGCGGGAATGGGTGTGTTGAATGCACACGGGGAATTGGGGAGATCACAAGTCAGTCACTGAACAAACAAAATGAAGAGAAGGGACGGGAAAATGTGAGGTATCGTTCAGGAACCAGTCGCGAGAACCAGGAAATGCGATGAGTGTGATTTTATTAAGCGAGGGAGTAAACCCCCGCAGGATCGAAGGCAACAGTACAGAGTCCACAATCCAAAAATCACAATCCCAGGGGCAGAATCCAAAGTTGAAAAACCAGGGCAGCAATCACAGTAATCGTAGTCAGATGAAAAGGGTTTGATACACAGGAGCAGATAACAAAACCAAATCAGAGCCAAAAATCGGAAGTCGGACGGTCCAGTCAGAAAAGCAACACTATGAATACAAGGCGAAAACGAGAGCAGCACAGGTAGACTAGGGAAATGTTCTGACAGGGATCTGCTGTGAAAAGACTGCTTAAATACACACAAGGGAAGTCACATGCAATGATTAGGATCAGGTGAAGAGGATCAGACTAATTACGTGGGAGCAAACACAAGGGAGAACCTAACCACATGAAATTGGCAAAAGCCAAAACGCGGACAGGGATCACGAGACAACCTATGACAAAACATACAGCTCCGGTTAGGGAGTTCTAACGTGCACAGATAATGAGAGGCAGGACAGAGTAGAGCAGTGCGGAGGATCCGCTGAATTTGCAGCAAAGACTAAGTGAAGGCAAGAGGCGGAGATTAGAACAGGGCGAGTGCTGAGAGCTTGTTAATCAATTAGTAAGTGCAGCTATACAATCCCTAGTGCTCGTTAGTAAGTTAGTATTATATACAATGTTAGTCTTGGTTAGTAATTTTAACAAAACAAACTGTTAGTATGGGTTAGTAAAATAGAAAAGAGAGGCGAAGGAAGCAAACGAGATTAGAAGGAATGTTTGAAACCCAGAAACCATGAAATCACCTAAACATGTGACACGCAGGACTTGGGGAGAAGCTGTAGCTTAAAAGACCAGACAGGGGAGACAAAGTGCAATGAAGGGCGTGGGCAAAGACATGGACCGGAATCTAACGGAAATGTGGATCTGGCAGGGCAAAAACAAAAACAAGGCAAAGAACAAAAACTAAACAGAACATGGCAAAAACAGAACAGGCATGGCAGAAACATAACGGGGCATGGCAAAAAACAGAACAGACATGGCAGAATCAGAACACGCATGACAGAATCATAACAGTAAATACATGAATAGGAAAAAAAAAACCGAAAAAAAATGAAGCTAATTTGAAGGGACTTGGGACATGGGACCTGAGTTCTTAGGTGCATAAACCATAGCAATGGACAGATTTTATTTTACTTCTTGAGGACTCATCTCAGGAGGGGTTGGAATAAGGCTGGAGAGAAATAAAAATTCTTTGCAACCCAACCCTAGGACATGCATTTCCACCACGCCTTGGAAAAGCTTTTCAATTATGAATCAATTGTGCTGACTGGAGACTTGTGGGTTTTACTTCACAGCAAATATCTTCAAGTCCTGGGGCGCATCTATATGATCTTTAGCAGGTGGCATTTCTTCCCTTTCCTCCCAGCTTTTCCTCGACTTCCATGAAAAATGTCACTTGGATCAAGCAAAAGTTGTCGGGAGATTTTTAGGCTACCTTGGGATATGTTTGAGAAAAATTGGATGTCCTCTCCTTCAATACGTCATGAGCTTGACAACAATTGAGATCAGGTGAGTTCAGGTTTATGCAGCACCAGCAGCCCCAGCAGTTGTCACCTTTAAATAACCACATGACCCCTAGAATAATGGCCTCACTGCTTTGCGACATGGGCCATGAACTATTGCAAGGACGGAGAGCTGCATCTGTCTATTGCAGTGCTTGCAGCTGGTAAAAAGGAGCTGCTGGGTAACCATAACAATTGTGATACAATCTAGAATCATTGTCAATCAACATGTCATGTTTTGTTGTGCTTGGTTAGATATCATTCCATTCCAATGGTTAATCTCGCATGCAGTTGCAGTTTAGGAGAGAGCCGAAACTCTTTGACTGGGCTGCTATCATTATAGCTCCTCCTGATAGAAAATTGTGCTATTGTTGCAGCTGTTGACCCTTGCAGTCACATGTCAAACAAACCTAATGATACAACTGATCCAAAAGGAACATTACGATGAATGATGTGTCCAATGGCTTCAGCTGCAAAAGACTGTGGTGCATAATGTGGGAGTCTTTTCTCCCAAGGTTGTTCCTGAGCTTCCTTACTGGAGGAAAGCAACAAAAGAGCTAATTGCCGCCTTTTCTATATGAAATAGACAATAAGAACGCTCCTTGTCATGGCTACCAGCCAAACTATTTCTAGATGATGTCTGTAATCAAGGAAGGTTCCTTGCTTTTTAGAGAACACAGATGCGTCTCTACTCTACCAGTCACTTTCTGAAAGTTAGCTTCTGGCATTTTTGGATGTGGAGAAATGGAACTGTTGGAGATTTCAAAGCTCAACTAATGATTATGCTATTCTTTCATTATTAAAGCCTGCTACATATCAGTATTTTACCCTGAAAGGAACATGGAATAGAAGGCAGCTTCAAGAGACTAGGGCATGTTGAAATGATCAATTATTTCGTAGCTTGTACCCTCTACTAGTTTTATACTGATGTATTATTCATCTCTGCCTGTTTGACCCAAAGCCTGTTTGTCCCATAGTCCAGGGCCGTTTCCATGTCCGCCTTGATGGTACATGACTGTAAATCAAAACACATGCATTACAGGGGAGCTTTGCAGCAAGGTTCATATTACACATTAAATATGCATATTATAAGGACGAGTCTCTGATTATAGATTGGATTCAAATATTTATATGTGCCACGAGAAAGGAATGCGATATTTTGTCATCTTGTAAATTTTGCGTATTGCCCGAGGTGCCAACAATGTTTACATTACTTGTTTCACACAAAGGTATTGCTCCAGAGGAAACATGAAAAGGGAAAAGACCAGCAACGTGCCAGGGAGAACATTTTTACAGACCACAATTCTTTCCAAGGCATGGACGCTCAGTCCATTCTAACACGTTACTAAAATTGATGTTAAGGTTGCATGTACTGATCAGTAATCAGTTTGGGTTTGTAAAGGAGGGTGTGGTAGTCATTCTAAAGTTGGCTAGAATTTTTGCAGGTGTTGCAAAAGAAACCCAGGATCACTATGAAGGGTAATATAATTCCAGGCATTCCCACGAGCTTACCTTACATTAGACTGCATGGCATGTCCATCACAGATGCAAGCTTGTGTGTCATCTCACTGACGTTTTTTTTCCCCCTTTGAATTGCCGGTGTATATTTAATTTACAGTGTATATTTGTTTTAGCTAGCATCCTCCCCTCAATAGCTGAATAAACAGCTCATGTGATGCATTCTGTTCAGTGATGTAGGTGCATGCATTCTGATGCAGCTCAGATGCCTTTCTCAAGGGTGCCATTGTATTTTCCCAGCATGCATTTGAACCCAGGCCTTAGTGGGAATGAACCCGTCCAATCCAGATGTATTTATCTGATGCCTTATACAGTTGCTCCAGTGAGCAGAAGCATTAGGAAGGCAATTGGGGTTTGAGTATCTTGAAAACTGTGCTAAAGAAAGAGACTTCTCAATGTCAGTGTAATTATCAGAAACAGAAACAATTATTTTGAAATGAATTTACCAGTTAGCAAATCATGTGTGTGATTATGTTGGTGTTCATTCAACAGATATAATCCTACGGTATTTGCAGCTACCTTGTCGCAACCCAAAGGTTTTCCGCATTTCACAACCAAAGCAAAGATGACAAGGCATTGCTCTGCTTCATGAAAGAATACAAAATAAACATTTGGCATTGGACAGCAACATTCTGCCATATTTCAGAACAAGCTTTGCATATCACTTTCGGGCACCCCTGATGGGCACCCCTTAATTAAATTAAGGTTTGTATTACACACCAGTGGCATAGGCAGAATATTTTTTTTTGGGGTGGGCCTGAACAAATTTGGACGGACCATCCCCCCCCAGAAAATGTTGGCTTAGAATACAGATTAAAATGAAAAATATATATCATGCTTTCATTAGGCTTACAAAAAAGGAGAAATGGGGTCCAAACAAATAAAAATATCGGCAGGCAAGACATTTTTACGTTAATTATGTCCCGGAAGATAAAACCAACAGTCAAAAACCCTTTATAATACAAGTGTACATATAGCCTATACATCCAGCACACGAGGCCATGGCCATGCAAACAGACAAATAGAAAACTTTGAAAAATGCCTGAGCCCAAATGACCATTTAAAGGCTACAATGTCCTTCACACCTACACTTACACTGTTATTTCAGAACCATTGTTAGCTCATTCACCTGACAGCTAATGGAATCGTTCCTTCATTTGCATCATAATTCTCAGCAGTGAAAAAATAAACCAAGCAAATAGAAAGTCTAGTATCCATTGAGTAAATATACGCCATAATGGCAACACTTACACAGATATAGAGGTAGTATAGTGCAGAGGTAACTATGTCATCATAAATTTTATGACTCAAGAAATTCAAGAAAGTTTTGAATGAAGAAATTTTATTTTTACTAGCTAAGTTGAAGTAAAGAAAAGCTGGCTAACCCTTTCACGAGCATCGGTCCCAGGGTGGGCCCCCTATTTGTGTTTTTATAGCCTGCCGACAGATACTGTGCTACATTGGAGAACTAAGCTATATTGTGTTCGAAAGTTTGTTGCCTCAGCAATATAACTGTGTTAGCCACTTTATGATGCAAATACGACAACGAAAATCATAACGACCCTCCGCCTGTCAATGGAGTCCCATAAGTTCAGTTGTATAGCATTGTTCAGGTTTGTCAAAATATGTTGAAATTGATGATCTTACCTTGGTAGTCATCCAGAGCTAAAAGCCTGTCAATGGTTTCAATCTGTAGAACAAGCAAGCTTGGACAAACGCCACTTAATCGGCTTTGAAATTGAGGTAGCTGCCGTGAGTCTTTAAGATTTTCCCTTTGATTAGCTTTTTTTACTCATGATGCAGAGCTGTATATCTGTACCGTAACCCTTCAAAAACAAAGTAAGTGCACCCACTGGCTATCATGTGCTGATCAAACAGAACAATCCTGGCCTATATCAGCCCTTCCACCCCCTTACTCCAGTTTAACAGTTTACACAGACAGCCAGTGGTCTGTAACTTCTAAAAGACGGCTGCGTATGGTAGGTAAGGGTTATTTTTTACGAGGAGGAATCATTTTAATGGTTTCTGAAAAGGGGGAATTTTGTTAATGAAGCAAAAGAGTTTTGTTTAGGAATTACCGAATCCTCCTCTCGCAGTTTTCTGTGCCTGATTAGCAACAATTGCTAAGACTAATTGATAGGGGGATGTATTTTCGACAGCACTGTTCATTGATCACAACGTTATGACAAGAAGGACTGAAATATAAAACATCCTTGACTGTGGGGGTCAGACCCGGAAAAACACATAGCCTACGTTCAACGTATTTTCTAAATGTCAGTTATCCAAAACACAAATTACATTACTGCACACGCAAAAATACAGTCCATGTTCATAGTGAATTACTCACTCAACCAACCTCTCAATCATTATACAATAAAAAAATAAAAAACATCAGACCGGGTGGGAGCCTGGGCGGGCCAGCGAACGAACTAGGTGGGCCAATGCAGCCCAGGCCCATTACTGGCTACGCACCTGCTACACACAGTACAACCTCAGTTCCAGAGGAATTGGGACAAAGTGTTAAAAGTAAATAAGAACAGCAAGAAGTAATTTTCAAATCCCTCTTGACCAGTGCTTTTTAATATGTTTCTGATAACAGTCAGGGTTGTCCTTCTCCTTTTTGGCCCCGGGAACACTACGCTCATTGACTCCAAAAGGAATGTGAAAGAAAGATGAACTCGTCAGAGTACAGCACTCCTTTCCACTTCTTTGTCAGTCTATTTCAGATGAGCTTGAGTCCAGAAAAGTCAGCGATGCTTTTGAATGGTGTTGATATATAGCTTACACTTTGTGAAGTAGAGCCTTAACTTGCATTTGATGATACCACAACAAACTGCGCTCACTGACACGGGTATTCTTAAGCACTTATGAGGTCATGTGGATAATTACAGCGTATCCGTTTCAGAAGCACCTCAGTGATTAACGTAGTGCCATTTTCGGGGCTCAAGGATCACATGAATCGAATATTGGTATCTGGCTTTTTCTTTTAGGTGCGGACATTGTTGTGGTTTCTCAAGATTATCATAATTTTTTCATGATATTATAGACGAACAGTGAGATCCCTAAATTCTGCGCAATCACATGTTGAGAAATATTGTTTGAAAACTGTTTAACTATTTGCTAACTCATTTTTTTGCAAAGTGACTGTCTCGAACTGTCTTGCTGATGCACGACTGCTCATTTTAATAACCAGCCATAATTGAATCACCAGTTACGTATTCAGTTGTCATTCAGCGTACCTGCGGATGGTCCAAATGGAATTGGAATTGGTTTAAAAGCACAGTATTAACTCATGAATTTATACTTAGGGGCAATGCTGACTCTCCAATTAATCTAGACTGCAGGTCTAGGCTGAGAATGGAACTCAGAATGTTTTGCTGTGATACAACAGAGCAACATGCTTTTTTAACCCCATATTTCCCATTTAATGCATGTGCATAGCAATGCTATTTCTTTTAGATTTCTTGTCACTGGTGACCGTGCAATTGTAACTGGATTTCCCTATTAGTGTGCAGAAGAAGACTGAGATTTAAAAAAAAAAAAAAAAAAAAACATGTAAAATCCCAAGCTTTAAATAATCAGTTTAGAAATGATATTTAATGGAAGACAAGACCAAAAGCTCCCAAAATTAACTTCCAGCTATTTAAGGGACTGAGTCCCTGCCGCCTCCCCCCTTGGCCCAACATGCCACCCTTCTATAGAATGGAGTGTGTGTTGGAGACAGTCAGAGAATGTTAGCCATATCATTGGTGTGGAACACATAGCAACAGGTTTGTGATTACTGGGGGCTGCTATTGTAACAGGGTAAGCATTATGACATAATCAGTGATATGTGATACATTTGTGAGCAAAATGCATGCACAAGCCAGTGAACATTCCTACGTGAGCGAAACAATATGGTTTCTGAGACTAAGGATTAATGCGCACTTACCCAGTCCCACCAGCATCACATTACTTGACAAAATAATGAAATAAGGTGAATAAATGCATTAAAAAAACACCAATGGTGTTCACAACAAATTGTTCCACAGAATGTTTTCATGCTCGCTGAGAAGGGAGGCATCAATTTTCAGCTTTGTGAAAAGCCAAGTGAATTAAGAGCCCTCCCCCCTAAATTCAGTGTAATTACGCTATTGAAGAAGAAGAAGAAGCTGGAGGCGAGACATGCTGTAGCTGGGAGCTTTGTACTTCTGAATAAAGCAGAATCCAGTGTTTCAGAGTTATAAAGTCTGGTGCTTGAATGTGATATGCACTGCCTGAAGTCATGTTTATGTGGGATGTTTATTTGAGTGTGTATGCACCCCCTACCCCGCTCCACAAGTGGTGCTCTACTCCCCAGCTCACTGGACAAAGGCTTTACCTCCACCTGACCTTGACAGAAATATGAAATGCCTTTCATGATTTTTTCACCATTTTTACCTGCACTAACTGATTCACAGAAAGCACATTCGTATCATTTTATTCTTTATGAACACATTTGTAATTAACCAATAGACATTAAACACATTTTATAATTGAAGCATGAATGCAAAGATGGTTTCTAAAATACAGTCAGAGTGAGGAATGAAAGCCCAAACATGATGCAAATGTGAGACGTCTCTTCAGAGGAACTGAACCCTTGGTGCTATTTACCCCTGGGATGTCCAAGCTTAGTGTTGGAATCCCTGTGACACACACTGTGGCTGTTTGGAGGAGTGAGCAAATCCGGGCGTACACTAACCCACAACATGAGCAACACACAATGACTAGAAAACAGACAATCAGCAGACTTATCACTGGTACAGCGATGAAAATAAATGAGTGAATCACGCCAAAGATCCAAAATGCCCCGAATGCTGAGGTTGCTCATGTAACAAATATGCAAAAATAACCAAGAACTAGAGTAAATCTCCTGTGATCTGGAAAAACCTAGTACGTGTGTCACTTTTGGTAGAAACTGAGTTTAACCTTCATTTGCAGTAATTAAGAGTGGTGAAAATCTTAAAACACTAGCTATTAGTGTCATTTGAACTTTAAAAATCAAGTTTCTATCATATTTTTTTTTCTGCTAGGAAAAGTCCAGAACCTAAAATTTTTGTTCAATTGCGAGATCTTTGCCACTGATAAACTTACTAGGTTTTTCCAGATCACAAGAGATATGGACTGTGTTATCAAAGGATTTTAAATGGACGATGAGGGTTAATCGCATGTTTGTTTGTTTGCTTGTTTTTTTAATGATGCCTGCATCAAAGGTTTACCAGGAAGTTTTTTGGCTCTGAGAAAAATGAAGTAATTACCCTGCCCCGTCCGAAGAGGGAGGGCAAGGGGTATTGTTTTTGGTTCGGTTTGTTTCTTTGTTTGTTAATACTTCAGCAGCAAAACTAATGGCCAGATTCACCCCAAATTCGGTTTAGGGATTGCCACTGAACCAGAATAGTTGCCTATTGACTTTAGGAAAAGTAAGTCAAAGTATGTGCGAGGGGCAGGGTTTGTTGTGCTTGGCACCACTTGTTTAATCTAAACTGGACAGGCCTACATTTACATCTTGACTTAATTAAAAAAAAAAAAAGTCATTTCAAGCTGACTGGGTGGTGTGATAGTGCTAAACCACAAGCACAGTCATACTGGAATAGTTGCACCAGAAATGTGTTTATGCAAACGTGCTGCACATCAAGAACTGCCTTGATGGTATTTGCGGTTCACCATCACCATGTGCACCAAACAAAGTTTCCACCTCCCATCTAGAATTTTCGGCGGTGGAATTCTCCCATTCAACATTTAAAAGATATAGTTATTAGCTCCTCTTTACATGGTCTGATCAGACATTCGAAGCCTGGAATAGTGGGGGCTTTTCTCTCTCAAAGCATTGTTCTGAATGAACTCTGAAACTCAATAAATATTGGATTAGATAAAGGTCTGGAATTATTTAAGATGCTTTAAGGGCAGTCTCATATCTAATGCAAATGCTGAAGCATTTAAAATAAGAATGTACGCCAGCCACCCAATGAACCTGGCTATGGCTCTGAAAAATGGAGGGATTGTATATCAGGAAGACATTAGGCTGATTTGCTTCACCAGGGTAACCCCTAAGGCCATCTTCCCTGGCTGGAAGAACTACCCTGTTTGCGCTGTAACAAGACAACCTCTAAAAAACAAAACTCAAAAATCCACAACTCACAGAGAAGCAACAGTCACCAGGGTTGGAAAGGAACCAAAATAATAGGTTGCATTGCAAGATCAAGCAGCCATCATTTGTCACAAAAGGGAACAAGCTAAACACAAGTTGCGCCAGTACAAGACCCTATTGTACGTGCCCAAATATGCTCAGGTATGTTATTAAGGTGTCTGAATACTGCCGCAAGATTTCACAGAAGCATATGAGGTTGGGAGGCGTGTTCTCTGTCACAAAAGTGACCTCCACCGCCCCAACAATAGGTTTGAATAATGATTGTCCCAGGAGCTTGCACCTGATTCATGCTATGGAACATTTCAGAACATCTCTAACACACTCATACAAAGGGACTGAAACATATCATACTCAGGAGAGTCTTGTATTTTGACCCAGGCCATGATCGGTATAGAATGCCTATTATCTATACATTCAAAGTAATATTGAGACTGACCCATTTTTTTTCTGGAGAAGGACGGAATGTTCTCAGAGCCGAAAAAGAGAACAGTGTGTGGATATTGAAGCTAACCTTTGCATTATGGTCGCATTGACAGATTCAATGTGCCTTGACTGCTCTCTGTCAAACTGCACCATAATGTGCATGTTCCCTATTCAGCTGTGTCACAGTGTGCATGCCCTCTATGGGCCTGCACCATTAGTGGACCACATTATGCTGTACTTGTGATGGACTTGTTCTCCTGCTGGTGGACACATGCGCTGGCTAATTTACTAAAACACCTTATTTTAACCTGCAACATGGTGCATGCCGGCATCTGTGTCAATGACAAACACTCGCATACCTTTTCATCTTGATGGTGTGTGTGTGTGTGTGTTGGGGAGGCAAAGAGGGAGGGAAGGCATTAGGGTGCAACAGGGGGTTGGGGGAATGGTTGAGGCAGTCTTGGATGAAAGTGTTTTGTGGGGTAAACATTATTGCTCTAAATAGGGTAAGGGGCGTGGTGCAAAGAGTGTGAGTGTGTGTATTTATGAAAGAAGGATGGCTCAAACTGGTTCTGGTCCTCTGACAAACAATATAAAATGTCACAGGTGCAACATGTCTAGTGAGAAAGCAAAGACTGCAGCTCCTGTGCGGACACACCTTCACTTACACACACACCTACAAGGCTGGTGCAGAAAGCCTTTAGGCAGAAGACAGGCTCCACTTCTTCCCCGACAACTTCTCTTAACTCCTGCGCCCCGGTGCCTACAACAGGTAAGCTGAGCCCCCCACTTGGGTAAAAAAGGACTTGTGTCTTTCCTCTTACTTTTTACAGACTTCAGCAATTCAGGCACCCTGGTATAATTACTTCTCAGCCATGGGCTGACCATATTTGAAATTGAGTCTGTCTCTGAGCTCGTTCAAATCCAGGAATCACAGATTGATTGCGGTCAGGGCTGATATCCTTACTTTTATCGCCAGTTTACTGGGTTACAAATTGATCTGCCCGTGTGGTAAACATGGAAGTAACAGAATTAGAATTATTCCATGTCATGCATATATTATAAACCGGATGTAATATTGAATATGTTTCATAACAATTTGAGATATTTCTTATATACATAAAAAAGCTCACCAGAAATATTTGACTTTAGTAAATCCAAAGTTGGTAACTTGTAAGCTTGACCACTTAACTTTTCAAACCCCCTTTAGTTTCTGGCTGAGTCAAACAAATGAAGATCCAATCATCATATGAGTAGAGGCAATGTTCTTTGCATTTTTTTATACAGGGTTTTGAAGGATTATGTCATTAATTACTTTGGGATCTGGGGTGAGTCGATGCACAAATTATCAAGCAAACAATCAGGACTGAAAATGGATCAGAGTTAATACCTTTACTCATCCAAGCGTTCACCAAATGTTCTACAGAATATGCTTGTAGATGTAGGCAATCATTCGTGATTTTTTATTTTGTATCTACAGGTAAGAATGAAGGTCACATACTATTTCAAAAAATCATTTTCTACACCTTTAAAATTTTTCTTCTCTTCATGGCTATCGCAATTCCTTTTCCTCTTCCTTCTTGGAAGAAATTATTTCATAATCATACTTTCCATACTTCCTTTGGCATAATTTTTACTGATAAATGTATTGCATAATGTCAGTATTTCACACCTTTCAGACTTCAAATTAACAATGGTAAATTATAAAGCCATATCAATGCAAAGGGCTGTTCAGCATGCCTTCTTCAGAATTGTGAGAAGCTTTTTCAGTTTTAAGTTCATTACAAATTTGCCCCAGTATATCTGAAATTAAAGTGGTAGGAAGTGGGAGATGTGGTTGACTGAAGTTGTGAGATGATTCTACATTGGCTGCCGTGCCTGAAAGATTAAACTACCATCTCAGGTGAAAATCTGAGAGTTTATTTACATCAGAGATCAGCTTTTTGAGTAGTTTGATCTCTGAATTATATTCAGTTGTGCTAGAAAGGTGATTAACTACTTGATTAGCTGATGGTTGAATTTCATTCATTGACTAAAATATGACTGTAATGTTTGCGAGCAATGGCATTAAACCAATAATGCTGAGTCACTGAGACAACAATCTCATTTTACATGGAATGGAAAAGAAGTTCAGTTATCAAGTGTAAATAAGAAAAAGTCTGAAACACGCCTGCATTCCAGCAGCCTCATTCAAGCACATGGTTACCATTCAGTCTGACGGTAACTACCATGTTTAAGTCAATGGTACTGGATTCGTTTTTCAGAATTTTTGCCAGATTTTTACGTGAGCTGTTCCTTAAAACCTCACGGCACACACACCCACAAGAGACATATAAGAAAATACTACTCCCTATCCAAGCCCCTCACTGCCCCCCCCCCCCACACACACACACACACACACATGCTCACACAAGGGATGCATGATAACTTGAATTGTTATTATTTTATGTGTAATAAGAATAACCACCGCTATGAGGCAAACAGGCGAGCTTGGTCCTTTTCTTTCCCTTGAATCATGCCTTTTGCAGTCTTGAACAAATGGCTGCCATACATCAGAGGCAATTAAATGAGAAGTGCTTCTGGAAAAAAATTTCACTGACATCAGTTTTTATCAGCAGTGTGCTTAAAGGAGCTATGTTAAGGTCAACAGAATCATCTCCTTTCAAGCAACAGTTACTCTTACCCTGTTCTGGTTTACTTTGCTCAAGTAGCAATCAAGCAGTTGATTTGCTCACTTGAAGAGCCTAGAGCGAAATGTACTTATGTGACTTTTTTATGCACCATGAGGTAAGGATGAGAAAATTTCTTTTATAGCTACCCAAGTTGATTTTGCCCATTTTCTCAAAATGGACATTTTGTGACTTAAGTAATTTTATCACTGGGATGTTATATTATAGCCTTGGCTAGACAAATACACGTTTCCATGCTGAACTTGAATTGTCCAAAATGTGACTTAAGTACTTTTTCCACTAGGCTCTTCAATTACTAATAGATATCATTTTTATATGTCACATTTTGACATTTCAATGGCCATGAAATTGCACAGATGTGCATAAATGTGTTTGCTAGTTTTTTTGCAAGCTTACTTTTGGCCATTTCTCGCAAATGTGAAAATAATTAATAAGTCACATTAAACACATTTAACACAATGTTTTCTATCTTCGCTGGATTTTGACTCTAAAAAGTAACCTAAATGAAGGGCTATGGGTTAATGAATTTTGAATAAATTTTTTTCAATAATCTATTAACATCGCTTCTAATTTGCAGCACACATTTACGCGCATGTGTTTGCTAGGTTTTTTGCCCATTTGAACATTACATGCATAAGCAAAAAATATTTAGATCTCACATTCAAATTTGATCCACCAAACAAAATGTTTTCCACTTTGTGCATACAGTATTTTTAGATGCCTAAAATCCAGGGCCATTTTAAAATGAATTAGATTTTAAATTAATCTTAAATAATTTGCCAAAAAATGCAACAATGTGTGATGGAATTCAGAGAAAGATTTTTTTTCTTATTATTCAGATTGTTGGCATTCTTTCAACCACTGTAGCCTAGTTATGGCTGTCTGCTTCTCATTATGACCTCTTAATCATTATGGCTGCATATTAGTTGTGATAAGATGGTAGTCTAAATAAATATCTCCATTGTTATTTGGGCAAAGTACACAGAGCAGATTTAGGGTTGGCCAATTAAGCTTTCAAAGGTGATGGCAATTGCCCAGCCTCACTGGTAATTAGCTGAAGCCACACAATTTTATTCTCGGAAACATTTCATATGACCTCTAATGTTTGATTGCCATTTATTTAAGACCTTGATTCATAGAAAAGAAAAGTTTGCCCAGTAGTGGTCGTTATTACACTTAAAATACATCCAATTCAATTAATCGCGCAACCCAAGCACACACAAGCAGAAAGCGAGATTATTGTCAGACCTGAAACATCACCGTCTGATGGGGCAAATTCAGGGAGTGGTTGTTGATCCCAGCGTATGCTTTCTCTCTCAATATTTTTATCTCTCACTCTTTTGTTTTCTCTAGCTCACCCATGCTTGCTCTCTCCCTCACTTTCTACCAATCAATTTAAGTCAACAAGCTTTATTGGCAGGAAGTACACATAGTAAATATTGTATAAGCAAATAATAGACAAGCAAAACAAATGGTGGAACAGTAGAAGTTGAGCACAAATGATAATACTACTGCGATAAAACTCAAATTCAACAAAAATAGGAAGTCTGTCTTTCAACTTCCTTTTTAACTCTTCTGAAGTGCTTCACCTTCTAGGTCACGGCTTTGAGCAGGCACTGGGATGAGTCTGGTGTGAGAGGTCAAGGTTGGCATGTACCGAGGTTGTAAATTTTGGAATATTCTGGAGGGGTATTTATGGTTAATAACTCGTGTAGGTATCCAGTAGCCCAATCCTGCCCAGCACTCCTAGATTGTGGGTATATTTTCACAAACATGTTGCTATCCTGAGGATGGAAATTGGGGGCAGACTTGATTACTAGTACGAGCAGTGGTCTGGTTGCTGACATTAGACTGGCAGATTTGGGACAGGAGAGTGACACACTTCAAACAGGCATCTCAGTTTGCTCCAAGGGGGAGGGGAGAAGTGGTTGTGCGTTGACTAAACGTGTCCTGGGTAGTAAGTACTGCTCCATGTGCCCAGGATTACAGAATTTCACTGAGCATTAAAACTCTTAGTACATGCAAGAAATTCTGTAAGCCCAGAGAACCCATAATACCAATACAATCCCATGACAGAGGGAGAACAGAGACAGGTACGTGGACAAGGGTATAGTGATGATTATGTTCAGGCAGTTGAGGAGACATGCTCCTTGGTCGAGCAAAATAGTTTTGTCTGAATTTTCATATTGAGCACTGAAGTTCCAAAGGAAGCCTTATTGATTTTGCATCTAATACAAATACCTTAACGGATTATTAGCTGAGTTTAAGCAACGACTCGTAAAATGAAATCTTGTTTAGAACCTATTGTGTTAACAGCCAAGCAGTTTTTATTCCATAGAAAATATTGATGTTTCATTTTACGTTATGGAAACAGGCTTAGTCTCAAATGTCTTTCGCTATGCCAAGCTTATGAAGAAGCTGTTCTGCCAATGCAAAGTTAGATTTTGTCAGTAGAAGAACACCTCCGTTTATTATAAAGATGATATAGATTAAGTTCATGAATTGTATGTGTTTTCTATCATGTAATACTGTAAGTTCTGAAAAAGCAGATGAAAAATATATTTTGCAAATAGGTTAGCCTGGGACATGCTTTGCTCCCAATTGTTTCAAGGATTCCTTATACTAGCATGCTTCAAAAAAGACACAAGCATATCACACACAGACTAAAGTATAGCTACTAAGTCTTAAGTGGCTTGTTTGGTACACTGCTCCCAAAAAGTACTGCAATACCTTCATTTGAAACTCTGCTGTAACAGAGGTGAGAAAAATTTAAGGTTAAATAAATATTCCTGTTATTATATCCACACGTGAAAAAAATAATGATCATTCATTAAAAAACAAATACTGTGCCCAGTAAAACAAATACTTTAACTGCACACCATACTGTCACATGATATGCAAATGTTTTTGGGCAGAACTTTCAAAACTTTCCGGGATCATGACATAAACACACCCATAACACCTCTCCCCCATCCCCCCACCAATCAGCAATCTCAATGTTTCTACTCTCAATACCTCTTTCCCGTGGCTGCTGTCCCTAGCACAATTAACCACACTCCTACCTGCAGTCAAAAATTGTCAACCCTGAGTTAGCCACTTTTTTTAGTTCCATTGCAAATAATCAGCTATTCTACACTTTTAAAATCTTTCTGCCATGTATGGAAAATGTGACCATATTTTATTGAATGAACTAAATGCTTTGTGAACCATCATACCATTAGAATTGCATTCTTTATCCTCACAGACCATGAAAAATCATCTGATGGCTACCATAGGTCACAGTGAAATTTGTTCAGAAGCAGCTAACTGAAAATGGAAAATGGCAGTACTTGGGCCATATTTAAAAATAGATGGTTACCATCCTTCATATTTCCATTTTCTGGTGTGGGGAGGAGGTTTTTTTTAAATTATTATTTTATTATGATAAGAGTTTGAGATCCAAATAGTGCAAAAAATCCAAATCACAAGTACATTAATTAACATACAGAATAAAATCTGCCTAACCCATACACTGTCATGAATTGACTGAATTTAACAGTTAAATTAACACATTGTCTCTTTGTTATTTTAACTGTATGTAGAGTCCTACGTGCATTTGGCTGTGGCTTACAGTTAACATACACGGAACCTCTGTTATAACTGATAGTAAAGTTAAAGTTGAAATAACTGGCAAAAAAGGTGCCGGTTAAAATAACTGGCAAAAAAGGTACCAGTTTATAACAGTGTAGTTCCGAGCCCACACTGATCTCTGGGACATCAATCCCCACCGGATAACAATAGATAGGTATCTGACAGGTGCAGATTAAGATATTTCTATGTTATTGCAAGAATTGAGATAAAATTGTGATTTAAAAAAAAAATATGCATTCCGGACAGTGTGCTGCAAAGAACACATATCGATTAGAAAGATGGAAAACGCTCTTGAAACGCAGAATACTTGGGAAGACCCAACTTATTTCTGTCAAAAAGAACAGAACAAGAACAAATATAGAAATTCCAAGTTAATCCTGATTTTTTAAATAAAAATTGCATGCAGTTTAGCTTACCCATAATTTTATCAACTAGGATACTTTTTACTATATGCCATTTTCTTTTTTTTGAGTGTACACAATATTTAGGTCTGAAATGCATGAAATTTTTATAAATTACCCAAGGTTACTTTGTCATGAGAACCTCCCAGTATCTTCACTAATCATGAGGCTAAGATCATTCTCCATTTTTTCCTGCAGAAACCCTCAAGACGCTCCAGAATGTTCCAGTCTTGCCATAAGCGTATCCAGGAATACTTGGCAGCCCGGCGAATCCAGAGGACACGTTTGGTGACAAAGGATGGGCGCTGCAATATTGAATATGGTAATGTGCTGTACAGAACCCGTTTTGCCCTCCTGGCGGATTTCTGGACCACATTTGTGGAGATTCGCTGGCGTTTCGTGTTGCTCATTTTCAGCGCCTCGTTTGTTGGAAGCTGGTTCCTCTTTGGCCTGCTCTGGTTCTGGATTGCCAGGAGCAATGGGGACCTCCTTTGGCAAAACCCCCCTGAGAACCACACACGCTGTGTGGACAACATTCACGGGCTAACCACTGCCTTTCTCTACTCCCTGGAGACACAGACGACCATTGGCTATGGTGGGCGAGCCCTGACAGAGCACTGCGGGAGTGCTATTACCCTGCTCATAATCCAGTCCATCATCGGTGCCATTATCAACTGCTTCCTGTGTGGAGTCATCCTGTCCAAAATCTCTCTTCCTAAAAAGAGGGCCAGGACTATCACCTTTAGCGATATGGCTGTCATTTGTCCCCAGCATGAGAACATGTCACTCCGGATCCGGGTGGCTAACCTGCGCAAGTCCCTCCTGATTGGAAGTCAGATCTACGGCAAACTGCTGAGGACCACAATCACGCCAGAAGGCGAGACCATCATCCTTGACCAGGTCAACATTGACTTTGTAGTAGATGCTGGCAAGGACAACCTGTTTTTTGTCTGCCCACTCACACTCACCCATGTCATTGACAAGACCAGTCCTTTCTTTGAGATGGCCGTGGACACGCTTCAAAAGCAGGAGTTTGAACTGGTGGTCTTTCTAGAGGCCACAGCTGAGTCTACCAGCTCGGCCTGCCAGGTACGCACATCCTTCATCCCTCAAGAGATCCTGTGGGGCTACAACTTCTTGCCTATAATCTCGCGCACCAAGGAGGGAAAATATCGGGTGGACTTCTCCAACTTCTCCAAAACGGTACCTGTGGCAACTGCACACTGCCCCTATTGCTTCCACAATGAGAAAGGCCACCACCATCACAATTCAGGTATAGATAATCCAGGCTTTGAGGCAATTGATATGCAAGAATAGGTGGATTTCAGTAACATGTGACCTGGGCCTCAGGTCCTGGAATGGGACATGGAGGTTTGTTCATCTCAAGCGTGGAATCCCAAATTAGCCTTTGACCCTGAGGAGCTCAAGAACATGTATGTGCCTCTTCCCCCTAGAACAATTCAAGGATCGAGAGCTTGGGGCGAGAGCTTGAGGGTCTTTGAAATCTATTGGAGAGACTGAAGAATTATTAAAATTAGGCCATGGAGAAGTGATATAACTTTAGGTACCGAGTGCTGCTATACTGATTTCTTGAGGTAAAAGGCAATATTTTGCTGCCTAAGGGGTGAGGGTTGTTGGGAAAGAGAATTTTGGAAGGTGTAAAATCTGTTCAGGAATGAAATCACCTCATATGCCCCTTCTTTGACTTACTCTGCATTTTAGAAAGAATGATTATAAACAAGGCCATGAAACAGCATGGAGGGAGGCAATACAGTTCTGTGCACATTTAAAAAAATGAATATAAAATGTTACAATAGTTAATGTAAGTGGACAAAGAGAGGAGTTGGAACTAAACTTGATACGAGATTGAACTTTGTATGCTGTGAAGCCAAGGATGGTGTACGTGTGTGTGTGTGTGTGTGTGTGTGTGTGTGTGTGTGTGTGCGTGTACATGTGCAAAGGGGGAATGGTGGGACTTGTATGCGTATATTTGTGACTCATATCAAATGAAAGCTTGTTTAGCATTTAATACAATTTAAAGTTTTAAGTACAGCCTCAAGTTGACTTTGTGTGCAATATTTAAGAGCAATAGTAATAATAAATGGGACTGATCAAGTGGGACTTATCCAACATAGCTTGGTGTTCTTATAGTGTTAATTTCCCAACGTTATTCATTGAGGGACAAAGCACTCAGGAAATATGTACTGCGATGGACTTAATGTTCCGACTCTGAATGTTAACAGCAGAGCCTCGACACTGAGTCAGACTCTAATAATCTTCTGTGTGCATGACAAATGGAAGATGTACGATTTATTCTTTGTGAAGTAGTTTTGTATTTGAACTCAGGGAAAACACCACTACTAATGAATAAAAGAAATTTATTTTCTCATCCATTTTTGGAATTGATGACTGATTTCCAATGTGTGTTTTTGTAGCAATGTAACACAGTGTTCTGTATGTTGTTTTGCATCAAATAATGAATGATGATAATAACTTCAAATAACTTCAATGGGCTTGCCAATGTTTTAGCCACATTGTTGCCCCCAAAAAAAAAAAAAAAAAAGATAATAAAAATCTATGCAAAAAAGACATCCTTTGTGTTATTGTATTTAATCTCTTTTTGAACCACTGACACATTTTTTCAATGGTGTGACACACACACACGCACACACACACACACACACACACAAAATGTTATTTTAATCAATAACGCACACAGTACCACACAAATTTTCATATGCATGAGATGATATAAGCATTTACTCTCTCCTTACACACACAAACACGCACATGCACACGCACACACACACACACACACACACACACACACACATACATATTCATTGAAGTGTTTATATGGAGGGGCAGATACAGTAACTTATTTTAATACAAGGTGACTTCATTTCCTCTATCGGGCGTCACAGAGCCAAAATATTGCATTGCTCAGAGAGAGAGAGAGAGAGAGAGAGAGAGAGAGAGAATAATAAAAAAAGCAACGGTCTTACAAATCTATGAAAAAAAATGTGTGTAATGAGTGCGCAAGTTAAAATGACACCACTGTGCTGGAAAAAGTACAAGTAATAAAGCTTTAAACCAATGACTGAATTAACAGCATATAATGACGCTAGAAATAATCAGCCAACAGATAAGAGATGTGTGGACAACAGCCACCAAATACGTACTTTGTCATCGTGCTTCCAGTTCGGTATGTGGATGTCAGCAGTGGCACGGCTGTCATCGATGTTGCTAAACAGATAAAAAAAGAGAGAAGCCCTCATAGTACCACTCGACTTTACCCATAAACAAGTTCAGTTGTGACATGAAACTGAATGTTATCCAAAAACATAGTTTTGATAGCTTGCCAGCTCCCAGTAATTTGCGCCCATTTATTTGTCCCGAAGTAGGCCCACTTTAGCAGAACGTGAGATTTTAAAGGCATCGAATTAACGAATATGACCTGTTTAAAATCAGTTCATAAGAGCAAAACTCGTTAAAATGATTCTACCTTCATTATGAAAAAACGGAATAAACCCAATCAAGCAATAACGGTGTAATTAAGAAGGGTCGGTCAGTGTTTTAGTAGTAGTAATGAGAAGTCATTCGCATTGGCAACACGAAGCCCTATTCATCTCTGTAGTCGCGACGTTCTGGGTGCACTTGAACTTACCAATGAATTTTAAGTTCAGTCGCGCGTTCCGGCTGCAAAATCTACCGCAGTTTGAGAAAACATTACCAGTGCTGCGATGTATGCCAGTCAGATGTAATGAATACTTTAGTTCGTCAGTTGAAGAAAACAGAAAGCTGCTTATTTTCAAACCAGTGATGAGGTGAACAAACCCAAGTCTTTCGACTTAAAATATATGGTGGGGGGGGGGGGGGGGGGTTGGATAAAATCGCCAGTGTACCGTTCATCTGATATCATGACTAAAATTGTTCACTACCGCAAGAGGGCAGTACCGACACGCGAAGCCAGATATACTAGCTAATAATCATTCACAGAGCGAGAATTTGTCCACAGGATTGAGCCTGGGTTACTGCTGAGTTCAGCTGATAAGACATCATCCATTTAAGCTAGATGTCAGTATGTGATTTGGAGAATCGTCCTTTTATGTTTTAAGTTTAAGTTTAAAGTTTAAGCTTATAAACTTTTTTAGGAGCCACAAAGCCAAGGATTAGTCACCACGGCACTGTGCCACTTAATGGACATGGGGCTCAACAAGCAAAGGTAAAAGGCTGGTCTGATTTTATAGTATGTTTTTGTATTAGTGATTCAGAGTTGTGTGTCTAGAACAAGTCTACGCAAAAGAGGGTGAAAGATGTGGCAGGAAGGAAGGAGGTTGGGGGAGAAGATTGGAATCTCTTTGTTGAGACTTCCAGCTTATTGGCCCTTTGTCTCTCTGATGCAGAGCACCAGGAAAAATGCAGCAGACCAGCAACTGTTACTGTAACATAGACAATCCTGCATTGTTTTTGCCATTAACTCATTTGCATAGTATGTGGCCACTTCCCTTAAAAAATGCAGGAAGGAACCTTGGGTGTAAACATATGGTTTAGAGACAGGGACAAGAGAACAATACCCTGCCCTCCTTCCCATCTACTCACCCAACCCCACCCCATCTAGGTAAAATAGAGTTTATTGGCTTTGTTCCATTCTTCTGATTCAAAATTTAAATACCTAGGGCCCAAGTACCTTTCCCCAAAGTGACAAGAAGACAAACCCCCCTCCCCAAGACTGTCCATTTATATGATATTATGAGGCATACCCAAAATACTGTTGTCATTTGAACTGTGACATAAATTTAAAGGAGTGTATTGCCTAATATACAACTCCAGTTTTGAAAAAATTTGTTCCTTATGGAAAATCTAAATGGGAGCAAAAATGAGAGACTTGAAAAGTCAATTCATGCTCTAGTATATGAAAGCAGTACAAAAATGCATTATTTAATTTTTATAAAGCATGTATTTCATTGTTTATTCAAAATATAAATTTTGATAACTGAAAGAGTCCAAAAAAGTTGGCATAGTTGACCATTTACCACTGTGTAACATCACCTTAACTTTCAATCACACTGAGCATTTGGATCCTGGAGACGCTAGTTAGTAAAGTCTAACAAGTGGAAATTTCCTCCATTCCTCCATACTGCAGATTCTCAGCTCAGCAATTGTGTGGGGCCTCCATTGCCACATATTTTATTTCATGATATACCATGCATTCTCAACCAGAGACAGATCAGGACTGCAGGCAGGTTGGTCTCACACCCATACACTCTGCTTACACAGCCATGCACTTGCAGAATGTGGTTTGCCATTGTCTTACTGGAAAATGCTATGATGTCCCTGGAACAGTAATATCTTGATGGTAGCATATGTTGCTCCAAAAGACCGGCATATTTTTCTGCATTAATTGTGCCCTTGAAAATGTGCAAGTAACCCATACCATGTGCACTGACACACCCTTATTCAATGACAGACACTGGCATTTGGACCTGATGCTGGTATCGACTTCGGTCGTCTTTGAAATCTTTGGTCCAGAGCATGCAGCGGCTGATTTTTGCAAAAACCACGCGGAATTTTGAATCGTTGGACCACAAATACACCTCTACCATGGTATTGTACATCTCAGGTGACACCTATTAAGAGAAATTGATGGCACTTTTGGATGGTATTGATATACGTATGGCTTCAGCTTTGAATGAAAACCTTTACGTTGCATCTGTGGATGCAACAGTAAATGGTTTTGACTGACTAAGGTTTAGCAAAATACCATGTTTCCGAGCCCATGTCATGACATCCATGATTATTATGAACTGAGATTCACCTGGATCCCAATAATCTTGTAAATATATTACGCATGGTAGAGGGTGAAATGCCAAAATCCTGCCAATTTGTGTTTGGGAAACTTTTTTGGGGGTTGTGAAGAATGCTATTCCGGGAGTAGTTTCTATGGTTCACCTTAGCACCCTTCTCCCTGCCTCTCTTGCCCTGAGCTTTTCAGGTACATCAACATTCCAGTGCATGGACATTCTGCATTTTACTTTTGCAAAACATACAGTATTTTCAATAAACTGTCGCCCGAAAATCCTCAAAATGTAAGAAAATAGTCGAATCACCATAACGCAGTTTAATTAAATATGTGTCAAAAACTGTTTTGGGAAAAAGGATAAATGAGACAAAATGGAAAATATGCTCAAAGTGGTTTTGGTATTCTTTTATATGCATTCAACAGCTTATCTGAGATTAAACTGCCAGTTTATTTGGGACACAAATAATGGTTGGGAGATACTGCCTTGAGATTTAATGGAAGATAGCTGAAAAAGTGAGCTTAATTTGACACATTTGAATCAGAGCAAAAGACAAAGAAAAATATTCTTTTTATTTTCTGAAGAAAAACACACTTACTCTGTCATTTTCCCTATACAACAGCCTTTTAACAAAAGGTAATACTTAATATATTGCAGGAACACCACTAATAACAAAAGAAAGATTACTTGCAAAATCATTTGTATAAATTTAATATCTAAAGTAGATTGCATATACAAAGTAGCAAATTCCTCCCTTTTCTGGGTAGCCATGATGGTAAGTAATAGAAATAGGTCAGATTTCAGATTATTGCTTCCATAGCACATGCAAAATGTTAAACCAAATCAAGTATGGTGTACTTATCTCTTTAAATCATAAAGGATTGCTGACACTGTCCAAAGAAGATGCTGCCTTAGATTTCAATATGATTAGCCCTTATTCCCTGTGTCTCATGAGAAGATTGTCTTGTGGAATTTGGCTACATAATAAAAAACAAAAAAACGCTTTTTTTTTGCATTTGGGTATATGTTTTAAGGCATTCGATTCTGTAAATTGATAGCCATTGCAAGACATAAGTAGAAAAAGCTTTATTTTTGTTTGAAAATGAAAGCAGTAATAGGCACATTTTACTATTAGATTGAATTCTTTGGTAATATCCCTGTCATAGTGGTAGATCAATGGTGCTGTTATTACCTTGTGGGAGGAGCTTGCTCAGTCGGTGTGACAGAGTGTGTGCAAATTAATTAGTAAATATTGTTCCTTGAGTTACTTTGTCGAAACTCAAAATCAGTAAATAGCTATTGCCGAAATGTACAGATAAACAAACACTTAATATAAAGATGTACATATCGCATATCAGTTTCTGATACTTTTCCAAAAATATCAGCTACTGATACCTTTTTGACCGAGGTCAACTCGTATTAATCATGAAGATATTTTAATACTGTCAAATATGAAAATAACTCTGCATAATTTATACAGTAAGTTGCTTTAACGCTTAGTTGACCGATGTTTTAAAAAATGAAGGAAATAGGTCTGACAAACGCACAGCGTTCGCGAATCTGAGGAGTTCTCTTTGTCTTCACTGTTGGGAGTTTACTGTATGCCATGAGGAAAACTGCATGGTGTGATCTCCGTGTATTTGGCCCTTTTAAGGTATCTTTACCAGTACAACAGAAGCTCTGCAGACCAAAATTAAAATGGAAATATTGCAACATTACAGGAATTCTATAATGGTACATAAAGTGGAATTTATGAGTGCAGTTAACATGGTGAAAATGCACCTCTGAACTGTACAAGAATAATAACATATGTGATATTAGACAGGTATGCTATGAATTAACAAAGATGAGCTCCTTCAACCAGAGTATCATGGTAGCAGCATATAGTATAACATGCATATTCCTTCTTTTTGGCTAATATCTGTTCATTCATTGGCAGCACAGCCAGAAGGTAACTAGCCAGTCATCCTTGTCATTGTTCTCTTGGTTGCTACCAACACATTCTGCAAGTGGCTGAACTCCCCTTGCTGTTTTATGTGCATAAGATTAGGTCTGTTGAGTCTTATCTCCATTTTATTATCCCAGGAGCCACACAGGAAGTAGCCATGGTCCAGAGCCCAGATGTTTGGCAGGCGAGTCAGAAGCTGCGGGCACTTACCGCCCAAGGCAGAAGATCAGCCAGGACAAGGGGCTCCCTATAAATTTCTATTGGGTGCAGGGTGAGGGATGGATGAGCATGGTCCAGTGGGACTGCAGAACTTTCACATTTCTACCAGCCTGTAGCAGAGCCAGGGGCTAAAGCGACCTCCTCTATTTTGCGGTTTTCATGCCAAATGGCTTCATTTCCTGAGGCTGCCCGAAAAGGAAATAACAGAAAAATAAAAATAATATCCTCCAGCTCAGGTTTCTCCAACTTCCAGTTTGGAGGAAAAGTCTCCAGGGTGGACAAAAGTCTCTAGTTGTGAGTAAAATTCTCCAGGTTGGATCAAAAAAAAAAGTCTCCAGTTTGGAGGAAAAGTATCCAGCTGCCAGTTTTCCCCCCAGCACATGAGATGTCTGTTATCCCCTTGTTTGGAGTGCCCTGTCAGCTCCAGTGGGGGCGATCCAGATGGGATACAGACAGAGTGAGTCATTGGGAAGTTCCCGGGACTGGAAGCCTAGGACAGGGACTGGAACAGAGCACAGCAGTCAAAATGGCTACATGGTCCCATAATGCCCGTGATATGGGATTGCAGTTTTGGGAAGGGGGCAGTGGAGTAATTCTGATAACCCCAGATCCAAGTGCAGCTTTAAATGAAGAAAGGCACAAAAATGCACATAAAACATCAACACAGCCCTCTCCTGCCCAACACAGAAACGAAACCTCTCTTTATTACAAATAAAGGTTATTTTTTTTTACATAGGATTAAGTAGTACTCAATTCAAGTTGGGATGATGGAATGATTGAATCTGTATTCCCTTTTATCTGAGTAGGGTTTATCCAGGTTAAGATATATTCTTAGTTGAAGTTGGCTGCCCTCCCTCATTCCATGGGGAAGGTTCACAGAGTAGAGAATAAAGACTCGGTGGGCAGGGTACTGGGAAGGTTAATAGTAGCTGCCCAGGTGGGATGGTACGTGAGAGTTGGGGTGTCGGGGCACACTGGGGTTTGGGTAAATCCCCCCCGCCGGTGAGCTCCAGTAGGGGGTGGTGGGTCCAAAGAAACTGGAAGAGGTGACGGGCATCGAGGGTGGGTGGGGTGGGACGAAGTTGACCTTTTGCTGGTGAGTGTGGTAGGGGGGTACGTAGGTCAGGTCCGAGGGGTACTTGTAGACCGAGGATTCCGTGGGGTGAGGCTGAAGGGCCTGAGCGATTCCGTGGAAGTCGAACTTGTAGGCGTAGCGCTTGCCGTGCACCTTGGTCATAATGTTCTTGTCGTAGTAGTAGCGCAGCGCGCGGCTCAGCTTGTCGTAGTTCATGTTGGGCTTGCTCTTGCGCTCGCCCCAGCGCCGCGCCACCTCGTCCGGGTCGGTCATTTTAAACTCGCCGTTCGTGCCCTCCCAGGTGATGCAGCCGGCATTGGCAGCGTCAGAGAGGAGCTCCAGCAGGAACTGCCACAGCTGGATCTGACCAGAACCTGGGGAAAGAGGCAAAGGGAGCCGGATGTCCATGTCAGGGGCCCCACGTTCAACATATGGGCCATTCCATGACGCTGCACCATTTTTTCTTTTTCTCTTAACCCTAGTCCTGCCGGTCACTGATAAATAGAGGACCCACACTCGTTTTCCTGTGTGCCGATTGTCGATATATCATTCCCCGATAGCTATTTCCCTGTTTGCCGGTCCCCGTTATGCGTTAGTGTAGAGGCCGGACTAGGGTTAATTTGCTGATAACAACAAGATTTAAATTTCCTGAAAATGTGAAAATTTTATTCCCCATTTTGTCCTTCCAGTGAAGCCATTTAAGGTTTGCCAGGTGCTGTGAAAAAGATGTTCCACTTTCTATTGCGAGTTAATCCATTGCTGCTCTGTGAGATGCTGCTCTTACCTGGGTTAGCTAACCGACTGCTGGTGGGGCCCAGGATCTGGTAGGGATCTGTGGAGACAGAATCACTTCAGTGTGAGTCACTGGGGGCAGTACAGCATGATTTACTAGTAATAATTACAATAAATGAGCTAAAGTGATGGATTTTATTTTCACTGTGTAGGCCTATGAATAATGATTTTCATGTGTATATAAATGAACAAGCAACTTACAACCTTACTGGATTGTACAGGATCCTGTTGTGCAGAGCGTTTGTGCATATTGAGCCCAGTCTCATCCCGAAACATTATATATTGATGCTACCTGACCAATCGTCGATAGATGATGCAAAAGGATGCTTTTGGAGTCCTTATTTGATGCCAGTTTAAAATGAACCCAACCCCCTTTCCCCTAACCCTTAGCCCGAGCCCTAACCCTAAGCATCAAATAAAGACACCAAAAGCTTCCTTTTGCATCGTATATCAACGCCTGGTCAGGTAGTGTCCCTACCTGACGAGTCGGGATGAGAATGTGTCGGCATATTAATGAAGTATGATGCAACTTCATAGCTTCACAGCACATTTACCGTTAATGAAATTTATATTTGTGGTGGTCAATTACAAAGGACAACCTTAAAGCCAACGTTACAGCCTACTATCAGTCTGCTAGTCCCACTTGTGAACTTAGGATCTGTTTAGGAATTGTATTTAGCTAGTAAACGTAATGGCTTATGTTATTCATACCTGGGCAGCATAATTTGACGTCTACAGTAGCCAGCTAGCTAGCTACAGAGCTACATGAAAAATGGGCTGCTTAACGCCATGGTTTTCATATAGCTCTGTTGCTAGCTAGCTGGCTACTGTAGAGGTGAGATGAAGGTATACACAAGTAACGTTAGTGCAGTACACTTCAATTGAGCCAGAAACACAAAACAAACATCGCTAACATGACTATTGGTGAAATTGAGCCTTAAGAAGGCTTTGACTGAATCTGCTATAATTTGATTAACACGCTTGCTAGCTAACTGATGGAAGCAATGTGCTGTCCTATTGGATTATACAGGACTGTGTGATGCGGTGCGTTTTTGCATATTCATTTGGTAAGATGCAACTTCGCAGATTCAACCAAATTTTAATCAGCTCATCTGCTATACTGTATCTGTGAATGTGTAAAGTTAGAGGGATATGGGTGGTACAATTCATGACATATTGAGAATGAAAGGATGGTTACTCATTCACTGACTCACTCACTCGCTTACTTCCATTACGGCCATATTAGCTGCTATCGAAGGGAATAAGGGATTACCTGGCGGTGTCCTCTGCTGCTGCTCCGTTGTCTTAGATATGCTCTGAGGGACTGCAGGCGGACCTGTGGAGGAGTGGAGGGGGAGGGTTTGGGGACAAGGAAGAGTGAGAGGTTTGGGCAGTCAGTCTGGCTGTAATGCAGCGGACCAGGAACATGCTCTTGCGGTGCGCTGAGACACCTCCAAAACTAACAGGGCAGTAGCCGGCAGCTGTGCTAAGGGCTTAATGGAGCCTAAATGCTGCGCTGTCTCAGACTCGGCCCTTGAGGCTCTGACTGTGCACTCTGGCCACGGTTCACAGCAAGCCGCGCATTAGAAAACCAGCGCTGCCACACCCATAGACATACCTCTATCAAAATGGTTCCAGTCCCTGGAAGCAGTATGATTGAATATTAGCTTAAGTCTTCAGAGTTCAGCTCTGCGATGGTTTACTGTACTATTCATGTTGCTTTGGGAGCAGATCTGACAGCTATTCCGTATGTATCTGTGATTGAATGGACCGGGTCTCGTGTGGTCCCCTCTCACCTTTTCCAGAGTGCATGTTGTTCGACCAGCCTGTTCTTCTCGCTGCTTCATATGATGTGTCTGAGACAGGAAGAGACAGAAAGCACTGGAGGAAACACCTAACCTTGAACACAACAATGAACACTCTTATTTTATTTTTATCCTTAAAGTATGGCAATGAAAGAAATGAATGATAATTTTAAAAAACCTAGAAATAAAAGCGTATTTTCCTGTTGTCCTTTGTTCTCGTGCTGTGCATCAGTCACTCAAAGGGCACATTTTACTGTCCACAGTGGAAGGTAAAAATTTATTTACAGAAAATTTCAAGTTAATGCAGGGTATGATTGTTATTCTCAGCAGGCACAAGTTCATTGCTGTTCGAAGCTACATTTTTTCCTGTCAAATTTTTTTTATTCCTATGAAGTTATTTCTTTCAGTGTTTATTTATGGAGTGGGCAGAGAAGAAGAAAGGGAGACGAAGAGCAAAGAGATAAGAGAGGGAGAAAAGCAGGGAGATGTAAGAGGATATATGTAAATGTGAAGAAAAAGACAAGTGGAGAAAAGAAGAGCATGCGAAAAGTGCTTTTGATAAAAGTTACTCTCCTTCCCTAAATCAGAGTCGCAATGCAATTATTTTTATGTCAAAATGGAAGATTAACATCGCACATTCCTAAGCTTGAAGGAACTTTATTTTCCAAAAAAAAAAAACATTTCAAAACTACGCAAAAGTGGAAAACTCAATGTCATCTCCCTGACTATAAATGAAGGCCAACGCCTGCAATGTCCTGCATGAGATCAGGAGAGACAGGCCTGCATGTATCCCCAACAGACAAAAAAACCTGAGAGACAGACAGACAGACAGACAGACAGACACACCAACCTTCCCCACCCACCAACACCACCCTGGATTCTTTGAGTAACCAAATTGTCATAGGAAAAAGAAGAGGCGTGCCAAGAGAGGGCTATAAAAAGCCTCCCAGCCCAAGTACTGCCCAGAACCTTCTCAAGATATCTGGCTGGATTCCACAGCTGGATCTAGAACATGGTTACGCCTCTAAGCTGACAGAGCCCATTAGACGGGTTATAGCACGGTAAATCTGCCTAAACCCTATCTAATGGTGCTTTTGTACAGGACACAACTGGCCAATACATGGACATGCCGGGATCTCATGTACCTTTTTCTCCAGTGAGGTGCCATGAGTGCTTGTTTTCAGATGCAGCTAGTAGTGTGAATAGCGGCATTATTTGCAGTCACTTGACGTCAAATTGTTTGCTTTGCCGTACATTGGACTATTGTTTGGGTTTCTCCCCAAGTCCCACCAATCTCAGGGTGCCATGTTCACTGCTGGCAGGATGTTCCACACCCACGAATTGTCAGCTAGGCCGATTACGGTCAATTATAAAGCCAGTTATCCCATCTACACTGCTAGTGTTCACTCAACATTAAGCCTGCTGAGTCCTGCCAGGTCTAATGGTATCTGTGTGCGCCTCAAAATCCAACACCAATTTACAACAGAGATACTAGCTCATGTGGACTGCCAGTGTAATGAGTCAGTTTGATTGATACATTAAATAGTTTGACTTTGGAGCTCTTGAAGGTGAAAAGTTACGACTTCATTCATTAGCAGCTACAGAATCTGAGGCGATGTACTGCCCCAGGCCCTGATGCAGTCAGACATAAATTTATTTTATGTGCTCTGACAGAGGGGCAGCGCTACATCGCATACTAGGTGTCCTCCTGTTCTATATAATGTGTTCTCCCTGCTCTGAACCTTAAGTGCATATGAATGTGAATTGAGTAGCTTGACATTGCCCCCTCTGCACTCTGATTCTGTTTCTATGCCCAGAGGACAATGCAACATCACCCTCTTGTGGACAAATGGTATAATGCAACAGAACTGTTCAAATCTCAAGACAAGAGCCTGCATGAAAACATCTCACTCAGTGGAAAAAACTGAGTAATGATTGAAGTCATTGCAAATGATACTAGCTCAGTGCCCGTTCAAAACATGTTTGTTCAGAACTGGCTGGATGCTTGGCCGCCCATGTTGATGCTTGCGTGGCATTGCTGCTTTCAGCTTTCTCAAGATTTTGAGAACCGCTCAGCTACCCTACTTCAGACTCGACACTGCTCTTCCTTGGGTGCTCAGCAATATACCTGCCATACAGACAGATGGGGACTTGTCCAATTATAATATGATGAAATAGCAGCTATGGCCTTTGCAATGCTAATACTCAGGATAGGAATACAATCCTACTGCCTCCCAATGTTTGCTATGCAGCCCGAAATATATCACATCGATGCTTTAATAAAAATACAGAAATTACTAATTACATATGAGGAATATGAAAGCAAACATCATGCATCGAAGCAACGAAGGTACACAAGCACCTATTGCAATCATAGGTTTTATTATTATTATTATTATTATTATTATTCTGTAGTATTACTATGGCAGCCCATAGAACCAATATTTCGTTTTTTTAGATTCGGCATAGTGATTAAAGGCTATATCGTTTATCCACACAGCAGATTTGGTGACCCCATGACCTTTCCTCTTGCACCACCATCAGGCCAAAGCTGCACTTACATCTCTGGTCATAACTTCTGAACCATATTTTGGAATTCAAGAACTTTATATCCCTGGAATCCTTTGGTGAAGCTGAGTCCAATGCAACCAATGATATCATTTTCTACTTCATTAGGTGTGCTACCTTTTAAAAATTTATCAAAAAACTGTTTTTGAACTCCTCGTACAGTTTTTGCCCAATCACCACCAAATTGGCTCGAATCATAGCAGGCTCACTCCAATAATGGATATTTCTCTACTTTTTGTGGATATGACAAACCGTATGCAAGTGATGACCCATTCAATTTTTTTATTTTTTGCCCTCAGTTGACATCGTCAATCATAACTTTTGATTGAAATGTCCTATTGTGGTAAAAGTTTTCACTCAAAATCAACACATTGCACTGGCAAATTTTGCCTCGGATAGTGTGATTTCACTCATTGGTGGCGATGTGTGGGAAATTTGCCATTTCTAACCACGGCAAATTGGCCTTTTCAAATTTTTATTTGGCTCCAGCCATCATATTAAAAGTAATTGTGAAAATTCAATTGAGCCCTTTTATCCATAATGAACGCCATGTAGAATTTTATTAAAAAATGTCTTTTTCTATCTTCTGCCCAATCACCACCAAATGTGGCACAATTTATTTCAGATGCTCCTCTATATTTGCTATTACTTTTCTTGTAGGTACGTTAAACCGCATGCATGTGACGACCTATTTAATTTCTAAGGCGCGGCCTCCATTGAGATGATTGGACTGTTCTATGGTGAGCATGTGGACATGCCATTTAATAAAAATTAACAACAAGAATGCCACATAGGAAGTCAGATGTATCACACTGAAATGGAAAATTTATCTCAAATGTTCAGAATCACCTTCTGTTCAAGTCCTCTGTGGCAGCTCAGGCTGCAAACAGCTGCCTTGCTTAGCCCCTTAAGTGCTGTTTGCCCTTGCAATCCTAACTTTTTCACTGAACAAGCAGTTAAAATGAAATTCACCTTCAAATGCTTTTGCCATTGAACCATTGTAAGGCATCTGATTAGCACAGTGATTAAAAGCCATTTTTTTTTTTACATTTATTTATCATTATACGTACGCAGCCCATTCGGAACCTCTGTTCCTTTTGTTTTTTCTGCAATGTCTGTGCCCACTGCATTACAGTTGGGCATTTTTAACCCAACCAAGTCCACTTCTGCTCTTGAGACCAGTCCTCCTCTGCCTGTCCTCCATGCAACTACACTGCACTCAGGAGGAAACGTTACAGTGAGACCTTTTTTTGTTTTTGAACAGGCAAGGTATCCAGCTGATATTTGCACGTGTGCACATACAGATATATGGTGTCTTTCTCACTCATTTAAAAAAAATGGAAACACAACTGCACGACTATCCGTCTCTGGACCCCATTTTTAGTGCTGGGGTGCTGGAGGAGAGAGGTTGGTTGGATCTGCCAGGCCCAGTGTGGTGCTGTGACTGCAGTGGGGGGGTGTTCACGTCCTTAGAGAGTCGTGTGTTTCCTGCTCGCCTTGCCTGCAGACAAACTCTCTTTGTTCAACCGACCCTACCAACCCCCCTCTGCACTTTCCCTCCCATGAAAAAGAAAACACATAGGAGCTGCCTCCTTTAGGTAAAGCGAAGCGTTATGGACAGATGAAAGGAGAGAGAGAGAGAGGCAAAGGAACAAGACAGAGCGGCAAGAAAAGAAAAGAGGAAGAGGCGAGTGGGAAGGGGAGCACCAGTCAGACGTGACACAACTTTGGAATTTGAAAAGAAAACAATCGCAATGGATGCTGCTACTGTCTGATAGCACAGATGTGGGCTGCCCGTTAGCTTTTCCTTACATCCATGTGGAAAAACCGGGGACAATGCTGGAGGCTGCAGTGGTATGAGCAAAATTCTGCCATCTGATTTGATGTCTAATTCTGTTAGACATAACCATAAAGGGGGTGGAGCACAATAGTGATGGTTAGGTATGTAAAAATGTCCCGTGCACAATAGATAGGTCAGGTTGTGGTGACCTATCCAGGGCAGAGGAAGACCTGGCTCTCTGTGTCCCACCCTCACCCTCTTTCCTCAGGCCTCATCTAACTATTTCCATAGCAGTGGCCACAGGGAGATTACACTGCAGAACACCAAGTTCAGACTAAAGCCAAACTCTACTGAGAACAATGTGACACGCTACGTACGAGAAGTCATAGCCTGGCCAAAAACATGATAGCGGTCTATGTCTCTCTAATACCCCATGAAAGAACCAACTAGAAGGGCACTCGGTAGAGCACGTTCCTCTGCCACGCCACTTGTTTGACCGATCACGGTCAAAATCAATAGGGGTTATCCCTGATGTAATGGCAACCCACCGACAAAATTTCAGAGATATCTGTTTATTACTTTTCGAGTTATCTCGTACACAAACAGACAGACAAACCAACGCCGGCAAAAACATTACTTCCTTGGCGGAGGTAACAACCTAAAATCCACTTTCGGCAATCTGAGAACTATTGCGCAAGTATGGATGTATAAGGACAGACCTACCTAAACACATTCTGGCTTGTAGACAAACAAAAATATGTGCATATGTGGCCAGTCATTGAGTCTATTTATTTATTCTCTTAATTACTTGCTGTTCCAACTGCTTTTTTCACTGCTGAAACATGTTATATGGATGTGCAACTGTTCGCAATAAATAATGCTAGCGCTATTACAATGAATTTCCCTTGAAACTAAATAAAACAATTGTTCTTTAAACATAGTCCCACAAAGCTTGACTCAATCAAAAACACTTGCCATATGTACTTCCCTAACACTGTTCTACAACGTCTTGTCTCTATTAAAAATCCATGTTTCCCCAGAAAATTATTAGACTTGGCTGATGGTCTCTGTCAATTGTAAATCTTTTTACTGAGGATAGAAACACACATATAAACACACTCATATGCACACACACACACACAAGCTCAAACACATGCGCGCGCGCACACACACACACACACACACACACACACACAGAGGCACATGCACAAAAAGATACATTCAGACATAGCCATAATCCCGCATTTATACAATACTTATCTTGTAATTTCAGAGGTGACAATATTTGATGTTACTTGATGTTACTTCTATTTTGTTTTAATAGAAAATACCTCCATTAATAAGTACAAATGAAGACTGTGCAAAGGAGGGAAAGGCCCCAAGTCACCAAAAAAATAAAAGCAGGAACAGCCACAATCATCGAAGGCACATTCATATCCTGTGTAAACATTTTGCAGGCATGGAATTATGGGGGCCTATCTGCAAATTGTTTTTAGATGACAAGCCTTGGAATATTACATTTCCACAAAGCAAAATATGTGCCTCAGAAGTCTCTAGTGACTAAGACATTTTTCTTGTATAAGTTCGGGACATAATAGGGGCTCGTCCGGGTGCTTATCGTCACTGCTTCTTCCCTGTGATCGTCCCAGAGGACCCTAAGCCTATCAGTGTTATTGCAGCCCTGCTTCCTCCCACTGGGCTAGACCTGTCTGGTCCTGGGTATCCAGTCTCTCAAAGGCATGGGGCAGTAATTCACTTCTGTGTAACAGCAAGATAACTGCTAGTCTCATAGTAATAGCCACTGTTCTTTACTTCACATGATACTCTCAGTCATAAAATGTCAGTGCAAAAAAGTGAGTTTTCTGCATTTCTAAGACAAGTGACTCACATTTAGAAATGTTTAATGAGAACGTCAGGGAATGCAAGCATTTTATGAGAATGCTCACTCAAATACCCATGCACGCATATCACAAATTCAATCAAACTTATATACAAACACACAGTCATATTTACACATACAAGCACAAGCACAGCCATCTAACTCACCCATTTTATCGTTCAGCCCTCCCTTTTCCATCGCCCCAATAGCCCCACATGCTAACCTTCCGATTATAAATGAAAAACGCACTTCTTTTTGTTGCCTCTCAGCACCTGTCCCTTTGCGATCGTCTCAGTCAATTTTCCAATGACACAGCTCCCCCAGTCCCAATGCTCGCACTCGTTCCTGCTAATTCTACCCAGCCTGCAACAGAGGCCTGCTACTGCCTTTTGTTTAGCTAATGTTCCTGCATTGTAGCCTTCCCAATGGCTGCTCCTCTACGCAGGTACAGTATGAATGGGGAAGCTGGAGTGGTGCAGACATTAGCCTTCAGACAAAGGATACACCTGCCAAAGGCTGTGTTAAATGCCTGATCTGACGCTGCTCGGCGGGAAAGGCAGAGAGGGCACTGGCAGCCTCTTCTGTGACTCGAAACTCAAGCGCTTGCCAGAGCAGAGTTGCCTTTTATTGTTTATTGTTTTTCCAAAATGAATAACTATCCATTCCTTTCTTCCTCCAATTCATAGCCCTGCCACCTCTCTACCTTTTATGGTAGTACCATCTTCATTAGCACTGCTATATCACATCTGCTATTGCCCATTTGCAACAGCCGATGCTATCCAACCTGCTGATGCTAATGCGACAACAATCCTGCTCATTAACTGCTACTGTAATCTAGCCTGTCATTGCAGGTGCACCACTAAATGACCCGCTAATGCTATTGCACGTGCAATCACACTCGCTAATGCATTGCTGTCCGACGAGTATTAATACTGTATCAATACTTAAATTATCTTACTTACTACAACTTACCTTTAGCCCATCAATAGGTGAGAGTGCCCTACCCTACCCACAACTGCTTATACAAATATTGTAATCTGCTTGCACCAACGCTGTCTCTACATTTAGCGCTCTTATACACCAGTCACACTAGTCACAGTAATTACATTAATGTTATAACAACCAACTCCTGTTCCACCTGCTTGGTCTACCATTGTCCCTAACACCATCCTGCCAACAACCCCAGTAGCAGATGAGCTGAAATACATCTACTTCCTGGACAGGTAAATATGGAACAGATACTTACCTTCCTTAGCAGCCATGCGCTGGGATGGGTCAGTGTGAGATGGAGTGTTGTACGCTAGCGATGAGTTGCCTGCAACACGAAAGAGACCAAACGTTTGCTATCAGGCAATGTATTATATACCATGTATTCAAGTTCTTAACTGATTTTTAGTTTCATTTATGTCCCCTGTCAATAATAAGTTTGTGGACATTTTGCCAAATCTATTTCCATCAAGTCCACAAGTTGTAATTCTCTGTTTAAATCTACAGACATGAAATGACACCAGTTCCAAAACTGTGTTTTCTGAATGAGGGTACTTTAAAATGTGATGTGAATTTGAATATACTGCAAAATTTGTGGAATATTAATTATATATCATTTCAATGAGTTTACTGGTCTAAATTGTATTCTGGTGAAAACGAGTTCAAGCATTAAGTTCTGCATTTTCATAGATCTGGTTCCCAGCCTCACCCGCGAGCAGTAATTCCCAGCTATAGCTATTTTAATTTGTACAAGAATGCAAAACATCTGACTCATGATCTTACTCTCATAGTCCCAGAACACTTCAGCTGAATAATCGCACGATTCCTGTCTTAGAAAAATTGCAGCTAGATGCAGACTGAAGGGCAGCAGAGACCAAAACCAGAACAAAAAGGGGACTATAGATGTAACTGAAATATATGATTTATTTACATCTGTTGAAATGGGACAAGTCAAACCAAAAGCTACCACTACAGTCTTTTAAAAACAAGCATTTTTTTTTAAATATACTTTGGGGGTGGGGTCGCCAGGGGCTGTTCTGGAGTATTCATCTTTTGCTCCTCTCACAGCCCTGGCAGCCCCTCCGCCGAATGACTCTAGTCAAAACTCTGCAATGTGCACTGGTCAAACAGGGCCGCCATTGTGTGAGGTGAAGTCCCGGCACAGCAATCAAACTCAGCTCCCAGCACAAAAATAATTCCAGGGCCGGGTGGGCACTGGGGTAGACCTGCAGACCTGCAGTGCATCCCGATAGAGGGGGTTAACCCTTTCCCGCCCACACTAACCACAGACAGGGCCTCCGGGAAACCTGGGAAAGGGCTGCAGTGAGTCGTGAACCAAATGCAAAACATGTGGGTAACAGGAACAAAGTGCATGACGCTGTTAAGTTATCAAAGTTTTGCTCCTGGCCCACGCCAATCTAAGGATTCCAAAAAACAGAGCAAGAGAGTTTCAATTTTCCAGCTGCACAGAGGGAAGGCAGTGTCATCTTTGCCCATTTCAGACACGTGTACTCTTATTCATTCAGTGCCTATATCAGACCTACCAAAGAAAACGGCCTAGCCGTAACAAAAGTTTGTCAGATGTCTACCTTTTTCAAAGAACCAGCAACACTCAATTGAAAACTCATTTGGTACGTCTCTGGGTTTGTTATAGGCTGTGCGATTTTTTTTTTAGTTTCGTTCTGGTGAAAATGTATCGACTTCAAAGTGTTGTGGTGCGAAGTTTAGCGGGAATGTGGCATGTTTTCGATTTTGGTTGCTGTTGCTGGTTATTTGAAAAAGGTAGACATCTGACAAACTTTTGTTACAGCTCAGCCATTTTCTTTAGTAGATCTGTACACGGCCGCCTGTGGTCTTCGGCATAGAAGCAGCAGTTTAAGCCCCCTGTAGTACAACTGTTCTGCCACTAGGGGAAGCACATACGGCACTTTCTCCAAAATAAACATGGCGGGACCCCAACCGGGCCCAGACGCCTCTCCCCCCTTTCAGTCTGGCTCTGAGTCCCAGGCCAGGGGCGGGTGGGTGGCCCTCTTGGCCGCATTTCAGGCTGCTGGTCTCACTTACAGTGCTAATCTGCAAATAGAAATGACTAAAGCAGAGATATTAAAAACAGAAAAGGAGGAAGAGAGAGAGAGTATGAAATGAAAGGTTAAAAAAGGATTGCGAAGAAAGGGAGAAGGAACGAAAAAGTTTATAGGACATCAAGAAAATGAAAGATACAGAGGGAAGAAGAAAAAAGAGAGTGGAAGAGGTAGAAGTAGCAGTAGAGAGACAGACAGACAGACAGGCGTAGAGAATGTCTTTAGTCTCTGTGAAGTTTAAGAGGTAGTTTTCTCGCCACAACAACTCCCCCCCCCTCCACCTCAGTGGTTCTGCTGGGACCTGCTGTCTGGAGTAGCGAAACCAAACCACTGATGCTCAACCACTCTTGCGGTCTGAAACATTCTGTCAGACTTCCCTCCAAAAAACAGGCGAGTGTTTTCTGTGAGCGCTTTTCCACAAGATATGCTTATCCCGCATCGTGACTGGGGAGGAAGGTTACACGTGGGATTGAACCCTTGCGCTCGGGTGCGATAACAAAAACAGTTTGCAGACTTTCCTCTGACGGGCTAATTTGGACAAATTCTCAAATTGTGCCCCAAATTGAAAGCACATTGGAGTCCTTGGGCAATCGCTTAAGACATCTGATGAGAGGACATGCTTAGCGTGCAGACAATCAGTCTTTTATCCAGTGATGGCAAGATACAAAAATCCGCAGAGGCAGTGTACGTATCTGTGTGCTTACATGCGTGCAAATGTGTTTATATACACTTACACCTTTATACGTGTATTGTAGATGTGTTTTTGCGTGTGTGTTTGTGTGTGTGCGTGTGTTTGTGTGTGTGTGTGCGTGTGTTTGCGTGTGCATGTGTGTGTGTCAGTGTGAGTGCATGCGCAGTTTTAATATAAATACGCATCTACATATTTGATTGGCAGAGCTGTGAACTGCAGCGGCCTGAGGGCGGAGTCACGTCTCTGTTTTTCTGTGAATGAACTTAATGATGCCAAAGAATGTCAATCAGAGCCTGGATAAACAGAGTTGGCCCCTCGCTATAGCATGCATCCATAGCACTGCTGATGGGCACTGCCAGGCCTGAAATCACAAACACATCCCCACCCTGCTTTCCAGAGTTTGGCTTTCCCTCCATGTGGGGAGCCCCAGAGACAATCCAGTCCCCCTGGGCCGAATAAGTGCATTTTATCTCGCACAGCTCCAGAGAGAAAACCTAACTCCCCAAAGTCCGCGACAGCATACCCATAACTCTCTTCTCCCTCAGTGCGATTGCTTGATTTTATTTGAAGCGGTAGTCCACCCTAAATTTGTTATCCCCTTTCACTTTTGTGACTAGAGGGATGAATATCTGTTTTATCTTCCTTGTATGCTGACCAGGGTTGGGTTCAGTAACTTTTTTCATTTACAATTGATTGTAATTGTAATTACAATTACAATTACTTTATTAAAAATTACTTTATTACTTTTCTTTAAAATTAAATTACAAATACAAAAGCAATTGATTACAATTACTGTAATTGCAATTGAAAAAAGTAACTGAACCCAACCCCGATGCTGACCACCTTTGCTCCAATGCACAAATTAGCAATGCTCCAAGGCCTGGAGAAACATGGACCTGTGACATCAGAACTAGAGTCTCCAGATAGAGACAGTCAAGACAACTCAAGAATATGAGCCTTTTTGCATCCATCACATGAAACCGAGCCGTTTCACATAATGGAAATCTCTGGATTTTTTTCACTCTTCTTGGAAATGAAATGCATTGATTTCGGGGGGGGGGGCAACAAACCAGCTAGCAATGGTTTAGACTAACATAGGGGGGAAAATGTTTAGACATGAGAAAATAGAAACAAAAACTCATCTACTTTGAGAGGGTGCCCGATAACATGATGGAAACAAAATGGATCTATGACCAGGTTTTCTGGAACCCTCATGTCGCAACTCTCTCTGTCTAGGAGTTCAAAACATAACCTGTCAGAAACTCTAATGCTTAGTATGGTCATTCACCATGTTTCATTTGCTAATTCAGCTAGGGCTGATGGGGACCCTCTAACAACGCTGTGGCAACAGCTTCCTAAAATTCTGAGAATTTTATCAAGGAATTTTCCTTGAGCCACATCCACTATTAGTTTTTTATAATATTTAATCTAATGCACCCGCATCTATAATGTGCGCAGTGCCCTGGTGGTGGATCAGCCAAAGCAGGTAAAATGGGGTAGCAGTATGAGAATCCTTGTGTCCGTATGTGTCCTGTACCTGAATCTTTGTGTGTGTGCACCATACATAAGCATGGATGGTACTAGCCTTGGAGAAGGAGCTGATTGGATATCCTCCAAAGGGCACTCTGTGATGCTCACTGAAACTGTTTCTTCAACTACCCTACCATTAAATACTGAAGCCAAGCTGAATTTCACTGGAAGATGTCTTCGCTTTCTTACAGAATATTTGTCAAACGTTTTTTTTTTTCTGGAATCGTTCCAAATTTGAGGTTTATCTCGTTATGTAACAGCACTCTCCAGGAGGTCGCCCAGAGGGATGAAAGACTGTGTGAGTATGGTAGGAGGAGATGTCTGTACTTACTTTCCCTGAGGTAATTGAGATGCGAGAACAGGACTTCAGTGTTGTAGATGGACGTCAGCCTTAGGAAATCTTCCTTACTCATTTTGCAGAGCTGCTTTCCATCTGTGTTCTGGAAGAGCATCGTGTCAACCTCTAGCAGGCCATACTCCTTTATTGCCCAATCAAGCCACTGTCTCACATGGTCATGTGACCATATGGAGGGGTCTGCAGAAAAGGAGGAGACAGACCATGCATATATTCAGGTCAGAGGAAACTGGATTGTACTGTATGCTCTCACCATAAACCTTAACAGATGTTGACACCTACAAGTTACTCATGCATTGTGTCATGCTGCAGTTGACCATATCACACCTGATTATTGTTAGCTAGCTATATGCTACATTAGCATCCACCCCACATGAGTCTAAATTATTACACAATCCAATTTAATGTTTAAGCTGTTAGCTGTACATGCCTTTTGCTCACTTAATGAGGGAAAACTCACTCCAATCAAATTGTTCTTACAGTAATTCAGGAATTCAGTCATGCACTGTTTCATGTATTTCAAGGTTTTCCTTTCATTGATTTATTCATCAGTATTCATCGGTTTCACAGTGACATAGTAACAATGCTTAATTCCTTACATGCTGTAGTAATTCAACACGAATGCCAAATTGTTCATTCTAGTATTCGTTGGAATGTTTTTTCATTTATTTTATCCCCCACCACAAAGTGGGACGGGGGATATTGAATTGACGTCTGGTCTGGTCTGTCCATGCGTCCGTCCGTCCGGGCCACAATGGGGACAATATTTTTAGTCATGAGCTACATTGAGTTCGAAAATGGATGTTGAAGCATATTTTTTCACAGAGTTATAGCCCTTGATGGTGGAAGGGGATAGTGATGACCCCGTCGTCTTGTTATCCCCCGCCATGAAGCGGGACGGGGGATATTGGATTGGGTCCGTCGCTTGTCTGGGCCACAATGGGGACAAGATTTCTCTGAAACTATTATACCTAGATGCATGAAATTTTGTGTGGTTAATAAGCTGGTCGTGATCTATATTAATTTCGAAAATGGATGTCGAAGCTTATTTTTTTTTTACTGAGTTATGGCCCTGATCATGGCCGGGGATAGTGATGACACTGTCGTCTTGCTTATATATACAGTGCATAACAAATTTATTAGACCACGACCCAGTGTAAGGTTTATGCCACAGCTGCCCTAAATTAAGTGTTGGTAATTACCAAAATAATTTTCATGTTTCTGTAATGGTTAATCCACCAGTATGTGCAAGACCTTTAACTGAAATGATACTTTTAATGCTAAAATATAATTATTGTTGTTATCCATGAATTTTTGAATTTACCATTTTACAAAAAACAGAAAAAATAGTTTAGCACATTAATATAAAAATGCCAGATAACAGTTATTTTCTTGCATTCCTGAACATAAAAATTAGTTTTAGTGGTTGAATGCAAGAATGCAAGCTGTTATCAAGGCCAAAGAAGGCCATACAAAATATAGTTTTTTTGTTTTTGTTTTTGGTTTTTTTTTGGTTTTTATGTGTGAATAAGGACTATTTAGTGGTTTCAGGTCATTATTTGCCAAAGAAATGACAAAATAATTTTTTGTTTTAAACAAGTTTTTGAAAAATTTCTTAAATATTCGTGTTTTCTCGTTTTTTATGACAGGTGGTCTAATAAATTTGTTTAGCTCTGTATATTTCTGCTCTGGTAATGATAAGAACCTGGGTGTCATTTTAAACTCAAAGTGAACAAACTCGCTTTGTACAATGAAAAACTCCAAGTGTACATAAAATCTGAATAAATTCTCCCAAAAGCCTAGTGACTCAATAAAATAAATATTGGCAAGTGTTTAAGTCCTTACTCTTCACACGCTAAACTTTCCATTATGTTCAGTCCCTGCCAAAAAAAATCAGTGACACGTGCTTGAACTCCATAAGTCAATCAGAAGAGACTCGCATCACGTGGTGTACTTAAACAGAATGGAGCCTTGCGGTTACAGTAACTTGCAGCCGACCCAGCCTCCTATGCTCAGTCAGCCCTGCCGATCTATTTACCATTCACACAGCAAATGTTCAGAGTTAAATCAACTCTTAAATAAGAGTCTGTTTGGTTTCACTTGAGAGTGGACTCAAATAGACTATGAAAGAGTTCATTTGACTATGTAAAAGTTGAATTAACTCTGAACATTTTGTTGCGCTGGTACATTAATTTGCTTCCTGATGCTCTCCCAGTCCAAGTCCTTGCGCAGCCGTAATGCGGCACTATAACTATATCTAACGGGGATGGCTTTTTTTCTATTGCACTGTGTGCACCAAACAAACGCACACACACACACACACACACACACACACACTCTCTCTCTCTCTCTCTCTCACACACACACACACACTCTCTCTTTTCTCTCTCTCTCTCTCTCTCTCTCTCACACACACACACACATGCACATACTCAAATGCTCATTCATTCACACACACACACGCATACACACTACAGTAGCATCAATGAGAGCGGGTCTTGGACAGAGAATTGCAAGTACCTATTATGTGTGAATAAACTGGCCTATTCGAATGTTAATGGCAGTGCGTAATATGGAGTCGTCATGTATTCAGTTATTGGACTGCGTTTAGTGTTCGGTCACAAAGGCTTCAAAGAGTCTTTGCACTTGTTTCCAGCAGATGCAGGCATAGCAAAGACACATGCATCTTTTCAGACTTGATGTTTCATTGTGGAGATGGAGGCGATGATTATGGCAGGCACCGCTTGAATAGAAAAAAAAAACAAAACCTGCCTAATCAATGAAATATCATCCCCATCAGAGCCAAGCACAATGAACAATGCAATCTCACCTGCAGAGGGCATGTTTTGAACAGGTCGCCAAACAAAAATTATGCGCCACCTAATTTCCCATCAAATTAAAGTCTCAACACTGGCCTAAATGAAAGCATGAATGTGTCAATGATTACAGAGCTTAAATCCTTATAGTGTCCCATTATGTGAGAGAAACATGAGCATGTTTATAAAACCATGTTAATTTTGTGTGCACAAGGATGACCTGACCAATTTTTATACATTCAATGCTTTCAACTGAGGGTATATGGTATGTATCTTGTATAGGCTACCAACTGAAAAAAAAACAAAAAAGAATATTAATAAGGTATTTTCCCAGATCAGGCATATTGTTCCTTGATCAAGGTGGACAGAATATTTTGTCCCACTTTGAAGTAAATTGATTACATAGGCAACTCACCTATTCACACTTCTTCAGACTAATGTTTGTTCATTTTAAGATGAGGACAGAAAGCCCCCACTGTGGGTCTCGGATTAAGAAGCTCAAATCTGCTTTATTAATAATTTATATATACGTTATTAACACCATCCATTTAAAGAGTTTTGTGTGCTGTTATTTATAATATGTTTAAGCAAACTGTATGCCACATTTACATAGACTATTAGTATGTGAAGAAAACAACCCCAAATCAGAAAAGGCTGGGACATAATGCTTACACTAAAACTGAAAGCGATGATCTTTATATGTCTTTCACCTGTATTACATTGACAGCAATGTAATATCACATTATTTGATGTTTTAACCACATGAATTTTGTTATTTTTTCAAAATAAACACATTTAAATTTTGATTCTTGTACCATATTTCAAAAAAAAAATGGGACAGTAAAGTATTTACCACTTTGTAATGTTTCCAGTTCTTTTCACAGCACTTAATAAATGTCTAGGGATTGAGGAAACTAAGTGATACAGGTGAAATTTTGACCCATTTTCCCCACAAACAGGTCTTAAAGTGTGCAACAGTGCAGGGTCTTTGTTGTTGCATTTTACGTTTCAAAATGCGCACTGGGACAAGTCAGGACTGCAGGCTGGACAGTCTTGGACCTGCACCCTTGTGCAGCCATGCCTTCATAATGTGTGCAGAATGCAGCTGTGCATTGTCTTGTCGAAACATGCATGGGTGTCCTGGCAAAAAAATGTCATCTTGAAGGCAACATATGTTGCTATGAAATCTCTATGTCCTTTTTAGCATTAGTGGTGCTTTCACGGAGGTTGAAGTTATCCTTGCCAAGTACACTAATAAAATCCCATGCTATGACAGAGCAAGGCTTTTGGACTTGTTGCTGGTAAAAGTCTAAATTGTCCTTTTTTCTTTGGTCCAGAGCAGACAGCATTCATTTCTTTCAAAGCAGATGTAAAATATTGATTTGCCTGACCACAATACATGCTTCCACTGTGCGATGATCCATCGCAGATGCCTCTGTGCCTAGGAAAGTTGACGGCGCTTCTAGACACTGTTCCAGAAATAAGGCTTCCTTTTTGCACAGTAAAGCTTCAACTGGCATTTGTGGATATATCATCGTATTTTAGTACTTCACAAAGGTTTCCCAAACTTATCCTGAGCCTACTGTATGTGGTTATAACACTGATAAATGATGGTTCTTGATGCACTCCCGTCTAAGTGATCAAAGATCACAAGTATTCAGCCTAGTTTTATACCCTAGGCCTTTACACACAGAACTTCCTCCAAAATCCCCTGAATGTCTAAATCACGTTATATACCGTAGTGGGTGAAATATCCAAATCTTTTTCAATTCTTCGAGGAACACTATTTTTAAGCCTTTCATTGATTTTCTCAGTTGAAGATCCTCAGCCCTGCTTTGCACCTGAGGGACTAGGCCTTTCCCGGATGATGCTTTTGTACCAAATCATGATTGCAATCACCTGCTCAAATCAGCTGTTTCAAATGACATCATTGTTTGAATTTTTTACCTCATTATTAGTCATAAATTGCCCCTGTCCCAAATTCTTTGGAATTCATAAGAGGCCTGAATAGTAGGGATGGATGGTCAACAAATAACATGAAATTGACTACACAAAAGATAATTAAATACAAGTCAATGTAAATTCACAAATCACCACTTTCATTATTTATGTGCTTTTTCTATACTGTCTCAAATTATTTCGAATTGGGGTCAAATCACTGGAAAATTGTATAGCCAGCTCTCTCACCTGCCGGAACAATGACCCGCCTCTCATTGGTGGTCATGTTTGGGGGTGGTCCGTTTTTCTCATCCATGTAACTCCCGTAGTTTATCTGAGAGCTGTCTGTCCCGCCCACCTGTTTATTGCATTTTCCCACGCTGCAGTCGACTGGAGACTCCCTGTAGCCAGGGGCAATCAGATGAATGCAGGTGGGGTCAGTGTTAAGAAGTGGGTGGGGTTGATTAGGGTAGGATTGAGTGTGTAAATAGAGTCACTTAGATCATTTGATGTGATTGAAAAAAGTGGGCATTGGAACAGGCTTAGAGAACAGATGGTTAAGCATCACTTCGCATTCTGTTTTGTTTCTAAAAATACTTGACAGTTTTGGTCCAAAAATCTTGGGCTGTTTCAATGCAGAGTTTTATATCCCCTTGGCAGTTTCCCTTCTTGTGTGGAATGATGAAACCTATCTTTTTTAATGAAAAGGGTTCTATGAGTGAACGTATGAGTGCATTTGTTTGTTTGTGTGTGCGTGTGTGTGTGTGTGTGTGTGCGTATAAGTGCGCATGTGTGTGGGCGTGCAAGAGTGTGTTTGTGTGTGAATCATGCCTATCTCAGTGTACACTGCACAGAATCCAGCCTACACTATACCTGGATCCATTAATGTGGTCATATTCCCGCTTGACATTGACACGTACTGGCTGACCAATCCACTCTTGTTGTGGGTGTAAAGGGTTGATCTTGTGGGGCTGTCCATAGTCCTGTGCACCCGATGCAGTCATGTCAGCCTTGGGAAGAGGAGCAGCAGCAGCGTATGGTGGCTCGAACAGAGACTGGTCTTCGCTCACCACTGACAGGGCCTCCTTGTGGATAGGTGGAGAAAACGCAGATGCTTATTTGACGAGCTCATTTGGCAATTACAGATCATCCATTCACATATATTTAGATGGTAATAAGCGTCAGGATTCCTAGCTTGACCATCTGCAATATTAGAATCTGACATAACAACAATTTGCCTCTGTATGAGCGAGGCTCTTATATAAAAAAGACTAACACTGGTTAAAAACTGTGCGAAAGCGCACAAATTATTCTTGGGACAAGATTCTCAGAACAAACGTGCATGTTTCTCTGTCCTCCCAAAAAACTCAAAAATGATCATTTTTCTCTCTTTTATAGGCTTATAACAGGGGGTGGTGCCTTCATACAAAAGCAAAATACATTATAATGCCTACAAAGCACTAAAATGAAGCTTGTCAACACGTCAAGACATAAGTTGTGTAACCAGGCCCAATGTCTATTATGGCTGAAATTAAGCCCAGTTGGTGTTAAATCCAGGTTTAGCAGGTATAGATGAACTCAGGCTCTACTCAAGAGGTCTCAACAAACTCAATGGTCTGACAAATTCTGCTGTCATCAAATGAGTTTACATTTTAAGTCCGGTAGAATTCATACATACAGTTCTACTATCGTAAGCTATCATATCTATGTTATCTTTGTGTGATGCATGCAACGAGAAAAAAAGGAATGAAAGAATTTTGTCAACCTGAGAAATTTGCCCATCTGTAAAGTAACGTTGATTTTGGAATGATAATAGTAATGCGTGTGCTGTTAAAATTAGGCATTCATCTAATTTTGTCTATAGTGCTGGGTGCACCCAATTAATCATCAATAATTAAGGCTGTTATCTGGGGGCAAAAAAGTCATGTTTTAAAAGAAAAGAAAGAAAGAAATCCTATTATAAAATGACGGTGCCTGTCTGTAAAGGTGAATATTTAAAGTCAGCACAGGAGATCTTTACTGGACAAATCGTTTTCTATATAGATCATTTTCCTTTTGCTTAGAAAAAATAACATTGAAAGAAGAATCAGGAAAGCATACAGTGAATATTGACTTCACAGAATTTGATTTTTTTCAATACATGTATTATTTATATGTTTTCTATTAATAACTCTGAATGCAATATGTGTATTTCACAGCTTATGAAGACATTAAATAATCTGTAAATATATCAAGAAAAATATCTTGCCTAATCAAAAATAAAATAAGCAAGCCTTACTAAGTGGAAAACGAGAAGTATTTTGCTTTACATTTCCATGTGCATTCCTATTTATTTTTTCTGCCATAAAAATATTTTGAAATGACAAACACTGGCATGGCTAGTGAATGAGAAGCTTTTCAGAAATTAAATTAAAAAGATTGTCTCCCTTCTATATTTTAACCATCAGAAGTACAAGAAGTGATGATACTGTATATGGTAAAGACATAAAATACACTATCAATGGGAAGTCATTATTATGGATATACATATTGAAGTTGAGTGTAAATAGTTCACCGTAGCACGTTGGTGGTGTTTGCACTGTTGTGATTACAAGCAATTATAGTGAGAGGAGTTAGAAATACAGGCAGTGCTTGCATCAATTAGCATTCTGTGCGAATCAGTTCAAACAAATTCTATGACGTTCAACTGAGGAAAGTAAAATGCTGATGTTTGTCAAAACCAGCATGTCTGCTTAATTGGTTCTTCCCTTGATCCAGCAGTCTTGTGGGTTGTTCCTGGTCATTAATTGATTGGTTTGTTATTCCCTTAGTACAATCAGCTGTAGCCACTGATTCTCCTGTATACTGTATATAGGACGTGGTTTTTGTCTTAGTTGGGGCTGGATCATCTAACTAGTCGGGATGATGCTAAGCGCTTACTCTAAATTCTAAGGTTCCTCCCTGGTGTCTCTTCTAGTGAGCTAAATAATTAGTGAGCAAATTATTAAGTACAACAGTCTCTCCAAGCCTTTTTTCCATTTCTCCTCATCCTCCTCATTACAAATGTGCCCTAGTGGCTCATCATCCATCCTGCAATTGGCTCTTGCACTGTCCACTCTGTAACAGGATGACCCAGCCTACAAAGAAGCCAGAGGCTCACTCTACTTTTTTGAAGGCACTACTACTTTATTTCTGATTTCTTGTCTAGCGTTATAAGGTATTCCCTGCCTAGCTCTGACCTAGGGGCTGCCCAGCGCAACAGGGTATTCTGTTATCTAGCGCTTCAAGGAACCCTGCTCACCCAGTGTTACAGGGTTTCTTTCTCATACTGTGAGTCTTCTGCCATCCAGTCTTCCTCATCTCCTTTTCACTCCAATGCCACCCTTAGGCATTTGGGTCCCTACTTTTTAGGAGCGGTGTACTGTCCAAGGCTACTTCCCACTGGGGAGTTTTTTCTTGCCACTGTTGCCTTCTGGCTTGCTCCATGAGGGTTCAGGCCCTATTTTGTGAAAAGCTTTTTTTTTTTTTTTTTTTAAATTTTCAAATGAAGTTGAATTCTTTCTGGTAATTGATTGGTTAATAATTCTGATCAGCTGTAACCACTGATTGTCCCGTGTATAGACTATGGGTTTTGTCCCATTTGGGGTTGAATCATCTTACCAATAGGCATGACTCTAATCTCTTACTCTAAATTCTAGTGTCTCTTCCAGTGAGCTAAATTATAAGCGAGCAAATTATTAGGTACAGCAAGCTCTCCAAGCTTTCTTCCATTTCTCCTCTTTCTTCTCATTATAAACATGCCCTAGTGGCTCATTGTCCATCCTGTGATCGACTCCCCATCTGTCCAGTTCATAACAGATGTTCTTGTCAAATTTTTATAGTTAAATTCTCCAAGCACATTTAAGTTTTTACTGTTTATTCAACTACAACAAGGCACAGCCAGAAGAAAATGTTACTACAGGATTTTATTCTCATTCTGCAGAAATCCCTCACATGCTTTACGTGGTACAGCAGGATATTGATAATTAACTATCTGTCCTCCATTATTGAATACTTAATCACGTAAGATGTCCAAAGCAAAACATTTCTGAAATAAGCCTGTTTCAATCAGGAGCAGGATAATGGTAATACATCTTGGGCAGCGGTTTCCAAACAATCCTGGGGCACCGCTGAATTTGCTGGGTTTTGGTCCAGCCACAATTGCAATCAAAGAATTTAAACGAACTGTTAATTTGTCTTATTTGGTGCATATATGTTCAGAGCAGTTATGTACCCTTTTAAGTCACATTTTGATATCTATACAAGGCATGATGAAAATTTCCTTTTTTTTTCCCACCCTGAACACAGCCGACGTGTTTAACCCACCACAAAGCGACCTGCTCCCATCAGTTCAGGAGGAAGATTCCGTGGCACGTGATTCCTCCGACTCACGTGATGACTAGCCCTCGCTTCTTTACACTGTGCGGTCGCACCACCAATTACACGCTGCCAATGCCGTCGGAGGATCACGTAGTCAGCGTGCAATTTGGTTCATACAGCGACAAACGCTTGGTTGAACAAAAGTGGTGCCTACAGAGTGATGAACTAAAGAAATTTAACCAGTTTAACCCCTATTATCCCTGGAGGGGCTGCTCCAATTGTGGTCTCACCCATGCTGACCGCTGGCCATGGCCAGTAATGGTGCAGTTGGGATTTGAACACCTGACCGCAGGACTCGGACAAACGCTTTGGCTGTGAGCCACCTGGAGGCCCCCTATGAAGAATATTTCACATCAACATTGATATAATCAACTGAATTAAAAAGAAGAAAAAAAAATTAACCAATCAAAGTGAGCAATCAATTGGTTCCTAAGTGGTGGAACCTTGGATACATGGTTGCAAAAAAAAAAAAAAAAAAAATTTTACTTGGCAAGCAAATCATAGTCAAACCTGTTTTGTGACATGTTTATATTATTAGGTACAAAGAAATTCATTTGATAGAACTGTAAAGACCTGTGTTCAGCAAAATGATTTGGAGCATACTGATTTTCTTTGTCGAATTGGATCTGTTCTCAGCACACACAAATATTTCTGCAAATGTGCCTTAATATGGTAAATAACTGCCTTAAACATGAAATGCTCCTAATAAGGACAAATTAAGAGGTACGGTTGGAAAAAAAAAGTTTGGGAAGTTTGGGACCAGGTTTGGGAACCATTGTCGCAGACAAATTTTAAATATCGGAATAAAATCATGGGGTTTCACTTTAGTTGGGGCTCGCTCCCATCATCTTGATCATTTGGTGTAAGGCGGTCATAAAATTCAGTCCAACTCAATCTTTTTCTCATCTTGACTTTCCAATAAAATCAAACATGCTTAATACTATCAGAAGTCAAATGCAAATAGTGAAGTTCAATGACATGAACTTTATGAATAATCAATAGGTTTGCTCTGCAAGATCCTCAGTCTTTACAAAATCATGTGGTAAGGCTGACCATACACTTGAAGTCTTCTTTTAAAGTCTTCTAGACTATGGTAGGGGGGAAATAGGGTGGGTGGTATGATTCAAAAAAAAAAAATTCTTCTTTCTGGCACCTTGACGCACCAAGTGCCAGCCTTTGCAGTCTATCCCAAGATGCAGATTGGGGGTGGGAGTTTGACTGGTTCAGCAGACCTGTGCAGTGTATTTTTTTGTGAGGTAAATGAAGCCAAAGTCACAGTGTTAGACTGTCAAATAAAAATGGCTCATTGCACCAGAGTTTCCTACCCCCCTGTTGGCTTGAAAATGATGTCTGCTATGAATCTATGTTGGTGACACATATATTCCAGTAAGACCATAGTTTACTCAATCAGTGCTCTTACTCCTTAACAGAGAGTGCAAAAACACCTTACAAAGTGCAGCTTTTACTTTCAGTATGATCTGTAAGGCAGAAAGCGGAAATGAAAAAAAAAAAAACTTAAATAGAGAAAAATAAGCGCAAGAAAGCAGGTATCTGCTAAGGTTCGCTAATGCCGCTTCGAATCTGCTGAGAAATATCTCGGAGAGATTTGAGCCAGTTCTAGCTCAAGGCCATTAATAGTCCTCCCAAAGGAATGTCACGTGGAAACCTTCCAATGTCTGAAGGTGAAAATGCTTTCGCATTGAGCCCATTCTCATTCCGACGCGTCATATACTGACGCTACCTGACCAAGCGTCGATATATGAGGCAAAAGGTCAGTTTTAGCGTCCTTTATCGACGCCAGTGTAAAACGAACCTTACCCCCTAACCCCTAATCCCTACCCCCTAACCCCTAACCCTTAACCCAAACCCTAACCCTAACCCTCAAATAATGATGCCAAAAGCTTCCTTCTGCCTCGTACATCGACGTTTGGGCAGGTAGCGTCAAGATATGACGAGTCCGGGATGAGAATGTGTTGTCGCATTAGATTATATGGGCCCACTGTACTGAATGTATGTGCAGAACAATTTTTAAATTTCACAGCAGCACAACGCAACCTTTTGATAAGCTGCAGTTGGCTAGGTGGCTACATTGCGCCAATGAGCAATCCATTTTAGCTCCGCAAAATTGTGAATGAGTGTCTCTGGGCCTTTAATTACCTTTACTGTGTTATTTGTAAGTTTAATAAAGTGGTCCTCAATGTGGCGGTACCTGTGACCCCGAAAGAGTCGCAAAATAGCGATCCCCCAGCGATTCTTGTTTCGCCGCAAATTTGGCCGCAAGTGCTGGATATCATGAAATCATGAAATTGTCCATTTAGATTAATTAATTTTGCTTGGATCATCAATAACAAGTTAACTGTTCTACTTCTTTGAATTTGCCAGTTTCACAGTAAGTGGTTAATAGGATTGGAAAGCCATTGGTCACAAAGTAAAAGTCCTGCCATGTTTTTTTTTTTACCTGCCATGAAATCTGCTCGCTTGTATCACAGATTAGTTCTGACTCCAGGCTGTAAGATTGTATTGATCAGAACATTCATTTAGTTGGAACACTGGTTAGCAGCTTCATAATGGTTTCGAAAGTGGTCAATTTTTCCAAGACACTGAAATATTGTGATGAAAGATCCCAAACTATGCTGAGATCCATCAATCCATGACCATCCATTCTCTATACCCGCTATTTCCTCATAAGGGTCGTGGGGGAAGCTGACCTAACTCAGCTGACTACAGTCAAAAGGCCGGGACCCACCCTGGGCTGCTCGCCAATCCATCACAGGGTGCACACACACCATTCACACCCATGGGCAATTTAGCATCTCCAAATTACCTTGATGTGCATGTTTTTGGACTGTAGGAGGAAAGCAGCACACCCAGAGAAAACCCATGTGAATTTGGAGAGAACATGTAAGCCCTACATAGAGAGGCCCCAAGCCAGATTTGAACCCACAACCTTCTTGTTGTGAGGCAGCAGTGCCATCCTAAAGTAAATTGTGAAGTAAAGTAAACTGAGAAGGTTTGAGGAGAAAAGAAATTAGCATATGAAAACTGGGCTACACTTTTACAAGCTGAAAATATGAGTTACGTGCAGGTACTGTTTCTGAATTTGGATTGCATGCTGTGGGGATGCAAACAGTTCACCAAATACAGTGCTAAAGCAGTAGGCTAGATAGACAATGACAGACAGTACAAATGCAGCATTAATTATAGTCTCAATAAGGAAGCCAAAATATTTTCTTTTCATTATACAGTTTTTACAACAGGTCTTGTTTTCTTAAACGTTTGAATCAGTAATATTTCCTTTCATATTCTGCGTGAAATTACAGTAATATATACACAGGGAAGGGAAGCAGCGTTTAATGCAATGTGGTTGAATTCCAAGGTAGGAATTTGTGCACGTCACTTTATAAGAATGTGCTAAATGCCAGTACAGAGGGACCATGAATAAAAGTATACAGGTTCGAATGAATTCCTTCGTTTAAGGTCCTGTATTCCTTAGTTTAAGCATGAAGGTGAACCCCTCAGCTCACTTCAGTATTTGAGCCAACAAAGGGTGAAATCTAGTCATTTTCATGTTTTTTTTTTCCTTTTTGCATTTGATGATAATGATAATAATAAATAATAATAATATTAATAATAATAATAATAATTATTATTATTATTATTATTATTATTAGTAGTAGTAGTAGTAGTAGTAGTATATATATATATATATATATATTTTTTTTTTTTTCTTTTTGAGGCAATCACTAAAAAAAAATTAATAATAATAATAATAATAATATTCCTGTAAAACAAACCATTCTTGGCTTATTGTATTAAATTTGGCTCATCTTTATTAGAACTTTATCTGTCAGGGCAATAAATCAATGCATTGCCTAGATAAATGCATCCTACAAAAAGAAAAAACAAAGTTTACTGCTTGTTGAATGGAGTTATGGGCGAACTGAAAGCTGGCTAGGATGAACTGAGACTACACCCAAAGCCTGACTGTCAGGTAAATTCAGCATTGACTTTATATTGATGTCAATTGCAAGAAATAAACTTCACAAGCTCAGTGATAGTATCCGGTTGGGATGTAATGAGGTGGTTTAAGGGTGGCATGCAGTGTAGGAAAATGTTTTTTTTTTTTTTACCTTAAAAAGTGAGGATCCATGCTGCCTTTAACCCTTAAATACCCAACTATAGTAAAAGTTGAAAGAAAAATCAGTGTATTCTGTTAATATGTCCTGGGGAGGGGCTAATAACAACCCAATAGCAATTTTTCATTTTTGGTGACCTTTGATCTCATTTTAGTTTTGTGACGTATATGTCACAATGGGCATTTCGGGGACCTTATTGCTAAAATGACTTGAATGAAAAAACAGTTGACATATAGCTGAAGTATTAGGCATAGCTTATTTTTCATTAGCTTACCTGTTTCTCTACTTTATCCAGTGATGAATGGGTGCTGATCTATCGTATGGATTCCACCATGGGGGCGGCCAAATTGGGAAGGTTAGCTGGTGCAGCCAGAGTAGTGTCAGTTCCACTTTTATGCATCAGATGGCAGCACTGATGGTCTAAATATGTCACTATGGGCATTAGGTTGCAAAATTTATGTGGGGTCAGTGGTTTTGACAACCCCCAAAATCGTGTGACAAATTTGTCACAGGGGGCATTTAAGGGTTAAATATAAAGTCAATCAAAGATGAGACAGTGAGGTGTTAACACTCACTAAGTTTTCTGTGCATTGTGCAATTCGTACCAAGAATACCATGTTATAACTGAAGTTCAGATGTCTTGCCAAAATGACAACTTTGACAAAGAATAACAAAGAAAAATCTGTTAAAATTCTTTCCTGAAAGATAAAGCCACAGCACAATGCTTTTGACCAATAGAGATCTTTCAGTTTTCGAAGAAAGTAATTCATGTGGTCATTTTCTTGTGGTGTTTTTGACGTTGATATGGCTATGAGAAGTTTACATTAATTCAAGTTTCTCATATTATTTTGAAGAAATTGGCAATACTGACATGCTTCAGTTTTATGCTATATTTTGCGCAGTGCTCTGTCCAACCATTTGAACTATAGTCACTCAAACTGCTGACTGACAGTTTGGTGGGGTTTAATATGCCTTTATTGCCACAATTTGTAATACAGGCGCTCAATGTAGCAGATAAGTTGTGAATCTCAGGGGACACTGCAACTGCAACTAACCATTAATCACAGGGGAACACAGACAACTTCTGAAATTATAGCAGTTTAAGGTCTACACTATCAGTCCTAATTGTTCAGGCATATTGCTACATCAAGCCCTCCGATTGCTGCAACCAGCTTGACCCATACAAGCTAACTGAAGCCCGTGAAAATTATGCTGTTACAAGCTAATGCTGACTGTGCCATTCTGGCTGTTCGATGTTGCTGTCACTCTGTCATATCACCATTTCCCATTGCTAGATTGCGAATTATAGTGCACTCTTTGATGCTGGTGGAAAATGACAAAAATAGGATTAACAAAATTCATATGATGGTCCACAAGCAATTACATTCTGCTCCAGTTCTGAACTGTGGTAGCACATGATGTACTGGGTCTCCAAAAACCTCAGAGGTCAATTAAGAGGTTGAGGGGGTGAGTTGTGTGTGTGTGTGTGTGTGTGTGCGCGCGTGTGTGTGTGTGTGTGTGTGTGTGTGTGTGTGTGCGTGTGTGTGTATGTGTGCGCGCGTACGGAAGTACATATGGTGAAGCAGAATCCTAACCGTTAAATACAGGATCACTTTGCTTGATTAGTAATCAAACAGTCAACTAACTCATTTAAGACTAATCGAGAGAATGACTGGCCAGTTTAAATTTACTCATCATTATTGTTTATTACGACTGAACTTGGAATGCTCACAAGACAGCAGATTTGCGCAAGTTTGCTAGCCATAGGCTCACAGGAGGAGGAGGCCAATGCAATGCCATTTCAAGCGAAAGTTAAAACCTTTTTTTAGGCCGCGTTCAATGCTTGATCCACACGTTGAAGACAGTGTTCCCCTATTTAATTACGTAGGCTACTTTTACCGCCAATTCAAGAATTATTTGAAAGTTATTTTTATCCTTCGGTCACAATACGATGAAAGGCCACAAGGATACACGGAATTCCCGAGAAAATTGAGATTTTTTTCCAAATTAATTCTTTAGATTACCATTCATGCAATCGCGTATTGAAGCTAACATTAATGAATATTTTAGCCTTTATCACCCCTTTATCATCACAGGCTAGGTCTTACATTAGGTAAATTGAAAAAAAAAAAGATTGAGACTAGCCTACATGCGGGGAAATAGGTTGACAAATTCAAGGGATAAAAGGTGAAGTCACTGACTCCCCTGACGCCAGGTGTGTGTGTGTGTGTGTGTGTGAGAGAGAGAGAGAATTAAGGCAATATAAGTGGCATTTGAGCGAATGCACAGCAGGTCATATTACTTAATCGTTCCACGCAAGTGGCACCATACACTTAGGGTGCCCATTCACGTTTGGAAACCAACTGTGTTTCATTCTTCTAACTACTTTTTTAGTGCCACCAAAACCATTGCCTGTGGCATTTCCCATTTTCTGGCCCTGTTTATTTTACAGTGTGACAATATAAAGCCTCTCAAGTTGATATTGTGCTCCAACTCCAATGAACTGCTGCTGGTGTTCTGGTGTATGTAGGATTGCCACCTCGGGTATCACAGATGATGATGATGATTATTGTTGTTGATGTTGTTATTAATAAATAAATAAATAAATAAACGAAATTAACGTAATTGTAACCCTTCTGTGCAGCTGCATCGCTAAATCAGCCCCGTACCAGAATCAGTAACCGCCGCCACAGCTGGACATGCAAACTACACTACGTTCCTCGCCACCTCGCAGAGCTGCAAAACTTTTTTTTTTTTTTTTGTATTCACAGGCCCTTTTCGTTGATGGTCTATAGCGAACATTCCTGACTTTTGTTTGAGCAGGAAAAGGAAACATGTACGGAAACGAGATTGTGTATAACAGGAAGCCTATCACAGCCCGATAAAAGGCTCCCCTTTTGATGCGTTCGCTTGGTACAGTTACAAGTCAATCAAAAATTTTTCTCTGAGCCATAGAAAATACGCCTTATACGTTGATTTGAACCCCAGACAGTCATAGCCATACCGACTCTCTCTCTCTCTCTCTCTCTCTCTCTCTCTCTCTCTCTCTCTCTCTCTCAAACTGTTTATCTAGTTCTCTATATTTCTCTTAAACCTCATCATCGCCTCATAATAGACTGTTCGAAGTGATCCATTTGCATGTTTGCTTGCAGCCAAATGGCAAATGTATTGTTGATACATAACAATACTTGTAGGCTATATGAAAAAGAAAGAAAATATATGATAAATAAAGAAAAAAAAACACAATATCTGATATCTAAGATGAACATTTTCCCGATCTGTATATGTCATACGAATCATTTATCCTTCGGTGCACTTGCTGCGCACTTTTCAGTCTCAACCACAAACAGTCTTGGGTGAAAATGATTTCATCTCCAGCGAGCAATTATGGTTTGTCAGTGCTTTCGTGGACCCCAGAATCGCACCACACCCAACACTGCTATGATCCATTTCAACCACAAAAATTCCGCCTTTTTTTTTTTTTTTTTTTTTTTTGCTTTCAATGAAAACAGTCATGTTTCAATACTATCCTTTTTTTCTAAAAACAATCAACGGCAATCATCCGATCCACTTCATAAGAAAGTATTCAACGAGAAATTATTTAACTTTGGCAAACATTCATCCAGACATAAGATTTGTGTAATGATAAATAACTGGAGCCATACTTTGAGAACAAGTTGAAAATTATGGACGTACTTCTGTTTGGTTCATTTATCCTTTAGCCTACACAGCCAGACCATCCTAATGAAAATAATGTTGCATAATTCGTCTCGTATAATCTATGTAACCAGAATTTGTGTCATTAAAGGCAGTGAGTGGCTTGCAGCTATCATAGATTCCTGACGAATACTCCCCAGTTCGGCTACTTACGCATATGGCATATACGTGTATGGCATTTGACTCCCAAAAGGCAGTTCGAACACGTCTGGTTGACAAATAGTTAAGCCAGAGAACATGCAGGTTTAAAACGGCTGGGAGAGAAAAGACGGGGGCGTATATATTTTAACAAATCTTCTCTTGCTTGCACACGCAGGATAAAGAAATGCAGCGGATCACGCAAGCATTTAATCTCGTCAAGATTGCGATGATTTTCTTCACAAAATTCGCGCGTTCCATCGGCGCTGGACTGCTCGACTATTGGCACAGCGGAGTGAAAGTCTTCATTAAAAAGAAGCCACATTTTTCACGCTATACAGTAAAAGACAATTGTAATGATCCCTAACGACGCTAAATCGCACTTTTCAGTTTTTTTCCCCCAGCGGAATGACAATACACCACCTAATAATATATCAGATGCATCTTATTTTTGAATTTGGAAAGGTTTAATCTAACAGATATAAGCGATATAGCCTACTTTACCCAAACAAAAAAAAAAACAAATTGTTTCGCTGCCAATCTGAGTCTGCTATGAGTGGCAAACCGTCATAGCAAATTCCATTCAAACATCACGTCTCGTTCTGCGACGCCTTTTTTACATTCAACAAAGTTTCAGTACAAAGGAAAAGGAAACTTCAGCTAAAAGAGGAAAAAGGGAAATCTCGTTACCGCTGTCCGTAAAAAAAAAAGAAAACGACACTTCACAACCACCACTCTGGTCCTAAATTGGAAGACCCAAATGCTAAAAGGAGGCGCAACTTCAAAATCCTAACGCTCCCCTAAGTCGTTATCCGTGTTCTCACCCTTACCTTAATAGTTCCGTCCATTTTGAGAAAATTTCAGCGCACCCCAAAAATATTCCAAACATGACCCGCTCCTGATTTAATTCCAAGCAGTGCACGATATGTTGCGGAGAGAAAGAGACAGTTAACCGGATAGTTATTTTTTTTTTCTAAATTTGGGAAGTGAAGTCACTACTTTTGAGTAGGAAGCTATGAGTGTCACTGTTAGCCCAGCCTTCGTTACAGCGCCAAAGAGCAGGATACTTGTCCAGGACAGATAAGCAGAGAAAACAATGGAAGTTTTTTTTCCCTTGTTTAAATGTTTTACTTGGACATGCCTATGAAATCGTTCAAAGCATTCTTTATAAAACGAGGATCGTCGGCTTTTTCCATCGAATTGCGAGGGATTTGCCTTAAAACATTCTCTAGCGAAAATGTTGACGCGACGTTCCGTTATTTTGGAGGAAAATTTCGTTGGATTTATTGAAGCAATTATCCTGCTTTACCCACGATATGCCTGCAGTCGAATTTGAACAGTCCCAATCTCTAGCACGTGGACATAAAACATACTCTTTTATTTAACCATCTCGCCGGTTTATTTAAAATTACCAAAGAAGTTTAAATGTGGAAGCTCCAGAATATCAGGCACGACGACTACATTTCAGCAAAACAGCAACTGGTTGTAAACCATATTCAGGAAAAGTGCATTAGACTATTACCTGCGACAATGGATTCGCAAATCTTTCCTTTTCCGTGGAAGTCCAGACTCCGGTATTTTCCTGAAACACCATTAATAAATTCCGAGCAAGCGCACCCCTGCCGCACTTCACCGAGTCTGTGCTACACATGTGCCTCCTCTTCCTAACTTAGAAATGAATGATGGATCCTATATCTCGATAAGCCTGAAGCCATATCGGTTTGATTTAAGAATGAATTCGGTCTTTTTCGGAATTCTACTTGCCATACTATTACTGATATTCGAAAACGTACGTTAAATATTGCAGACCGGTACGTGCAAATGATGCATTGTAAAATAAGCTCCATTAGAATGAAACTTTATCTGGCATATGGTTGTTGGCACTAATGAATTCCTGATGCGCTTAAAAATTTACGTCAAGCTATAGACTATCATGTAGGGTACCCTGTTCATTATTATTATTATTATTATTATTATTATTATTATTATTATTTTAGTTTTTTTTTATTTAGAAATTATAATTCAACGAAAATTGATTGTAAATTTTAAATGTAGTAACAAAGTGCAACACAATTCCAGCTGATGGGGCCCGTCTCTCGACTATTTCCCTTCCAAAGTAACAATTTGGAAGGCAGCATTCTGAAGATCTCCCCTTCTACACATTTTTCTCCTCCTTCTTGAAATTGCCCTCATCAATTCCACCCAAACCTCAGCGCAGATGCTAGACAAGGAGTCAGCGGTGAGCGTGACCAGACCAATGGGGTCCCAGCCTGGAGGAGTGGGGCTGCAGCTTAGCCAAACAGAGTCTGCGCCGCCGCGGCTGAGAGGGGTCAGGCTGTCTACTCCCGACATGGGGGTTTGCGCAGGGCAGAGGCTCCCTTGGGACCGTCACATCTGGATCCTGCCAGGGGTCAAGGCTTCTCGTGCCTCTGGCCAGTTCAGCGTGGTGTAATTAAAGGAGACACATTGTTTTACTGTTTTTCAGCGCCCCCCCTTTTTTTTTTTTTTTTTTTTTTGCTTAAGTTAACCGCTCGTTGCTTCTAACAAGTTAATATTTTGAGACGAATTCGAGCTTTTTAAATTGTATCGTTAAATCTGAGTTGCCTTAGTACAACTAATGTCGTATTCCTTAATGACGTGAATTGACGGGATCAGGCCGAACTTGCATCCATGAACGTAGGCTATTATCCACCTCCACCTTCCCCTCCACCCGTATACGCACATGCCCACACACACACACACACACACAAACACAAACTTACCACCACTACCAGCCATGCAACCCACACTCCCCCTTCCAAAAATCTCGGTGCTGTTCACAAAATCGCTGGACTTCGTGGAGTTTGGAGGCAAAACATGTGTCTATACCCGAGGGCCTGAAAAGTGAGCGAGCCATTGTTTTAATTAAAATGAAATTATCTCCAAATGGACGGCGAGACAGAGCTCTTTCTAAGCTCGCGGGTGGAATGGACCATTTGTAATGGGAGGGAAGCTGGCGTGAGGAATGACAAGGCTCCAGGGTCCTTGGGTACACGAAAGTCGTTCCTTTCCAAATGCAAAGCCCGTTTCAGAAGTCCATTCATAACACTACTTAACCCTTTCAGCGCTATAGGCAACTATAGTTGCCCAATGATGCAGGATATCAAAATCACATCGTCGGCCTGCTGATAAAACCTCGTATCCTCAAAATGATAAACTTTACAGGAGAGCATAAAAAATGTTTAATTTTGCATGTAAGAATGCAGTTGAGCTGTGTTCGGGTAGGATGACTATTTTTCTTCCAAGAATGTATTTTGTATTTTGCAATGTTTATGTTATTATCGTGGACATACGAGTTTTTGTTTCTTATCAAATTTGGAGATACGGGGTTTTATCAGCTGGCCGACGAGATGCTGTTAATAACGTATCATGAGGCAACTTGTTTAAAAGAGCTCCCGCAGGAGAGCTTTTAAACAAGTTGCCACATGAGAGGTTTCAAAAGCTCAGGATAATGACTTTTCTAATTCCTTGAAAATTTATTCAGCGCTCAAGGGGTTAGGATGATATGAAATTTTGAATGGCCTCAGTTAAAAAGCCAAGTAAATAATTTTTAAAATATTGCAGTCATGAAATTTGTTAATATGAGCATTAAATAGTTTTAAGTATGTACAGAAAACATATTGAAATATAAAATCAAGGTGTGGGTCAAGCATAACATATAAAACTTTATGTGGTGAGAGTATACACCGATCAGCCACAACATTGAAACTATCTGCCTAATGTTGAGTAGGTATCCTCATACTGCCAAAAAGAGCTGCATTAAACTGACGTCCACTTGACTTCTTGCACTCGGGGGTTACCAGGAGAACATTTCCGAGAATATCACACTCCCTCCATCTGCTTGACTTCCCGCAGTGCATCCTGATGCCATCACTTCCCCAGGTAAATGGTGCACACACACACACACACACACACACACACACACACACGCACACATGCAGACAATGCACATGATGTAAAAGAAAACGGGACTCACAGGACCTTGTGACTTCTTAAATTGCTGCGAGGTCCACACTGTTATAAATGTACTCCTTTTTTGCCAGTTAATTGAACTGGCACCTTTTCTTTGCCAGTTATTTTAACTGTAATTTTACAATAAGTTTGCAACAGAGTTCCCTGTATGTTAAGTGTAAACCACAGTTAAATGCGCACAGGAATCCACCCACAGCTAAAATAACTAGGAAATAATGCATTAATTTACCTGTTAAGCTCCAACACATTCTCATCCCGGACTCGTCATATCTTGACGCTACCTGCTCAAACGTCGATATACGAGGCAGAAGGAAGCTTTTGGCGTCATTATTTGAGGGTTAGGGTTAGGGTTCGGGTTAAGGGTTAGGGGTTAGGGGGTAGGGATTAGGGGTTAGGGGGTAGGGTTCGTTTTACACTGGCGTTGATAAAGGACGCTAAAACTGACCTTTTGCCTCGTATATCGACGCTTGGTCAGGTAGCATCAGTATATGACGCATCGGAATGAGAATGGGCTCTAAATTCAGTCAGTTTGTAACAGTGCAGTTCTGACGCCCACATACACATTGTTGGCAGTTTCAGTGGTGGATCAGAGTTAGAATAGGCACTCCAGCTGGTTTGCAGCTACAAAGTGTTGGATGCAGCAGGGGGCAACACATTGTGCTATGAGACACAATCCTCTCCTATAAATCATTAAAATTGTCAGAGGCTATAGTGCCACACTAGTCATTCTGTCAGTTCAAACTAGACGACATAGCCATTGTTGCCCTTGTGCATCAATGAGCGCCAGGCTCCCAACAACCTGTCGTCGGTTCAAGGTTTGTTCCTTCTTGGACCACTGGAGGTACTCACCACTGTTGACTAGGAGCACCCCAGAGGTTTTATCACTTCATGCTCCGAACCATTCATCTGGCCATAATGATTTGACCCTTTTCAAAGTGGGCTCAGGTCCAAATTCTCCCACATCCAACAGTCGACTACAAGAACTGACTGTTCGCCTGCTGTCTAAGGTCTTTCTGCAGACCTTGACATGCACTATTGTTTCTAGATAATCAATGCTATTTGATTAATCTGTAAGCAATTTTAATGTTTTAGCTCATCATTGTAAATTAAAACAGGCAAGAATTTGCATGGATTAGGACCTTTAAAACAAATCTCGCGGCCACAGTCTGCAATATTGTAGACATCAAAACGTACAGCGTCCACAAATACACCTAACAAGTCAGTGATTGTATTGCTTGGTCAATGTTCATCAAAGACCATTATGCATATATCTGATGAGGTTGATGCCAGATTTGCAGTTTCTTTCATAGGTTTACCCATTTATATTTTCATAAATCTACTTCAGAAACCACAGTTATATTTTGGGAGTCCAGTTACATTTTGGATGCTAAGAATATCTTGGATGGCCTAGGCCTGGGTCCATCTCCTCAGTTTTGCAATAGAGGCCTATGTTGTCATTTTTGTGACCCATTTCTAGTGCAGTCTTTAGTGATCAATCACTTATTTGCTATTCTTTATACTGACTGATTTTGGTGGAAAGAGTGGTCGGTTTACATTGACTTTCCAAGCACCCACTTGCTTTGGCCCAAGTGCGGTAACAAACATTTATGAAAGGCCAGTAAACAAATGTGAGTTGGTTTATGCAGTGAACCACAGAACATCTGGGTCTATACTCGAGCTTGACAGCCAAATGCATCCTCCCATTCCCGCAGGAGGCCAGTGATCCCTCACTGTTGGTTGGGAATCGGGGAGGAGGGAGGAACCGTTACCTTAAGAAGGAGGCTGGATTTAGAAACTGTCCACCCTTAACTACCTCACGAGGGTATGGGGGTTCAACCAGAGAGAGAATTTTAAAAATATCTTTAATGTGCTGAAAAATCATTATTAGCTGATATGTGAAACAGCAAGTTAAAACTATCCCTAGTAATCATTCCATTGTTGTAAGGGATTTATTATGTTATTATTATTATTATTATTATTATTATTATTATTACTACTACTACGTATTTACCCACAAATGATGCGCTATCTGGGGGGAGGCATTTTTTGTTTGTTAACAGGCCTCTTAATTATGTTTTCCACACCGCTGTTTTCCCAGAAAGCACACGAACAACGTCGATATAGAGGTCGGCTTTAAATGTCGCAGTCTTTGGACTCAACTCATTTTGCTAGCATGGATAAATAAATAAATGAATAAATACATGAAAAACTAATGATAGAGTAGTTAAAATGTTAAAAATTACGTTACAAACCCTTGAATCTATCCTTCTTCAACCGTGAGGCTTCATTGGGGCTTTCCGCCTTCACATTGTGCGCTCTGCGCTCGCTACCCCTCTCGGGAAAAAGGAAAAGCCATATAGTAAAAATATTGAAGCCAGAAAACGAAGACTGCTCCACACTGGCCCGGACTGTCTGGTCCCTTGCTTAAGGCCAAAATTAATCTGAGATTTATTTTTATTGGAGAGTTCGAGTCTCGCGGGCCTCGCCTGGCCTTAACCAAACAAAAGTAGAGCTAGGCCATATATTCGCTTCAATGAAGCTGGATGTTTCTTTAAAATTTGTCTCGAGGCATGCCTGGCTAACTTTCTGACCAATATCTCGCTCCCATGGAGTTTAACCGTCCGCCGTAGAAAATAAGTGATTGCTTTGACCATATTTGTCGAGAATTATCCACTGTCATTGCAGCTTACTCTCTTCATTAATAGTTCTAAGGATTCAAATATGGACGCAAAGCTTAATTAATGCGTTAAAGCTAGGCGCTGTGCATAAAATAGTAGATAACACGAGTCGGATGTCGAAGTGTGCTGTATTATTGCGGTACAAGAACACTAGGAAAAATGATTCTTCTGCTTGTCTCCCAATGACACTTGTCATTATAGCGCGCTCTATCCTAGGTGGGAAATGTAGGACCTCCCAGACAAAGGACCATTTTGCCCAGCAAAGTCGGCCTACCTTGGGACTATATAGGGTTCTTTCACGCTGTGAAACTATTGGGTTCTTTCAGACTGAGAGAGAATGGCTCCAAATAGACAATGATTAATGATTCCACAGAACCCTTAATCAGTTCAAAGCTGGCTATAATAATAGTTCGATCAATTAAAATTAAAACGTGTCAGTCGATGAGACAAGCCACACAACCATATTTTTCTGATATGCACCGATGAGCCAAACAATTACAAACACTGACGTTGATTATCTCACAACAAAGGCACATGTCAAGGTCTGCAGACAGATCTTAGAAGGTTAGCGAACACACAGTTCTCGGATGCAACGTGTTGGATGCGGAAGAAATGGGAACTGAACGACTTTGACGAGGACCAAATCGTTATAGCCTGACGAGTGGGTTAGAGCATCTCTGAAGTGCCAAGAGTTCTGAGGTGCGCCCTGACAGCAAATATGAGTAGACTACCTACTAACAGTGGTCCAAGGAGGGAAAATCCGTGAGCCAGTAGCAGGGTTTTAGGCACCCAAGGCTCATCAATGCACAAGGGCTTTGATGTCTATGCCGATTTGTCCAAATCGACAGAAGGGCGACTGTGGCATATAGTCGCAGAGAATTTCAATAATATTTGCATAAGGAATGCGTCACAGCACTCAGTGCATGATACCCTGCCGTGTATTTCACTTTTTTTGCATGCAAACCAGTCAAAGTGCTCACTCTAATCCTAGTCCACCTCTGAAAGAGCCCCCAATGAGCACCTGAGCTTCAGAACTGGACCTAGGAGTAGTTCAAGAAGGTTGCCAGGTCCGTTGAGTCTCATTTTCTTTGACGTCACATGCTTTGGCTGGGTACTTGTGCACCATTTACCTGGGAAAATATTGCATTAAGTCGGGTAGCGTCACTCTATGACATGTCGGGATGAGACTGGGCTGGGATGCAATGTGGGAAGAAGACAAGCCGGTGGATAAAGCATAATACTCCGTTAAATATTCTGCTGGGAAACCCCGAGTTTGATGGAGCTTTTTTTGCAGCACAAGGGGACCTCCTCCATTTTAGGCAGGAGGTTTTTATCTTTTGGCTGATCGATGTAGCCTATATGGAATCCTCTCCTTTGGCAACCTTTTTGGGACTAAAGATGCTTGTTTCGAACGGGCCGGCCAAGACTTCTAGAATCTAATCACGCAAAGAAAGTCTCAACGCCTGTGTATTAAACCGCAAGATCGTTAATGGTTGATTATTTACTGCAAAGTATAGGCTAATATGGTTTCAGCGACTGCCCAGTCTTTGATAGATAGTGATTTGTGTGAAGTTGCTAGAAGATGGTATAAACAATACATGAAAGAAATATGCCTTAATTGTGTTATTCTCGGCTTCTGTCGGTGGATCATGATACCTGACTTAAGCCAATAATTAATTCCTTTATAGCCTATATTTCCGCACTGGTTTGTTAAGTTAAACATTTTCGGATGACATATCAACTTAGTCTATTTTTACACAATTTATTGTACACATCTAACTTGTGTTTTGTGTTAATGAGAAAAAGTCATAAAAATATAAAGTGCATTTTCAGAAACGTTCCGTTTTCAGTCACAATGAACCCGAAACGCAACTAGAGAGGAGTTGTAATTTAAATCATATTTTCTCATCAAACATTATGTTGCTGCTGGTCCCTCGAAACAAATCGACAATTGTTCATAGTGCTTGAGCGTATGTCTACTCTGAAAACGGTCTTTGTGCTAAACAATACAAACGTTATGACTCCGTGTGTGTGGAAAAATATTCGGTGTCAAGGGTAATAGGTCTTCATAACATACACAACACTATGCCTTTCATTTTTAAAATACTGTACCAGAACCAGAAGCATCGACAACCAGGGAGCTTGGTTACTCGGCCCGTTTCATGGGGAAAAAAAGAACAATGAATAGATGAATGAATACGCTGCGCATTATGAACCTGATTTATTACCGTTAACGAACTGAAGACTCCATAGTTTGTTTTCTTTTTAAAAAATATTCATAACCTGTTTTTATTTATAAGTCCTTTGCTTTCAGTTTCCTGCAGTTCTCGTCATATCCGCAACAAAACTTTTAGTTAAGGACATTCTAATCACATATTTTTGACATATCACCTAAAGGTTAAATAAAATGGAGCAAATAACATTTTTAATGTAATGTTGTTATGATATGTTTCATATTCAACATGAAGTGATGTGTTAAACTGACAAAATGTGTCATATATCCAGCATTCAACGTCATCAACAGAACAAGACAATATTCAAATAAACAAAATAATTAAATTTGTTGTGATTGTGACATTATGTGTCTTCATCACTCTATATCAGTAATGTCCAGAAGATCGATAATATAAATAATCGGAATATAAAACATGTAGCCCTATTTCACTAGAGCCCAGTTTAAAACAATCCACTGCAAAAGTAGTGGTCATACGACTGGGGCTTTACGAAATCAATTTTATTTCTACAGCGGAGCTGCGCCCTGTCAAGTGAAAGTAAAAACACACACATGCTATCAAATTGTCCGGAGGCATTAGAGTTATGAATTCCACAGCGTTCCATATGATATGATGTGCAGGGTGTATTTTAAAACGTGTAAACCAGATGTCGGCCATTTGGTTTGTTTACATTCCTTCAGACGGCAGTGGGGAGAAGTAAAAGCTGAACGATGTCACATGTAATAAACCATATAGTCAGCATGACCCCGCAGAATATAGGCCAAAAGATATTAAAAAAAAAATTGTCCTCACGTCTATGTAGATGTTCAATATGATATTTTATGGCTGAGGCTACGTGAAGTTCATTATCAGCACAAATTAACAGCAATCAGTTGCAGCATCTGAACCAGTCTTAAAATAACTTTCCCATGGCTTCCATCTGTATGACGTCATGTCTTGTCAGCCATTCATCGGAAATTACAAGTTTCTGGCAATTATTGGATTGAAGGCGCCCCTTTTTTTTTTTTTTTTTTTTTTTTACAATGAGTTTAAGTTAGCTATGTAACCACACAAGGTCACAAATATTGACATCGCAACAAAATTCGGCAAATAATGTCTCAATCCATACGTCAGCCAGGTGAGTCATTTAAGCGTAAAATGGTGAAGGTGGGTCCCCAGACCCTCTTACCGACTTCAGTTTACCTGATTAAAGATGTGACATTGTCTTACCTTAACGTAAGACGCGGTGTCTGGAACTGTCTGGAACATTCTCTTCGTCGAAGAGGGCCTGAAAACGCGTGCGCTCACTTACAGACCCTGCAAGCATTGACAGGAAAATAAATTCATGCATGTAATTTCTGATTATAAAGATAATTGAAACGACTTTATTCATGCCATGAATTAACTTTCCATTTCTAAGAGAAAAATAAAGTCAGCTCATTCTGAAATTGACAAATTCCTGCTGAACCTGGCAGAGTCAATGAAAATTGTAGCATGTCCTCCTGGTCGCTGTGGCCTACCTGCTGCCCTGTATTATAACGAATATTTTTTGGTCGTTGTTCTTCTCAAGTGGCTGACCTGAGCATGAGAGTTAATTTGAGGGCCACAAGGTTGGCACCTGTCATATGTTCAATTGTCATCAGCAACGTGCGACGTGATTAGCTGCGACAATCGTAGCCTGCTGTATTGTTAAGTTCATAAATTAAGCACGAGAACAAGGAGAGCAATAACACACTATAGGAGCACCCTGCTGTTTAAAGGTCGCACTGTGGCCAGCGCCATCAAAACAAGGGAAACATGTTTGGTTCATGGGCTGACTGCATGGGAAAACACCGAAATAACATCTCGGCTATTCATTGGAAATTTCCGCCACAAAAAAAATATGCAATGGTCTTAATCTCTCAGCACTCAACAGGCATAGACACAGAAAACTGAACTTACTTTTGACGTCGAGGGTAACCCACATCAGTTATGACTTGGGTTTGATCAAACAGAATAAGCTCCTTGGTTATACCGCTAAGACATAACCCTGTCATTATTATGTTGATTGGTCTTTTTGCATAATGCTACTACGATGACCACTACTACTACTACTACTACTACTACTACCAACAACAACAACAACAACAACAATAATAATAATAATAATAATAATAGTTAAAGCCCCATAAATATTTTGGCACAACTGCTTAAAATAATAAAGTGTAAAAGACATGGATGGCTCGTTCCTTCCCTTCCCCCATCACGTTCTTCGCGAGAGCTTGGAACATATTGGAACGCTTTTCTCCTTAATAAATGCAGCTTAGAAAGTCTGGGGCGAAAGGGCAGATCGAGGACGACGTCTTTGGGTTTTGCCTCAGTATGCAATTATCGCAGTTTAACATTCCTCTCCAGTCAGAACAGAATGAAAATAACACTGCAACTCAATTCAAGCCTCCTATAGCAACATGATGATCTTCAGGAACCATGATAAAATTTTATTTGTATAGGTCTACATCACTTAGCCAATCAATCAACGATTTGTCGGAGGGGTCAACAGGAGTTGTCTACTGTGTAGGCGTAATTTGATGCAAAAAAAAAAAAAAAAAAAAAAATCTCAATTGAATTCAGTGTATTTATTCAGTATTATTTAATTATAAACAATGACTAATTTTGGATTTACCTCAAAATTAGCAACACAGAAACTGGCAATCTTGATACAAACAGGCAAAGGCACGCGCACGCGCACGCGCACACGCAAACGCAAACGCAAGTGTACATCATGTTAATGCGTGCGCTTGCCTGTTAAATTACAGTTTCTTCACCCATGTTTTATTGCTTTATTTATTTATTTATTTATTAATAATCACGCAGATTGAAAGCTTTTAAAATACATTTTTCAGATTTTAAACTTCAAGGCTGCGCTTGATCACCAACTTATTCATTAACGACTGAACTTTTGCCTAATAAAAATATATTGATAAAGAAAACACTGAAAATGAATAATTGCTCGTGAAGTATGAGTAAGAAAGTATGACTGTACATATGCCTATAAAATTCATGATTGATTAGTTCATTGAACTGAATGATGAAAAATACGGCAAAACAGCACCTGAAAACACATTAGCCATATTGTAATTGAAGGTCTTCTAGATGCCATAGGGAAATCTATGTGCCAACGGGCATGACAGAGAAAAAAACTGAATATTATTTTTGTAAATCGTTTTTGCACTTTTCGGTGAATGTTGGGCTCGCCCCATAGAAGTTTCAAAAATGCATCCAACTCCAAAGGTAAAGGGGCGTACAATTTCGCATCTGCACCCAATTACTGGGTTAGGGACTCACGAGGACTGTTAAATAAATGCCTGGACTTTCCTCTGGGAAAGTCTGTAGACTGAGAGCCTCTAGTGTTACATTTTAAGCATTTTGCCTCAAACCAGAGCCGGGCTGCTATCCATCATAAATTCAAGCCAACATATCTCACCGAGAAAGGAATAATTTACCCATTCACGCCTTTCACGTACTGGACTGGCTGATCGAACAGTTGAGAGAAATTTAATTAAAAATCGAAAAACTGGAAGGACGACAGCATCTAAAAATTCTGCATAATTAGTCCTCACGTCTTAAGCTTGAACTATTTGCAGATAGGCTATTACATTCAGTTGTTTCGTAGGCTAAATAAAGTCAACAGCGGGATTGAAACTCAGACTGACACTCAGGGCAAAACGTCCGAGCACAACGGTGAATCCAAGAGGAAAGAAAGAACAAAAACGATGTCTACATTAGGATGCGGAGTGATTTACTGTACGGGGAGAACCTTTCCAAAAAGTGGCAGCTGCGAATAGAAAAACACCAAATGATTGAAATTGCACTTCCTGACACTTACCTTCCGATAACGTAATTGCAGTCAGTATTTTTTTTAAATAAAAATATTCCTTAAAGTAAATAAATAGTCCTCTTTCGAAAAAAAAAAAAAAATCGTTCCCACGGATGACAGTAACTTATTTCGTAATAGCGTATGGTGTGCGGGGATGTTTGAATGAAAAAGCTTCTGTGATGCGGGCACTCCTGTCGACAGCCAATGAGAAACGAGTGACAGACCTCCCCCAGCATCCTCGCGAAGGAGGGAGTCCGGACTACAAGCCCGATGAACCGTGAAATAAGGGAACATTAACATAAATGAGAACAGCGCTGTAAATAAAAGTGAGGTCTTCTTAAATTAAAAAAAATAAACGGCCTCCCTAACGAGTGGCTGACTGACCTCATCTTACCACCGGGCAAAAGCGGGATAGCTCAACTGGTAGATCAAAGTGGCACTTAAAATTAGGCCAAATAGTATTATGACACCTGCCGTTTAACTGCGCCTCGCTATTTGGTCAGGATATAGGCAAGACCTATCTCAGTTTCATTAAAGGAGAAATTCCACTGAATTGGCCACTGAGAAAACAGCTGCGGAAAAATTTACTGACCACCGAAATTGCCCCGCGACAATTCGTAAATGACCATTATAGTCCCATTTCCATCATTTTGGCCGAATTAGTTCTCAGGCTGAACGGCCTGTTCTCGCCATTCATGTTATGTTATGAATATAGGCTGTGCGTAAACAAAGAATCCAGATGTTTTGGGGGGGGGGTTCATTCTTCCTCATATTAACCAAACCGATAGTGTCCGCGTATACCTACTTAAATCGATATTGACGTTAATGACTCCCAAGGGAGCCCTCGATAAAACATTTTAGTGAACAGGAAGCTTTTCCGCGGTGCTGGTTTTGCTTTTATTTTTTCTCGCCGCATAATGTCTTTCACAGAAACCGTGCAATGAGGGATCTTTGCCGTACGCCAGACCTGCATTTGTATGGTGGTTTCTGGAGGAGAACCCGTTGCATCTACAGGCAAAGGCCTCGTCACAGAGACACGCGTCTCAAGTGAGCCTCTTTTTCCTGTTTTGTTGACCTCATTCACTCCACTAACTTCATTTCCTTTGCTTGTTCTGTATCCTGCACCAGAAATGCACCATAAAGGAAGTCAGTTTACGCACGGGGAGAGAAGTTGTCCAAGCATGGAATTTCGTGGTGACTTCGGCGACTCCACGTCATCGTGACCATTAGTTCATTCTTGGGGGCGGAAAATGGCTCACAAGCCGATCTCATTGTTTCACACAGCACATGCAATTACTCATACATTATTTATCTCAAAAATAATGGTAGGCTATATGAGACGTTGACAATGCAAGAAATATTACTGAAATTTGTTTAGTCCAAAATACCTTTTCTGGTCCATGCAAGATAAAATACTTTTTACGTCTACTTTCCAAAACACGACTTTAATTTCATGATGATGATGATGATGATTAGCTTTTTTTTTTTTTTTTTTTTTTTCCTCGCAACAACTGAGCAGCTGCAACAATAGTTTTGTGTATAGGCTTGGCTTGAGAGTTGTGTTTTGACCAAGACTGTGAAAGAAAAGGCTATTTTACTGCTACTTCAATTGCAGTAAAATATTATTTACATTGCTTATGCCTCAATTTTGTAAAAATTGAATTATCTGAAATGTAGGCCCTTTGCTCGCAACTTTTTGCTTGTTTTTTTTTTTTCATTTTAGGTGTTATTTAGTTCATTCCCGCATGTGTCATCTTCTAAGCATTGTATGCTAAACACTAGACTCAGGATATTGAAGCTGCTGGATAATGAAGATTATTACATTACCGATCCAACAAGAAACAAGCACGACACCACGCAGGCCCACGGCGCATAATGCGCATCATGGGGCTGCGCGGGCCAACTTCTCTACCCCCACCCCGCCCCACACCCGTGGGCTTTCAGCCTGCACTCACACCCGCACCCACATTTTCTGAAGATATGAGCCCGCACCCGCCCCACACCCGCAAGTACTAACCCACACCCGCATGTTGCATGACTCTTGTACACGCAGTAACCCGCAGTTTCAAAATCTTACCCACTTAAACCCGCGCATATGCATTACCTAGTTAATGGAATGCCAGGATTGCCTGTATATGAGTTTTTTGAAATTGACTACAATAAGATTCGTTTGAATTGTTTATTCATAAATAACTAATGATATGTACATTGGAAGCAGTGCACTTTGATCCTTCTTTCTGATACAAAAATAGGAGTCATCTCCTATTTACTTATACATAGTATTTACAAATATCAAGTACTCTGATATCTCAATAAATAAATCAAGCATCAACATTCATGATTGGTAGATTGTAAATTCATATTCTTATGGCTACATTTGACAAATAGTCACATCAAGATCAAGAAAGAAAACTGATATTCAACCAAGATTCAACCAAGAGAGGAGAATTGCAATTGAAATAACTGATTACAAATGGAAAGGAGTTACAGCTGACAGCAATGGGGTGGCTAATTGCAATTCTGATTGCAATTGACAATACATGTAAGTAGTAAGTAGCACTCATTTATAACATCTACTCTGAAAAGAAGCCATACTGGCTATTAGAAGAAGAAGCCATATTTTGTTGAGTAGCCTACCTTCCTAATTTGTGTGGGTAAGACAACAAAATAGTTAAACACACAATATGGGCTAATATACTTCTCATAATGATTATTTTGTTGTGCTCACTTATTGAATAGAATGACATTTTATTGTTGTGAATGTGACATAGGCTACTTGAACTTGAGATATAATGAACGCGCGTCTCGCGGGTTGTAAATTTGCCGTGGACCCGCAATTTTTTTTAAAACCCGCACTTAACCCGCAAGTTTTTTTTGTACCGACACCCGCACCCGCAACCGCAGTAAATTTATGCTTGTCCCCGCAACCGCCTCGCACCCTCATACGTTTTTGGTGGGTGGCCCACGGGGGCCCGTGTTCGCGGGGGCCCGCGGACCGCGCGGGTGCGGTCCACCCACGCAGCCCTATGATGCATATACGTTCCATTAAACGTCATTACATACAGTGACCACGTTTGCGACTTACAGACTGTACAAAGGGGAAAAAAGTCATTGATGGAGATTTGTTGTTTTGCTGTATTTACAATGATTTCAGGGTTAAGTTTGTCTTCTTAGGCAACCCTGCAGCATACACAACATTAAAAAATTCCTCTTTATATTCAATTACTCCCTTCTCCTCCCAAGGTTCATCAAATAGAATTTCCTTAAATGCAATTGCTTATTTATGAAGCATCATTTTCAATTATATTTTCTAATGCAAGCTGTTGAACGTAAATGAGATCAGTTCACAGTAAACCCATATAGTGCGGCAAACTCAAATGTTTTGTTGAAACCGATTACCTCAAAAAAAAAAAAAAAAAAAAAAAAAAAAAGAAGTCAGTCAGCTTAATTGCATTGTGTGGAAGATGCTTAAAGAAAACATTTTAAAGTTTTTTTTTTTTTTTTCGAGTTTTTAAGTGCTGTGAACACAAGATCATTAAATTGGCATACCCAATTTTTTGGAGGTAATCGATTTCCCCAAAACAATCAAGTGTACCACACTTACCAGGGTTTACTGTGTTTAAATGGAAATATTTTACGGGGATTACTTCGTGCTATTTTGAATCTTCACACCAGGTTCTCATGATGGAAAATGAGTTCATGTCATGTGGGGCTTTTGTTGTGGACAGCCTGCTAACACCACACAAGGCCTTCCAACTGGGAATCCACATTATGTGATGGTGAGTACTTTGCAAAACTCTTGTTTTGACTACTTCATGGCTACCGAGAGAGAAGCCAGCGGGAATCTTCATACAAACACAGACCTTCCAAGGGGTAACACTCCTAGGCTAGCACTATACTGGGCCCTCTTAGGGGAAACCTGGGGGAGTGAAATGCTACTTTCATCTAAGAGGCAGTTTTATAGTGGGTAACTTTACAGAAACTTTTGCCTGTTCATTACTGTTCTCAATGGCAATACTGACAGATACCAATAGCAAAGAATTGACATCAGGTGGTCTGCTGTGAAAATAATTGCACCATTAGCTACATTGTTGAGATATCAGTGGATAATATCACAATGTCAGTGCAATGTCAAATCTATCCTCATTTGAACGGGATTTAAATTAAAACCGATGAAGCAGGACAGAGGGAGGAATTAATTCGAAGTCCAAAGATACAAGACATTGACCTAGAATAGGATTTTACCGTTCAAAAACAACCCCAGACTGAACTGTCAAAATGCCTTGAATCAATAGTCCAACAAACGCGGATATTTGCGTTTTAGATTGTTGTTATATTTTCCCATTTATCTTAAGCAGTGGTCACCAACCCTGTTTGTGGAGATCTATCATGCTATTGGTTTTCATTGCAACACCTGACTCTACCAATTAGCAGCTTAACAGGATCTCTTGCTTCTGGTGCATGGCGTGCTTTGCCAAGGTTGAAGTGAATGGCTGCAGGATGGTAGATTGCCAGGAAAAAAAAAGTTGGTAACCATAGCTTAAAATTAATGGGGAAATGGCACACCAATCTAAATCCAGCAAGCATGTGAGTGATATAAAGTGTTAACAAAGCTTGATTGGCTCACCTCTCCTGGGAGTCCATGAGCATCTGAAATTTTTGCATTTGGGAATATGCAGCAGAAAATCAACATCTCTGATTGTATCACATAAGGTAATGAAGTCCCTTTTGCTTTGAAGTATAATTTCTTATTTATTTAGCAGAAGGAGTCACAAACAGATGATCTGGATATAAAGATAGTTGGCATTCCAAGCTAGACCCTCGGGAGTGAAAAATGGGCAGAGTAAAGGATCTATTCACGCTAGCATGCTGAGTGCAGATATGGTGCCAGCTTGAGAGACTGTATCACTGAGCTAAAGAACAAACTCAGCCAGCCTTTGTTGGAGAAGAAGCTCTAAGATGGTGCTTGGCTGAATATGCTGTTTATTTTGAACAAAAGTCTGACCTCAACTTTTTTGACTTCTTGGGTAGAAAATTTATGTGCAATCTCTTTCATTTAGAAAATGAAGTAACAAACACCGTTGTTAACATAAAGGTAAAATTCAAAGGCATTCATGAAAAAAACAATTGGAAAGATTTCAAATTCAGAGAGAAGGATAGAAATTTCAAAAATAGCACAATGTAACATCATACAGCATAGTGCATGGGGGAAATGGGTGAAATAATTTTTATATTCGGGGCTGGGCACTTTTAAATGCAGCCATCTGCATTTATGAAGGTAATGCCATTATGTACCATGCCATGAGACAAAATCATTAGTTATTGTAATGTATAATAGTATTCCAGCAATTAAAGGCACTGCGGATTCTGCAGTGATGGTCCTGCAGTGAAGAATTCTGCCGGTTTTGTAATGTTGTTCAAGCAAACTTTCACGTGATTCTGTGATTATACTGTGACAAGGGAGGTTTCTGCTAGTTCTGTGATGGTGTTGTGGCAGTGGAAGGTTGGGCTGGTTCTTTGGTGGCGTTCCAGTAGTTGAGGGCTCCTTGTGGTTCCGTGTTGCATGATCTCCTTATGCCATACACTGCTTTAATGCTGTTGAATGACTGTCTTCTGCCTGAGCACACTTAAAGATGATGTCTATGCTGGCGTAAATTAAGTTTACTATACAAGACAACTCGCTGTTTGTGAAGATTACAATGGGAAATGTCTTCAAGTTCATCCATCCATACATCCATCCATACATTATCTGACTAGCTCTTCTGATTAGTGGGGGGTTGGTTTGGGGTGGAGGTGGGGATTCACCCTGGATAGTTCACTAATTTGTTGGACATTATCACACCATGCACTCACACTCTCAGACTAACGGGCAAATTTGCATTTCCTATTGCCATGGCATGCATGCTATTGGATTTAGAGATGAAAAAATAATTAACTGCAGGAAATAATGCAAATACAGGGAAAGCATGAATACTACACAAAGAAAGGTTCAGGCTAGATTTGAACCCAGGACCTGCTAGCTGTGAGGTGTCAGGGTTGGTCAGAGTGCCACAATTTTCACATTTCATTAAATAAAATTGAGAAGTAGCACATTCTCTAGTTTTTGTAAAGTTCAAAAAAAAAAAAAAAAAAAAACAATATGTGGGAAACACTGCAGTCCTGCCAAGGAGGTGGGGGTGGGGGGTTGTAATGTTTCGGGGACCAGTTTCCAATCTAGAGCTGAGTCCTTTGTCGAAAGACATGTTATCTATGTGTCTACCCTCACTCTTTTAGCCAGAGAGCAAGTAAATGTGAATTTATGTTCTTATGAAAAAGTGCCTTGACATTCCTCCCAATGTACTCCAGAGGCTGGTGGCCTTGATTTTGCAACGCAGTCCATATAATGGAGGACAAGTACCCTCATCAGTGATCATACAAGGCTGGACTTGCTACCCACTTGATGCCTTCCAGCAACATACTTTCCATGGGTTTTCTTATTGAAAATTTGAGTCAGATTTTCAGCTGAAATTACATATGAAACAACAAAGATCTGAGAGTGAAGACACTAGAATTAGCTGTGATATGACAAACAAGTGTGCTAAGAGGTAAAATACAAGGGAGACTTTGAGCAGGAACATGTGTGCAAGAGCACTGTTGGCTTAGTTTGCATCAGACTACTGCCGGCCCCAGAGCTGAGTTTTGATGGCATGGATTAATGTACACTAATTTAACAACCAGCTGATCTAGGCCTTCACCCATATCCATGTCTTAGCATGTATAGTGTGTTTGTGAGAGAGAGAGAGAGAGAGAGAGAGAGAGAGAGAGAGAGAGAGAGAGAGAGAGAATATCAGGCAAGTGAGGGGTCATTAGTAAATTATTGTGAAGACACACCTGTACACCACTTCATTAATTGTGAGAAAGGCCGTGCCAAAGAGCAAACGGTTGGATAAAGTAAAACATGGCTACTGAGAAAAACGCTGCATGCTGGGACTGTTATCAACTGTCTCCCGCTGATAAATCCACTGACCATTATCCATTCATAACTAAGTAAAGTCATTCAAAAGAATAAAAGAACTGCAAAAGAAGCGCTTTCACTTTTAATTTCTCCTTGCGCAGCTGTGTGGTGAGGACCTTGCTCCACAAGACTATGCAGCTGTCTGTTTCGCTGTGTATGCGCCTTCTGCGGCATTCTCTTTGAGGCTCCCGTCCCCCAGACGCGTCCGACAGCCTGAACTCGTTGTGGGCTGCTTACCAGACTGCAAAATTCATTCATCTGTGCCTTCAGACGGTCAAATCTGGTACTAATAAAGCACTCGACCATTGATCCAGCTCTCTTGGGGGATGTGATTGCACAAATCGCACACTAGAGGGCTCTATGCTCCAGGCCAGGGGCTGATAGTAAGCCTGAACATCTTGTCATTCAGCGTAATAAAACAATGAGGACCAGCCTTCAGGGTATTGCTAACACAGAGGGCCTGCCTCTGTGGACGTTAACGAACCAGTATGTTCAAACTTTGGCACCCTGGTGATTTTGGTATGGAATACTGTTTTTCGATCGCTTGCTCCGCGCTCATGCGCAGTGCGTGGTGAAAAAAAGAGTGCTTTTATTTATCTGGCTATAAGTCGCTGTCCACCGCTGGCCTTCCAGCTGAAATTACTGTTCTGGGTAATACTTGACTACAGTTATCTGTTTCTGAGAACCAGTGGCCAATATTGTGATGTTTTGAATGCAGAAGATCACTTTGAATTGTGGCCTCCCAGAACCCCATCCCTTCTTTCCAACAGGAAAAAACGGGAAACAGATTTGTGACTTATAGACGCATAGTCAGCCAGACTGGGCTGCCGGGGGGAGGAAAGCTGGCTGGGTGGGTTCGGGTGTGTTTTTGGAAACGCACATGGGTAAAAAAGGAAAATAGGCCAGGCACAACTAGGCAGTCTCCTCTTGAGGAACAAGGGGACTGCAGAAATCAAAGCAAGGAGAGGGGGTGAGTCAGTCTCAGGTCGTGTTTGTGTGTAACTGTGAGAGCTATACTCTAATGCCAGAACTCCACCTTAATATTCATCTCTTGCTCTCTCTCTTAAAGGCGCAGGGACCTGTATTTTGCGCTACTCAAACTTGCATTATTGGTGACTTTGCAGGTACTGGAACAACATGATATATGATTCTTTTTTTCCCTTAAACTACTGAAAGTGAGTAAATGTATCAGCAAATATAATAGCTACTACAGCAGTATGATTCTTGCTGACATAATCCCTATGTCTTCCAATTTGGAAATCAAAAGTTTTGGGACAGTTTTTATGAGTAAGGAGATCAATAAATTAACGTGAATATGCACCAATATATTTAGCACAGCATTCTTATCAGCACTGGCTCCAAGGTAGGAGGCTGCTATCACACCCTTGAGCAAGGTTCAGAACTTGTGTTACATCAGTTAATATCCAGCAACTTGAGAGTTAACTGTGTACAAATACAAAAATCTGCATCAGTAGCACTGAATGAAAGCATCTGCTGCAGGCCTGTAATGAATTAACCCTAGTCCTGCTGGTTGCCATTATGTAGACGACCCACGCTCGTTTCCCAATGTGCCGGTCGTCAATATATCGTTCCCCGGTCACTATTTCCCTGTAAGCCGATCCTCGATAAGCATTAGCCTAGAGGCAGGGATAGGCTTAATATAAAGTAGACGGCTACACGCTGCTCTTAAAGTATGAAAATTCCGTTGAATTTATTTTTTGTTAGTGTGCTGAGTTGCTGACTGTACGATAGAGGGCACAATTGAGCTGAGAAAACCAGATACCTCACAATCATCATTCAGTTCCTAAAACTTCAGTCTTGATGCTGATACGCACATTTAAAAAGGGGATCACCGACGAAATTCTCAGTGTACTAAAACAGCAGTGTTGGTGTCAGTTCTCTAGTTGCAAAGGAAAACAATAAAACTGAAGTATTGAATTAAATTTCCTAGCGGTCACTAATGAGAACTGGCTGATTCCAACATATAAGCACAAAATGAAATAAATGTATGTGCCATATTTCTCTCAGAAACACAATCATGTCTTTCATGGATTGTGCAGATTGAGTTACATGTCTGTGAATCCTCTGTCAGTGATATTTATATCCAGTCCAGCGGATCTATTGTCCAGAGATTTTACACAGATGCTTTTCAGTGGAGGACACGTGGAACCCCGTTCACATGTATCACATTACAATGTGAATTTCTATGACGCCTGTAGATTTTTAGATCTATTTATGAAAGAAAATAATTGTTGAATCATAACAGTACACATTATAACAAAAATAACTCAACATACACAATGAGAGTTGGAAAAGGTGGCCTATGCTGTTAAAGTCACTTGATTTTGTCGCTTGAGACTTTTTTTTTTTTTTTTTTACACATTTCGAAATGTGAAAATTCTTATGATTTCTTGTCTCAAGTTTTGTTTTTGACCTGAGAGGAAAAAAGCCACTAATGTGAAAATGTCCTTTCTGCATGTGATTCTTGTCAGGAATATCTTGAATAATTTAATTCATAGGTGACGTATAATGATTACATTTATTATGAAAATAATAGTTGACATAATATCTGAGTCATTTTAGACTGCGCTGGCTAGGGGGATTGAGACAAAAATTCCTAAAATCAGCGTTTCAATTGGAGTGATCCTGCGCTTTGACAGACATTAGAAAAGCAGAGCATCACCCAAGCTATCCACTTAAGGACACTGCTTAACTGATGCCTTAGGCTTATGTACTGATTGTACAACCACATACTTTTCTAAGGCTTTGTGTGGGGAAAAAAAGGACCCGAAATTGGCGGTTCTGTTCATATTTTATTCTGCTCATCCTTTATGCATTACAGCCAGGGGTTCTGTTTAGTTACAGGGCTTCTGGAGGAGCTATGCCACAGAACATACAATGCTAAACCTCTTCATGAGTGATTGCCTCACAAGTAGCAGTACTCAGCATCTTTTTTTTTTAACAATACTGCTCTCAATTCACTTTATAAATGTTAATGAGGCACATCAAATTGGAATTTCTCGGCATCGTGAGAGAATATTACTACCATCATTTATTGTACTTCAGTGGTTTGAAAACATAAAATTTCATGTTAAGATCAAAGAGTTCAGCATCAGATTGGTTGATGGTTTCTTTATTGTGACTTAGAGAATTCTTTTTCGTGCTGAAGTGGCCTGAAGCTTCATTATCAAGGTCTATTTACTTCTCTTGTTGAGAGACGTTGTTCAATAACTCCTTTGCAGAGGCTTTGTTTTAGGTCGCGCAGGGCCCTTTTCCATTCAGGACCATGCCAGCTTAACCATTCAAGTAAGAAGTAAGCAATTTTAATTGTGTCTTTTCTTTGTCTAATGTACCCCACATGGATTTAAAACTAATGTTCCATTTGGGATTTACAGACAGATTTTGTGGAGTCAGGATAAGTCGCTGTATATTCTGCATTTTACGTCTCATACCCAGAAGGTCAGATTACAATGTTTACAACACAATTGCATGTAAAAATATCACATCTGTGTACCAAAATTTCCATCACAAGACATACAGTGGGCTTGAAATTAATGGCAAGATTGTGAAAGATGTTGGGCCTCGTGCCAGAACATTCTCGTACCTTAAATCTTTCTCGTGTTCATTTGTAAGATGCATTCGTACGTAGCCCCTATGTCAGATTCAGCAAAAAATCTTAACTCCAGAAAAATATCCTAAATGATTATATAAACCCTATGCATTAAGCCAGAGATACTGCATACTTGCTTTTTTACTATGCATTCTCATAGACAACCAGCTGCATTGGAACTCCTCACATACTTGCCTATGTACATTGCGCACGACTGGAGGATTTCACTAGTGTTACCACCCTGGATATCTCTGCTGCCTCTAGTGGCAGGATGACTTTTTGTGAGTCTTGTGTATGTTTGCAGGATTGGTGGCACCTGGCAAGACCCTTCAAAACATGTTTGATGTCCAAAGGGGAGGTAGGACAGCAACGACACTCCTCAGCAAGCTCGTTCTCCTGCTACCACGTTATGTACCAGCCAGCTCTTGTTGTTTTGGGCCAACGGTTTGTTTGTAATATGCTTTTGTAATTAAACCATTTATTTTTATAACCATGTTGCCTCCCCTTATTATGTTGAGATCAGTCAGTGGGTTGGTTGTATCAACCAGACAGAACACCAGTGAACGGCAGAACAGGCTGCATGGAACTTTCAGAGTAGCATGTAAACCTCAGACCCGATCATATCCCCATAATGCCCCTATCGTTCATGTGCAAACTGCATCTTGGGCAAGCATAATGTTAATTTCTGTGGACATGCACAATCAATTCCACAAACGGATGCAGAATATGCTAAGCAGCGATCTTACGCTCATGAACTGAGGCTATGTAGAAGAGTTTCAGGAGCAGGATCACATCTAAACCATGTCACATCTGGCACTTCCCACAAAAACACCTCTAACCCACTATTTCCATTTTGTTCACGTATTTTGTCTCCTCCCCTCCCACCCCACTCCTCTCTTCTCCATTCCGGTCTGATCCAGCAGGTCCTTAGGGGTTTGTTGTGCCCAGGTGCAACTGCGGATTACCCTTGGAAGCTCCCCAAAATGGTGAACAAGCAGAAGAATTACAGGAGTTTCCATCCCAAACATCAATCATAGACCTGTCTGATAAAATGTTAAACACATCTTGTTGTTGGTGGGGTACTTACTAGTGAAAGTGTAGTATAAAGCACGCATGTATAGTATATGATATCACATCAATAAATTTTACACAAGGCCTCCAACTGGGACATATCATTGTTTGTTTGGATTTTTGCTTATAACTATAAAACTGAAGCTAAAAAAATCACCTCAGAATTAAATCAATCAATATCTGAAACAGTTTCAGCAAAAAGAGCACATTGTGAGCTTCAGAAATTTGGTATCCATGGCAATGTTTTCAATGATTTGAAAGGAGAGCTGGCTCTTCTTTGGCTTTCTGGATCATATTCATCAGGAAGACAAAATAAAGATGATGTATGAGTACTAATGAAAGTTTGAATATAAGCCCCAATCATTATTAAGACGTGTTTCAGTGACTGAGTGACCCATGTCTGGAAAGGACTTAAACCTATCTTGTTTTCTTTTCACTTTATTGAGACAGGGATCGGGATAGCGGAAATAAAGAGGTTACAGATATGACAGTGGTCATAATAGTGAGCGTGTCAAGGCCAGAAATCTAAGCCCTGGCCAAAGTGGAGGGTGAAAGTGGCATTCTGCTGAACTGTACCACCCAGTTCTACTAACAAGTGTGCTTAATTAATTGGCATGCTGTCAACGGCTATCAAATTATTAAACGTAAAACTTGTAAAATTCTGTCTCATTGCCCTACTTAGTAAAACCAATTCATACAATACAGTAAAAAAAAATGCATACACTATATAAAATGTTGTTGAATTAAATTACTCCATGATAAAATAATACTGAGGGTAACTCTAAATGAGTAACAAGTTTCAGAATGACATTTTGAAGCCTAAAGTTTGATAAATGAGAGTGAGGATGAGGAAGTAAGGAGGTTAGGTGCTCATTACTCTCCTCGAGCTGTCAGTCTTTGGCGCAGTCCATGATGCAATTTATGCCTGTAAAAAAAAGACTACATATCAGCATGGCATTTTCATTCATTTTTATAGAAGTTGGATCATAGACCAGCCAGGCCCTGATGTTGTGGGGGGTGCAGCAAAGAGTGGCTGTGGGTGGAGAGGAGGGGTGATTGCAGATTTATAGGAGCTCAGATATAATCTGAGCCAAAATGTGATCCTGGCCAAGAGCAAACCTGGCCACTGGGCTGCTGATAATACCTTTCAGCTTTTACAAAGGAAACAGAGGAGAGGGGAGAGAGTGGTAGGAACAGAGAGGTAAGGGACAGAGGGAGAGCGAGTCTTCTCCAGGCAGAAATAGCACAGAGCATAGGGCTTAACATGGTTATGGCTTCCTTCAAACACTAAACATATCAGAGGAGCCAGCCTGATTGAGCGCTGTGCAGGATTTTGAAAATGAGTCTGCACCAAGGGCTTGGCCCTCCGAGCTCGAGAGCAGTCAGGAACAAAAGCTTAGCTTGCAAGGGGTGATGAACTTGTGGGCTGTGCCAAAAAAAAAAAAAAAAAAAAAAAATGTTCATTCAGCACCCCAGTAACACTGTCCAGTGTGACCCCTCAGTGAAGTGTTCAGGAGGTTTCAGTGTTTCTGCACCATTTAGTGGGTGAAGGGGCACGAGTATGAAAATCAGGAGTCCCCACCTCCTTTGCTTCTCTGTCCAAATCATTAGCCCACCCCCTCCCCCACCCGATGTCTTTAACCCGCCGTCCACCCAGATTTTTCATAACATTAATGAAAGCCTGTTGCACAAGCATTTAGCACACTCCCTTTCTCAGGAGACAAACATATCGCTTCTGAGCCAGTAATTAAGAGGAAAAGCGAGGGCTGGGGCCGAACAGGGGAGGGGGCCGGTAGTTTATTTTGGGATATTATCGAAGTATGAGAGGCATACTGGGTTACACATCTACAGTTCTTAGTCCTAATTCACTTTTTCATTTTTCACCCCCTCCCTCCTTATGCTCCCATAAGTTATTTCTGTCCACATTTTTTTTTTTTTTTTTGCCATATTTCTGCATTGGGTGACTGTACGAATATAGTGTGGATGGAAAAAAATTAACAAATAAAACATACTTCCATGTCATATTTTAAAGACAGAAAGTCTGATGTTCACATCATAGTTATTTGCGGATTTACGTTTAATTAAAAAATACAATTTCAATAGGTGTACAATGATTTTTTTTTATGGCCAATGTACACATACAGAGTGTGGTGAAATCATTGGCAACACCACTATAAATGCTATCTTTTTTAAGTGACAGCGGACTGCTTTTGTTGATATAGGGTTCAAATACGGATTGATCAAATTATTTGGTGATTATGCTGCATTTAGTGGTTTTTAGCGACTATCCTCCGGATCCATCTGTGCCTGCCAGAGTTATGGAGAGTTTCGACTCACAGCCACCGCTCCTCTTTTAATGTTGCTCTTTTTTTTTTTTTTTTTTTTTTGTCGTTTGATACATTGTCATAGTTTTTGACGCAGTACCACCCACCATTGTTGACATACCTGCAATTCGGGCACCCCTTGCTTGGCCCCTGATGAACTCTAGCTATTATCCTCATTTTGCGTTGGAGATGATAGGAAACTTATTTAGCGAAGTGCTGCTGGCCAACTATTTAAATGATGCTAATTTGCATATTGATAGGAATCACCAATGTGGATGTTTTTGAGTTCTGGGGGACTTCAAATTTATTCCCATTTCTGCGGGGTCTTCAAAGTATTTTGTTCGCTCCCTGTGCCTACAACTTCGACTCAGCAAAAGTTGGGAGGGTATGGAAATGCACATAAAGAAATTATTTCAAAATATAGTTTGACTTGTATTTCATTGCAGACTGTATGAAGACGCGATATTTAATTTTTGTCTGGTAATCTTCATTTTATTTGTAAATATGCATTATTGCCTGCCATTCAGGCTAGCTATACATTCCAAAAAAAAGCTGGGATGGGAGACATTTGGGTCCAGTAATGAGGTTAAAAAAATTTTATAGAATAATTATATGATTAAAAACTTGATTTGGCACTAAGAGAGGGTGCAGGAAAAGTCCTGTCCTTCAGGAGCAGAACGTGGGCGGAGGATAACCAATTTGCCCACAATTGCCAGTGAAAATGAGTGAAAGGTTTAATAAAAATGTTATGCAAAATATGACTCAAGGGATTAAAATATTTCACCCTCTAAGATGCATAGTGTGATTTATAGTTTCAAGGAATCTTGAGGAATTTCTGCGCATTAAGGGCTAACCTGCAAGCCTGAGGGGAATACCCATGATCTCCAATCACTCAGATGGCAGAGCATCAAGAATGGTCATTTATTTTTAAGTGGTATAACCACATGGGCTTGGAGAACCCAGTCTCATCCCGACGCGTCATACATATTGAGGCTACCTGACCACGCATCGATATACGATGCTTTTGGCGTCCTTATTTGATGCCAGTTTAAAAAGAACCCCACTCCCTAACCCCTAAAGCCTAACCAACCCTAACTCTAAGCATCAAATCAAGATGCCAAAAGCTACCTTTTGCATTGTATATCGATGCTTGGTCAGGTAGCATCACTATATGACAAGACGGGATGAGAATGTGTTGGCTTGGAGGCATCTGTGATGGACCATCACAAAGTGGAAACATGTATTGTCCTCAGACAAAACAATATTTCAAGTTTTTTTTTTTTTTTTTTGGAAGAAGTGGATGTCATGAGCTACGGATAAAAGACGCACAGGACAATCCAGACTGTCACCAGCAACAAGTCCGAAAGCCATGCTTTGTCATGGCAGGGGTAACCCGCACTTTTGTGAAGCCTCCATTAATGCTGAAAGGTACACTTAGATTTTTGGAGCATCATATGTTGCCCTCAAGATGACATCTACTCTAGGGACATCCATGCATATTTCAACAAGACAGCATTTTTAAAGATTTTTACCTTTATTCGGTAGTTAGAGTGCAGAGAGAGACAGGAAAGTTGGGGAGAAGAATGGAGATGACATGCGGCAAATAACCCAAGCCGGAATTGAACCTGGGTCGCCGCGAGAATGACACAGCCTTTATGGTGCGTGCGCAGACCGATGTGCCACCAGGACACCCCAACAAGACAGCATTTTGCAGGCATCACGAAGGCATGGCTGTGTAAGAACAGGTTACGAAGGCTGGACTGGTCTGCTGGCTGTCCCGAATCGTACTCAATTGAGAACTTGTGGTGCATTTTGAAATACAAAATACAACAAAGAAGACCCCATACTTTTGCACACCTTGACTTGTCTGCAGGAAGAATGAGGCAAAATTAAACAGAAAACATTTAATAACTTCAGTCCCTAAATGTCATAAGTGTTGTGAAAAGAAAAGGCAACATTACAAAGTGGTAAATACAGTACTTTACTGTCCCAATTTTTTTTTTAAAATATTTTGCAAGATTTAAAACTGAAAATAATAAATAAAATTCATGTGGTGAAACATCAAATAATGTGCTGTTGTATTGTTTCCTACATGATACAGATCAAAGAATTTACAAATCGCTGCTCTCAGTTCTAATTTGAATTAGCATACCATCCCAACCGTCTGATGTTTGGTTGTAAAAATGGACGCTTTCTTCAAATCAGTTCCTCTGGCCACAAAAATATCCACATTTCATACATCTGGTCCCTTTCTGTGCATGCCCAGAACAGGAGCGTTAGTGGGATGAGAGACGTATAAGAAAGCCTCTGACTGGGCATCCCCTTACTTGCTTCTGCCAAAAAGAGCCTCTCTCCGTCTGCAGACGAGATCACTGTCTTGCGGCTGTCATGACGTGGTGCTGAACAAAAAACATCTGGACCCCTTTTCACAATGTTTCCGAGGCCACGAGGAGCCGAGCGTGTTTGCCTGATTTAAGAGTTCTGTTTGGACAACTCGCTGCATGGATTAGTGCTTTGATTAAAGATAATATCAGCTCATACATATCTCTCCCAAAGAATTCCCTTCTATTCTGTCTCAGCTGTGTAGGAGACACAGCCCCAGGTGCCAAAACCTGAGCCAGCTAATTAGAAGAAAGTAATGTGAAGCAAACCAACACGAAAATGCTGCATAATGTATTGTCAGAATGAACTAAACTATGCCTAAGGTCTGAATTATTGATAGAATACAGGCTATTGTATTTCTTAAATTGCTTTGCATGGCTATCTGGAGATGTGTTGCGGCCACATGCATTAGCCCATGTGGTTTTCTACATTCACCTCCCCTCTCCTGGGCCACAAAGCATCAGAAGCATCGACAATACAAGCGCAGCAATACTTAGAGGACATTTTACAGGACTACAACAATCAGGTTTTCATTCATATTGTCATCATCATTGTTGAATGGAAGCTGAATATTTTACAGCTGTTTGAACAGTTTAATGCCAGTTTCAGTTTAGATAATGCAGTGAGCAGTATTACTACAAAGTTGCCAGTGGGTAGGTTCCAACAAAAATATTCAGTATTATTTTAGAGAAGAGAGGGAGAAAAAAAAATGTGTCTATATCTAGCCTGGTGATCAGGAGTTGATAGTGTCATAAAGCATTATATCCGCTCTTTATTCACTGCAGTACAGCTTTAATCTAAAAATACCACCGCAAAAAAAGAAGGTCTCAGCAGAAAGATTAGGCCTCTACCTCGCAAAGTGAACAACTAGGATACTCAGGTCCCAAAATAAACCGACTCTTTATAAAGGGCTCCTTCTTTGTAGTCGGTGCAGAAACATCTGCGGGGCAGTCTCTGGTGAGGAAAGATTCAGGCAACGTATCAAAGCGAAACCCCGACGATTCTCCTGGAAGAGCCGAGTGGGAGGAGAACCCTCCTCTCTTCCCCAGAATGCAGGAAAGAAAACCTATAGCAAGCAGAGTCTGCATTAATAATAGTCCATTAATAAGAGCTGTCATACTTATCTGCTAATATAACCTAAAAAAGAGCAGTGCCAAGATAAGGCTTCAAGGTCCGTCATCTCTTGCACAGTCAAAGTCAGTGACCTTAAAGTCCCTGGAACTCAGAATCCATCTATAAAATTGATGGCATATTTCAAAATTGACTTTGTTCTGAAGCGTCCACCGAAGTCTGAATGAAAAAAAATACATATGATGAAATGTGTTGCAAGAATAGCTAACTGGACTCACAAAAATAGCTAGCTACACTCAGCAGTTTTTTTTTTTTTTTTTTTTTTGCGGACTGTATGGGTGTGGGCATAATGGAAATTTTTTAGGGGGGGAGTGGGGAGGGGTTTCAGTTGTTCTGTGATTGATTGAGCTCGTAATCCCAGAAATTTGGTGAATTACTTGAGTTTGAAGTGACGTCACCATGGAATGACAAAGTTCATGGCCTGCAAACAGAAATTCTATAGATTTGCAAAATTATTTAGGGAAAAGTAGTCATCTCCTCATACAATGTGTATCTATACTGAGTAGCCCCAAGGTCCTTTATAAGTAAATAAATAAAATTGACGAAAGAGAACTGATGATTTACTGGAATTTCTAAGGGACTTTAAGAACACCAAGTAACTCCTGCAATACTTTGACCTAGTGGTATGAAAATGCAATATTTGCACTCCCCACTCTTGAAACTTGGCCCAATACGACCAATGGCTGCAATGATAGTTTTGTAGCAACAGAGGCTAGCACCTTTAACCTTCAGAGTTCTAGTTGAAGTATGCAAGCCACTTGGTTATAGAGTAAGTGGCCTCCAGTAGCTAGTGTTAAATTGGAGTCTGCAAAGTAAAGAAAGATATTGCATTCTGTCACCTAGAATTGGCACGTGCCCAAATTGCAGGTGAATCACAAACAAAAGCATAACTGTTTAAGGCAAATGAGGGAAAAGTGTCGAAAATTGTGACAACCTACTGTATGCCCAATACCGAAAAAAATTTCAGCATCAAAAAGCAGCTATGGCCACAAGTCAGAGCCTTCAGACAGGAGCCGACCGTCAAAAGACAATACATTGTGAGCCTCACAAAGGCGGTATTTGTGACTTGGTAACTATTCAAGAACAATTTTTATATAAGGCTAATTCTCAAAAATGTATAAATAGTGTAAGGAACACGACACCTGGTCCTCTGAGCAGTGGAGAAAACTAAGACACGCCCATGACTGATCTTTTGCTCTTTCTAATATATCTGGACAGGTTTATGATTGGACAATGCTCGAGGAGTCAATTCATAATGTCTGCCAATGACCCTCAAGTCTGGTAGTGGCTCTGTATTGGTATGGACAGCCATTTAATGGGACTCATTGGGTCAAATAATGGCTCTTCAATGGACTTAATCGGCAAACATTATGAAAACAGTCATAACTCTCAAGTGAGTCAATTTCATGTCTCCTCACATCCAGCAGCTTGCAAGTCTTTTAAAAACTTTATCTTTTTTGATTGGTTTATGTCCCGCATGCTTTCCTCACCAGCAGAGTTGCATTCATGTTTCCCTTCCCTCACATGTGTGTTGACAAATGTATACCCCTTACTTTGATTGTGCAAGTTGCTAGATTGTGACTTGCTCCTTGTACTTTAGCAACCAGTCAGTATTAAGTAAAAGCTTATCTTTGGAAATTATTTGTTATCTGTAATGATAATAATTGTGGAAGTTCTCTTCCTGATTCTATTAATAGGAACAAGCTCCCAAGCCTTCCTCTTGGTCTCCAGGATTGAGACCGCAATCCAATTAATCAAACCTAAGTCTGTTCCTCTGCCCAGTTTATTAGGAACAACCCCCAAAGTCTTCATCAGGCGGTCATCAGGATTAGGAAGTGCACTCCTGCTGAACTCCACGGTCATGCCATCTGACAGTTCAGCCTGGGTAAAGTGTGCACTCCATCAGGCGGCTTTCCCGGATCGCCACTGGCCGAGCAGGGATATGCCCCCGCACCCAAGCCCACTACCGTCTGAACTGAACTGTATCATTCTGCTCTGGGCTCCATCCTTCTGTCAATGCCATATTACTGTCAATAAATCCTACTTTTGGATTGTACCCTGACTCCACATTTGGTTCCTGGTCTGGATCATAAAAGAAAACATTTAATTAGAACAATTGCATAGCTATGGTGCAAGCATTGTTCCCTCATGACGCCCCCATATTCCTATTTGGCAACACCCCCAGATTCTACACTGCTAGAAACATAAAAGAACTGTTCCAAGATCACAAGGATAAATTCAAATGTCCAACATGACCTACACATTCACAAAGTCAAAATGTAAGTGACCTTTGAGGGAAGTTCTGGAACACAACATGAAAACTAAATTTCTCAAACAACTGGTGACTGTCCTTGACAAAGAATGCACCAATATCCTACTTCACGCAGTTCAGGAATTGCATGACAGCATTTCTAGTAGTATTGAAACTTTTCTTAAGAGAAAGGATTGACCTACATCTCATTATTTGTAGGACTTTTGGTTTTGTAAGGTGTTGCTGATATTTTTACCACTCCCTGAGAGTACTGGTTGAAAATCGGCCAATATCTGACCAAAATTCAACATTCAGAAATCTGACTTGGGCTGTTAGTTCTAGCAACACATTTTTCACAGACCTCCAAAATATCTCGAGACATGAGCCTGGTCTCAGATAAAGCAGTCCTTTGAGTGATGGGTTTTAATAACGTGGCTTCTTTGGGCTGTTTAGTGTAAAAGCGTGACCGTGGACAACTGGAGGAGGAGACAGCAAGAGAGAGAGAAAAAGAGAGTGACAGACAGGCAGCAGAGAGGGGAAAGCCTCGAAGTTAGCGATGAGAGAAGTCTCATGTGGAGCAGAAGTGTATCGAGGCCTCCGCTTTTGAACTCGCAAGTTCACTAATTGAAACAGTACCATGGCATCAAAAAAGAGAGAGAGATCTGGATCACATTCATTCCCCTTTATTCAATTTAGCCTGTCAGAAGGGAGCACCCAGATCTCCGCATGGCAATAACTCATCCCCACCTCCTTTCACCCTGCTCGCCTGCCCATCTGCGCCCTCCACGCCCAACTCACGGGTTCAAAAAAGAAAGTGCGGACAAAGGCCTGTCTGATCGCAGCTCTCTGTTGCATGGCCTAACCTTGCACTTTAAATCTACCTGAGCTGCTTGCCGCTGCTTTGAATGCACGCATTTTAATTCAAACAAATGTTGTGTCCAAAGGTCAGAGAATCTTCGCATATCACAAGACCTTTCGAGGAGATCTGATGTTTTACTGATAGTGCATAGTTTTTTTGGTGATGCGACCTCTTCATATTGAGGTTAGCGATCTGCCATCTGAAATTGTGAGCCCTGTGCCGCTACATCTTACCTTTTTCATCTCACACAAGACTGCTTTAGACCGACTTAAATCAATGTCACACATCCTTGGCTCTCTCAAACCCAACCTGAGAGCATCAGTGAGCAGGGCAGACATAAGCAAGTACGGAATACTCAGAAACTGAGCAGCTCATGCAATCAGCCCCCTTTGCGGTTTGTAAGGTCACCATGCATTCTCAAAAATAAAGGTACAATGGAGGTATATTTTTGTACTTTAACCCCATAAACTCTAATTTTTCAATTAGGCTTTCCCTTAAACCGAAAAAGCATTTATTTCATATTTTAGGAGAATGTCACAAACTTTCTGTATCAGCTAGTTACAGTGCTTTACTGAAGCTACATTACTCTTACGTTGGGAGAAATATTCAAACACAGATTGCCATGTTTTTTATGACCAAACCAGTACTTTAAATGGCAAATGTCTAAATCTTGCACATCATTTTGAATACATTTCCCTGAAATTCAGCACGGCAAATTTGGGGTCGTACCTAAAGTTCCACTGGTTTGAATACAGCAGCAGAATTCTACTGGCCCATATCTGTGTCCGTAAAATTCTGATGTAAAATTTTATGCGGTTGCAGAGCAAATTTCCCAAAAATTACAATTGAGGTACAACAATTGTCAATTGGGATACTAAGCTCCTTTTACAAGTACAAAGGGCACAACATAATTATGTGGCTATTGCGAACTTAGATTCAATTTTATAGAAGCTCCCCCTGAAGGATGTCCACAACCCCTGTGACACGCATGACTGTAGTCTTTTTCCCACTAGTTTTCCTCTTTTTGTGCTTGACGTCATGTGTTTGGTGAGGATATCCTTTCTTCTCTGTTGCAGGCATTCAGTGTAAGAAGACTTTACCACCTCATCTGCACCGACCACTCCCTCCCTCCTCACAGCCCCATGACTAGTCTGGTGTGGTGGTTAGGTCAGGGCAAGCCAAGGGAAGTTAAGTCACAATGGTAACTATTGTTTTCCCTTCCTTCACGTCTTTATATGGACTGTTTCTTGGCCTGTTTGAAAATAATGTCTCCTTGTAAATTCACATTATCAGTTTGCAGGGTGGAAAGGCTTTATTCACCCCATCAGGCATTTGTGGGCATAGTAACATGCGTCAACTTCTGAAGAATTTAGCACAATTCCCAAGATTTTACTGAAGGTTATCCATAGCGAGGTTTGTTTCCATGCACAGTCAGGAACATTGATGAGGTTTTTCAGCCAAATAATATTGAGAAGTTAAACCTATCTACTTTATCAGATTAAAAAAAAAAAAACATGCATTGCTACCCTTCTGAATAGAATGGCTTTTGTCTGTTTTCAAGAATGATTTTGTTGTATGCTAATGTATCATTTTGTTCCTTGACATTTTGTCTTCCTATCATCAAGATCTCTGAGCTAATATCACTCAAACACAAAGCTAACTTTCAGCGCAAGATGATGATTTTTTTTTTTTTTTTTCAGTCAGTGCACAGCCATGATGGTGGAGTTACCAAGATAAGATTAAAATTATGAAATGATTCGTTTTGCTTGATTGCCAAAATATATACAACTTTATTAAATATATATATGGAAACATAAACCTCTCAAACATTGTGTGGTTAAAGCTTAAACCATAACATTCAAAGAAATATCACTGAAAAATCAATTTTTGCTCCATAAAACATCTTTCATTCTAGTTGTCTATATTAAAACACCGACAAAGTCCTCTTCATTTTAAGAAAACCTCAAAATCGGGTAATCAGTGGACCCCAATGATAATCGAGGGTGGGACTAACGCTAATTCAGAAAGCGTGCCTTCCCACCTCTTCGCAGTAAACGCTACAACTGGCAGGTAGAGCGACAGTCCAGTCAAGAACAAAGCTGTCAGGAAATCACGGTCAGCGACCAAGCAGAGTTTCCCTGTCAAACAGCGGTAAGCTTGTAGTTCATTTTACAATTTTGCAGCATGCGGAATATCTTCTGGAGGGTTAAATGAGTGAGCCGAGCTTTGTTTTGATATTGTGCAACAACGATTGTGATTGTTGTAAATAACGCACGGTTGAGGCTTTTGATTCAGATGCAAGCTTTGAAGGCGCATTCAGAGGTGCGGTATTATCGGGGCTGTGTTTTGATTGCGCGACTATTCAGAGGGGCTAAACGACTTGGCAAGAGCGGAGTGAACTTCAGAGGAACCGAAAATTTCCTATTTGAATTTGAAATTTAACAATGTTGGATTTTGATTTGTATGCATGGAAATTAACTTCACATTGCGTGCACTATATATTTCATGCCTCAAGGAGCGTCAGAAGTAACGTGATTGGTAACCGTAGGTAATCATCAAGCATAAGTACGTGTCCCATTAAATTGGTGAACAATCGTCTCTTTGCACTGTAAAGCTTAATAGTTTAATTGTATTACAGCTGCAAAGTCGATAAAGTTTAACCGAGTTTAAGCCATATGAAATTGTTTTTAAAACCACACATTTAATTACTGTTTGCATATTGTGTGATATATTCTGCGACTGTTTAACGGATAGATATATTTATTAATCCATTTACCATCAGAGCGTACTGTGGCACACGCTGAATTATATAGGCTATATTATGTTTATATAGCCTAATCTGTAGAACTTTAAAGGTATTTTGACAAATTGTGCTGCCTTCGTCTGACATATGCACCCATTTTGCTCAGTAATTAATTTTGCATTATGGGAGGTAAAGCATATGGGAAGTTTAGGGAACACTTTATGGTGATTGCATGGTTCCTGCTCCAGATCAGTTTATGGGTCTGAGCCATAATTGTCAGTTCATTTGTACAATGGAAGTATGCAGTGAGACTGATAACAGTGGCACATCACTCTTAAACTTCAAAGCCCATTTACATTTTCCTTTATTGTTACACGCTACATTTTTTTTTTTTTTTTTTTTTTTTTGAAGTGGTGATGTATTTTCTTTCTGATAACCTTTTCTACATTGGCTGATGTGTGTGCAGCTAGGATCAATCAACACTGCTCATTGACACTTCCGACTCGAAGTATTGGCACCCAGCAACTTGAAATAGATACAAACAAATTATTATAGGACTAACAGGGATGTGCTCCTTCTAGATTATGCGGTAGGTGGCCAGATTACTGATTAACGTCTCTTAATGTTGCAATGAAACAAACTATTGTCAACCAAAATAATGAGTAAACATACAAACAAATGAATTACAAACAAACAAACAAACTTTTTAAAAAGTTTTTTTTTTTTTTAGTTTCATAAGATGATGAAACACAGCCTGGAAATGCAAATTGCATTCTTTTGTGCGTGATTTGTAATCCTGCATGGCATTTGGTTAGTGCGTGCAAAATCTGGTGTTATGTTACACTGATGGGCTATACTATGAGATCATACATTCTCACATATAAACACAATTACCAAAATTTATTTTCCTAATAACTTTTAAGTTGAAGTTATACAGTGCAGACCTTTAGTTGTAAAACCTTTTGAATTTTCAAAAAAAACTGCTACTTCTGATGTTGATGGGCAAATATTTGATGTTTGGTGATCACAGCAACAATCAATGCAATACTAAGATGGGGTTTAGTTCTTGAGATATGGCCAAAACTATTTTATTATTACAATGTTACATCATAATGGTGCATAATGTCCTGAAAATTTTATCACTTCCAGCACTCCATATTCCTCACCTCCCTCTTAAGTTTGGTCCAGGTCAGTCAAATAGTTTTTGAAATGTTTTGTTAACTGACAGACAGACAAACGGACAATTACAACTGCATAAGCCCCATCCAACTTCATTTGTGTGACTAATAAAGCCCTAGTCAGATATGCATGTGAAATTGCTGGTTAATGGTTACTGTCTGCTTTATGTCAGCGGGCAGTGTCACTCCGTTGTTGGCAGAACAAGTTGGGAGAACAGTGACCGAACATTTTGGAATGGTTACAAGTTACATGGTCTGGCAGCCAGAGTGCTGTCTCCCTGGGTAAACCAAAGCTGATTGATGTTGTTCTCACCTCTGTCCCCTACTCCAGTACCCAGACCTACAGAATGAGTTACTACCTAGATCCTGTTTCTGTCTACCCTGCTCATCACCCCTCTGACCGTCTGGACATGATGGTAAGACTCTGCCATAAATCTTGCCCCGATGTTTAGCTTCTGTCACCCTCCACTCCGCCCTACACTCCTATGCAGGGTAACATACACCTCTGGACTCCATCAAGCTGTGATGACTCTATTACGAAGTACAAACCTGGATATGGCCTTGGCCAGAAATCATGGTGAAACTCTGAGGTTATCTCTGCTCACAATATCTGAAAGCACAATTCGCCTGTCAAACACTCCACCAGACCCTACCTGGATCCAGCTTTGCTGTTGATCCAATCCATACAGAAGTAACTACATCACTGATTTATCTTACAAAGACTACATCTGTGGTTTTTCAGTCTCGCTTAATCAAAGATTGTGCGCTAATGACTCTCCTGACTATAGGCGTGAGCAGTGGCTCTGAAACCGCGCAGGCTGTGGTAGGTGTTTGATAGTAGTGTCTGTCCCATGCCCTCACGAGGCACAGGATGTTGTTGGGCGATGTGCCACCCAGGAAGAAATATCACAATGAGGCCTCGCTCCCCTCATCCCTCCACGGCACCTGTAGACAAAAACATGTTCAGCCTCTACTAGCAGCTGGCTTTGTAAGCATTTGAGGTAGAGTTCCGACATAGGCACCTGCGCCTGAGATAACAATAGGCAGAAAAAACAAAAAAAAAACAAAACAAAAGCAAACAAAATTCTCTCTCACTTCCTGATCATCTGCCACAGACAAATTCACTAATTATGCTGTGAAGTCTCTAATGCAGTCCTAGCTATAGGCTAGGACTTCAGCTGTGATATGTACTTGGTTTTACTTCCAGTGGTATATGGGCTGATGTTAGACTGGCACTTAAAAACCAAACGGCTCACGAAAGCATGCCAGACTGTTTCGTATTTTCCCACTATGTGTTCTGAACACCCATCTACACCATGTTTGGGTCTGTCTGGGGGTGGAGTGCTGACCTGGAAAAACAGCAGTGCAGGCACAACAAAAGCTGTAATGAGCACAAACGGAGTCGCTGAAGAAGGGTGGGCAGGAGGGCCTGGAGATTTGCATGTAGTGGCCTCATAAATGTTGTCATTTGTATGCAGAAAGTGGGCCTATTAGATACCAGAAAGGAGGTCACATGCTAATAGCCACCCGACCTGGCCTCGCACAGAACCTTCCAGAATAAAGCTGGTGTACACCTAATTGGCTCAGGTGCTCCCCACTGGCTTTGAAAATGAGCTGGCCACATGGGGGCCCGATGAGGTCACACAGTGTGCTTTAGGGCGTATTCCCACTCTTTTAAATTTACATGACTTAAGCGGGAGAGATTGTCTTTTCATCCAATACACCCCCTCCCCTCCACATGCTCATGCGTGCATAAATAGCATATTGTTTACACCGATAGGCATTATGACCGCTCACAGATGAAGCGAATAACATTGATCATCGCATAACAACAACACATGTGAAGGTCCATGAATGGACCATGGTCTGTTCTTGTAGCCAATAATTTGGATGCAGTGAGAGGGGCCAATTCGTTTTGGCCAGATGACTGGGTTTGAGCATATTTGAAGTGACAACGCTTGTGGGATACCCCAGGCCAGCAATAGTGAGTACCTCCCAGTAGTGGTTCAAGGAGGGACAAACCACATGCCTGCAACTGGGTGTTGGGTGCCTAAAATGCATCAAAGCGTTATGACGACAACTACTATCCCATCTGGTTAAACCCAACAGAAGGGCTCCAGTGGCATAATTCGCAGAAAGGGTTAATGATGTTTATGGGAGGAACACAGTGCAGCCTGCTGTGTATGGGGCTTTGTAGTCATGGGCCAGACAAAGTGCCCATTTTTACCCCTTTCCCCCATCAAAAGTGCCTACAAGGAGCACGCTAAGGTCAAAACTGGACCTCGGAGCAATGTTACAAGGTTACCTGGTCAGATAAGTCCACTAATTTTCAGTGGGCTCAAAAATTACTGGCCCCCGTGACTAGCAATGCACAAGCAATACGGTCATTCCATATCAAATCAACCAAATTTTAGGAACTTACCCACCAAAAAAAAAAAAAAAAAAAAAAATTTTTTATCATATTCCTCAGGGTGGAAGATTTATATATCTTGTGTGAAATGGTAAAATAATTAAGCTCAATTATTGCCAGTTCCTGAGATTTTGTTTTTTTTTTTGGGGGGCAGTTTTAAGAAAATCGCCATAATTTTGGAGGGAGTTTGAGGGCCTGAGATATGCATTTGCAGAGCAAACAGACCCATAAGTTTCATTTTGTCATCAGAAAAGTTGCTCAACTATTGGCTTAAGCTACTTTTCTTTACTCACTGTGTTTAGCTTACCTGTACTGTGGCCTGGAAAAAGCAAAAAACACCAATCATACAATTATTTTCAAAATTTTATGTATTTATTATTCTGTAACTAATTAAGATAGAGCCCTGAAACTTGGTATGCAAACTGTCGGTCAACTTTCCGAAGACCACAAAAAATACTGAAGCCACAATGGTTGTATTAAATGTTTTAATGACCTTGGAAGTTGGCTTCAGAATGAAAAGTGCGTATTTAGGGTCATTATAGTGGGTATATATCTCAAAACGGACACAAGTGATCAATGTCATATTTTTAGAGCTTGAAGCCATGGGTCTCGGGTGTAACATATTAAAAAACTGGAGATGTAAAACTGCTCTTTTTGATTTTACATCACGCCCATCATAATAGTGGTTTGGCATTTGTTTAAGCCTAGATACCATGATTTGTGACTGAAGAGCACACCAATAAATTTTTATCATCACACTGTTTCGTTCACAGAGCACTGTTGCATCATTATCTACTCTTACCAGCACAGTATTTGGCATACAAAAGAATTGTCATTATATACCTGTGCTGCTATCAGATTTATGATAGTGTAATAAAGGGAAGCTGGAAAAAAATATTTTCTGAAAAGATGGCAGTGTAACCATGGTAATAATTACTGTGTAAAAAGAATTTTCCAATGATTTTAATACACAAGACCTTTCCAGGCATATAAATGGAACTTTGGAATTCCCCACTTCTATATTTGGCAACATATAAACTGAAACCTCCGAGAATCCCATGTCTGAAATTTTGGCTTTCCCCCCCATAGCCCAATATATAGATAGCAGTGGCAGCTTGTGAACTGGCAACTGGGGAGGCTCAAAACAATCCCTTAAAATTAATGATGGGTCATGACCTGTTTTCAATCATTCAGTAGTTATTCTGATGTTTCTTTATATGTCAAAATATTTGTAATGTGACCAACATGTCTCATAACAATGCCTATGTACCTATTTCATTATGAAACAAGAGCACTCAGAGAGCGCAGCACCTCCGCCATGCCAAGGCAACTCTGTGCATTAGGTATTTTCGTTGGCTGATGTAGGGCATTGTTGCATTCCACCGCCAGGTGGCAGCAAAACCCAAAAGCACGGCCCATTGGAAAGACTTGAAATCTCGGCCAGCATAGCTGGATTTGAACTTTGGCCTATATCTCAGCTGTACTTTGGCCTAGATATGCCAAAATTTAAGCACCTATTCCTCTTGTGCTACTCTAACATCTGGCAAAGTTTGGTTAAAATCTATATGGCCGTTTTTGAGATATCCTGCTAGTAGACAGACAGACAGACAAATCAACCAAAGACGGCGATATGTGTCACATTCATCTTTTCACTTACACCATGGCTAAGGTGCTCTGAAAATTAAGTTAGACATCTAATATGATTAGCATGCTGTGCAGTCTATACAGTTTTACATCTCCAGTTTTTTTAATATGTTAGACCCAAGACCCATGCCTTCAAGCACTAAAAATATGACATTGATCACTTGTGTCCCTTTTGAGATATATATCCACTATAATGACCCAAAATACGCACTTTTCATTCTGAAGCCAACTTCCAAAGTCATTAAAACATTTAATACAACCATTGTGACTTTGATATTTTTTGTGGTCTTCAGAAAGTTGACCGACAGTTTGCATACCAAGTCTCAGGGCTCTATCTTAATTAGTTACAGAATAATGAATACATAAAATTTTGAAAAAAATTGTGTGATTGGTGTTTTTTGCTTATTCCAGGCCACAGTACAGGTAAAGTAAACATAATGAGTAAAGAAAAGTAGCTTAAGCCAATAGTTGAGCAACTGTTCTGATGATAAAATGAAACTTGTGGGTTTTTCAGCTCTGAAAATCCATTTCTGAGGCCCTCAAACTCCCTCCAAAATTAAGGCGATTTTGTTAAAATTGACCCCCCTTCCATAAAATAGGCTAAATTTCAGGAACTAGCTATAATTTAGCTGTAATATTTGACCTCAGTACTGCCAATGCATATCTCTTGAAATGTGGCAAGTTTTATCAAAATCTAAGTTTTGATGTGGGGGCTCTGGTTGAGTTGACACAGAATGATCCAATGCAATGAATAAATAAATAAATAATGATTGAGAAATAGAATATACCAACACGTGTGAAATGCTTTATTAATATTTTGATGGGAACAATCAAAATCATAACACTCATTTATACAAAATAAATTTCAACAAAACCAAGGTGTCATAATAATTGGCACCCTTCATCAGTGCAAACACCTCTGGCATGGGTAACAGCATGGAGTCTTTTTCATCCATTTTTGACAAGGATAAGGCACACATTTGGGGGGATTTTGGACCAGTCCTCTAAGCACATCCTTTCAAGATCCTTCACGTTCTTGGGTTTGCGTTTATCAACTGCCCTCTTCAAATCAGCCCCCAGGTTTTCAATCAGCTTGATTTCCGGTGACTGAGGGAGCTATTGCAGAATGTTGATTTTGTTGTCACAGAACCATTTCTGTGTAGATCTTGAGGTATGCTTCCAGTCATTGTCTTGTTGGAGAGTCCACCAATGGCCATGACCCAGCCATCTGGTGGAGGCAACCAGATTGTCAGCCAAAATATCTTGATACAGCGCCCTCCATAATTATTGGCACCCCTGGTTAAGATGTGTTCTTTAGCTTCTAATAAATTCAGTTTTTTTCTAAATAATATAGGACCACAATGAAAAAAAGAGGAAAATCCAACCTTTAATTCAAGTGCATTTATTCAGTGGGAAAAAAATTCCACATGAAGAAATAATTCTTTTACATCAAATCATGTGTGCCACAATTATTAGCACCCCTGATGTTAATACTTTGTACAACCCCCTTTTGCCAACAAAACAGCGCCTAATCTTCTCCTATAATGTTTCACAAGATGGGAGAATACAGAAAGAGGGATCTTCGACCATTCCTCTTTGCACAATCTCTCTAAATCATCCAGCGACCTGGGTCCTCTCCTCTGCACTCTCCTCTTCAACTCACTCCACTGGTTTTCAATGGGGTTGAAGTCTGGGGACTGAGATGGCCATGGAAGGAGCTTGATTCTGTGTCTGGTGAACCATTTCTGTGTAGATTTGGCCACATCTTTAGGGTCATTATCTTGCTGAAATACCCAGTGACGACCCATCTTCAGCTTTCGGGCAGAGGCCACCAGATTTTGATTTAAAATATCCTGGTATTTCAAAGCGTTCATGTAGCCATGCACCCTAACAAGGTTCCCAGGGCCTCTGGAAGAGAAACAGGCCAACAGCATCACCGATCCTCCCACATACTTCACAGTGGGAATGAGGTGCTTTTCTGCATACTCATCTTTTGTGTTCCGCCAGACCCACTTAGAGTGTTTGTTGCCAAAAAGCTCTATCTTGGTCTCATCTGACCAAAGCACACGGTCCCAGTTGAAGTCCCAGTACCGCTTAGCTTAACTCCAGACGTTTGCGTTTATGATTGTGAGTGAGAAAAGGTTTTTTCCGTGCATGCCTCCCAAACAGCTTGTTGGCATGTAGATAGCGCCTGATGGTTGTTTTGGAGACTTTGTGACCCCAAGATGCTACCATTTGTTGTAATTCTTTAACAGTGAGCTTTGGAGAACTTTTTATTTCTCTTACCATCCTCCTCACTGTGCGTGGTGGCAAAATAACCTTGCGTCCTCGTCCAGGCTTGTTTACCACTGTTCCAGTTGTTTTAAACTTCTTAATGATTCCTCTGACAGTAGATATGGGCAGGTGGAGGCGAGTGGCTATTTTCTTGTAGCCATTGCCTGACTTGTGAAGGTCGACACACATCTGCCTTACTTGAATGGTGTGTTCCTTTGTCTTTCCCATGTTGAAGAGTGGATAAGAGAAATGGCCTCTGTGTCACATCATATTTATACCCCAGGGAAACAGGAAGTGATGAATTACTAATTATATGTTCCTGGATACTCTGATCAACTTTGTAAACTACTGTAGAAATGACAGAAATACTTCAATTACATTTATTTCCTAGGAATTGTTAGGGGTGCCAATAATTGTGGAACAGGTGATTTTATGAAAAATAATTATTTCTTAGTCAGGATTTTTTTTTTTCCCCTTAAAATTCACTTGAGTTGAAGGTTACATTTTTCTACAATTTTCAGTGTGAGAGTATGCTTCTGCACTAAAAATTGAATTTATTTTAAGGCTTTTAACACATCTTAACCAGGGGTGCCAATAATTATGGAGGGCACTGTACTTGGTGAAATTCATTATACCAGTGCCCCTGAACCTCTTGAATTAAGATAGCCCCAAAACCTGACTGGCCCATTATCATATTTCACTGTGGGTATGAGGTGTTTCTCCTTGTATGCATCCCTGTTTCAACGCCAAACTTGCCGGTGCTGTATCTGACCACAACGTGCAATTTTGGTCTCATCTGACTGAAGCACCTTGTTCCAGTCATAATTTAAATGACATTTGGCAAACTCCAAGTGCTTGCTTGTGTGTCTTTTGGTCAGGAAAGGCTTTCTTCTGGCAACCCTTCCAAAGAGCCTGTGGTTGTGGAGGTGGTGCCTGATGATGCTTTTTGAAACCTGGTGACCCCAAGATGCCACCAAGGCCTGCAATTCCTTCACATTAATTCTTGGGGATTCTGTTGCTTCACTCAGCATCCTCCTCAGTATCCTGGGGGGCAAAATGAAGTTTCGTCCTCTACCCTTGAGGTTTTCAACAGTTCCATATCTTTGGAATTTTTTAAATAATTGCCTTGACACTGATCAGTGGCATATTAAATTGTTTGAGAATCCTCTTGTAGCCATTGCCAGATTTATGAAGGTCTATGACCATCTGCCTCTTTTGAACAGAGTTGTTTTGTTTTCTTTATGCTGTTGAATGACAAACGGATATTGCATGTGTGTTACCTCATTTTTATGTGATGTAATGCCTCAATATAGTTCCTTAACACTTAGATGAAACTTAAATAAGTGGAATTTAATGCCTGGTTTAATTTTGGTCAATTTTATTTACAGTAATCTTTAAGGGTACCATCAATTGTAAAACCTAGATTTGGAGGAATTTGATTTTTAAGAGCCATTCCATGAGAGAGTGACATTCGGTGCGCAGTTGATCCCCCTGGAATTGAATGAAACTTGGCACATGGGTAGATATAGGTGTCTCACAGAAAAAGCCAAATTTTTAGGTACATATTTCACTTTGCCTGCCGATAGCTCCACCTGGAATCTACTTAAGTGGCTCAATTTTGCTGTTGACATCACATTTACATCAACTATCGTGACTTAAGGGTACACAGTACCAAATATGTTATACTTCTATCATGACCTGTGACACTTCAAGTCCGGTTAGACTTCAGCACCACATCAGCACCAAGCTGGGTAACTACGTTATCAAGCCAGAATTATTTGAGAAATAAGAATATAAATTGAAAATGGTAATGGGAATAAAATAATACCCCAGACAAATACCAAACTAGAATGCTCTATTATGTGTTTACACACAACAAGACTATCATTTTCAGTGAATAGTACTTTGGTATCTTGCTGTATTTGTGCAATGGACAGCCAGAAAGATGGTTGAAATTCATTTTTGGTGCATGTTTGCGGTATTTTTTCTCTGTAACCCAGATTTGTGCTGTGAGGGAAAATGCTGTTTATTGTGCTTTTGGAACTCTATTTTCAGGAATACCAAGCATTTCTTTGGTAGTATCTACGCTTTCAAGCTAGACCGAGCCAAAGTAGGAGGAAAACTAAAAATGGTCCATTTCATAGCAGATTGTGCCTATGTTTAGGTGGCATTATTTTGTTTACCCAGCAAGATCGAGATCTGAAATTCTCTGGATACATAGTACCTTTGGGGTACATTACAGCATTAGTAAAATCTCAATGGTAGTATTTTCAGTGTAGATGATTTTAAACATCAAAAGTTGGAAGAATTCGCCTCCAGGGGGCACTGTACACTGGATGCAAGTACTGGCCATCCCCAGCGAAGTACCAAAGAAATTGTTTTTGAATTGAGATGCACACAGCTAGTTCTCTCTGAAAATGAAGAGTTTAGCTTAGTACTATGCATGGTCGATAGCTATCTGACCAAAGGTGGTGCTCTAAAGAACTTATGTTCTTCTGACCTAACATTCCATATTCCCAGACATATATCGAAGTTCTATCTTTTGACATATGTAAAGTACATGCACAGTTATACATAAAATTTGTAATCTCTTTGGTATAAAACTGGGTTGGATATAAATTGGAAAGGAATGTTGGTGGTGATTGTAGCATTGTGTCAACATGCAAGACTTTTACCAGTAGTCAGTACAGTGTACAGTTTTGTAGTGTTGGTGAGTTTCAGAAAATAACAAATTCTCTGCATTTTTGCATTACTATTAGAATCAGAGAGCAGGCTTCAGTGTTAATTCTAGGATTTCCCTAGGGTATGGTGCTTGGGTATGAAAAAGAGCTCAGCACTCTCGTCTAGCAAGTGGTTATCTTGATAAAGGGCACAGAGGTCCTAGCAAGCAGAGCAGCACCCTGCCAAGAAAACGGCAGTTCATTTGCAGTGGTAACTTGCATGCCTTCATTCCTAACATCTGCCCATGATGCCTAGCCTACGAGATGCCCGATGGTTGGGAGGGCAGGGTTTTTTTACAGACTTCCCATTTCCGTGCATACCAAGTCATGGGTGTTGACGCAACTATTGCGCCATATAGGCTGCACCCCGCTATTTAATTCAGAGACAGACAAGCTCACTATCAATGGCCTGTAAGCAGCCCTGTAGAGACCCAGGATGCAGTGCAGTAGGGGTTGACCCGGATCCAACGAAGAAGGCCATGGATGGCTGCTCAAGGCCAAGGCCAAGGAGCACCTCTGGTGCGCACTACCAGGTGCCGCCAACCCACAATCGAATTCCAAAAACAGATTGACGGATAGAGCTAGTCACATGCTGTGTTGACATCATTTCACTTTGGATAACATGAAAAGTATAAAACAGTTTTAACTTTTGTACTAGACATTCTATCTTCATGTACACGGTTGTGTGACGAAGATTTTTTTTTAGAGTTCAAATTATGGACTTTTATTTTATGTAAGAGTACGTATACTGTTGACGCATGTCTGCGTACTTATGGTGGTACGCCTTCTACATTAGTTCTTTTATTGGCATTTAAAAATTTTGGACTGGGCATGTTTTATAACGTGCTGTATGTTTCTGACTACGCTGTACCTGTACTTGGTTATAGCCCATGTATTGTGCGTTTGATAATGCTCATAGTTCACAAAAGAACATTGGCCTTGCTAATGCTGGCCAACATGGGCCTTGATGATCAAACCAGTCAATGCCTAATATTAGTGTTTTAGCGCTATTCTGGAAATGACAGTTAACTTGGCTGATGTTGATTCTAGCTAATGTGTTCACGTTAGCTGCTGTTATGCGAAATTGCTGAATGCCAATAATAACAATGTATCTATTAAAGTGAAATACAACCTTTGTTTGTTATGAACTGAAAATGAAAGAACTGCCCCCTAGATGTTGCAAAATATGTTTTTGGTAATTATAAGACAAAGCTGGACTGATAATAAATACAAACACCTCCAGATCGAAACACTCACAAAATCTGTTGCTTTCCCTTTAACAGCAAGGGCAAATGTCCAATGTCTCATTTTAAAAGTAAATAAAAAAAGATCTCGTTGAAGACCCGTGAGTGTTCTTAAACCATCAGCTGAACACACTTGCAATAAAATTAAAAAATTGCGTCCACCAACACAACAAATGTTCTGCTGTGTAACCATTGTAGTGTTAAGTAACATATTGCATATGCATAGTAATCTCTTAATGATTCCAGCTAAGCTAACCACAAAAGCTAAAATATAAATGAATTAGCTCAACATGCTGGCAGTGTTTACTGATCAAATCTGCGGCAAACTTCCAAGATCCTAGAACTATGTAAAAGGCGATATACAGCTAGTAATGGTAGTACCTGTGCTAATGTGAATATCCGCTCAACATAATGAATACAAAAGACAGCTCTCACGTTTCACTCATGCATATTTTATAGAAAAGGAATTTACAATCAGAAAAAAAAAAAAAAAAAAAACTGGATCATAAACAAATCTCCCATTGGTAGACAACTAACAAAGAAACGGGGGGGGGGGTGGTCTTGCTTGTGCTTTAACAGTTTCACTTGATATAACGGCTCAAAATGAGTGGAAATTTTGCACAAATTGAGTTAATCTGATACAGACATTGCTTAGCTATAGTCTGTCAATGTCATTGTCATGTAACTGTCAAACCATTCCTTTTCCTCTGATTTTCTGGAAAGATGGTGACCTCCAGTTTTTGTTTTGTTGTATCAAACAACTTCACAGAAAAATAGCAAAACAAATTCAAATCATAATATCTGGAACCCATATGGGCAATTACTTTATTTAAAGTTGGTTTTTTTGCGAAAGTTGTCTTTCACATTAACATATTTCAGTCAGGAAAACTCACGTTTCAATAAAATAGAACAATTTATTCATGGGTATAAGCATTACATTGTATATTGGTGGCGGTTCTGCTCTGGAGGAATGTACTAATTAGGCACAGCAAACATACAAACATAGTCATGAACAGAAATCAAAATCCCCCCCCCCCGATGTGAGCAGAACCAAACAGGTGGAGGCTGGGGTGGAGGAGGCAAGCAAAGAACCAAAGAGCGTGTTGCATAGCATAGAAGTCATTGCAAACAGCAGCAGAAGTGAACGAGCTTGACGTCTTTCAAATAGACTGCTGTAAGACCTTGTGATGTGTATCCTCCAATTGTTGTGTGCCTGCTGATGCTGACGTGGCTGGTAGCTTACCAGGCTGCTGTCAGCTGATGTAACTCTTCTCGAGTTTCCTGCCTGAACTAGTTACACTCATTTTTCTACTGTGTATCCATCTTACAACCCAATTCCCTTTAAGTTGGGACACTGAGTAAAATGTAAAACACAATGCAATGATTTGCAAACCATTTAAATCCTATATTTAAGAAAATTGATCAACGATAACACATCAAATGTCGAAACTGAGAAATTGTATATACAGTATTTTTTCAAAATAATATCTGATCATTTTGAATTTGATGCCAGCAACATAAAATTTGGGACAGGGGCGATAAGACTGGAAAAAATTGCATAATGCCTGATGCTAAAAAAAAAAAACAACTTCTAGTTGAACCTCATAACTAGTCAGGTTAATTCGCAACCGATCATAAAGATGATTGGGTATTAAAAGAGCATCTCAGAGAGGCCCAATCTTTTAGAAGTAAAAATGGCGAGGGCTCCATTGCTCCATGAAAAACTGAATGAGCAAATAATGAAAAGATTTATGAATAGCATTTCTGAATGTAAAATTACAAGCAGTTTGGGGATTTCATCTTCTGCGGTACATGATGTCATTCAAAAATTCAAAGAATCTGGAGAAATCTCTGCACGCGGGCAAGCCCAAAAAACATCATTGAATGGCTGTTGATGTTTAGGGCTACACTGCTCCACGCTACACTACATTAAAAGCAGGCAGGATTCTGTATGTAAAATCACAGCATAGGCTCATGAAAACAACTGAAAACCATTTTCAGTTAACACAGTTCATTGCTGCACCCACAAAGGCAAGTTAAAACTAAATCACGTAAGGATTAAACCATATACAGTATAAACAAGATCCAGAAATGCTGCCACCTTCTCTGGGCCTGAGCTCCTTTAAGATGGGTTGTGGCAAAGCCATAAACTGTCCTATGGTCTGATGAATTAAAGTGTGAAATTCCTTTAGGAAGTCATGGACGCTGCAGACTTCAGGATGAAGAAGACAGAGACTATCCAGCTTGTTATCTGTGTACAGTTCAAAAGCTAGCATTTGTGATAGTAAGCGGGTTCATTAGTACTCATGGCATGGGTAACTTGCTCATATGTGAAGACACCATTAAAGCTGAACAATATATACAAGTTTTGGAGCAACATATGCTGCCATCCAGACAACATATTTTTCAGGGAAGGCCTTGCTTATTTCAGCAAGACAATGGCGAATCACAGTCTGCATGTAATACAACAACATGGCCCCGTTGTAAAATAGTCTGGTGGCTAAACTGGGCTGCCTGCCGTGCAGAACTATCACCCAGTAAAAACATTTGATGTATTACAAAATGAAAAATATGACAAAGGAGGCTGCAAAGAGTTGAGCGGTTGAAATCTTACTTTAAGCAAGAATGGGAAAACGTTGCTTTTAAATCTTTAGAAATTTGTCTCCTCATTTCCAATAATCTTGAGCAACAAATGAATGTAGGGGAGACTGGGGTCCGATGAGCCATGGGGACCAATGAGTCATATCACTATTTGGCGATCAATCGATGCCAAAGATGTTTAAAATAGGCAAAATAGTGATATGGCTCATTGGTCCCCATTGCTCATAGGACCCCAATCTCCCCTATAATGTTTATTGAGTAAACTTATAATGCTTCACTTAAAAACAAAAACCATACATAGCATGCGTTTGCTTGTGTCAGAGGATAAATGTTGAGTGAATCGGGATTAGAGTTGAGCATTACATTTAGCGTTACACGAAGTGATTTAATTCAACTAATTTCCATCCACTGATCATGTCTTGTTTTTGCAGAGAAATAGCAGCAGCATGGACATTGGCCGACAAATGTTTGTACATGGCAGCTGTCAGTCACAGCAACAGTACCCACCACGACCAGTCTATCCACGAGATGTCACTCTGCAGGAAGTGCCCAATGGACCGGAGTTCTGCTCATCAGGTGAGGATACTAACATTGCTGGCGGAAGTTCCACTCTGTATTGGATTGCGAAAAAGTCGGTTGAGTTGCCTTTTTTAGCAGCAGGCATCCGAGAAGTTAAAGTGTCAGATAAGAAGGGTCTCACAGTAGACATGTTTCCGTCCATTGTCAAGCAAATTTTATGTGAACTTTGGACAAGTCTCAAAAACAGAAATGTAAATTAGGTGATTTTAAGTTAACTGGTTTGGACCGAGGTGCTACAAAGCGCAGTTTTGTCTGAAGTTGCAGGTATAAGCTACGTTACGCAAGATGTAGTGAACTAAGTAGAAGAACAGGTTGTAAACCAGGAACAGCTGATCAGTCCTTGACGGTGTGAAGAGTTTTCAGTTAGCTAGCAACATTACCTTAGTCTGACTTACCCTGTGACAATTATATGAACATAATCACAATAATTATGCTTTTGTTTTTAGCATGTTAAATTCCTCATGTGTTTTCCAAATGATAACTACAACACACATTAGGAGTGTGATTAAATAATAATAATTAAAAAAAAACACATGCTACATGGTCTGCTGCTATCAAGTGGCAGGGCAATACTGTAAAGTGACCCCCCACCCCCCCCACCCACCCAAAAAAAAACAGAAAAAAAAAAAAAAGGAAAGAAACTATATCTTTTGAACATTACGTTTTGGGGTTACAGCTCTGTAGGTCCCCAGTCATTCTGGACCATCTCGCCAACACCCCCTATGAAACAGAAAGTTCGGAGAGTGAGAGTCTTTTTTTTTTTCCTTTCCATCAATCTTTTCTAATGTGGTACATCAAAATGTGCATCAAAATACGTTAATGGAAACATTGCTAGTGTGTCCTGATATACAGTTCATTACACTATGGAACAATTAAGTCTGTATGTGGAAAACCTCAGAGGCCAAACATTCATGGACATACACACACTCGTACACTCACACACACGCGCACACACACAACCACACACACTCACACATCTGCATGGCTGCTCCAATGTACTCTTACTCGCAAACGCAAACATACAAACATACACACAATCTCATGTGCTCTTACACAAATGTATTGTGACGCTCTCATAATACTCCTTTACCACTCTTTAATTGCTTTAAATGGCACATAATTCTGGAGCAGATTGCTGGTGTCCATAGTTTGGTGAAAGCCATTCTTGGGGTGGGGGGGGGGCACCCATGTGGTCCCAGTGTGGCTGTGCTGGGGAGGAGGCGACATGCGAGTCTAACCCCGAGGTCGATGCCTTCAGCAGATGCCTTTAGCGTACTTTCCTCCCGCCTCCGCTGGGCCCGTCTAGCATGCCCCACATTTTTTTCCCCTTTTTTCCCTGTTTTTTGTCCTATTTATTTTTAACCAGAACATTCCTCCCACTGTGTTGCCTGCATTTGACTCTGGGGCGCCCTCCTTGAAAGAGAGACTCATTCAGAGGATGGGGGACGCACGCTATAGCTGGAGAGGGGGAGGCAGAGGGTTTGCACAAGCATGCTGGACGGCCACCAGATTTCTTCTGTCAGCTCCCATGCGGGGCCCGTGGGCGTGAGACCGAGAGGCCCTTAGGGACGAGGCCGCTGGGATTATGTGACTGCGTTTGCTGATGTTCGTCGACAGAATAGCACTCTTGGCCTCTCGCTAGCCCTGTGCTAGACCTCTGACTAAACATTATTAACTGAGAGGGAGCAGCAGCTGAACTCCCTCTGAAGTAGGCATTTCGTGTGTCATATAATGATGGTACAAATGTGACAGCACAGCATTATTTAATGGCTATATGCTATAGTGCAGTGGTTTTCAAATTGGGGGATTTTATAACTTCAATCACAAAATATTGACAAATAGGTATTATTTGGTGAAACATATACCTCATGGAAAAGAATACATTTTAACTTGAGTAGAAAAAAAGCTATCTGGAGATCACACTCTCATAAATTTGTTTTGGAGTGGATTTTCAGTGACAATTTTTTAAATCACTCTCTTTACCGAAATGGAATAAGCTTGGCTATTGGCTTCTGAGTGTGTCCAGTGAGAGTTACGATTACATGCTGACAGGTTATGATGTCTCTTGTGGGCTATAGGGACCTGGAGTATTTTCATAATCTTGTGGGGATGAGATGTGGCTTTGGAGCGAACGTGTTGAGAACCACTTGGCATGATTGCAATACCGTCTGACAAATAGGAAAAATTAGAGAGTATCCTCTGGATGTTGCGTAAAGTATTTGCAAAAGACCCAAAGGGGGCAGGGGAATCATGTGCCAAGAATTTGCACACTTTTAAAATCCCTGAGTAATCAATCATAAAAATCACAACATCCTTGTATACTGTATATTCAGCAACTCTTTCTTCTGAGGGATTAATCCCAGAATTAATCAGCTGTGATCACATCAATGCTTCCACAGCGCATTGGATCACATTTACCTGAGAGGAAAGGCAAACTCTGGTCCCTCACTGATCAACTGTGAGGCCAGTAACTAAGTGATATTTTGACCTACTGCAGAGAGGGGGACTTCAGAAAACGGGTGAACGATTAATAAAATGCCTACTGTGATGGCTGAGACATCCACATGGAGGAAACTCAGTACACTGTTGGGCTGGGGCTCATTTCACAAAAGTTGCAATGTGAGTTGTGATCTGTGAGATGCAGTAGATTTCTACTGTTCTTTTTGGTAGTGCCTGTTCTCCTGCTTTATTGAATGAAAAAACTTCCAACTGCGAGCCACAGGCTCATGTCGCAGGCACTCAGCTACATGCAAAGCAATCAGTAAATCAGCAATTCTTCTCATTTTACTCGCTCGTCTCATTGGTTTCATACCGTGCTTTGCCGTTTGTGGGCTGCATTTAGCTCTCGTCAGCTCTGTATTGGCTCACCACGCGTTTGAGATCCATAACCTTCAATAAGAGCCTGAAAGGTGGGATATTCAGCTTCCACTCAGATTGAATCAGAATAATGGGACATAATGCCCATGCTGTAATGAAATGCAAATAATTTAAAAAACGTATTTTATTTTCACTATTCCTCTCCCAGGGACAACAAGATAATATTTTAAAGTAGTGCAAAGCATGTTGCTGTTTAAAATACTTTAATTAACCCATTTTGGACGGATGACGTGTTAAAACGCAAATTTTTTGCGTGCCCAGAGGCGGGTGACGTGTTGACACGTCAAACGTGACACTCCACTTCATGCCTAAGTAAACACGCTAAACTTAACTTGGGAATTCCCGGCTTGCCCTTAGATCGTCATTAGTTACCTCCCCTGTGGTTAGATGGCAGCACCGAAGCCGAGGAATCCCCTTTAGAGTGGAGATTGAATGCATGTTCTCGGCTTTTTTTCGATGACAATACCGTGAAATGGCGACTTCCAGGAAGCGCCCGCTGTCTTTGGGTGAAGTTTTGGACGTTATTTGCGCAAGCAGTGGTTCAGAAAATGCTGATTGTGATCGTCTTCATTAGAAGATTGTGTGGAAAATAATTCTGATGAGCGAACCGATAGTATGGTTCGTAGGTCCCGGAATTGTAGTAGGTCTAATTTTCGCGACTTTTGGACAGTTCGATTCAGATTCTGACAGTGCTAACGATGTGGCTTGGTAACATTCTGGCGACGGCAGTGCTAGTGATAGTTCGATAGGCCATGATACTGCTGCAATAGACTCCCCAGGGTGACAATTCTGGGATTGAAAAGGCAAATAAAAGGTGTTTTGTTAGCTAAAAACATCTTAAAATACAACAGAAGTACTTTTTGAGAATAAAAACAGATTATATTGAAGATAAAATCAAATCTAAAAAAAACTTAATTTTCCCCCAAATTAATCCCGTCCAGGGGTACGGAAATTATCTAAAAATCCCGTCCACAAGGGGTTAAATCTACCTCTGTCACCTAGGGCCACTCATGAGTAATGTCACCAATCACAAAGTACTGGCACAAACCACAGTTTCTCAAATTCTTGCCATTTTGTGCACCCTTAGTATTTACAACTTCAGCTCCAAATTTGAACTGCATGACTGGCACATAAAACTTGTTGGCCACATATATTTGCCCTTTTTCAGGCTACACAAGGTGTGACCATTTTTATTCAGTACCCTTATGAGAATCTGTGAACTTATCAATTGCATCACAGTCAGCACAGTTTTACATGACATGTGCTTTGGGGCTCTGGAAACCAAATAAAATTAATATGCTGTTAGTGTATGTTGTTACTATACAGACGGTGTTTGTCTATTTTATTAAACTTGCAGGACAGCTGTCAGTTGTGCAGAACTGTCAACGCTGACAAAAAAGACATTCAAATAAAAAATGCTCAATCTCAATGTGTCGCAGCCGCTCAAAGCTAATTTTATTTTTACTTTAATAATAATAATAATAATAATAATAATAATACCTTTATTTACAGAGCACTTTTCAGAAACAAGTTACAAAGTGCTTTACATGCAGTTAACTATCTCCTAACAGCATAGTTGATGTTCAAATACGTATAGCATGACTAAGTTGCAGAATGCACAGCATGTTGTTATAAATTAAAGGTTAGCTGCATGGTTGTAAATGGTAGCTGGTGCAACATGTGGAAATGCCAGGATTATTCTTTTTTCTTCAAGCACATGCCACAAAAGTTAAGGCATACATATTTGACTGTGTGGTATTTTGGAAAATGAGCTCTCAAAGTTTGATGTTACTGGTTCAGTCCACTGGTGGGACCCTGCCACATGGCAAAGCACTTTACTTGAACTGCTTCAGTGATAGAAGACTTGACAGTGAAAGCTGCTATCTGAGTTCCCTTAGTCGAGATGGTTTGTTCAGTAAATGAATTATGTAACGTAACCCGAGCTTCCATATCCGTGCTTAAGATACATGCTCTTGTTTATTGGCTCAATTCTTTTCAGGTAATGATTATCAATACAAATGGGTAGAGATGGCAGAGTGAGCCTTCATTAACCCCACAGTTGGTGGCTAGAGTGGCCATTACAATGGCTTTTACATTTTCATAGAAAAACAATACCTCTGTGCATAACAGGAATAAATATGCTTTGAAAAACAGAAAAGGCAGCAGAGAATTGACATAATTGCAAAAACAGTATGCTTTATCTTTTAAACAATGCACATTCTGTTTTCTTGAGAAGTGTGCACGGCAACTTGGGAAAAATTTGATGAATATTGATGCTTTTTGTCTTCTCATGCAATTAATGTGTATCAAGCCAAATAAATTAGTTTCAATGGAACTGAATAAACTGACCATAAAATTTCAAAAATCTACACTAACTTCAGTGTAAATAGCCCAATTATTGCAAACATTTCAATTTGAAGCCAACAGTGGTTATTTTATGCTTCCACTGTAATGGGTTGCTCACATGAAAATTGTAAAATGTTCAGGTGCTGTGTTGATTTTGTATGCACAATTGTCATTTGGGGCTTTTTAAGATGAAAAAATTAAACCCCTTTAAAATAAACCACAGACTATTTTATAATTCAAGTCACTCATGCCTTAAAATGGCCTTTTATAAAGGATGAGACAATGGAATGTGTATGGGCAGAATAAGGTCACTCAATACATGACTCAACCTGTGCCCTTCAGTGTGGAGTTAACCTGTTGCATATCTCAGGTTTTGCATGGTTGTTCCTTTGAGTTTCTGAAATACACTCCAGTCACCAATGTATCTGGACTCTTATATTGGAACCAGTCACAGTATTATACACAGCTTTCTTAATATGTCCATCAAAGTGAATGATTTGAAGCAGATTGTTGCTCCGCCCATTTTGAGGCTTGTGAAGCCTCACTGTGACATCACAGACCATGAGGGTCAGGGGGCAGCTTCAGAGAAGAAGAAGACAGGGAGCCTCACCACAGGTGTGCTAACTCAGGTTTCCACAGGTCAAACGTCACAGCCTCCACCAACGCAGCTCTGTCACCAAGGCAACCTTGGCTTCCTGGTCCCCCTTTGAACAATTCCAGCCCGGCTGAAATATATAACTAATCAGTTTCATATTTCCTGTTCAAAGTTTTCAGGCTACTATCCATGTGTAGAACCACGCACAAACAAAATCTCAGCATTATATTATTAACCTTTGAAGAAAATGGCTAGTAAAAGTGAGTCAGCTGAAATGTTTCAAAGGTTTTGTAATTAGATAGATTATGTGCTTGTTTGAACTAACAAGGCAGACCTATTCAGTTTTTTACCTTTCTCGCAATCATGAGTCAACCTTACTTACAATCTTTCGCATATTCTTGAGTGCGCTTTGGTTGATAGATTAGTTTATTACATTGGTAAACATTGATGTTATTGCAAAAGAGATTTTCTACTCTCACTTTTATTTATCATGAGTACTTATATTCTGAAATGCTGAAGGGTAATAATTGTATAGCATACAGTGATTTAGCATGTGTGGACCAATTTTGAAGTGACTTGTGTATGAGATGAGAGGTATAATAAAAGGCCATGTTTGACACTAAGCTGACTGTCATACAAAGCTGTCTGACATCCTCCATGCCTCAGTCATGTTTATAATCACTCCTTTCCACCTCCTGCTTTAACAACTGTTGTGCAGACTGCACTCACTCACACACACTCAAACACACACATACAGATACACACACACACACACACACACACTTGTGAAAACAGACTCAACCACATGAATGCACAAAGAAACACTAACATTTGCAGTTTATATTATATACACATTCACACACAAGCTCACCAACACACACATAAACATACACATACACATACATACAAAAGCACACCAACACACATGTGGAAACACACTCAATCATATGCATGCACAACTAACAGTGTCCCTTGCGCTGTTTATCATATACATACATGCACACACACTGACGCAAACATGCCAACTCATGAACAAACCCTCTGAACCATGTGAATGCACACACAAACAGTGTAACTCACTCAGTTTAACATACACAGGCATGCAGACAGACACAAATGACAACTACATGCAAAAACATACACAAGTACATGAATGCACATGCAGATACTGTGAAACTCACACACATACGAAAGTTAAAGAAAAAACTAATATACAAGCAAACACACACATACTCAAACACTGCCTCTCGATATGTTTTACTTGATGTGATTTGACAGCTGGACAGTATAGCTTGGGAGAGGAGGGGGGGGGTGGTGTAGAGTTTGGATGGGGGGGTCATGGCTGAAGAGGGGCACGTCCTCACGGGCGCATGCACATTTTTTATTTCTAAAAGTAAACAGCCGGCCCGCGGGGGTCTGGAGGTTATGGGAAGGGAGGAAGCGCTGATGCTAATCACAGCTCCACACATTTCCCCCCCTGCGCAGCCGAGGCTAAGGCACCCGTATAGCGATGCAGGCAGACCCCGCACCCCTGTGCAATGACACAGTCTGGCCTGGACCAGAGCCCAGAGGTCCTATACAGTGACACAGGCTGGCTAGGACTAAATACCAAAAATCAACATTATTAACAGTAACAGGTTCCATTTTTTCCTTCTTATTTTTCATCCTATAGAACTGTGACATATTGTAAACTGATGGCAGTGGCTCAGCTGAAGGTTTGTGGTTGATATTTGGAGAAAGATCTGATAGTTAGGAGAAGGGGGGGCAGCAAAGGGAGTTAAAGTCCTACTTCTATTTGGATTACTCTCGGCAGGATACAAAAATCGCAGGTTCAACATGAGACTCATCAAAGTCTTTGAACCACAACATACATTTAAACATTACTATCAGATTAGCACGTTACATGTAGCATAATGTACCACAAGATATTATTAGTGTTTTATTTTACATAGATGGCTTTTAGTTTTCCAAAACTGAGTTTCTTGTGAAACTTCACAGTATTCTGGTGTATAATCTTTTGTTATAGAGGCTCACTGGGGATGATTTGAATAGGTAAACCAGACAAACACATGCATGCACGCACACGCACACACACACACACACACACACATACACACGCGCACACAGGCATGGACACCAAGCCATTTTCCCTATCAGACAAACACACTCACACCCAGATATACGCATGCATGCAATCACTCGGCCAAACAACTTTCTGCCACTGATCAGAAAATCCGTGATCACAACGTCCAACTCTGGATCCAAACCTTTAAATCTGCCACCTTTCCAGCCTCAAGCCCCTTTAGAGCACTTGTAGCATCACGGGGCCCCTCAAATGAGCCTGCTGTGTGTAATTAAGAGCAGAGGAAACACAAGCAAGGTTTCCCTGCTGCAGCTCAACTGCCTTTTGTGTAACACAATGAAGAGGAGATTAAGACACGCGGCTGACATGAGAAGAGGGACTTTCCTCCGGCCTGGGATCTCAATCAGTGCGTGTGTGCCTGTGTGTGTGTGTGTGTGTGTGTGTGTGTGTGTGTTGGGGGGGCTGTAGACAACCAGGAGAGAGACATGCCTCCCCCACCCCCACTCCACCCCTGGCATTGGAGACTGAAGCAGGGGAGGATAATTGAATTATCTGCACAATGGAATATACTGGGGGCACGTGGTGGCGCTAATGGAAGGGAGAGAGATGTCCTTTTAGCGAGGCTAATTGTTTGGAAAAAGCCAGGCCTTTGTGTGCCGTCCCGCCCCGTCAGCCCTTACCATCTCCGCGGGGGTCCTGTGATCTCGGCAGGCCGACGTCCAGCCCGCTGGCCTGATCAGACAGTCAGGACACCAGGCAGGCTGGGCCAGGTCACCAGGGATTGACCAGGGCCACAACACTCCCATTCATAGGGCCAGACAGGGAGGGGGGCTGAGATGCCGTGATGGGGGCGGGCCTCATTCTCCAAAATCAGAGAGCCTTTCCAAGCCACCCTTAGAACTAATGCCCTACTATTGTCCCACATCAGCTTGCAGGTATCTGTGTAGGTATGTGAGCTTCACTGTTTTCTATATAGTGTCATACATGTACTGCTAAAACATCCAACCTTTCAGGGTTAAAAAGTGGAATGATCAAGCCGCCCACCTTACCTGAATCCAATTGTAAGTGTGTTTCATGTGCTGGAGACAAGACTGAAGGCAGAGGGCCCTGGCTCCAGACAAATAGGAGGCAACATTTCACTAGAAAGGGCAGCTGATCCAGTACTGGGTCCCTACAATCTAACTTTACAGTCATCAGTTGTAAAACAAGCCAAATACTAACAGAGGGGTAATAATATGCAAAAATTGACCAAAATGCTTGTAACTGAGAGCTGGTCAAGATAACATTACATGTGTGATGTCAGCGTGTAGTTTATGTTATAGCTGGCTTAGCTCAGTTTTTAGCAAGACTCTGTAGCCCAAGAGAACAACCACAGCAAAAGCATATATTGACATTATATGGAATACTTTTTGGTACAGTCTGTGTTGTTGTTATTTGCACTTTGACCAATTTCGCTAAATAGCCAACGTTGGAATTTTAGTTAGCAGTTAGCCATTTGCTTACCAGTCGAGAGGAAACTTTGCAAATTGACAAGCTCAAGGCAGCACTACTTCCTCTTTGTCGTATAGTTGACTGAGAGAAGACTGCATGCTACAGTGACAGTGCACTACATTATCCCCCTTGAGGTACGAAGTGGTATTACGGGACAGGACGGGCCGGACAGGGACGGAGCTGGCTGGTTACATTGCCAACTTCAGAGGATATTTCTGTGACCCAGCACATGGAATTCTTTGACATTATGTCTGACCCATTATTTCTTCATGGTCTGTTGATAATTTTATGTCATTTTTGTATGCTTTTAGATAACATTCTGGCCAAATCTTAATTCTTACACTTTTGAGATTATGGAAATTTGTCCAGTTACATTCAGTCACCAAGCATTGGAGGGGCTCTACAAAACAAAAAGCTGTAACTCCCATATGGATTGCTCAATTTAGACACATCTGTTGGAATGTTCACATGAGAGCTCACTTTTTTCCACTTTAACCTGGAGCGCAGAGCCCAAACAATATAAAATGAACATTTTTATGAACAGATTACTTAATGCATCAGACAGTCATGTAGCTTAACCCTTAAATGCCCAACTATAGTAAAAGTTGAAAGAAAAATCTATGTATTTTGTTAATATATCCTGGGGAGAGGCTAATAACAACCCAATAGCAATTTTTTATTTTTGGTGACCTTTGACCTCATTTTAGTTTTGTGACATATATGTCACAATGGGCATTTCGGGGATCTTATTGCTAAAATGACTTGAATGATAAAACAGTTGACATATAGCTGAAGTATTAGGCATAGCTTATTTTTCATTAGCTTACCTGTTTGTCTACTTGATGAATGGGTGCTGATCTTTCGTGTGGATTCCACCATGGGGGCGGCCATATTGGAAAGGTTAGCTGGTGCAGTCAGTGTAGTGTCAGTTCCACTTTTATGCATCAGATGGCAGCACTGATGGTCTAAATATGTTACTATGGGCATTAGATTGAAAAATTTATGTGGGGTCAGTGGTTTTGACAACCCCCAAAATCATGCGACAAATTTGTGACAGGGGGCATTTAAGGGTTAATGAGAGCTCAGATATGTATCAGTTGATGTATATACAACATATGACAGAATGCGACATGCAGTTAAAGCTGTTTGTGCTCCATGCACTATTTTACAAGTGACCAAAGCAGGTTGGACTCATTTATGGAGCACTGAGGTATCTAAGATATCTCAAAATTGGAAGATGAAGCTCTGCATTTCGTTTTTGGCCTCAGATAATCAGGTGATGTGTCACGCAAAGAACAGAGCTGCGTTGTAAATATAAATAAATAAATAAATAAATATACTAAAAGGCACTAAAAACGCAAATGCAACAATGTACAACTGTACAATATTTTGTGGAAATAATATAATTAAAGCTGCAAGCTGCATTGAACGGGCCCTCCCTCCCCTGTGCACTTTGGATGCGAGGGCCCATTCAACGCTGCTTGCAGCATTAATTATATTATTTCCACAAAATTTTGTACAGTGTTGCTTGTTGCATTTTTAATGCTTCTCAGTATAAAAAGTAGAACATTCTGGAGCAATTTGTTCCTCCTTGCTTCTGATCACTTGGTGATGACAAGAGCTTGAGATCAATGACTCTGCACCAAGAATTACGAAAGTCACTAAAAAAGGCAACTCCCTTAGCTTACCCAATGTATTTCCATTACAGTGGCTTATTCATGGTGAAATACACAGCTTGCATTTCAAAACACTGTCTTTTTTTTATATAGCTGGGCATTTTCTGGGGAAATAAATAAATAAATAAATTGAAGCCACTTTCAAAAGTGTAAATCTGTAATATTAATTATGAAAATTGATTAACCCTTTAGCAGCATCGGCCCGAGGACAGGCCCTCAGGAATAATTGCGTTTTTATTCCATCAAATACTATTGCGCTGCGTTGTGGAACCACACACCGTTCGAACGTTTGAGGACTCAGCATTCTAAACCAGGCAGGGTGCACATCAGATGCGTGTTCAGTTTGCAGTTCCGTAGGTTAGATTATATGGAATTGTTCGGATTTGTCAAAATATGTTGTAATTGATCTTCTTTCCTCGGTCCAGACATAAAAACCTGTTTTAGTTTTTAATCTGCAAAACAAGCAAGCATGGACAAACGTCACGAAATCGACTCTGACATAAAGGTAGTATCTACGCATTTTTGAGAATTTCACTGCTATTAGCTGTTTTTTTTTACTCATGCTGCCGTGCTCTAAATTGTATAGTAGGCCTTTAGGAACAAAAACAAGTGCTACCACTGACTATTATGTGCTGACCTAACAGGATAGTAAGTGTTTTAGCTTATCAGCCTTCACTCCAGTATAATGGGAAAATCAAATTCTTTTAGTTTACACTGACAGCTAGTGGTCTGAATCTTCCCAAAAATGAATGTGTATGGGATTAATTTTTATGAGGAGGAATTGTTATAATGGTTTCTGTTGGGGGAGGGATTTAGTCAATGAAGTAAAGGAGTTTTGGAAGTGGCCTTACTAAGCTTATATGATTGTGCACCAGTGCAGAGGATCAGAAGGATATGTTAGAGTGAAAGTTGGCTACATACCAGGGAGGACATCTGATTGAAGGAAGTTGTAAAACTGTTGTAAAAGAAAACGCAACCGTGGCTAGGAACGCCGGGAAATTTGGACTCTCCAAAATTGTTGGTTGAAACATGCAAGGAAATAACCAATAAAAAAATCTGTGAAATATTAATTTTTGGTTACACAGTCATAATATTTGAACCTCCAGTAGTTTACATGTCAGGCCATGGCAGTATTATTTTTCTAGGCTGATGAGGCTTGGTCACAGGGCCATGGGGCAGAGGAAAAAAAAATTCTGACTGACAGAAACTTATGCTTCTAGTTTTATTACTCAATTTGGGTAATGTGCGCAGCAGTTCTGACTATCTTAGAGCAATGTGCTGAGTGTCACCTTTCAAACGAGACCATGATTATCCCAGTGGTCAAAGTGGTTCAAGAACAGAAAGCATTTTAGTTTAGGAGGAAAAAGGTAAAAAAAAAAAAAAAAGGAATGCACTTTAAAGGGTTAAACTTTGTAACTTTACAATTACAATCCAAGTCCTTACCAGGGACTCAGCTCCAAAACCTTGAGTGTAGCTTTACTTCAACAGCCTGGACATGGCCTTGTATAGGTATCACATAATTCTAAGTTGATGAACCAAGCCAGTGTCCATGCTGTATGATATTTCCCTACTTGCGTTTGTAGTAACAGTATAAGTCAGGTGTAGAAATGGATGAGGCTGGAACCCTGGGCATTATTTGACCAGGATATAGCTGAAGAGCATGGTCACTGCCCACCTGGCATGTTTCCCCATCATCCTCATCCCCATGTAGATTGTGCAAAGGTTTTTTAGTGACCAATATGGGATAGCGCAATGCCCTGAGTGATGAACCAGCTGTTGAACAGTAAGAAACACACATGACATCTCATTGGAAACACTGCCATAAATACCAGCTTTGTGTAACTCGCAACGCAACATTTTTCTTGAGGCTTGTTCTAATATGGATTGATTCAATTCTGTGGTGATTGTTTGTATCGTAGCTCCATGGGTATCACTCCAGTCTAAGTGTCCAAAAGCCCCTGTTTGAGAGCTTTGGTTTATAGCACAGGTTTTTTTTTGCTGTCGCTGTTTTTCGGCATGTTGTTTTCATATTTTTTTCCTACTTGCCCCTTGTCCCAATAATTAGTTTTTGATTCACATGCAATTCCGGCACCAACTCTTTGGCCTAAATTAAACTTGATTAGAATCCTCATCTTGCTTAAGAGACTTGCCGACCGAAAGTCTACTAGTTTGATTCAGCAGTATTGTCCAGGCAATAGCTAATTTCAGGGGAGTGGTTATAACCTTATCTGAAGTATTTACCTCATTAAAACATTTTAGAATTTCAGGAAAAAAAAAAAAAAAACGCTTAGTATTCCTAGGTCTGCATTTTGCTGAATTTGTCTCTTCCGTGTATCACAACCATTTGAAAAGCCAACAACTCTTATTCTATCATCATCTCTTCACTAGAACTGTGATATTTTAAATTTCTGTCTACTAAACTACTTTCAGATTGTAAAACTCACTCTGGCCAGCACAACATAACATAACATATGGTTAGATGTCGATGTTAGAAGCAGATTAGCTGAAAGCAAATGGATTTCAACATCCCACTTCTACCCAGTTCCACAAAGTTTACATGATCATGAAATATCAGGCATTGGAGGATGTAAAAACAGAAATTTCCCACCTATTCCACATCACCACTGAAACATTTGAAATTACTTTTCCCAATGTAATTAGGGGAAAAAAATTGTTATACTGTTACACTTTACACTTGAAAAGTACTTTAATAAGCAATGTTCCAGACAATGGTCATTCATGAGAATGCGCAAAAAGAAAGAAAAGTATTTAGGGGCAAAAAAGGTTTTTAATAATAAATTGCAGTGTTATCTATTTCAATGATTTCTCATCAAAGAATCACCCATGAGATTTAATCAGTGCTTTGTCATTTTTATGGATTTAAGATATTAATATTGCTGAGATATCATTCTCAATAGATTTCCTCATGGACTGCAATATTTCCCGCAGATGTGTCTTTGAAATTGAGCTAACCACAAACTTCTTAATCCAGTGATCCATAAACAGCCCACTGGGGTTTAAATCAAGTAAATGGGTTAGCAGCTTGATATTGCATATTTTTCTTTCAAAAAGTTCCCGGCAGAATTTGGATTCATGCTTTGGGTCATTCCTTTGCTGTAACAAAAAATTTTTCCATTTAATCAATGTAAAAATTGCTTGTGACTCCCGCCTCACAGCAAGAAGGTTGTGGGTTCGAATCCAGCTTGGGGCCTTTCTGTATGGAGCTTGCATGTTCTCCCCGTGTTCGCGTGGGTTTCCTCCAGGTACTCTGGTTTCCTCCCACAGTCCAAGGACATGCATATCAGGCTAATTGGAGGCTCTAAATTCCCCGTAGGTATGAATGTGAGAGTGAATGGTGTGTGGATGGTGTATGCGTGCTGCGATGGATTGGCAAGCTCTCCAGGGTGGGTCCCTACCTTTTGCCCGTAGTCAGCTGGGATAGGCTCCAGTTCCCTCCGCAACTCCACTGAGGAAGAGGCGGGAAATGAGAATGGATGGACTTGTGATTCCAAAATTTTGGGAAGTAGTGTATGTCTTTGTGAAGCATGGAAGTGTCTGTGAAGTCATGAGGATTTTGAAGGTTGTTTTGGTGCGACTGGCAGTAAAACGTCAGCACAGCAATAGACTTTTTATTGTTTCTAATAGAAAGTCTGATCTTGGCACAAACAACTGAACTTAGGTTCACGTGTGCAGGATTTAAACAGAACACACCTCTGTTATTATCAGACTACTCAGCAAAGCCCAGTCTGGATAATAGTCAAGGGCAGCGCCATTAGTCTTAATGGCTACCCCTCAGGCACCATCCAGCCCAGACCATACTTTTAAAAGTAGATGCAAGGAGCTCATTAATACAAAAACAGAGGGAACACAGTAGAATGAGAGAGAGAGAGTTAGAAAGAGGGAGGGAGAGAAAATGATTGAGTGAGAAAGAGAGAGAATGAATGAAGCAGGATTGAAAAAAGGGCCACTCATCTTCACAGTGCACCCAGACCCCTACTTTACTAAAGCCTATTGTGAAGACCTGACCACGAACCACACCGCATCTCAGAGGTTTCAACTCCAGCTTCCATTTCTGTCAAGTGAAACTCAATCCAGACCAGCTAATGGAAACCTTGCAAGAATCCGGTTGAAAAATCCATATGTAATCAATTCAGATGGCTGCTCCCTAGCCTCAGTTCCATTTTGAAGGATTTCTCTGTTGTGATGCAAGCCGTACAATGCAAACACACATTGAAGTCCGTCAGCTTATTTATGCTGTCCATACATGCAGGTCCATGTGCTCTATGAATGTTACACATCTTATTATGGTTTATGTGTTGCTCAGATATTTTTTTTAATGCATAAAATGGTGGTTCATTGAACTTGCCCATGCAAACAAATATAAAATTCTATAGTCGCTCTCTTTCACATGAGCCAACCTGGAGCACATGACAATTGCGGTGGCGTTCTGTTTCTATGGTAACTAATTTGCTTCAGGCTCATTGTCAAAAGAGTGTTTTCCTCTCTCTTCCTGCTTTCTCCCCACCCCATTCCCTTTCTCCGTCTCTTATCTCTACCTCTCTCCTTTTCTGCTTCTGACATAGCCCGTTCAGAAATAACTGGCTGCCTGCTCAAGGTAATACGGTGAGATTCAGTTACAGAAATCTCATGTTCATAATACAAAATTAAAATTTAAATCTAAAAATAAATATAATAAAAGAAAAAAAGAGAATAAAACAGAACCTCACAAAAAATCTAATCCTTGCAGCCTTTGTGATGACACAGAGCTCTATTTGGTTGCAAATCATTGCTGGCTTACCTGAATATTGAACTATTTCTTGAGTTTTGAATTGCTATGTCATTATAAAAAAAAAGAGGGTGAGTTTTAAGGATCCTGGCCAATAGGCTTTGGACAGAAAGCATATGTTGCTTTCAGAGGTTGTTTGATAGGTCTACAGCAGTCATAGGTGAATCCTGAAGCAGTTGTCGTGTGTAAGCAAAATATGGCTTTTATTTGTCAGGACAATGTGAACAGGAAGTCAACAGGGGGTGTTTATGAGGAGAGGCACAAGTTAAGAGGGCTTGGGGCCTCTTGGAGTTTCTTGAGAAGCCTGTCTACCGCACCTATATACTATTCCCAAACACGCACACAAACATACACATATGTTTGAACATGTTCAAAATACATGGCAAAAACCTATACACACTCTCACCCAAACGCAGGCACGAAGTTTTCAGACTCATGATCAAAGATCCACTTGTATACACATTTGAGTTTTATTGTTGACTTTTAGAAGGAGTGTGGGGGAAAAAGCAGCTTTACCATCACATAGCTTTCCATCTAATTTGGAATTATGCTGGTTGTGGGATCAATTTTTGACAGAGTTCAAACTGTCACACTCTGGCTGGTGTGGTGTGAACATTGCGTTACCAATTACGGCCCTGTCGCTTGTGTGGACTCTCGGTTTCAAAAGTATTGCTCGATATGTTTTGTGGTAGACTACTTCTCCAAAGAAATATTGCAAGCTCCCAAAATTCATTATCAGATTTCTTGAGTTGTTCTAATCAGCTCGGCAATCAGTCTTTTTCTTTTCCGTTCAGCAATTTACTGAATACATGTATTGGGACTGTTCCCATTGGGATCGCATGTGTGACCGAAGTCATTGAATTCTTTAAGAGAGAGAGAGGACAGGAATGTAATTGAAATCGGCGGCCTTAACGCCGCCCCTTTGAGATGACAATCGTGTGTACGAGTTGAGACCAGCCTCTTCTTAGTACTGGGGGACAGAAACGCCCTGGCGGCTTGAGAGGGAGGGAGGGAAGAGAGAGAGAGAGAGAGCGAGAAAAAAGAGAGAGATCGAGCCAGCGAGAGAGAGAGAGAGAGAGAGAGAGAGAGAGAGAATTAAATCTATTGAGGGTAAAAGAAGAAACGCGTTTTAGACTGGGTGGAAGAGAGAGGGACGGAGCGTGATAAGGCGCTTATTTCTGCAGCGTGAGAGAAACATCTTACTACAAGCGACTGAATTGGATATAGGGAAAAAGAGAAAATACTGTATCTTGATCCAAAGATCATGACGGCAGCTGTTGATATGAAACCGACGTTAACAATCATAAAATCTGAAAAAGTGGAAGGTGAGTAGCTGAACCAAGTTCTCTTTGCATGGAAATGATGCAGTCTTGCCTTTGTGTTTGTTTCTGAACTGTCACTGATGAGCATAGCGTCTGAGAGACTGAACTTCTGCAGAGATGAGTTCAGTTACTGTGACGTTTTAATGTGTGGGCCGAGGTATGAGTGCAAACTATAACAATATACGACGCTGAATGCTTACCCGAGATTCTATTCTAATCTATTGTATCAAATGAAAACGTTAGCTGCAGTCGAAACAATGTATCATTTACACTCTGAAAATGTAACGATTGACGACCGGCGACAACTATTCACCATGTTTTATTTCGAATTTGTGTAACCGTTATTGGCTTTCTTGTTTGAAAATATTAATTTAATTCTTTGACCTGAAGTTCAGTGAGGCTATTGTTATCGCTACTGAAATCACGCGAAGTTGTCGAAATTGTTAGAGCCGTTTGGCCTTAAATTTAAAATAATTCACACTAGTGTCTGACAGGTGACAACTTCTGTCTCATCCGTACGCGGAAGGCGAGTGCATGTGATGTGCAGTACGTGAGTGTAGAAAACTGAGCGACGACTTTTGTTGTCCAAACGTGAGGGACAAAAATAGGCTTCTGTCAACAAAGACGTAGCTGACAGTATTAGGACTACAATACTTATGTTGTGTCCGAACCTGATGTAGCTACTACGGTAGCTATACAGGGACGGTCAGAGAAGGCTTTTCAGAGGAGCTATAGCCCTACAGATCTGTACTAATGTGCTTTGATTCCATTCACTAACGCATCAGGCTCCCCAGAGTATTGATAGATAATTCGTTCAGCAAGAAAGATATTGCATTGAAATGCATTTGCCAGTACTTCAGGTCTGCATCTGTTCAAGCAATGCCTGTGGCCAGATTTCGTTTTCCAAATGGGAAGTGTAAACTTTCTCTCATAGAAACATGGCCTTGAATGTTTGCTGTGTTTTTAGTGTAAAACTTATCCCCGTATTCAGAAAGTGCATATTTGCGGCCGTTCTGTAGCATTCTACGGTATGTATGAGTATTAAGCTTTTTTCATGCAGAAATGTTGGTCTTAGTTTTGTGACTGTAAGCTTATTTATACAGTTGCAGAACTAAGAACAACTTATGCTTGTAGATGACCTGTGTGTAGACCGGGGTGGAGCATGAGTGCTGTTTTTCACCTGGCTCCTCTGCCTGAAAAGCATGTAAAACATCGCAGCTCATATCCCATATCTATTTATGTCTGAGTGCCATACTTTGCCGATGACTGAGCTCTATGCCTCAGTGTTGCACAGGGCAGATGTATTCGGTCATGTGTGAGCTGGGTTTGGCTCCGTCCTGGCGTTGGCAGCCTCACTCTCTACCTGTCAGGTTGAACTGAGTCAGCCCAGGTGATGGATATTGCAGTTTGTGCCCATGGAGGAGCGGGCCTCATACGGCCACACACACCCACGCACGGTGCGGCAGATATGGCTCGTACGGCCGCCGTCACATACAGCAGATGCAGTGTGTAGCTTCCTGTTTTAGGGCCCACTGGGGTGTGACCCTTCTCCCTGGGGGTCACTGGAGCAGGGTTGGTTCCTTATTTTGTAAGGATGAGTGTGGGGCTGGCAGTGAGGTAGTGAGCAGCCTGTTCTGAGACCCCCCCCACTTCACTTCCTTCCCTGTTGCAGGCTGTAAGGCTGCCTCTGTAAAATAGGTGAGGCTCAGAGACGTCATGGAAACACAGTTTCACTTTTTTAACCACTTCAAACTGATGAGAGGAGGGTAATGCAGTCTGGAGGGCTGATGCAGTCTCAAAACCTTGCTTCTTCGCTTTGCTCTGAAGCACCTGGAGAAGCCATATATGCTTGCGTGCACATACGCGCACACACACTCACATACACTCACACACAGCACACATAGGCTTACGCACAAACAGGCGTACACACGCGCGGATAGAAACCCAAATGCTTGTGCGTAAATACTCATGCGTCGGTGTAAACTGAGTCAAGCATGCGTGCACAAGTTACCTTGCTCTTATTGTGATTCTTGCAGAAACCATATTTTTCACTTGATCTTTCATTGAAGCATTCGCACAAACACACAACACACACACACACACACACACATTCACCTGCAGACGTGCAGGTGTACACACTTTGATCCCGCATACGCCTACTTGAATTTTAATGCCTTTACTGTACATATGAGAATTTTAATGAACTTGCTTTTGCATATGCATGCTCTCATAAATGGTTAAATGATCTGGGAATCAATAGTCTTGTAATTTAAAATTGACCTCCGGCTGTTATTTATTAGTTCTTACTGGTTAAGTTTCAGAGGTTGACAAAGGGGGTCTGGTCTGTAGAACTTATTCCTCAGCATCCCCTGGCCTCCATCTGTCTTGAGCGCCACCTGGCTCAAGAGGTCAGGGGTTACCTCAAATAAAGCTCCCTCAATTTTCCCAAAGGCTTCCCAGCGTATTACAGTGTAAGAATAACCTGTTTCAAAGAAAGTAAAACAAAAAAAAGAAGTTTTTAACAGATCAGGATGAGTCTGAAACTTTTCAAAATGATTCCAGAGGTTCACTTGCATATATTAGTCTGACAAAACGGTGCCCTTCGAATGTTCTGTAATATCTTCCCTGCGTAGTGTACTGTGGTGTTACAGAAAAAAAAGTTTGTCCTTGAAATTGCAAAATCTGTAGGCCGGAGACGAAATAACAGCCAACGGTCCGGCAGAATTAGCTTGCCAGACACCCGCCCTCCAGTAGTGCTGTGCAAGTCTAGATCAAGGTTTAAAATGAGACATTTTTGGCACAGGCTTCAATGAACTGCGAGAAAGAAAAGCATTTGAAAAATGAATAAAGGAAATGTTGGGAACAGATGTGCAGTACCCTGCTGGTTAATACGCCGGAATGAGGCCGTAATACAAAAGAGATCGGGCCTCCAAAGCTCCATGCCAAGGCCAAACTTGCAAGTTGCTTGGCACAGGTGGAAGCAGGCTCGCCATGGCATATATATCATTTACACCTTTAGAAAGAAGTGCAAAAATGGAGAATCACTTTGCAAATATTCTCGGTGCTTGAGTGCCATTGGAGGCCATGTAAGTAGAGTGAAGTTGTTCTTGGTTGTAATAATAGTGGCTCCAGGTTCTCCTGCTTTTAAGGAGCAGGTGCTGGTTCTGTTTGTTTGGCTGAGCTGCTCTGAAGACAGACTGGGTTCACAGATATCTTCATCAGTGAGTGAGGGTGGGGGACTGGGTGGTTTATACGGCATCCCTGCACGTCTAACCTGGCCAGAAGGGTGACCGTTTCTGTGAAGTGGGGCTGGTGGTACACCCCTGGTCGGAAATTCTGTCTACATCACCATGCCGCACTGCCACCCACTCTCCCTCGCCAAAAAATAGCAGAAATGCACCTCTGATTTGGGCCTGGCTGCCGGCAGCTGTGCAAACAGCTTCAGATGTTTCTGGTTTTTCAGATGTGGGTCTCTCAGCTGCCCAAAAGAAATGACGCTGCAGTCGGGATGGGGATATGACTTTCCTGCATAGAATATATTTGCATCTACTTATCAGATTTGGGTGGGGGGTTATGGGGGGGGGTTTGGGTAGAGATTGGATTGGATGGATATCAGGCAACAGATGTCCCAGTCTCATATTCGATCAGGTTTCGTGCTATGGATCACTTTTGTTTTTCAACTGTTTATTATCTCTTTACCCGGAAGGTCCTGCATTTGTGCTCAGAGGACAATATAGCCACCTGTAGTGAATGGGAGAGGGGAAGATTGGGGCTCCTTCCCAGGACCCTGCTGTAAGTTTGTTCTGGGAAAGAAATGTGCCCCTATCAAAGGCCGGACCAGGTGCTCTTCTAAAATCAGAACATTGTGGGGAAGTTTTCGCAATGATGGGCTGGGGGACCGCTGACTCCCGTGTCATTACTGTACATGCTGAGTCTTACTGTCTGGGCCGTGATTCAGTGGCTATGCATGAGACTGTTCCCCTGTTCCTGTGACTGCACGGCATCATTGTGCCTTCTGAGCACACTGCCCTCATTTAGGAGCACATCTTTGAAGCACATCGTCCTGCGATGCTCCAGTTCTACAGGAAAAGTGTGTGAGTTTCTGAATGAAACAATGTAATCTTATCTGAAACGTTGCCTTTGGGTTAGATATCATGGGCCAGTTCAGCTCAGGCTTTGCCAGAATTTCAGAACACATCAGCAGACTTATAAAACGCTCCACTGTTGACCTTTAAAAGTGATATCAGCCACACTTCTGAGCGACAGGCTCCAGACATCTAAGAGGTAGAGAGGAGTAACCTTTGCCTTAAAAATGTGGATTTGGGATTGTATTCCTCAAACCTAGCAATCCCTCACCTCCCGTCTCAGTTCAAGCAGCAAAAATAATAACAGAAAGAATGTATCGCTAGCTAGAAGTTAGCTAACACGCTGAGAGGTTTAAAATTTTACAGCACCCTCCAGTCCCCACTGTTGCGTTTGAGCCATCCCCACGTCACCTCAGCCCTTGAAGTGGTGCCTCTTGGCTCCAATGGGCTGACGTGGTTAATTACTGAGTCATAGACCCTGCAGTGGCATGCTACTTAAATACACTCCATGCTCTAGATGATTGGTCGGCCACCTCTCACCACACTCACTGTTACTCTATGGGCCTGCAGAGCTCCTTCATGTATGTTAGACCTCTCGCTTCATACTTTATTCATAGGGTTTCTGCAATTCTGTTTCTTTCATTAGGTGTGCTTTACTATTTGATGTGTTTCATATAGTCCTACTCTGATTCAGGTAGCCCTCCACAGATTTTATTTGTGTTTAATGCCTATGTACATCTTTTAAACTAGCGATGGGCTGTATTTTAGTGGCAGTGATAGGATTTAAATCAGACAAGAACTGTTCAGAGAGATTCAGTCATGAAATCTGTGCTGCCCCAATGGCACTGCTTTTCAGTTACATGGTAGAAGTTGGAGAAGTTTGCAGCTGCTCTGCCTATAGACCTTAGCTCATATACACTATCTGCCATATTACTGTCATCCTGAATAGAAAAGGAGGGATGTAGTGGGTAGGATAAGAGGAGGGGTTGGGGAGGTAAGACTTCTCAGGTGTTTTCAGCTCTGGATAGGGATGATTGGCACGATTGACCAATGTCTGGATTCTGGAAACAAGAGGGGGTTGGGATGGAAGGTAGGTTAGAAATGAGAAGAACAGCTGGATTTCTTTTCTATTCTTTTCCTTTCCAAATTATTTTTTTTTCCTCTCTGTTATTTTTTTTTCTTTTACAAAAGCAAATTAACTGGCAGTTCAGGGGTGAATGTTTCTGGCTACAATTACCGGGGCCGTCTGGAACAGGCCCCCCTCGGGGGTGTCCCAGGGGTCCCTCCGGTAACGACAACTCTGTCTGTGACATTGTGAGTGGGAGACAGCCTGCTGCCAGATTCCCATAAAACCTCTTTAATGGCCACACTGGTTGTTTGAAACAGGATAAATAGCAACTAGTGAAATGGGGAGTCAAAAAATGCGAAACACCCAAACAGCGAGCCTGTTCTTCTTGAGTGGCTCATTCAGATGTATTCTCAAATGTGTATTTTTTTTGGTTTTTATCACATACAGTGTGCGATTGTAGATGAACATATATTGTATATGATTTAAGATGAAATCACATAAATTTAATCAATTTCTGTTGATGTTTAATGAGTGAATTCCATGGGAATTTTGCCCTGACAACTTAAAGAATTTATCTTTTTTTTTTATCTTGCACTATTTGCTTGTGTCAGATGAGGCACACTATAAATGCTCACAACTCATTTGCACTCAGGAAAGCTAAAGCTTCCATTGGTCTTTCTTCAGCGGCAGAGTGAGAGGATGAATTATATTGTTGAATGTGTGTGATATTGCTTCTTGTACTGGTACATTAGATTTAGCTATTAGCATGTAATGACTGCATTCTGAGATTATGTCGGTTAAAAGTTGTGCAGTGTGTTCATTTGGTCTGTCTATTCTCACTGTTCTACAAGCACAATATTTATTCCAACACTGCTCATAAATTATGATAAATCGGAATATGATACACAATCTGGACCAGATCTCAACAAATGGTGAAGTTCGAAGAGAATACGAAAAATGGGTGGTCATTACAAATATTCAAGCCATGTTAGTGTTCAGTTTCACATCAATAAAATCCAAGCGTCATTGAAAATCAAACCTGTAGCCAAAACATTTTCATGGAAAATTTACCATTTATAAATTCTTGGAAATTTCGGTCCCAGCAAGGGGGTGGAGGGGGGTTGGGGGGGTTAGTTCCTTGGCTACTTGTGTTACCTTATGACCAGACCACTGTCAGTTTGCCACCCAATCCGACTCCCGTCGATTTCAGGCTCCTAATCTAGGTTTTGCTGTAAGCAATTGAATAACAGGAATCCTGGTATATATGTACAATTCATACCATTTGAAACAGCACTTTTATTTTCCAGCAGAAATATCCTCAAACCGCATCCCCCACCCCCCCCCCCTACTGCAGCCATTTCATGACTTTTTCGTCTTTTCTCAATTGCGCAGTTCATCATTTTGTTAAAAACTGGCAACTGATCTAACAGTTTACGCTCACAGGGCATTTAAAAAGGTTGTGGCTAATTATGCCGTAAAGTCATATTTGAACTGGCTTTTTGTCCCCTCTTTAGATGGGAGCAAAATGAAAAGAGCTCAAATCAGGGGGTGGGAAAACGCGTCTAATGCAAGGCATGAGGCATGAATGCGGCGCAGTGCATGTGAGACGTTGGACGTCAGTTGCCTGTGTTTGGTCGAAAATGTGTTCAAGTGCTCAAGGGTCTTACTCTGTGAAAATAAGGTGGGGGTGGGTTTGAGTCCTGCAGTAGTAGTTCTGCATGAGTTTTGCAGGCTTAGCCCGTAGTACTATTTGTATTATTTTACTTAACCTTTGGGAAACTATTTTCAAATGTTACCTTTTAGAATGACGAAAGAAAACAAAAAAGTTTGAGTTTATGCTAGACCTGATTTCAGTAGGCGTGTGGGGAGGCAGCGTGGACAGGCCTTGGAAAGGAAGAGCTGGTTGAGAGTGAGGGGAAGGATGGAGTAAACAGTTTGTCAGAACAGCCGTGTGTTTGCCTTTTGCACCTAAACATTTCCTGAGGTTTTCTTAAACTAATATGGCGTACGTGGTTCAGACCGCCGTGATTGCCCTGGGATGTTTACATCAAAGGTGGGGAGTGGGCGAGGGATGGTTGGGGGCCTCTTGGCCCATTGTTGGGGTCTCATGGAGGATACCATCGCAGCAAGCAGCCAATCCGGGTTTTTGGGTCCATGACTGTTCTGGAATATTCTGGTGCTCAGGACTGCTGTTTATGTTCATCGTCCTGGCAGCATTTGTTGGGACTGGCTTTGTCAAGGTCGACTCCTGTTTATGTGATAGAGTTGGGACATTTTAGCAATGTAGCAACCAGCATGTCCGTAACTTCCTCAAAAAAAAAAAAAAAAAACAGAGTTGGACCGGGTCTTGATTGCTGCTTGTGCTTTATGAAAAGATGTCGCATTGAAAATGCTGCAGTAGCACTGGACCCTGCTCCCTCTACAGTGCTGGACTGAACTGTGACAGGAGTTTCAAAAGAATTGAAGAACCTGTGGACTTAAGCAGCTGGGCTAATGCCTGGGTTTCTGTTCATTAGTATCTGTGACAGGTCAGGTTTATCACTAGAATGGCCAATAATGCAGTACCTCCTAGAAGGGCCAAGAGGTCATTTTTACATTGCACTACTGCAGCCTTTATAAATGCAAATTAGAAGTCAATTACTGGAATAGTTGGTCATGGTTTTTTTTTTTTTTTTTTTTTTTCAAAATATGAAGTAAAAATAGTGAAAAAAAAAAAGAAAGAAAGTTTATTTTATCAGTGTGTCAATTTCATAAATTCTGCCACATTAGGCTTTATTTTATTTTAGGCAAAAATGGCTAAATCATTTTTAATTGTTAAATTGATCATTAAGCATTGAAAAGTTCATCAATTTTGAGCTTAGAAACATATACTTGACATTTGTGATTACTCAATAGTAATTGTAATGATTAAATCACAATAAAATTTAGATTATATTACAAAATTAGATCATACAACAACTGGCAAATCACTCTTTATAGAAGTCCGAACCAAGGTTTTATTTATATTGCTCAAACATGTCAAAATTGATAGCACAGTGGGAGAAATACACTACTCCTGATGGAAAGAAAATGACTGGGAATTCAAACTGGATTATTCACACACACACACACACACACACACACACACACACACACACACACACACTAATGGAGAAATAGCAGTGGGTGCTGATAGTCAACCAAGATGCAAAAGAGTAAATGGCCTAAATAGACTTTTTGCACTTGGAATTGTGCAGAGTTGAAAATGACCTCACGGTCCTTCTCGGTAAAACCACTCCTGTTTTTTTTTTTTTTAATTATTATTTCTTATTACAGAACCCCCATAACACATACGATGCTGAATAACATGCTTTGAGGAAAAGTCACTGACTGGAATAAATAGGGTTTTTAGTCAAAACAGAGTTACATGCATTTGAATTGGTGAGGGAAGTAAAAATGACCTCACGGCCATTCTAGTGTTATATGTAGGTGTATGAAGAAGAAGCTCCTGCTTTATTATTCTGGCACAGTACTCCTTTGCTTTTATAGTACAGTGTGGTCTGCAATGTTGGATGCATTTCTGCTATCTGATGCTTTGTGACCACACACCAGCTGCAATGCTCTTTATAGAGGCTATGAGCTGGCATGGGAGCCAGTGAAGAGTCATAACACGAACTTGGCAGTTGCAAACATGAGAAAAGTTGTTATAAAAAGGTTGGAGTGGGATTTTTTCGCAATGTTTCTATCCTAGAACCCTCGTGGCCTCTGATCGCACAGGGTGCTGCCCTGATAAATGCAGCAAACAGATCTCACAAGAGAACGCGAGAGAGGCATGTGGTTCCCATTCAGCTTAACCGCTGAATGTTTGGAATTTGCACACGTTTCCGGCTGGAGTCGGACTGGGAGCTGTGACGTCATGTGAGAAAGGCAGTGGGAGAGGTTTCAGGGGACCGATGTCAATGGGGAGCTTCCAGTGATGATCATATACAGTATATTTGAACGGTTTCGCAGCAAAACAAGGCATATCCATGGAGTAACTTAACATTTTTATCTTTCTCAATCACATGTTGTCTTTCTGTGTTAATTTAAATTAGTAAAGTTAAAGTAAATTTCTGTTAATTAATTTTAATAATTTTAATTAACAAAATAAGACAACGTGATTGAGGAAAATAAAAAGTGTTATTTTTGTCAAAAGTAGTTTTTGGGATATGTCTGTATCTCGCTTTGTGTATGCATGTATGTATGTATTTATATTATTACCATAAAATTATACTTGCCAGTATATTAAGAATTTATTTCATTAGTGTAACATTACATTATGCAATGAAATAGTAACTATACTCGATATGGGTTGCAGCGTGTCACTAATGAACATGCGGAAAATCAGCGCTCTGCTTTTACTATGAGGCAGTAACTGCACTCGCTAGTACTGGGGCTCTCAGCCGTATCCAGAAAGGGCCAGCGTGGGTGCAGGCTTTCGTCCCAGCCACAAAGTTACCCACCCGATTCTCCTGAGCAACCCCTCGCGTATGCGCTAAAACCTTGATTTGTAGAATCAGGTGCGAAATTGCACGGTTGTAATAATAGGCAGCGCCCACACCAGCCCTTTTTGGATTAGGCTGAGCACCCCTGCCCTAGGAGGAGTATGGTGCGCACTGGCCATGGTGGAGCCATAGAGGTTAGAGCCCTGTGCCTAGGCAGCGCCCTGGAAAAGGCAGTTTTAAGGGTGGCGTCGCTCCAGGAATAGAGCACCCCTACTGGGCAGGAGAGCCACATGTGTGACCCCCACGTGACCTCCCACGCTGAGAAATGCTGGGCACTTCCGAAAGGCTGGCATAGTTCAGCACGGCCAGCGAAAATATAGAATTCTATTCTATTCCTGTCTGTGCTATATTCAGATGGGCATTTGTACAGCGGCAGAACAAGGGAGACATTTTGCCCTTTCACCCTCACCCCAGCGACTGCCCTCGTCTCGGCCTGGTTTAGTGACCCCTCCCTCCCCCTACACAGGGACAGATAAAGATCACTTTCAAAGGGCCAGACTGGTTGTAGCATCAGTGCTGGACAGAGCGGGGTGATTAGGGAAAGCATGTCTTTCTGCAGCCCTGCCATCCCGCCCAGAGAAAAGGCTGACAGCCGCATCAGTGTGTAACCCGCAGTGCCCCTCCTTCTCGCCGCCGCTCGCCGGACCCTGGCGTTCACATACGCTCTGAAGCCGCCCACGCGTTGAGTCAGAAACAAGGCTGGTTTTGTCTGCAGATGCTGAAATAAGCCAGCCATTTTTTATGGGCGGGGCGTCGAACAAATGCCGTTACTGAGTGGGCACTTAGGCTGAGACACCGTCCCGTTTTAGATCTGAAGCCCGCGCTTTCTCTCACGCTGGAAGAGGTGCTGAGACGCTCACACACGTTCACACACAAGCGTCGACTCGCATACACATTCATGCCATGCGTGCATACTGAAACTCATGCTCTCACAAAGACACGCACTCGCATATATTCTTTCATGCGAAAATGCTTAAACTCATAGGATAAGACACTCTCACATAAACACACAGTAACATACGCATGCTGCCATTCTATGACTATATATATGCTTTCTAATTATATTTTTTCTGGGTTTTTTTTTTTTTTTTTTGCCCTCCCTTTCATAAATTGAGTTGCCCGCCCTGAGCATGAAATTGCATCATTTGGGACTGGAGTGAGGAATGAGCTCCAGAGATGGAGACCAGCTGTAAGACAGCATTGTTCCTGCACGGCTCCTGATGTCAGAGCTCTGGGTGGGCTCACAGCCCTTCATTCATTACTGTCTTGTGATCGGGTCATATCCAATCAGTGACTCACTCCACCCAACGGGACACCGGGCTCTCCTCGCGGACTGTGGAATCCCGATTTCATGGTCTGCAGTTACGTGAGGACAGAGGCGCTCCTAATTTGGGCTATCCCTCCCTCAACCCCCATACCTCCTCCTATCCCAGACCTGACCCCCATTTCTATAATTTTCAGCCAGAGACTCACTCAGGAGCAACCGTTCATTGTAAGGGACTGGGCTCCTCTCCTGATTACACTGCAGGGTTAGAGTTGCCAGCTCCATGTGATTGCATTCTGGGAGATGGTTTTGCGGAGAAATGTTGGGGTGAGGGGTTAACCACAGTATTGTAGAGCAGATATGAATACCTATGTATCACTCTCCCTGCATTAGCACACACATGCATACGCAAGGCATGGTGCATGTATGAGGCACAGTATTTGAGGACTGCATAGCTAAGTCAAATGCGGGAGGTTTTTTTTAATCAATGTTAATAATTTAAGTGTTAATTTAATAATAATGCATCTTCGTTACCTCTTTCAATAGTTGAACCGAACTTGGTTCATGAACATACGCAAATACTCTCTGCTTGAACCAATCATGCATAAGTGTTTTCAGTTAGTGTTTTTGACGGATGACAAAACATCCTCAGAGCTTAAATCTGACAGTGGGAAATAAATGTCAGCAAAGTGTTCTAAGACTGTTCCGTAAGCTTAGTCATTAGATAACAATTGTGCAACCGATGGCCCAGGCTCTCCCCACGGAGCAAGACGGGCAAGCAAGTGAATTCTGGTGCTTTTTTAACACCGTTGGATTGAGCGAGGGACAGCTTCCAGGAGTTACCTGTCTAATCAGAGAGGGCTAGAAACACCAAGCAGGGCCGGGATTCAGATTAATTTTATCTTTCCAAGATAAAATATTCTGAGAATGGAGTGGGCATCTTGCCATACATCACGGTTCAACAATCAGTAAATGATGGGATGACTTGATACAAAGCTCTCCAGGGCTCCTGACCTCGGGTAATTGAATCATTTACTTTACCAGTTGGTGCCAGTTCCTTCTACTTTTGAAAGAATTTGCTAGTTCTGCAAATTCATGTCGCTTTCGTAACAAAAGTATTACACTTTCATCTCCAATCAGCGATCTAGATCTAGTTCATGATAAGCATTCACCTCAAGCACTACAATGAAGCAATTGGAAAAATAATCTTGTTTTTAAAGGCTGATTCAAGGGTTTAAATCAGAGAATAACTTTCTGAACTTTCTAATCATCGGTAATTTAAGCATATTTGCAACTGTTGCACTTTTTTTTTTCCAGCAACACCCCAAGCTGTGGTAACCTTTGCCTACCAAAAAATGTTATGTGAACAGTTTGCAGGTCTGTCGTTCAGAAACCACAAACACTAGCTGTGGACTACTTGAAGGGCGAACCAGATGACAAATTATGCAGAATTTACAAGAAAATGCATACAAATTAGTCCGCTTTTCGAGCTGGCTTCAGGTTCATGGGGTGAAGGTGTCTTGAACTTACTCATAGGGAAAATACATTAGCTCATTAAAACAAACAAAAAAAAAACTGAAGTGAACATCGCTGTTTGTGTGTGATCGAGCTAAAGAGGCTTTTTTGAATTGGCCCACATGCTAAATGGAGTCTCACTGCCTGGGAGAAAGATTGACCAATGGCCTGAAGAAGGTGATGAAAGCAAAGCAATGAGAGTGTAAAGGAACGAGCTGTACTTTTTGTCTCAGGGACGAACTGAAAGGTCGTTGTCTGTAAGTCTTCTGCAGCAGCCAGGGAAACTAGACACCTAGCGATAACGCTCGCTCTCTCTCTCGTTTCTCACCCACACCTCACCATGAAAAAGGCAGGTCTGGCCACAGATACTCCCTGACCTGCTCGTGATGCCTTGCTTCTCACTCTGGTCTTACTTCTCACGAGAAGCAACATCTCTCAAAAATACATTGAGAATGATCCCTCATTTTCTAATGCCATCTGTCAGCTGAGTTGTGCTTCAGTAAAAAAATAAAATGGTTTGTGTGTTCGTTCTCAGTCCCTTCTTATGTATCACTATTAACATATTTACATTTTATATATATATATAGCAGTTACTCTTTTCTGGGCTATTTTAGCATCTTTCCCTCTGCTTTAAATGCTGGGCCCCTGGTTGTGGTAGAGCATTGTAAGAGGGAGTCAGGAAAGACTCAATAACGATAATACCCACACCCTGATGCTCAATCAAGGAGATGTAAGTGGAGAAAGGCAGCATATCCGGCTAATAGAATCAAGCGGCAGGACATTATTGAGCGGGTCCATTTGGATGGCCAGCATAATGCACCATGTCAGCTCCCGGCTCCGCCGGTCAGAGAGCCGGACGGCAGGCCGGTGGAGTCGGGTTTCAAAGGGAAAGAGGGTAGCTGGTCGGGTAGAGGGACAAATGATGGGACTTTCCGGGAAAGGATGACGTGGCGAGGAGGGGCAGTGTGGATAGGGAGGCACAGGACATCCCTCCAACAGCCCCCTGGTTCTGATAGATCCGCTCCTGCCAAAGGGCTGAGCTTGTTTCAGAAGATTTTTTGTTTTGGAGGATAGCCATTGTTCTCATACCCAGTCCCCAGCTTCTGTGTTTTAGTTTCACCGAAAAACCACTAGCCCCAAACCTTGCCCTCCTGACATACTATTATTGGCCACAGGTGGGTGTCTCCTGGCTAGTGTTCTCCTGCCGTAACCGGGACTGCAAATCCCACTTCATCCAGAACACCCGAGTTAGTCAGGACAATGTTTTCCATGTTTGCTCCATCTCGTTTACAATATCTTCATATTTTTTCTTCCGTTTTATCGACTCTCTGTGTATACCTGTGTAATTCTCCCTTATGTGTTTTTTGCACACATTGTATCTCTGTACATCATTTCTTTCTGCATCTGCATCTCCACATTTTCTCTGTCTCTTTTTCCCTCTCCGTTACTTTCTGTCTGTCTGTCTTCCTAATGGTCTCTTGGCTTTTTTTGTTTCTTTCTTTTTCCCTGCCTGTATGTCCCTCTCTATATCTCCCACTTTCCGACTGGAGGGGCTTCCTTCCCCTACTTGTATTCTAGTGAGGCTAATTGAATCTGTGGGACTCATCAGGTCGTCAAAGAGCCTTCTTGTCTCCCATCCCTGTCCTCTTGCGTGCCCACTAGCTCTGCCGAGAGAACAGTGGGTTGTGTGTCTAGCCGACCCCCAGCCTGGCAACGCTCAGGGTGACATCACTGCCCTGCCCTCAACCTCTGACACTGCCCTGCTGACCTCTGACCCAGGGCGGTGTCGCTGCTACAGTATCCCCTCTGTCTGCCGGGGTGACCAAAGAGTTGCAGCTCATTAATAAGCATGTGCCCCCACCCCCTCCCACTCCCCTCCCATTGAGTCCCACACACGTTGGGACCCTGGGCCACCTCTGGATCACAGTTCTGGGGGTAGGGTTACAGAGGTTTGGGTGGTGGGGGGCGGTCACAGAGCCTCATGCAGTCTTTGAAGCTAGCTAGATCAGTCAGCGTGTTCGGCCAAAGCCAAACAAATAAGCGAGGCTCAACCGAGCGCCTCAGCAAACACACAAGGCCGAGGAAGAAAAGAAACAGTGTTTGGACACTTGTCGCAAAGTTTGGTATCTGCGCCGTTTAACCTTTCACAGGAACCAGAGAGTAACTGGATTCTGCGCATGCTACCATTACAGTCTGCCGCAACTGGAGTTTAACTGTTCATGGCTGCATTGTCAGTGCGGCCAAGTGTTGTACACACCTCATTTATTCCCTCTCTGTATCACAGATTTGGAGTGCGGTGATGTTCCCCTGCTGACCCCAGGAAGCAAAGAAATGATGTCACAGGCACTGAAGGCCACATTCAGCGGCTTCACAAAGGAACAGCAGAGACTGGGAATACCGAAAGGTAATCTATAAAACCTGAAAAAAAAAACAGAACCTCTCTCTCTCTCACTTACTTTCTCAGCTGCACCGGTTTAGCCTCTCATCTCCTCCCTCTCACTCTCTCTCTTCTGCACTATCCTCCCCCCTCTTTCTCACAGTGTATTACCTTTACCTCTGGTTGTGTGGTGTTATTAACTTGTGGGAAGTTTCTCGTAAATGAAAAGCAAAAAAAAATTGGACCTTTAGGTCATGTTCCTGAAATTTGTTTTTTTTTTTTACATTTTTATCTGTGCCAGAAAAGAATCACAACATAAACTCAAGAATGTCATTTGAAAATGGTCACAAAAATTAATGGAAAATAGTACCTCACCATATGGAGATATTAACATACGTAAACTACCTAACGTAGCACTTTGTCTAAGGGCCTGTAAGACAGCACTGAAGGTTTGGCTCCAAGCTCTGCATTAAATTCCAAAATACGTAAAAATTTTTACTTGCAGTTGTATATTGCAGTTCTTTATGGAATAGTGATGAAATATTATTCACATGGACTTCAGTTACAATTGTGCAGTGCTGTACAATATACTACATTTGTTTATAACACCTTGAGTATTGAAATGAGTTAATGGGGGGAAAAAAAAATCTTGGCCTTTCCCATGTTACCAAGAGATTGAAAGACTGGTAGATGGTTGAGCGAAATTTCTGAAACACAGGTGCTGTAATGTCAGTCAGTATCTCACTTTTTAGTTGACACCTATTCAGTGCATTTGATGAATATGCTGTTGATTAGAGTGGGCACTCATGCTGTCATGAATTAACTATGAATGTCTAGTATCAGACCAGTTAGCATTGGATTTAATGAATGCAGTGACCCATGCGTGTGTAACAATGCTCACACCTGTCAGATTTGAGCTGATGTGCCCTTATGTCACCTGCACACTCCAATAAATTACAGTCATTACCGTTATTAGTGCTATCATTAGCAGCAAATTAACTGACAGACCTTTGTGGAGGCTTTCACTTTTATGGGAGTCCCGCAACTGTGTGTAAATCGGGAATGTAGGACAACGGCACCATTCTGTTTTCCGTTTGGTACTTTCACTCTTTGCAGCTGGCAAAAAAAGACATGTTCATCTATTGCTGTTTTTGACCCACGAAGGGCCGCAAAATAACCATTGCATGCACTAGGTCCATGATGCAGTGCTCAGGACTTTCGGCTTTGAATCCTGGCAATCCTTTATGCCCTGCTCTCTAAAGGTGTCCTCGACTTAATTTCTGCAGACCCCAGGCAGTGGACGGAAAACCATGTAGGGGAGTGGCTGACGTGGACAGTAAATGAGTTCAGCCTGAAGAATGTCGACTTCCACAAGTTCTGCATGAACGGCGCCAGTCTCTGCGGACTTGGAAAAGAGCGGTTTCTGGACTTGGCCCCCGACTTTGTGGGAGACATTCTCTGGGAGCATCTAGAGATGCTGCAGAAAGGTATAGTTTGAGCATCACATTCAGAGTTGTGGTAAAATGTGAGCATTTAGGTCCCTGATTTATCAATGCTGTGACATGTAAGGTGTCAGTCCCAAGTTTAGAGATGCTATGCAGTGTTAAGGGTTGAGTTTCACCATCATGCTGCTGAAAGGTACAGGTTTTGCACCAGATCTTGCCTGAAATTTTGGGCCGGAATCATAATTATACAGGAGACTGAAGAATGATGTAATCGATGGGCTGATAACATGGCAGAACAAGCAATCGATTTTCCTCTATGATACACCATCTGCTAACAGACCCGCTTGTCCAGAACAGCACTCATAGATGATTACATTTTGTCTTCAATACAGTCCCTTTCTTATTATGTATAGTATTACTGAGAGATCAGGCTATGCGCCTTGCTTGGTAGCAGAGCATTGTCTGGGAATCAAACCCACAGCCTGTAAGATCACCAAGCCCAGTTATACTACACCGCCATCCCATGGTACTATAGTTCCCTCCTGTTTTTCTTTTACCGTTTCCGCCTCTGTCGTCTCATGCCTAGAAGAAGGCATAACATTACTGTGTAACCTCAGTGTACTTATATTCAGTGCACAGTGTACTGACTTCAGTGTACAGTCCAGGCTTCTGCATCAACATCACAAGGATCAGCCGAGCCATAGTTTTCGTGATCAAAGAAAGATTCTGAAAACTTTGAACGACCTAATATGTTTTACAATGTAAAGTGTTGTATCCTGAAATTCATTACTTACTTAAGCTCTTTCTCTTTCATGAAGAAGATTCAAAGCATTTTCCTGTCAATGGCCTGACCTCCTCATTCCAGGACTCCCACTATACCTCAGATTACTTTGTCAGTAAGTACACCAGTAAATGCCCCATCCCTCTCTGCTTGAACTGAATGTTCTGCGGCTCGGCTCAGCACTGATGTACCCTGCTGGTCCTGCGCTATTGCACAGAATGTTCTGTCATTAGAATCCCTGTAATTCAAGTACTGTTAATTCCGGAAGGAACTCTAAACACATAATAGTCCGAGTAATACATGGTAACCCCTCCCACTCTTATCAGGAACTTATACTGAGAGTCAGTGATTTTGCTTTTGGGTTTTGAGACCAGGATTTGATACCCTCAACCTGATTAGTGGTGATTTTGGTGCACTTTGTCTTGTCCCATCGTTGATTCACTAAGTTTTTCTCAACCATCACTAATCATGTACAACCAGGGTATAGTCTTCCTTTCTTGTTTTGCTATTTTCATTGTATGGGACGAGGTGCATTGTGTATGCATTGCTTCATGAGTACTACAATAGGTATCCAGCTCTGTAGAGATGTTTTTGAATCTTTGCCAATGCCTGAGATATCAGTCCATTATCAAGGCCAGCTTTGAGTAGCTTGGCAGCTTCTCCTCCAAACGCTAATGTGAGCAGCACTGATACCCAGCACTCCCTCTTCCTGCCCAGGCTACGGCATTGAGCATGCTCAGTGTGTGCCTCCATCGGAATACTCAGAACCAGGCTTCATCACAGAATCCTACCAGACCCTTCACCCCATTAGCTCAGAGGACCTGCTTTCGCTGAAGTATGAAAATGAGTACCCCAACGTCATCCTGCGGGACCCCCCTCTGAACCCTCTGCAGGGGGAGTATTTCTCCATCAAGCAGGAGGTCATCTCCCCAGACAACATGTGTGTGGGACGTATCAGCAGAGGTGAGCTGCGTTCATCCTCCATGCTGAATGAGAGCAGCAGCGCTGTGTGGCATATGTGATACACACTGTCTACAGGTTGCCTTTCGAAAATAACGAATGCTTGATGAATGATATGATGAACGGGGTGATTAAAGCTTGGCAATGAGCAGAGGTGGCCACAGATTATTTTTTCATGCCAGTATTGAACAAATCATCTAGCCTTTTGAATGGTTTAGCTCAAAGCTGCTCTTTGACTGGCTATATGCGCAGCCCTGAGGTCCACAGATTACTTTTTTTTTACCAGGATTGAGCGAATCTGGTGGCCTTTTGCATGGTGTAGCTCTAAGATGCCCTGTGACTGGCTATATGAGCAGCCCTGCGTATGCAAACAGGAAAAGCAACAGTGATTAAGGATTTTTTTCTAATTGCTAATTGAAATCTCCTAGAAGTATAAGGCTAACTGTTTAAAATGTTGCGTGTGTGCATGTCTCCAGCCTTTCAAAACGCTCCATCTGTGATCACACCAGCGAGAGAAGAAAAGCCTCTCTCGCTTTGGTTGTGGTTCACATCAGTCTACCTCAGCCGCTGTCACTCAGTGGAGCAGGCCCAAATGTTTGTTTCAGAGTGAGAACTTTTCAAAGCCGCATGCTTTCTTTTCAAAAAAAAAAAAAAAATCCATATGCAAAACAGCAAGAACGAGGTAACCTTTAAAACGGCATCTGCACCAAAAATGTGGCTTTGAAGTTCAATGCACAAGAGAACAGGTGTCAAAAGTCGGGTAGCACAGTTTTCAGTGTTGGCTCTGCTCATGCCTGTCTGTTTTTACCAGCCTTTTTCAGCCCAAAATACTTGGGAAAAAAAAAAATTATATATATATATATAATTAAATATCAGAATGTTTGTTTTGGGTTTTGGCAAAGTCAGTAGGGATGGTCACTGAACAAATAAGCCCATTACAGGCAGGCTATATTGCAGAACTGCAGGGTTGTGAACAAGCACGATGTTTGCCTGCGAGGTATATTTGACCCTCACACATGCTGTAAATTCTGGATTTGGCTGCACGCTGTGGTTTTTTAATGTGGGAAAGTATCTGTGGCATTGTTTAATCCTACATATGGCTTCAATTCTTGCAATTTTGAGATTTGTGGATCAGCAGTACATGGAATTACCTTTCCTTCTTAAATAACACTCAATGGAAACACTGGTTTTTATCTTGGTCTGGCAGGAGGAGATTGCAATTTGTACTAAGTCTAATATCGGCACATAACAATTAAGATGAACAGTCCTTGAGTTCTTATGCATGGGGCGGGGGGGAGTGCCTTTTTCCTTGGCCTTGCCAGAGGAACACACCAGTTCATGGAGCTCAGACTTCTACAGAAACAGTGATACTCTCCCTCTGCATTGATACAATTAGCAGCCACAGTGACTGCATTCAGCTGAAACACCTGGGTTTGAGGCTTGGCAATGCAGTGTGCGCAAAACTCTAGGGTTGCGATTCTGTTTCAGTGAAAGAGTTCCAACGAAGAGATGAGCTGTTTCAATTCAAATAGTACTTACATACATTCTGTGAAATGACAAAGGCTGCTGACGATCAGATTTGCACCACATTACCATACGGGGGAGTAAATTATCACACCTCTCAATGTCTGTGCATGGGGGTGAAATGCGCTGAAAATTCCAGCAAAGAGCCTGCCATTCTGTGTCTTCTTTCTTTATTTTGCTCAACTTCGCTCAATTCTGAAAAAATATCCTGTTTTTTTTTTTTTTTTTTTTTTGTAATATTAAATTATTTCATTGACGCTAGCTTTTCTTTTAATCTTATAGTGTGACCAATGGTATAAGTCACTGCAAAATATTGTCTGCTTAAGAGTTTGGATGTACACAAATGAACTGAAACATGTAACCCATTCACAGATGAAGCAAATAATGTTGATTATCTCATAACAATGGGATAAGTCAAGGTCTTCAGACAGACCTCAGATCAGGGGTCTCAAACTGATCCGTAAAAGGGCGAAGGGGCTGCAGGTTTTCATTCCAACCAAGCAGACGCACACCTGATACCACTAATCCACTGTTCAGGCTGAGATCAATTGGTTAAGTTAGTTGTGTTAGGTGTGCTTCTGTTTGGTTTGATTGAAAACCTGCAGCCCCTTGGCCCTTTTAGAGACCAGTGTGAGACCTCTGCCTTGGTAAGCGAACAGGCGCAGGGGTGGATCCAGGTTTTGAAGTGAGTAGTTTCCATGAGTAGTTTGCAACATGAATAGCCAATCAGAATGAGGTTTGAGTGAGTTCCAACCAGGGTTGGGTTCAATTGCTTTTTTCAATTACAATTACAATTACTTTCTGGAAAGAATGTTTAATTACAATTGCAATTACTTTTCGATAAAAAATTCAATTAAAATTAAATTACAATTACGAAAGTAATTGATTACAATTACTGTAATTGTAACTGAAAAAAGTAATTGAACCCAACCCTGGTTCCAACACAATGAAAGTGTTTCCAGCCAATCAATGAGGTGTTTGAGTGAGTTCCGGAAACTAGGCAAACTACCCTGGATCCGCCCGAGTCGGTTCTCATAGTCGATTTGTTGGATATGGGAGAAACTGAACCTGAGTAACAAATCTGTGCTGACAGATTGTTATTGCTTGAGGAGTGGGACATAGCATTTATGAAGGTGCAAGGCTTCTGGCCTGCCCCGCCAGCTGTGCTGAGCACCTACCGACAGTGGTTCAAGGAGGGACAAACTATGAACTGACAGCAGGATTTTGGGTGCCCAAGGTTTAACAATGAAGGTTATCCCATCTGGTCCAAATCGACAGAAGGGCTGCTGTGGCACAATTTGCAGATAATTATTATTATGCCCCCGCCTCGAATGAGCAGGTGGCATTATGTCAACGCCACTTCCGTCCGGGCGTCCGGCCCTAAACTTCTCATTTCCACGCAATAATTAAAGAACGCCTTGTCAGATCCATCTCATTTCTAGGTGGTGTATGGGGGATGGGTAGAGGAAGGTTCCTTTCGAAAACCAACCGTGCGATATCCAATATGGCCGCTACGGCAGCCATCTTGATTTCAGTTTCCACGCAATAACTGAAGAACGCCTCGTCCGATCCATCTCATTTCTTGGCGGTGTATGGGGGGTGGGTAGACAAAGGTTCCTTTCGAAAACCAGCGCCGTGCGATATCCAATATGGCCGCCACGGCAGCCATCTTGATTTCAGTTTCCACGCAATAACTAAAGAACTCCTCATCTTCATTTGAAAACCAGTTTTCTTTTAACATGTTTAACTTTCGGTATTATTCACTCTCACTATTCACCATGCTAAACTAGCAACCTATTCAATCTTAACCCCAATTAAACATACGGGTGGGGGCATATGCCACGCTCCGCGTTGCTCTTGTTTTAATGATACTTTCCTGAAAAATATGTCACCCTGCTGCATATAGCACTTTCTAGTTGCTGACCAGTTGATTTGCCCGTTCCAACTTTAGCTGATCGCTGATGGTGGCTAAAATGGGTACGTAAACATTTGAACTGGACTAAGGACTAATTGAAGAAGGTTCCTTGGTCTCGTGAGTCCCTAGACTCAATGTTCTGATGGGAAACTCTGGGTCTGGGAATTCAAGTAGATGTCAGTTTGACGGAGCTCTTTTGGCAGCACGAGGGGCACCTACTCAGTGTTAGTCAGTTTTAATGTTGTGACTGATCGATGTATAAAGGTTTGGACTGTCCTGTTTGGTTTTTGTAAAATTGTACTAGTTTATTTCATTAGCTTTATTTGTATGATATATTCCCAAGAAGATCTCCTAGCATATAAGTAACTCCTTCCCCTTCTCATTTTCTCTTACTCTCATTTGTCCAGGGAAACTGGGTGGCCAGGACTCCTTCGAGAGTATCGAGAGCTTTGAAAGCTGCGATAGGCTGACGCAGTCCTGGAGTAGCCAGTCGTCATTCAGTAGCCTGCAGCGAGTGCCATCGTATGACAGCTTTGACTCCGAGGACTACCCCAATGCCCTGCCTGGCCACAAGCCTAAAGGCACCTTCAAAGACTATGTAAGGGAACGGTCAGACCTCAACAAGGACAAGCCTGTCATCCCTGCTGCTGCGCTCGCTGGCTATACAGGTACCTATTGTTCCCTGCCCACGTCCGTTTCCAACACAACCTGGGCTAGCCATTTATAGATAAGAAGGGACCTTGAACCACAGGACACTGCATTTGTATCCCAATTAATCATAATCACAGAGATGTGCATTCATGTGGGTGTTGTTATTCTTAGAGAACTTGTCAGATTTCTCAGTTGGAAGGGATAAATTGGAAAATAATATCTTGTGTTACAGCTACATTATATTAGTCCTTGTTTACCTAATTAATTGTTGAAGAGGATGATTGACATTTCGTTTCACTTTTCTTATGAGGGACCACATCTGCTGAAAATTCAAATCCATGATCATCTATTCTGAAACATCTGCACTGAGAGGTGTTTCTGGTATTTTAACACAACCACCAAACAAACTGAAGGTCAATCTCTATAGTTAGAATTTGTTTCTGAGCATGGAATGCAGTGTAAATATCTATTGAAGCAATTAGAATGATGCTTTAACATACTATTATTTGTGACACTTTCACTACTGTAACATTTATGGAATGAATTACACTGCATGGCCAGTGAGGGGTTGGATAGAGGGAACAAAGATCCAAGAGGTGTGTGATGAATCAGAGAAGAATAAGAACCATACTGAGTACAAAAAATAACAAATAGCAAGGCCCTCATTAATTGTGAGTTGTAAGGCTCAAATCCAGGTTTTTATTGGATCTGAGCACTGTATTTCCTGTTGTAGAAATGAATGTGGTTAGCCCTCCAAATGATCAGCGATGGTGTGTTTAAAATCTTGGCTTAGATAGTAGGTTATGATCCTTACAGGAAATTTTAAAATATTTACCTTGCAAGAAACAGTGCACTTCTTTGATGTGCACATGAAGCTGCAGCAGAAACCGTTGGTGCTTTTACCGCCCAAGTTCAAGGTGTGCCACCACCTGAACTTGCTCGAAAAGTGTGAAGCTCATCTTAGGGAATTGTCGGTACTTCATTGCAAGTGTGACATGCACTAGTCGTTTGTTCTGTTTGCCTCCTCTCTGATGCGATTGCCATGCACTCATTTTATCTCTCCCACATCTTGACCTATTTTTTCAGGTTGTCTTGGCAACCTTAGAACTACACGCTCCTCAGTCCTGTACTTTTATACAGCATCCCAACCTATAAAGTAAATAATACAAAAAGTTTAAGGATAGAGAGCCACCTGAACTTTGTAGCTCCGTGTCTTCAAAAAAATCTGTTTCATGTGAAGGCTTAATTGCATTTCTAATGCTGTGTGCACTAAAATAAGCATCGTTTGGAATGAGGCTCAGATAATCTAAACTATTTTAGGAACGTGTCAGGGTTGTATACACTGGTGTAGTGCTTCTTAGATTAAGGATTGTGCAAAAGTGTTCCCTGTAGCCTTGAAGCTTATTCTACAATCCCTGTCACGATGAGTCCGGATATATACCATCTGTAACTTCCCCAATGATCATGGTGCCAACAAGCTGAGGAACAGGCTCACCCCATTAGCTGAACTCACGCGACTAATTCTCTGACTATATGGCTGCAATGAGCTGGAGATATGGAATGCTCTTGTGTTTAGAAAGTTTGTGCATGTGATGGGGGGGCAAATTCATAAAAATGGGAAATAGGAATTTTGAGTTCAGAATCAGCCCCCACGGCCACCATGATGCATGTAGCAGAACAAATAGCCTGCCGAGGTAATGCGTCTGCAATCTGGGAATAAACAGGAGGATTTGTATGCACTCACCCTTATAAAAAAGAAGTATACTTCAAGTTCATTTTATTGTAAATTTAAGTATACTTAAAGTATATTTCCCAAGTATACTGGTATTGTACTCGTAAGTGTACTACAACATACTTCAATACTTATTGGGACTAAATTGGCCCACTTTAAGTTTATAAAAATACCTTTTTTAAGTATGCTTCAAGTGTGAGAGTAGTACACTTTGAGTACACTGCTAGTCTACTTACCTCAAAATTTTGAATTCATAAAAGTATATTGCAAATAAACTAAGAAGGAATACTTTATGAAAAAAATTATAACATAATAAATGACACTTTTAGCCCAGTATTTTATGAGTTCGTCTCATCCATTGTACTTTTCTAAACACGCATAGGAATTAAATCGCACACTATTCACTCAGACGCTCACATGAATGGATTGCTCCACATGGAAAGACCTCAGGCTGAATTTGATTCTTGTACCTTCTGGCTGTAAAGTAACAGCTTTATCTAGTGCACCACAGACCTACTCGAAGATTATTTTAATTATTTAATACCAGTCCATTTCTAAGGACTGGTATTAACAAAAGTACTCTTCAGTATACTTGACTTGTATTGAAAATATACAGAAAATGTAATGTATTTTTGGCTTATACTTGAACTTAGTCTGTTGATCAAGACACACTTAAGACAAATATACTGAAGTATAAAGTATACTTTCATAAGCTAAAGGTACACGGAAGTAGAAAGTACACATTCATAAGCTAAATGTATTGGTATCGGTGGATAAAACTGATATTGTGCCATTCCTTGCTGATTGTATGTGATTGTTCATTAATTGAGTAATGTTTTCAGTGTCACTGCAAAAATAATTCAGACAGAATTTCAAACACATCTTCTGCGAACTCTGCCGTTGGTGGTATTTGAATATAGAGTGGATCTATCCTCAATTTGAAAGCTATGGCCAAGACATAGATTTACTACAATTTTCTCACTGATATCCTGTATAAACAATCCTACTTTATGAAAGTCGACTAGTTAACTGTTTATTGAATTTGGTTTACTACACTGTTTGCTGGTCTTAATTGCAATTTGGCCCTTTTCATCTCAACAGCAGTTAAATTGCTTTCATAGAGGGAAACGTGAATATTTTTAAACATTCATGGCAGGTTGTTAAAATAGCATTAGCAGAGCGATCACAATACTTGTACTGGACTCTTTCAGTGTTCAGAAGTCTGTTGATGGAACTGGAATGAAAATATAGAAATACGCAAGCAACTAGAGTCTGGCTGGAGATCCATGAGACAGCTGTTAGTACAGGCTGGTTGAGAGCCAAGCAGGAGAGCAAGATCCAAACCTGATGTTCTCCCCTCCCTCTGAATACACATACTATTTGGAAGAGATTTTAATTACACAGGGCAAACTATAATACCCTGTGGATACACTACAAGTTTAAGGACGCACTCAGAATGGAATTAGATGTGAAATTACCCTGCAGTTTTGGATTTTTTGATTTTATAATGGCTCCTATTATGACCACCACACACACACACACACACACACACACACAGAGCCACCTGCTCAAACTCAGCACTGCTCTAATGTGGGGAATGACATCTCAATGCCGCTTTCCTGTCCAAAAACACCAAGCACTGCCTCTTTCAATGGCATTTGATGTCCCCATGTCCTGGGTTGCAAGTGTTGGGAACTTAAAGTGGTTGAAATAGATTTGTGAATTAGCATTCACTTGAACACACTTTTACTATAAGATTTCCTTGTTTGTTTTCTTGAGAAGTGTACTTCTGAGCTCTCAGTTTCTTGTCATCTAGTGCCCAATTATAGCATTAGAGCACAGTTATTACTGATGATGAGTTGTACCTTGGTTTTGCACTTCATTGATTTCTTGCAAAGAGCAGTGAGGAGATGGTTCAAGCTCTTAATTGACAAAGTATATTGTTTAACTGAGGTGCCCTGCTACTTCCCGGCTCTTTAACTGTGTTATTTCACCCTGTAATAGGAGCTCTGGAAGATGTTGAGTTTTAGGTGAGCTTTGAGAGGATAAGACATGGTGCTGCCTTGAGAGCAGAAGGTGCATGAAAAGGCAAACAAGTGCGGCGTCAGAAACGCTGTGGGTGTTACCGCTGCTTAACCGCAAGCTCATAGAAAAAGTGTTTTGTCTATTTACAAAATGTAGCTCGCATGTAGAATATCTATCTTACCATACAATGATTTTATTTCGATTTAAAAAAAAATTGTTTAATATATCATATTCATCAATGCAACATTGTTGTATTTCTCAGTCAAGTGTTATTTTTATAATCTATTTAGTTTATGTAGGTTACTGCCTTTTCGTTGCAAATAATGGATGTACTATTAAAAGTTGTTATGGCTTTTTTTTTCTTTTACGTATGAGGTATCTTAAACTCAAAAACAAGCCTTTGCAATAAAAAATGGAAATGCAGACTATATTCCTTAAGATTCAGTATTTAAGCAAACAAGGAAGTGCATAGCTTGCTTGCTCATCTTGATGAATGAGAAGTTCTCTGCGATTTGAAGACCAGGGCCCATACTCAGAAGGTTACTCAGAGAAGGAGGACCAACTTTCGAGCCATTTTTTGAACATATCTTTAGAGCTTCTGTTATGAGCTAAAAGACTAAATTGCTCCAGAGACAGGATTTTCAGGCTTGGCGTTTTTCTAGTAACTCTTAGGGCAGACCTAAATGGTTGCATGGCCTGATGTGGTCATGAGACATCTTCATATAATGGAATACTTTACTTGAATCAGTGTATGTGAGTACAGAGACTTTTTCATTTCAGACTAAGAAGAACCAGTTATACCACCCTCTCATAGCAACAGAGTAACGTATCAGTTTGTGTAGAATGAGGCTGATGAAGAGATCCCGTTCTCTCAAACACAAGCTTTCAGCTCTGTGCAGTTGTGCTGCTTGTTGGCTGGCTGATGAACAAACTTTTTTTAGGCCAGGCTGGAGTGATTTCATCTGCATGGAATTCATATTCCATGAGGGCAAAAAAGAAGAAATCATTGGTCTTAGGACTGGGCAGCAAACAAGGGCAGCATAACTGCCGCTGAAGTGGGTCTTTGTGTGCGAAAACCCTACAAAATGACAGCTGAGTTTTTAGCTTTTTTATCTGGGGGAACGTATTTTCTCGGAATTCCCCTCAGCTTTCAAAGCACTGAGGAACATTCTGTAATCCTTTATGCTATCTACAATTAAAAAATAGTGCCAGTGCACAGATACTCAAAAAAATGGATCTAATATAGCCTACTTTTGGCTAACTTGCACAGATTATGCATTCATTTCTTCTGGCAAAATGGACAATGAACAGGAATCAGCATGAGCTAGAAACTGCATGAATGCACCTAACTGGATTTAGTCACGTGGATTGTTTTGTCCTTAATTAATTTGGTTGATTGTCATCTGTGTTTGAGCAGTAGAAAGGCTCAAAGGGTTCTGACTGGACTCTCCTGGTTCTCTTCAACAGGCAGTGGACCCATTCAGCTGTGGCAGTTCCTCCTGGAGCTCCTGACGGACAAGTCATGCCAGGCTTTCATCAGCTGGACTGGAGATGGCTGGGAGTTCAAGCTGTCAGATCCAGATGAGGTCAGCTTCCTGGGTGGAAAATACAAAGACGCTTTGTTTTGCTTGATTGAACCGGTTTTAGTGTGGTCACGTCTTGGTGTTCTTACCTGATGCATTTGTGTGTAAAACTGAAAAGCAATATGTCAGACTCTATCACTCACTAAGAGCTGCTAAAGCTTGAAAAGCATCATTGCAAAAATTCTGTTCTGTTCTTGAGTGATTTAAAAACTTATTGCTGTTGAGAGGCAGACCTTTTTACTGGCTGAGACTTTGATCAAAGTGGGTACTCCAATCTTGTAAAGTGTCCTTTGCCTCTTTTTTCATTGTCTGATGGGAGCCTTCTGTCGGTCTTATTGTGGCAAATAATCCACGTGTCCATTTGTCTCTTTGAAGGTGGCACGGAGGTGGGGCAAGAGAAAAAACAAGCCCAAGATGAACTACGAGAAGTTGAGCCGTGGTCTGCGCTATTACTATGACAAGAACATCATTCACAAGACCTCGGGCAAGCGCTATGTATACCGCTTCGTCTGTGACTTGAAAAGCCTCCTGGGCTACACCCCTGAAGAGCTGCATGCCATGCTGGACGTTACACCCGACAGGGATGAGTGAATGCCCGATGGGTGGGTTTTTTCAGAGAAAAAGCAAGAGTGACCGAGGGGCCCAGGGATCTGAAGGACTGACATTCCAGCCTGGCGGGGGTGTGGTCAGGACCAAAACGGAATCTTTTTTAGCACGTTAGCTTTGGTTATTTTTTTTATCCTTTTTTTTTTTGTTGTCGTTATTGTTTTAGTTATTTCTTTTTACCATTAGAGCCTCTCTCAGCGGAAAGTGTGATTGCGGCCCAGGTTTCTTCCGGTGTTTCACGGACATTGACGGCAAAATTTTCTCGCACATACAGTGACAAACGTACTTAAAATAGATATATAGATATGGAAACAAATGCGCGACCAGTTACGTTGTAGCTTAAGGTAAATGGAAAGCTATCCATCAAACGGTTTGTTCTTCTATGTAGCACAAGCGACTGACACAGATGTGGACCAGAAGCAAGAAAAGAATCCGCAATGAAGGGAACAAACATGAACTGAGAGTTCCTGCTATGATACGATTGCCAAAATGAAAAAAAAAGAACTATATAGTCATATTTAATATTTACTAGTTACTGTTGCTCTGCCTGCCTGCACACATAATGCATGGGTAGAGATCTCAGTCAGGACCAAAACCAGAAGATTGTTATTATATATTATTTTAAATAGGTTTGTGCCAGTATTATTGTCCTTAAAAACTTCCTGTCTTTATGCGATTCTATGTTGTACAAGTTAAGTATTTTTGCTCAACAGAATTTTGGATTAATGTAACTGTGTAACTTGGAAACCATCTATTTGTGAATGCCTACTGCCTGCAATGTTTCCACATGTCAGTCAAGTAAATTTTTTATAGGAATATTTGAAAACTGATAGTACTGATCTGGTTCTGAGATGACACTGGAGTCAAGGGAGAGAATTTTACTCATTACCGCTGACATCAGAAACCATGCTTGCTCATTCTACCAGTGGTGTCTTGCACAACTGAAAGTGACCGTTGCCTTTTAAATGCTACCGTGACTCCACAGTTAACCACATATGCAATCCCAATACTACAAGACCAAGACCACACAATGAAAGTCCTGCTAGGCAATCCTGTCCATGTTGCTGTACCAGCTGACACGTTGTTTTTTGTTAGTCCCGTCGGTGTCAAGGGAACCACTGAGCGCAGGCACTGGAAGTTTTTTACCGGGTTAGACTGTTCAGAATTAAAGTTTAGGTTGTTGCAGAATTTCAATTCCTTTTTTTGATTTGTTTCTTAAAATGGCAGAGGAGGTATCAAAGACATTGCATTTCTAGAATGCATGGTGTCTCTGAATCTCTAGCATTCTCAAGATTTAACCCCTCGCAATTTTCCTGGTAGTCCTCATGAATATACATCTTAATTGAACAGTGAGGTAATATTCCTGAGGTATTGTTACAGATAGGGAGTCTGAGAAGGTGGAATGGCAATATTTGAGTATGGTATTGAAGTGAATCAAATGGTTTCAAGAAAGTCGATGACGTTCCATCAACTTGGACCATGAAAAGATGCAGAATGCTGTTGTGGAGAGACAGGCTTTTCATGAAACATACATTTAACTATAGAAAAGAAATACTTAAGGAAATAAGAGAATGGTTTGACTTCTTGAAGCCTATGTTCTGGGAAATTAAACAGAAGTGTGTTGTTTCAGATCAGTCTACTGGTAAACAAACTTTTTTTTTTTTTTTTTTTGCATTCAGTTTATACAGCTGACTGTAAAAGGCTACTATTACTAAAAAATACCAGTGCATCTGATGTAGCATTTGCTCTAGCATTAGTGGACTGTACACATTTATTTTTTGTATTGTTTTGTATACAGATAGCTTTGAAAGCCTCTGAGAGATGTTTTTTTCTGCAATGGTGTGATGCACAGCACTGATGTCAGTTGATGGGAAGCTAAGTGGTATAGATGTTCTTTTGAGTGCTTTCTAATTTCCTGCCTATATACCACATGGACTCGCTGTATGCGAGTCTGGAAAATATCAAGGAACTAATTCAGATTGCTCGTAAGTAGCTGTAGCCCTATTGGCATGAGCCCTGCAGGCCATTATTGAGTCCCAGATCATGAATACATAAAATGGCTCTGTTTTCACTGCTGTCTTCTGTGGGAAAATTACTGCATTTGGGGGAGGGGGTGTCTTTAAATTTCATCTTAAAACACAAATGTTATTGTTTACAGTGACTGAATGTTACCCATCATGAATAGAGATAGCCTTACAACTGTCTATTTGTACAGATTATATTACATATGCTTTAATAAGAGAACTTGATTCAGCAAACAAGCAAAGACACATACCAATAATAACCAAATTGTGAGGTCTGGGGTAACAGAGCTGGACTGGGCTCATTGATGATGTTTGAAGCTGGCGACCATAAATCCTCTGCATTTACTGTATATTATTGTTTCAATTCTGAGTAGATCCCTGCTGCAGAGCTCTGGGTAAACAATTTGTTGAAAACATCTGGGTGATTTCATGGTATAGTACTTTTTGTTCTCCGAATACTGGACATTTTCTTTGTTTTTCTTATTATCATTGACAGCGTACGACAAATCCAGTTCACACACATTTTGTCCTTCCCAATTGACGACCGCACATCTGCGTCTCATAACAGCCTTTTATAATGTCGGTTGTAATTTTTTTGATTTTTTTTTTTGTAATTGACTTGCCACTTTTGTGAAAATGTCTACATCCTTTGCATATCTCATCATGATGCAGCAAAAAAGCAAGGAATCAAGTCATCATTCAGTTGTCTCTGTTTGCCTTTTACTCCAAAGAATGTTTTAGACAACTCTATGAGTGGCCAATGAAATGTTAGCATTTTTTGAAATGAAGGTTACAGCTATTATAAACTATGTGCTAAAAGCACAGGATTTTACTGCCACCTCAGTGTTAATTACAATCAAACAATTGAATGAAGCATAACTTACAGGAGATGGTTGGACATTTGAATCCATATAATTCTTCAGTACGTCCAGACTGTTTTTATGTTGAGAGTTTTTAATAGCATACCAGAGTATTGTGTGAGGAAACAATTTTTGTCACTGTTGTTGTTTTTTTTTTTTTAAAAATATTTTATAGTTTTAATGTGTTTTTATGTTAAGTAAATCCTTTATGTATTTGTTTTGCAAATATTTGAATATTTTTCAAATAATTTATATTTTATAAACTTTTAAATACGAGAAGCAGACAGCTGGTGCTTTCATGGGAAATATCGGTAGTACAGGAGAAAAAAATATGTAGCGATTTTACTTTTTTATACAAAGAAAAAAATTAACAAATAATGAAAAATAAACCTGTCTGCGTAAACAGTTGTGTAGAAGAATTAAAGGCTGATGCTGGCCCATCATTGATTTCTGCTGGGAAGTTTTATAAACTGCAGCTTCTATTCTTGTTGTACTTCAAATTGTTATGTTACAAAATATATGTTCAAAATATTTCATAATCTGAGTTATGTGTTTTTTCTTGCACATTTTGCTTTTCACCAAACATCTGAAAGCAAATAGTGCACCAGGTGTGAATTTTCTGGCAAAAGCGCCAAACCAGATTCTTAAGAAGCCTCTTGGTGTTGTAACCCTGGCTGCTGATCTGATAGATTTGTTAGATATGGGTCACTAATTCTTTTTTCGATGTGTCAGATTTGAGACTTCTAGCTTTGCACTGCCTGCTTATCACACTAAGTCATGTTCTCCACGTATTGAACAATGGATCGGCCTCTGGTAGCAAAAACAAAAAAGGGCAGAATGAATCCCAGTGGTGGCTTGAGCTACAAACTTTGATTACAGTAGTGTTTTGGATTTAATGAAAGACCCTATGAAACTTAGAGCTTACAGTCCTCTTTTTTGTTTTTGTGAGCAATGCTTTTCATGAGCCTGATTTTTACAAAAGGCATTTAATGTTTGTGAATGCCCTAACCTAGGGTGAGCAGTTGCACATTCCCTCCAGAGAGTCAAAATAACGCACCTGATTCCTGGCTGCGTGATGCTTATGATTAACTCCCATTTAGCACTGATATGAGAAACAGGAAGAAGTGGAATTGCATGGAACAAGCTCAAATTAACAAACTGCAGCCAAAATTATATGAGAAAAAAAAAAAAGCGCTGTATTCTGAGTACTGGTGTCATCATTTCCAAATGCATGAAGTGCAGGTTCCTCTGGTACTCCTCAAATGCATGACTGTGCTCGGCGTGTTGCCCCTCTCCCAGTCTATCTCTCCTCTGTTTGAAGCTCATAACCAGGGGTGCATCCAAACTGTCTTAAACAGGTGGCTTTTTTCCGTTTCCTCTCCACTATTTCCTTACCCTCATTAGGAAGCATCATATGGGTCAAGGGAAAGTTACGGGGGGAATTTGCAGGTACCTTGGAACATTCTTGTGGAAAATTAGTTGTTCTTTCCAGGTTTTAAACATCTTTATTGGTCATTTTCATTTAAAGTTCAAAAGGTATGAAAAAAAACAAGCTTGCACTGGCTTACCAATGCAATTACAGACAATAAATCCCTCAGAACGAGCCATCCTTAATTTCAATCAATACACCATGAGCTTGATGGGGATGGTAGCCTTCGCAATTTATCTGAAAACTTCACACAAATGGTGTTTCCAGTCACTACAGCCGAAAATAGTTATGATCCATAATCAATCTTCCCTCAATCTTCTACACTGTAAACCCTGATAGTATGGTGAACTCAAATATTTTGTGGTTACCTCAAAAAAAAAATTGTGTAGGCCAACTTAATTGCATTGTGTGGAAGGACCTTAAAGAAAATAAGGTTCACTTGTTTTTTACCTTATTAAGTACTTTGAACACAAGATCATTAATTTGGCAAACTATTTTTTTTGAGGAAATCGGTTTCCGCAAAACATTTGAGTTCACTACACTTGTCAGGGTTTACAGTGTAAAGTTGAACCCATGTTTACTAGCTGGAAGGAAGCAACAGTGTGTCCTTTCCTTCATCAAATAGACAATCTAATGAAGGACGCTCCATGTCAGTTCATGTCAGTTAGCAAGGAATTTACCTCAGGTTGCTCTACATAGATGCCTTTATAACTTGCGACCTCCGAAAGGTAACTGCTCGACTCAATCTCAAATTCAGCAGCAACCCTCTTGAGTCCATTGCTGTTCATACCTCAGTCATTACAGTCAGGCTTTTCCAAAACTATTGTTTTTCACTTGTTTTGGCAAATAACTGAATGATCTGGCAACAGTCTCTCATTATCAGCCTTTTATTATGAGCTAAGTCCTTGCAATAGCGAAGACCTTGAACTTACCTTGACCCACCAGCTTGAGCCAAGATTTTGGATCGTATTGTTTTGCTGTTGCGTATCTCTGGTTTCAAATACCATGGCCCACAAAAAGAGTTCATGCCTAGTTATTAATTTGTTTGGCCATCACCGAGCCATTTTTGCACTTGCACAGATGAGATTTGTCGTTCTAATGTTATCAGAGAGCTTGTATTCCAACTTAGGACATTGCCTCTCAGAAGCACCTCTTGAACTTGAGCTGTTTTAGCAAACTGAGATGGAATAATGGCATAGACTTACAGGGCAGTTATCCGTAAATGAATGTTACCGGTCAAGTTCTCATGCTCCAACAAATTTCGAGCAGTCTGGGATTTTAAAAAAATGAAATTGAGATTCTTTTTTTTTTTTAACTGAGAACTATCTGAATCTTAGGATGATAAAAGTGGTCTCTTGCTGTAATAACTGCACAGCAAATTAAACTTTTTTTTTCACAAAGGCCAATCATATGGTTTTGAAAGTTTACACCTGCACTACTCTGTAAGTTTCCAAGGATACCCTGTACGTGTGGTTTGCTTTGTCTCCATTTTTCAATCCATTTGTCACCAATCAAGGTTGATTTTAATCCTTTGTTAGAAAATGGAATAATTAATTTAACTTGCTTATTTTGCTCATTTTTATGAACTCCAAAATTGTTGTCACTGTCCTAAATTAGCAGATTCCCTTCTATTCAAATTTTGCATTCTGCTATTAGGTTATTTACATTACTTAGGACTGCTTTTATTCCACTTAAACATGGGGGGAAAAAATAGGCATGGAGAGTTCAAATGTTTTTTTGACCAGTTCTGTACATCAACCCAGTATGGACTACTGTAGGAAAAAGACTTATCAAACTGAAAAATGTTCACGTCAGAAGAGAACAGCATCACAATTAATAATTGTCTAAAGTGGCTGTGATATCTGAATAACTTGTACGTGCTTTAGCAGCAGCAGGTGTGATATTACAGCCAGGCAATACCATCATGTTTCCTAGCGTGCCTCCCCTTGGTGTGTCACTGGTTAACAAGCGTGTCGCTTCCACGGTGATGGGGTGATGTCAGCATAGTTGCAGGCACAGTGGCCCCATTCATTCTTGTGTAACCTTAGGCTTCTAAAAATTCCACATCTAAATAAAAACATGCAAGGCAGCTTTCTTTCTCTCTCTTTCTCTCTCTCTCCCCCTCTCTCTCGACAGACAGACTGAGAGCTGGCAGCAGAATTCCGAGTAATAAACGAATGGGTAATTCACTTCCAGTCAGTCTAAGTGGCTGGATCTTCCCATCTTTTACTGTCAATGAGTGTTCAACCTCATTATGGGCTATAATAAGAACCCATCAATGGCTGGGGAGTCAGTACCAAGAAAGAGAGGAAGAAAGATAGAGACAGGCAGAGAAAGAGAAAGCTAGAAGGGGGGGATTTGCCAATCCATACTGTGCTGCAGAGGTCTGGCCCTGCTGAGCTTTGGTTATCACTTTGTTTTATGAATGAGCGTTAATGGGAGCTTCTTCCTACTTTCCCAGATCACCCTTTTCCCTAACCCACTCTACTTGAAAGTAAGTCTCATTCATTTGTTCTGTAAAGCTAATCAATAACTTACTACAGTGCTGTGAAAAGTATTTGCCCCCTTCCTAATATCTTCTTTTTTTGCGTATTTGTCACACACAGATGTCCTCATCAAACTATTAGGTAAAGATAACCCAAGTAAACACAAAATACAGTTTCCAAATGATGATTTCATTTATTGAAGGAAAGAAGCAATCAAGCCCTACCTGGCCCTATGTGAAAAAAGTAATCACCCCCTTAGTCACTAAATCAAAAAAAAATTATACATTTAATTGATAATTGGGTTCAGTTTCACGAGACACACCTAGGAATGATGAATGCCATCGCTGTTGATTCTAAATATCCTTAAACAGAACCTGTCTGGAAATGTGAAGTAGGCAAAAAGCAGCACAGGACGCCACAATCTATAGGAATTCAAGAACAGATGAGAAACAAAGTTATTTGCATGTCTCAGTCTGGAAAGGGTTAGAAAGCAATTTCTAAGGCTCTGGGACTCAAACCATGGTGAGAGCCATCTACGAATGAACAAAACTTTGAACAGTGGTGAACCTTCCCAGGAGTGGCCTACCAAAATTCCATTAAAGGCGCATCAACGACTCATCCAGAAGGTCACAAAAGAACCCAGACCAACATTTAAAGAACAGCAGGCCTTACTTGCCTCAGTTAAGATCAGAATAAGAAAGAGACTGGACAGAAGTGGCTTCCACGAGAAAGCTGCAAGGTTAAAATCACTGCTGACCAAAAAAAAAGAAAACAAAAAAACACACACACAAAGGCTTATCTCACATTTACCGCATAATATCTTGATCAGGCCAAAGATTTTCGGCATTATTATGGAACCCATATATTTTCTCATAAAGACACGCCCCTCTGGAGCATTCAAGCGCTATGACTGGCCAGCTGTTCAAGGGATAGGATTCCAATCCTAGAGCTGAATGGCTGGCTTATCCTGGCGCTTGGATGACTGGCCAATCCTAGCACTTGAATGATCCAGAGGGGTGTGTCTTTGAACGAATGCAGGTAGGTTTGATAATTATGCAGACTTTTGGGATGCATTTCCGTGGACTGATGAGTCAAAAGTGAATCTTTTTGGAAGACATGGATGCCGCTGCATATGGCGTAAAGCTCACGCAGCATTCTGCAATAAGAGCATCATACCCACAGTCAAACATGGCGGTGGTAGTGTGATGGTCTGGGGCTACTTCATGACCTGGGTGACTTGCCATAATTGACAGAACCATGTATACTGTTCTCAACCAGAAAATCCTGAGGGAGAATGTCTGGATGTCTGGCCATCAGTTTGTGACCCAAAGCTCAAGCGCAGTTGGGTTATGCAGCAGGAAAATGATCCGAAGCACAGAAGCTAATCCACCTCTGTGTGCTTCAAAAAGAAGAAGAAGAAGAAGAAGAAGAAGAAGAAGTTGCTGAGTGGCCTAGTCAAAGGCACAATATGAATCCAATTGAGATGCTGTAGCATTACCTTAAACAGGCAGTTCAGGCTTGAAATCCTCCAATGTGGCTGTAAAACAATTCTGCTTCAAGGAGTGGGCTAAAATTCCTCCACAGAGATGTGAAAGACTCATTTCCAGTTCTTGCAAATGTTTGATTGGAGTTATAGCAGCCAAAGGTGGCACAATCAGTTATTAGGTTTGTGGGTGTGGAGGGGGGGCAGCTCATGCAAAAGCTGCATTTTTTGTTTACTGGTGTTGTCTTTGTCCTGTATTAGAAATAAATTGATTGATCTGAAACATTTAAATAAAACAAATAAGCAAAAGTAGGATAAATCGGGAAGGGTGCAAACACTTTTTCATATTCATTGTGACTGTCATGATTTTAATGCAAACAGTATACCCAAATGTTATGTTGATTTTTGTTTTTTTCCCCCCTCAACCCAGTAAAAAAAAAAGCTATAAATACTTTAAATAGTGGCCCAGAATTTTTTTCATTACAAATTATGATTTGGTAATGCTTCCAGACTCTCAGTTTTCAGCTCACCACAGACTGGCCAGCTTGCATCTCAAGTTCTCAAAATGCCTTGTATCCCCTTGAAAACTCGCTCCCTAGTCAAGTTGATCAAAGCCCTAAATAATAGTGTACATAGCAGTTTAACTGTTGAATGTTAAAGTTTTCTGCATAAAGCTGCTCTGTATTGCTCAGCATTCCTGACCATTTGTGAGCACTCAGGAGTGTTAGCCCATTTCAGTCATATCAAACATAACAATGCAGGATTCAGAAACACATTCCTGCAAATCAAAATCACTAGTTTATTCAGCCCTCGGGTCTCCACTGTCTAGCACATACCATTTTTTCTAGAGCCCATAAGTGATTAAAAAAATTTATCAGACTAGATACAGAGTGTTACCCTTAGCCACAAATAAAATATTACCTTATAAATGGCTACAAAATATGGAAACAACCGTTGATTTTACACAATTGAAGGATACACATTTCATCTTACACAATCATTTTTTGCAAAGAATCATGATTTCGTGTTAGCACGCAAGTGGTTTATTTCTGTTTTGCTGATCTTGACCAATGTTGTGCGGACATGAATGCTGGAATCTGAGTGAAGGCAGCTTATCAGAATTTTGAGTATCTCACCTTCAGCAGTTTCATCACTTAGCTTCCTCTGCTCTGTATACTTATCAGTTGCGAAAGCCTTTCACCCTACCAAACCACCCTAAGATAATCTGAGCCTCTTGGGGTGACCTGCCCCCCCTCTTTGAATGACTTTCCCACCCAGAATGCATAACCCCACAAGCGCGTAATTTGACACTGCTTTTGGCTGTCTCATATGGAAAAAAAGTTGTCAGCATCACTGGGGGATTTCACTGGTTATTTTTAACTCACAAAAAGTTTCCATTGCTTTTGAGTGAAAAGAGAATGAAAGAAAAGAGAAGACACACACCTGCTTGGAGCTCAGTGCAGATCTGCAGACAAAACTAGGGCTGCACAACTGCACATTGGTTATCCTCTTGCTCATTCACTTTTATCAGACGTCTCCACGATAGGAGAGAAATCAGTTGCCTGATATGTACCCAAATATTTACCTAACTGGCCACACCAGGGCCATTAGTCTCCGCTGGATAATCTTAACATAGCGATGAAAAAGTGAAGCGAAACACCATAAAAAACAGCAGAATCCATACAGTGAGCGATAGAAGGGGGTATCATGTAAAGAAACATTGAGAAATTTTTATTTTTTTTTTATAAGACTGCAACAAATTTGACACATGAAAATCTGTTAAAATGAGAAGAACTCTGCAATAGAGGTTGTCTGACAGAAGATTTCAAGTTCTTCGCAGCTTTCTGAAGAGGACACCTTCCACATTACATTTTGCTGAATTATGTTTTGAAAATCATCAGTAAGTGAAAAACCAGAAAATTTTGCCAAATCCCATGACATTCACCCTTGTGATTATTTTCCTGGCATAGTCAGGAGGTCCTTCTTCTTCAATGAACAAGTTATGGTTAGGAGCAACTGTAATGAGTGATTTCCTCTGAATCAAATGAATCAATTTTACATATACTCTTGCTTCAATAAATAATACTTGGAGTTGTCGCATGCATATTTTATGACAACTTTAAAAGGATGCACGTTTTGAAAAACTCACTTTTTCAGTTCTTGTGCGCATATATTTCGGTATTTGGAGTGCTTACCAACCCACTAACTGCAAAGCAAAACTAATCAGTCATTTTTTTTTGTGTGTGTGTGTATGTGCTGCCATTTTATAAAACATGTCATTCAGAATGGCATTCAGATTTGGCTCCCCTTCCAATGTCATATGTAGGCTTGTGAGAATTGTTCCGGTCCTCTGTATATCTCCACCCACGATTCATTTTTTAATAGAAACATCCCAGCTTCAATCAGAAAAAACCCCATAACTAACTATTGCCTTTGTGTGCTTTCTACTTTTTGTCTGACTGCTTTATACTTCTAACCTGGATCAGTACAACACAGGACAGTCGACAAAATAAATATAAAGGGGGACCTATTATGTTTTTCAAAAGATGCAAAGAAGCAGTGGTTTCGATTTATTTTTAAAGAGAATCTGTAGCTAGCTAACAAGGTAAGAGTTTCCAAATTCAATTAATATCCAAACTGAAATCCAAGTGCAAGTTTAGTTGAATGTGCATGGCTTGGCTATCGATGTAACTAGCTAGCGAGCTAGCTGAGTGCTCATCTCAAAAAAAAAGTTACTTGGCAAGCTAGCATCCACAAATTGCCTTTCTATAATCATTGTGTGGTTTATTAGCTAGTTAGCGACTAACCAAACTGCTAAAGCCAGCTACTAAATTGTCTGTGAATTTAGAGACCGTTGCTAGTTTAGTCAGAAGCAATGTATGAGGTTCATTGATGGGATCAGATGGAATGGGTGACCGTCATCAAATTCAGTCCATTTTAGCTAGCGCACAAAATGGAACATTTGCTGACAGTTGCTACTAAATGGATGCTGTGTATCATTCTTAACATCAGAAACTGAATTACACGCATAATAAAACTATTATGGTGACTGCATGCCACATTTCTGTGAATGTGAAGTCCATGCTTGCGTAGCCTGCAGACATTGGCTTCCTTTACATACTCTTTGTGTAGTTTAATGGATAGCTAGCTGGCTACTTATGTGGTCATCTGTGGTTAGAGAATTGCAAGTAGCTGGGGGATTATTAATGTCGCTCTCGTTGACCCAGTGGCCTGTTCGCTGGCCAATTCGGACTAATCTCATTCCATAGGTGGGACACCCACTCAGAATAGCCCATTTTTCAGAGGGTTTGGAATAACAGGAATCATATTGCCTGGAAATTGTGGAATTTTTATGTTTTTTTTTTTTTTGCGAAAAAGTTTATAAACTTCCCTTTTGGGCATTCAAGAATCTAACTTGAAAAAAATTTAACATAATAGGTCGCTTTAAATTGCGTTATTTCGATATTACCTCCATCTGATGCCTTAGATTAGTCAACCACTTGCAAATTTGTTATGCTCAGGTCGGGCGGCCAAATGAGGAAGGATGAAACTCGGTTAAAATGTTTTTCTCTTATGAGTAGGAGGGAATACCTGGATGATTTCAGATCCATAAACATGGGTCTTGGCAGTAGATGAAAATGGAGAGCCACTGTAGAATTGGACGATTTTTTTTTGCTGAAAACTATTCCATTAAAGGTCATTTTGGGTCTGAGCATTGAGGTATATGGTCCCAGGGCGCAATAGAGAAGAGGATGCATTTGGAGACAAGTGTATTGACAGTTTGAAGAACGGCTATTATTTTGTCACTGGACTATGGAGAGATAGTACAGATAAACTTCAGTAAAGTTCTAGTGCAGGCATAACTCATTGGCTTCCACTTGAATCTATGAAACATCAAATCAATCCATTCCTCAGTTGGAGCACACTGACAAACCAGCTGTACTCTGGTCTTATTGTCCCTAGGAGACAGTACTGTTGTTTGTATCCTGTAATCATCAGAAAAAAAAATATCTGTTTAGAAAATACCAGTCTGCACTCATAGGCTGAGCGGTGTCAGATGTGATTGATAGACCTTGTGGTTTGAATAAGAGATACAAATAATAAGAAGGGCAGGGTGCTTTTGAATGATTACCCTGTTAGAGGTTCTGCTCCAAGTTTCCATGAGAAATTCAACAAACCAATGCATTGGGGGCCTTAAAATTTACAATATGGATACTTGCACAACAGCAAAAAAAATGAGACCGGCTATGTGAAATCCAAATAACTGCATCTCTGTGAAAAACATCCCCCTGGAATTGTTTACGAAAGAAGAGAGAAGGCGCTTACGGATGATATTTAGCCTGGCCTGGCGGTATCTGAGCGAGCGCACGGCTCGCTCCTTTGTTTTGTTCTTCCCGGGCGCCCGCATGCAGCTGGCTGCTGCTCCTGTTAGCAAGATGTCAGCGCAGGTGCACTATGAATTATCACTGCTTATGAAAGTCAGGGCCCAGGGTCAGTTTCTGCAGTGCCACCATTTGCATTTTTATTGCGCCTGTCCTCGCAGTCAATAATGCGGGGCCTGCCCTCGTTGCTGTCTCCCGTCCAGCCCTACCCAGCCCTGCCTGGCGAACATTCAGAGAGAAGAGGCCTGCCTCCCGTTTATGTTGTGCCCGTATTCATGAGGGGCTGCCATGGGTGAGACCTGGCATTCTGGACAGGAAATGGACCAGGGTAGGATGGTAATGGGGACCTTCACAAGTAATGATGATTGATCTGCACGGTGCTATGGCGGTACGCGGGCAATAAGATGGCACAATAACAGGCAGCCAGGGTTTTATTTGAGGAGGTGACAGGGTCGGTTTGAAGCCGCTGCTTGAGGTAGTGGGGAACGGAGTCGGTACCATGGGGTTCAAGAATAAAGGTATCAGGTTAGCTTCGCCTTGTTCCTTTCCACCATGCCACAGTCTTGCGTTGGGTCCAGATGTTGTAAAATATTATTGATGTCAATTGCAGTCATAAATGTGTGGAGGGCTAAAGGGGAACCTCTGCAATTTCAATTATTAGTTATTCATCACATTTATTTTTTAACATAAAGCATGTATGTCCAGCTTCCCGAAAAGTGAAACAAATAACATAAAATTGGAAAATTAATCAAAGCCTGTTAGCTGCATATTTAAAAAAAAAAAAAGTTCAGCTGGGGCCTGATAGTACTTGCTTACAAACACATATGCTGTATTCAACTCAACCAGGACCTCTAAATTGAGTTTTTTTGGAGACATACAAATAATAAAAGTAAAAAACCCACTAAAAGCATATCTGAGCCCACCATCATAACATGCTGAAGTAAGGCAGCAGGAAACATAGTAGATCAGTCCTCTGATAAATGAGCATGAGAATGTGCTGGTAAGTTCAAACTATTCTTAGTAGCAATTAAGTGCATAATGTGTCCAACAAATGTTGCCTTAATTGGTTTTGTTATTATGAATTGGGTTAGGGTTAGGAGTTGAATCGGAAAATCGGTCAGAAATCGGTTAGGTTTGCAGTGAAGGTTTGGGGTTATGGTGGTCAGAGATAAGGGTTTTGTTTGTCAGAAATTACTTGGGATTACTGCTAAAAGTGTATGTCGTTTGGCAAAAGAAATGCTTTTCTCCACACAGCATCCTAATGTGAGGAATGATGAATGCAAAGTTATGACTTGAATAAGTAAAATCCAACTTAAGCCAACATAAAACAGGGTTTTCCCAAATTGCTTACATTACCTTCCTCTTCTTTTACAAAGGCTGTATTGCATGACAATTCTACTTCAAAGATCATTCTAGCACATCACTGAGTAGTTTAGTTCTACAATGAATCGGATTTTATTTTTGCCTCAAAGTCCTTTTTGAAGAGAAAGAAGTTTTCTGTGTGTGGATGTGTGATTTGTGCATGCGCTTATGTAATGACTGTGTATGTCTCTATGTGAGAGTTTAAGAACATATACAATATGTGTTTGTGTGTGTGTGTGTGTGTGTGTGACTGCATGCATGTGTGTGTGCGCGTGTGTGCATGTGTGTTTAGTGTGTATGTGCGCAGCTGCATTAAAGCAGGTTTTGGTTGCTATCCAGTCACAGCATTTAATGTTCTTTTGCTGTGGGTCAGTTGGGACTCAACGATGTTCCCAGGACATCTGCTCTCTGCACCCACGTCTTTCAGCTTGATCCTCTGACCAATCAGAGGCCTCCTGGGTCTCTCAGACTAGGCCTTGCCTTACTGTGATTGGACACAGAGGCCTTGGCCTAGAAGGAAAGGCAGAGGCCTGAGAAATTTTCACAAACTGGCCCCTTACTGCCTTCGCCATCTCTGACATCTGCTTCCAATCAAATCACCCCAACCCATTCCAACCCCCCCCCCCCACCGCCAACATTACTCTCATTAGCTGACCCCCCCCACACACACACACACACACACACACACACACCAATCTGCTAAACTTTCTGAACACTTTTTAGTGATTTCTTAAATATCTATCTCCAGTTGGTGACATTTAAGTTCCTACTATAATGATTCACATTAATAATTTACATTGTCACAAATTCATGTCCTCTACTTGTATTTCCACATTCCTTACTAAATAAACACATCCTTATGCCCCCAGAAATAGCTTGGCCTAATGGCTACAGAAGATATTTATTACTCAAAAGACTTACACGATTTGTAAATACAGTGATTCTCATTACTGTTCATTCATGAAAATCAGAGGTTTGCTCTGAACTTTTTGTTCTGAACTTAGGTTACCAAAGGCCAAAATTCATGCAAAAGGGTAAGATTAAGATGTAAAATAAATATGAATCCAAGAGCATCAACTTGTCGGCATCTGGAATTGGCATTTCAAAGTTCCTGAGGCAGAATTTACTTTATTGGATGGTAAATATATCATATAAAAGTAATTAGATGAAATCTTGTGTATAGAAACTGACTTGAACGGGGTAGTTACAGACTGGAACTGGTTAAATTGCTGAGTGCATGATGTTGTGTGCATAAATAAGAATTGCCAGGAAATGAACGTCAACAAAGCCATAAAAAGGGTGTTCATATGGGGCCATGGGCAGGCAGGCCAATGGGAGGCACAGTGGTGCAGCCAGGCCGGAGGGTAGGAGTGGTACATTTTTGAATGGGAGAGCTGCGCTAACAAGTGGCAAATGACCAACACTGTCACTGTCATGTTCAGCCCTGAGGCATTCAAAACTAGGCAATAACTGGTTAAATTCAAAAGATACAATGCAAGATCTAGCAACAATACTGATGGCTCCATCTACCAGAGGCTCTGACTTAAGTCAGTTAAACCATTCAATCCTATCCCTCAATGATAAGAATGGCGAAAAAAGTGGGATTAATTGGGCTATCTTCATGTTCCTCCTGAAATTACTTTCCCACAATAAAATTTCTTTCTCAGTAATGGGTGCTTCACTTTCATGAACTACAAAGAGTAAGCACCCAGTTTGTATCACCATTCTCTCTTCAATTCAATGAGTAAAGGAGGCGTAGAGAGTGTAAGAGTCAGAGATGAAAGCAGAGAACTCAGACGTTGATGAAAGGTTGAGTGGGTTGAGTCAAAGAGCTCATACAGGGAGTGTGAGGTTCAGAGATAGAGGTAAAATGAGCTCAAACAAGGAAAGGAATGGAGATGGAAATGGAGATAGAACTCATACAGCGGAGAAGGAGGGAGATTACTTGTGAAACAGATGTAGATAGGACTCTCGTAGCTTTAGCAGAAGGTCATGCTGAACTCACGCAGCCTGGCCAAGGAAACGCTGCTCTCAGCACCCCGCAACTCTCCCCCTCCCTGAGAAACCAGGGTGTGGGTCAGTGCTCCCTGCCAAAACCTCTGGTCTGCTCTCCTTCTCCCTCTTTCCACCCCTCGCTCATAGCTTACTTCTTCCCTCCTTTCCCTCTTTTTCTTTTTTTGCAAAAGTTTTCGTTTTTCCCCAAGTTCGCTCCCATGTTTTTCTTCTCTGTGTGGTCGCTGTTTGAGCTTTCTTTACTTGCCTTTCAACTCGTTTGTGTCAATAAACACTAAACCTGCTTGTAATAACAGGTACTTTCCATAAATATTCCCAAATCTGCTTGGCTAATCTCTGGGGGCTAACAGAAACAGTCAAGCTGGGAGATTTTTAGCCACTTTTCCCATCCAAATGTTTTGCTGCTGTGAATTCTATCAGCTGGGTGAACTTAGCTGTGGCTGGTTGATGGACGCTTGGCTTGGATAAAACTTTCCTGACTGTTGACATGCTCCTTGCAAGTTCAGCACTGGTCACAGACTACCACAAGACATTTACACATTATTTGTCTTGTTATTCCTGCCACAAATGTCATTAGTTTTTTTTTTTTTTAAGTGCTAGAGCAACAAATTATGTCACCATTATTTTCTTACATAAAACATAAAAGACACGTGCTATGCAGTTGAAGAGATCAACAGCTGAACAAACATTAAGATGTCATGACCAAACTGTCAGGTCAAACCAATCTTTATCTTTTTCTTTATAAAGGGGGTAAAATTCAGGTTGTGTCTACTTAACTAGTTTTTGTTCAGCTTTCTCCCCTCCCAAATCTTTGTTCTAGCATCTCTAGGAGTACTAAAGCAAACAATCTGGTTACAGCATGACTGAATGGCAGCATGACAGAAGCCTCACTTTCTGTGCTATTTCACATCGAGGGTGAGATATGTACTAAAAACGTACTGGCGAGTTTGGCTGCAGTTAATGTAGATTTGCCTAGCTGAGTATCAATGCTGCAACATGGGTCACAAACTCTTTTGGGTGATCTTTCCTTGGCCATCCAGGCCCCAGCCTGTCTATGAATTCACCCTCTGTAGCCACAGCAGGGCAATCACAGATCCCAGACTGATCATTTATGGTGAGCAACAGGTCATGTCCCATTGGAAATCCCCTGGATTACATGCTCGCCGTGATAAAGCAACAAATAGCTTATATGAAAACACACTTTGACACGGAAAGCTTTGTAAGTATTATGACACTGACTCGTCCAACTCTGGATGATTGTTACAGTGCCTAAAATGCTTTCAAAGTCTTATACAATCATGCATAGCTCCTTTAAATTGAATTAACAGTAAAGCAGGTAATTATGCAGCAACATTAGTCAGTATAAATCTGAACCAATTATTTGGTTGGGCATATGTCAACCTCTTGGAGTGCAGAGAGAGAGAGAGAGAGAGAAGAGAGAGAGAGAGAGAGAGAGAGAGGTCAGACAAACAAACAATAAAAACATGTTCAATGTACTAATTAGCTTCTTCTTTATTAATGCAACTGAAGTAACCCCTTCGTCCACTCTGGAGAAGATGCACTGTCAAGTGCACTCTCTCAGTGTAAGACATTCTCTTTATAATCTCCAAGGATCAGGACTTTTTAAAATACTATTTGTGACACAAACTATAGTTAACAACAATAATCTATGAATGAATTTTGATTGTAGATATTTTTATGAAATCATACTTCATCACAAAAAAGTTTTCTTTTTTTAAGCATTGTTTAAAATTCTGAGGGATGCCACATCACCTATATGTATGCAATTACAGTTGAAAATGACATTCAAGCTACAATTAGATGACTTTGTCAAATGTAATCGGTAAGACTCTATAGTTTGGAAAGCCTCAATGTCATGTTAAGCCAATAGCAAGGTCACAATTCCCTTTACCAAGCCTCCACTATGCATTGCAACTCATATGAATGAGACCATAAGGCAGAACTTGTTTGGGTTATGGTTTTGGTGTGCCTGCATCACTAAGCGCCAGCTGCCAGGCGATCATAGCCTACAAGCGCAAACCTCACTGTAGCTGGGTGTCAAATGAGAACAGGACTGATGTTGACTCGCGCAAAAAAAGCTGAGCAGATTGAAAAATGCTGAGTACCTGCAAGACTGAGGTTCAAGACCGTCCCATCAAAATATGTGGGTAAACGTGTATTTTCATAAACAGTTCAGCAAATTCCTGGGTGAGAGCAAGGCAGTGTATAGCTGAGTCCCAAAGTGCACTGGCATGGATTGGCTTCTATGAAAAACTGACATTTGTCATTGTCTTGTTTTGCGACATGATACGACAAGCCAAGGCTCCCCCACCCCCAAACCTCATCCAGGAGTCGTTTGGGAAAACCTGTAGACCAGGAAAAGTGCTGAGGTCTTATGCAAGGTCTTCTTATAGTAACATACTCTCATTGCACATTATAATATCGGCATTTGAATAATATGACTGAAATCATTAAATTAAATGGCACGTTGTCAGCATAATGAATTACACAACTATAGTAAATTTGCAAAAAAATCATATTTATTTTTCTGAATAATGATAATAATAATAATAATAAATTATTATTATTATTATTATTATTATTATTAGTGGTAGTAGTAGAGGTAGTAGTAGTAGTAGAAATAGTAGTAACGTTGTTGTTAGTCTTGTTGCTTGTCTTATTAAGAGGCTTAAATAGGCAATTCACTCGGGTTTACACATCTGTCGCATGATTTCACTGTACATTGAAATGGAGGGGGTGTACAATGGCATCGTCAACACTGCAAGGAACAGCGACGATGAGTAAAGTAATCCAGGCTCACCTTTGGCATTAAGGAGGTTAAAGTTTCAGTGGGAAAAAGACAAATTCATGAGGCAGTTTGTGTGAATGTGGCTATGCGCGACATGAATGGGTTCCTCTCTCTTACAATAACATAGCAAAAATCTTTAAGCTGCCTTGAGCCATAAATATACAGGCAGAACATTATTGGAGAAAACATTCCGGACTTAGGTCTGCAGCAGGCCACTGGGCCTCTGGGAGGGGGCAATTTCCTAAGAGGTCCCTGGGGGAAGGTGCTAGGAGAAATAGCACAACAGTTGGCATCTAGCAGTGGGTACAGTGAAGCCTGAGTACATGCTAACCTCCGACCTCGCGTTCCAGCTACAGAGTGGACATGGTCGAGCTCAGACAGAACCGTGATTCAGTATCAGTGGCGGCTGGTGAGCCAGAAATAGAGCAGGCGCAGAGCATATCTTTAAACTAATCTCTGGTCTTCACCCTCTTCCAGTGTTTTTTTAATTAACATTTAATTAACATAAATACCTGGATACTTGTTGCTAATTTTTTTTTTTTTTTAATTAATTAATTAAAACAATCAAGTAGTGCAGGCTAGACAGCCAGCACTGTAGGATGAGCTAAAAGCATACATGGAAGTTAACAGAGAACAGTGCTGTGAAAAAGTATTTGCCCCCTTCATGATCTATTTTTGCATATTTTTCACACTTAACTGCTTTAGATTATCAAAATAAGTTTATATTAGACAAAGATACCCTAAGTAAACACAAAAAGCAGTGTGTAAATGGTTGTTTCATTTATTGAAGGAAATCCAACCCAAACTGGCTCAATGTGAAAAAATTAATCTCTCCCTTTATTAGTCAATCAACCAGAAACTAATTTAGTCGATAATTGGGTTCAGTTTCACTTGGCATACCCAGGCATGATTACTGCCAGCCCTTTGAATCCTAAAATCTCTGAAAGCAATTCTTACCTTTCTGGCATGTCGCACAGCGCTTACTAAAAATTTGAACATAAACAACTCCGCCTCCCTCCAAAGTCCCACCCTCTTCCCCCTGCCTGACGCGTGCGGTGAGGAAGTGAGCAGCGCGAGTGAAACGGGTCAATGGAGTCAGATTCTGAGGTAGCGGTTGGTGAAAACTAACCAACGGTAATAACATAATATTCAATTCTATATGTGGTATAAAATAAAATGCCCTCATAACGCTTAGTTACCTTGGTAGTCTGACGAACTACCATGAACCTTATTATCGTAATCATAGAATTTCAACGCCCGTTTGTTTACAGTCAAATGTGTCGTTTTTCGGCAGAATTCATACATATTTTCTTGCAAAACTGCTGTCATAACGTCTGTCTGCCAGAGAGGCCGCGACTCGCAAGCAGTGACAGCGGTAAGCAACTGGAAGGGATGCGGCGACGGATGACAGCCAGGAAGCTCGGCAAATCATTTTATTCGGACTGAATAAAATTGTTGGTCAGACTTTTATGAGAAATATATGAGAATTGAATATTGATGAGTTTCAACACCTGGTGGATTTCTTTTACATTTTAGTGTGCCATACGCTTATTAGGAGCATTTTAAGATTACAAAAGAAAAGTGTAAAAATGCCAGAAAGGTAAGAATTGCTTTAAATAGAGCCTGGCTGGCAATGGGAAGTTGGCAAAATGCAGCATCATGGTGCCCCAATTTAAAGAAATTAAAGAACAGATGAAAAACAAAGTTGTTGATATTGATCATTCTGGAAAGGGTTACAAAGCCATTTCTAAGGCTGTGGGCCTATAGCAAAAAAAAAAAAAAAAAAAAAAAGTGAGAGCCCTTATCTATTGATGGAGAAAACTTTGGAGTTCACCAAAGATCCCAGTGCAACATCAAATGGCGGTTTTCCACTATATGGTACGGCTGTACTTGACTCGACTCTACTCGGTTTTTCATGCATTTTCATTGTGGATAGTGCTTGGTACCAGGTATCTTTTTTAATTCCTCCTCGGCCGATGTTCTAAGTGAACCAAGCTGATACTAAAACTTAGGTCAATATGCTGCAGACCACTGTTTGGTCAGATGGAATCATCATTCACAGGACAAGCCAACACAATGCATACCACAATCGACATTACAGTGGAATGGGATGATTTTCGTAGCAATACAATCAAAACTGTAAACATTGGGACGTGATTCAGAAGGGTAAATATGCATCCAAACCAACAAGCTAGCTCACTTTTTTGTAAGTTAATCAAACATTACATAATTGCCATGGGGGATATAGAACAAGATAGCAACTTTCAATCAAGATAATTATATTATCATAACCTTTTTGTGAACAAGTTTTTATTTATTTATTTTGTATTATACTCAAGTTTAACAAGTCTATCATTATACATACAATGTTAACATCCAGATAGACAGATACAACCCCCCCCCCTCACAACATGATGGTGATAGAGTGAGGGTTTGGGGCTGATTTACTGCTTCAGGATCTGGGAGATGTGCCATAATTGATGGAATCATGAATTCTGCTCTCAACGAGAAAATCCTGACAATGAAATCCTGACGGTGACGGCCATCAGTTTGTGACCTAAAGCTCAAGTGCAGTTGGGTCGTACAGAAGGACAACGATCCAAGGCACAATTGCAAACAAACAAAATAAAGGTTTTGGAGTGGCCTAGCCAAAGTCCTGACTTGAATCCTATTGAGATGCCATGGCAAGACTTTAATCAGGGAGTTCATCCTTGAAAACTCTACAATTTGGCTGCCTTAAAATATCTTGGCGAAGGACAGTGGGTCTAAATTCCTCCACAGCAATGTAAAATACTTATTGCCAGATATCACAAATGTTTGATTGCAGTTGTCACTGCCAAGGGTAGCACAATCAGTTATTAGGTTTAGGGGGGCAATTACTTTTTCACAAGGGAGATATAGGTTTTGAATAATATGCAAAAAGAAAAGAAATCGAGATGGGGCAAATGCTTTTTCCTAGCACCGTAGTTTATTAATTTTGGTGCAAAGAATAAAACATTTTTTCTAAATTGAAACTTCTATCTCACTGCATTAACCCTAAAAGTGCTTAATTTTTACTCACCCTAACCCTCCAAAAGTCAATCATAAGTCAACCGGTGGGCCGAAGCACATTTTGGGCCGATGCAATCATAGTTCATAAAATTGTAATAACATCAATAATTTTGAGCATCCGCGCCAGCCTTTAAAAAACAGAAAGCGGCCCATTGGTTCATTTTTTACACTGACACAGGGCTGGCCCAATGAAATCTCTGAGCCCTCCCTCCTCAGGGGAAAAAAAAAAAAAAACTCAATTGCATACGGCGCATTGGTAGCCAGTGGCCCACAACCACATCAAGGCGAAACAGCAGGATAATTTCAGCTAATTGGAAGTGGAATTTCATACAGAGTAAATTCATATGTAATTAATATATACCTCTCTTACACTATTTTACATAGAGAGCGCTCCCTGAGATTTTCTGCACTCTGTTTTCAAGGTGGCACATGCTTTATATAACACTTTTTATTCTTTTACTTCACTTTCCCAGTTATCTTGCATCTTGGCCATTTTTCAGTATCTATTGATATATTTGTTCTATGATATAAGAATTACCGAAAAACTGTATTCTTGCAGATAAAAAAAAAACGATGCATAGGCTTAAGCCATGTACAGTTTATTTAATGTTGTTGTTTTCGTCCTAAAAGTTTAAGAAGGCAGGCTTGCAGGGAAATTAATTTGACCAATGGCCTTGCTTGTCCCCAGTTGCGTTAACAGTCTAAAAACGCGTTTCAGCGACTACGAGATCAGACAAAAATGTCAGAAAGCAGTGGAGAGGCGGAAAAGCTTTGAGAATAAAGTAAACAGACATTGGAGCCTCAGGCTTTCAAACGCTAAAAAAATTGACTTGTTGTTTGGCCACGATGATCCTCATGTAGCAAGCAGTTTTCATTTGGAGGGGGACACGGAAAACGGTAAGACTGACGTAAAATTAATAGGCTATCGTAAGTATATATTCAGTTAAAATGTGCTTGAGCTTACAAAAGGCCCCGACTGATGGACCAGCTGTTCATAACCAACAATTTGATGCATATTGATTCGTTGTTTTACAGTGGCAAATAAAATTTGTCCTGGAATACAGCAAGGAAGACTTTCAAATTTTCCTATTTAAAACACTGTCTTGACGTTCAGAATCACCTGCCAGTAAACCTGCAACCAGCGAGTACTGCGGTTCTGAAGCTAGTGAGCTATTCTATGCCCTGTTGAGTCTGTAAGATATGTAACTTTATTTAAAAAGGTTATGTATGAATCTATCCAAATAGTGCAATGGTCTTATTGAAAAATTATAAATGGCTCCAAAGTCACATTTCTTTTTCACATTGATTCATGTAAATATATTAATAATAATAATAATCATAATAACTTCGTCTTTGTCATGGTGGTGCAGTGATTAGCATTGCCACCTCACAGCAAGAAGGTTGTGGGTTCCATTCCGGCCTGGGGCCTTTCTGTGTGGAGTTCCAGGGTATGTAGGCTACGACTGAGCTTAATGTTAACTTTTGGTAACAGCAAAGTGTGCGCGTATGGCGGGCCGTCACGTCACGATCAGGTTGGGCCGCCATGGCCGAAAATGCCAAGGCCGTTTTTTTGTCCCAGTCCAGCCCCTGTGAACCCTGCTGAAGGTCATTGCCAACTAATTTGCCAACTAAAAACGGATTAAATTGTTGACTTTTTGAAAGCTAAAATCTGAAATTTTGCTTCATATATTTTGTGTCTTGTGTGACTATAGAAGTGATGAGCACTTTAAGCTTGAAGAAGTTAAACTGTGTGTTCAACTGCAAATTGATTATTCTAATCATTGTTAATTTAGGAAGATAATTGAAAACAGTTCCAGATTACTAATTAGTTTCAAGAGTTTTTGGTATCTCTTCTATTTTAAGTCGAGCAGGCGTCAAGGCTCAGTACAGTGGCTGCAAGTCAAAGAAGAACTGAGTGGGAAGTGGGCACAAAAACAAAAAAGTTTGTAATGTCACATTTCATTAAATCCACATCTTTCAACTCTCATGCACATATTGCAAGACTAACATAAAATATGGAATGAATGAAATATGGTTATACTACGCAAACACACCAAATTCCCAGTTATACAGGAGGTAAATAGCGGTTTGACTTCTACGTTTCCACAGACAGTCTTATGCAGTGATATGAGAGGTCAGAAAACAGGGATATAGTGGACACTCTGCGTTATGGTTGTTGAGAATACCGATTCCAACTATGTCTCCAACCCTGAATTCAATTTTTTTTTCAAGGATTGTGCAGCCGTTTGTCCTGATTATATGTCAAACACGCGAAAGATAAACAGAATAAAATGTAAGATCTTCTGAATATGAGAGCCAACACAACATGTAACTGCCACTAGTGTTTATAGGGACCAGATGTTCATGTTCTTGGTAGAGATTCTTGAAACTCTTTGTGGTGATTGCTTTGTCAGCTGGAAAATGCTGTCGCACATATAATTAAATCATTTTAATATTTACACCCCATTTCAATTGCCTCCTAGTGATAAATTAGTTGGGTTTTAGATTACAATCCAGTAAGTTGACCATTATCCCCTTCTGCTGTAAATTCTGTTTTCAATATCAGTAATAACCTTTGATGAGTGCCAATAAAAGATTTAACAATCCTGAAAGCTCTCTTGTATATTTTCTTCTTGAAACCACATCAGACAAGGGACCGATTTTTGGCCAATAAATGCATCCATGGCAGGTGCATCTGGATAACAGAAAAAGTAAGTAAATGATGTAAAGAGTTTCATTGCAAAATGCAATATATCCATATGAGGCAATTTTTTGAAAATGCTAATTTTTGTCAAGGGAAAAGTAAGCATCGAAAGAAGAGCTTTCTTGTTTGTTCATATGTCTTGCTAAACAAATTAAAACACTATACAATGATGCAATGAAATTTAAGATTAGTGAATTTTGTATGAAGGTGAACTATGTTGTGATTATTTGGCAAAATGCAATATATCTACGGAAGTGCAATTTAAAGTCAAATGCCTGCCAGTCAATATCATTGATGTAAACATTTCCATGTTTCTGTAATAATTCATAATACTCCCCTGCATGTAGTGCACTGTCCTTTTTGAGAATCTTCAGCTCAACATGGCCGAAATCTCAGTCAGTGGTGAGAAAACTATGTCCACTGTTGTGAAACGCATTATCGATGGATAAATTATGAATTTTTTTATCTGCAGAGCTTCCAGCATAGAAATGACACTGATATTTTCGTTTTGCCCGAGTCCCTAAACAATCAGAGCCTGTTGGCAGTGCAGGATTGTCCATCGCTAATAGGCTGCATGGATATATTGCAGTGAGTGGAAAAACTGGCTTGGCGTTAGTGGCGCTTTGGAATGAAAACTGATATTCAAGCATGTCAAATACTGATATATAATGTGTTGCTAAGGACTAAACTTGGCATTACTACAGGCATAATGAAAGAAAGGTTCTACATGACAGGTTCATCTTGACAAAAGCTTTGAGCTTGTAAAAGCACAATGTCTTCACCACAGTAATCTCATAATCGATCATCTTTGTTACCTCAGGTGCTTAAAGGTTGATCTAAATTTGGAAGCAGAGCAAAAGGTTGTACCGCACTCTTCCTGAGAACTTGCATATTTTGATTCTATGGGTAGAGATTCAGTTTGACAAAAACATTGCCTGAAAGGTTTTAGAAATAAACTGGTATAGTTGAAATATATGTATGAATGTTTTTTTCAGTAATAAAGTATTACACTAAAATTTATTTTCTCCACTACAACCACATTTTTGAATAAGTTGAGAGATATGGAAAACGCACGTACAAAAAGAAAATAGTGGCGTGTGAATTATCTTCGAGCTGCATTAAATTGTAAACAGTATAAGACTTCCACAGCTCTCAAGTTAATGTCTTTCATTTTTCTTCCTATTCAGCAACTTGCGAGTTCATTAGAAGTATGTCTCCTTTAATTGGATAATGTCTCATGTCTAATCCCCTCCCCGGCTATATTTCATTTCATGGTTACTTCCTAATTTTCCAGTGACATGTTTTTAAACACCCTGCTTTGTGTTGCAAGTTTCTGGATTGTTATTTGCTACTTTTACTAAGAACCAGTCATTATTCCAAGCAGAAACTCATTTTCTTTATTAAGTGTAATGTGTACTTTGATGAAAGCAATTCCTGGACGGTTTCCTCTTTACTCAGTTACCTCGAACAAGCTTCCAAGCCTACTCAGGGTCCATAATTGGGCCAGGGTTCAAGTTAACCCAGCTCAAGTCAGTTTGTCAGTCCAATTTAACAGGAACAAGCTCCCAAGCCTAGTCAGCATCCAGAATTGGGACTGTGTTCCTGTTAACCCTTCCAAGTTTGTTTCTCTGTCCAGTTGTTAGGGACAAGATCCCAATCCTTCTACAGTCATCAGGAGTGGAACCAAGTTCCCCTCAAGATACTCCATCCTCCCGTGGGACAGTTCAACCCTGTCAAAGTGTGCAGTCCGCCTGGCTGCTATCACAAAAACCAGTAGCCAGCAATTGACACATCAGCTTCGCCTAAAACACTGGCATTGAACCGTGCTATTCTTATTCCGGGTACCATCCCCATGTCTTCCTTAGAAGTTCTGTCTACAAATGACCATATAAGCTGTCAATAAACTACCTATTGGCTTGTACTCTGCCTCCGCACTTGATTCCTGGTCTGGAACTTAACAGTACAATCCAGCCACGAGATGGAATTAGCAAATATGTCAAGCCTGGTTGATGCACTAAGGTATCAGGGTGTGTAGATTAGTCAGTAGGAGGATGAACTCCAACAGATTCGTCAGTCCATTGGAGGCCTTTCCAATAAAATTTTGGCTGTCTCGGAAATTTCATGGGACTCCACTGTCGTCGCTCAAGCAGTATGCCCTCCATCAGATGCTAGTCCTTTGGGAGCCCAATCTAGTGGTTTTGGACTCCTACCACCTGTCACTGTTTCCTGGCTCGGTGTAGGATGGTGTTCGAGCTTCAGCCATCCTCTTTCCCCACTGAACATTCCTGAGATGCATTTGTCATGACTCGCCTCGCTGGACATGCCAGGGACTGGGCTGCCGCCTGTTGGGAGGCAAGCCATCCTACAATGTCTTTTTTTGCTACCTTTGCTGCTGAGATGAAGGTGTTTAACCGGTCCCGCATCAGCCATGCCGCTGCCCGAAAGCTGCTACATCTGCGTCAGCACAACTTATCAGTGTCAGATCATTCCATTGACTTCTGCTCCTTGGCTGTCTTCACGCGCTGGGATGCCTGGGCGTATGATATCTACCTGTTTGGCTTGGCAGAGCAAGTTCAGGATGAGTTTATCACATTTTTTTCTTCTTTGAGATCTGGACTAACTCATCGACCTGGTGCTGCAGACTGCCATCTGGTTGCAAGAGAGGCAGTGGGACTGGTGGGCAAGGATACAGGTGCCTTCACTGCCTGCATCCCAAGATGCTCAACCTGGAGCTTATTGTCGGGTACTGATGGCTGTTGACCGAGGTTGGTTTCATAAGCTGCCCCCTTAAGATCGGCTGCTTTAGATAAAGTTGAATCTCTGCCTGTATTGCGGAAGTTTGAGTCTGTTACGGAGGTGATGCCGGGTTCTGCGGTCTCATTTTTCCATCCACTCCTTCCTATTTGAAGTTACCATCTGGGCTTTAGTCGACTCTAGCGCGAATGAGAACTTTGTCCATCCTGGTCTCGTTTACTGCTTGAGGGTGTCTACTGTGCGCCTGCCAGCTCCCTTTCAGTCCCAGGGTCTGACAGGGATTGTCTGTCCTGACATCACTGAGGTAACTCAATCGGTGCCCATGCTGATTTCCAGGAACTATGTTGAAAAGTTAGAATTTCTCATCATTGAGTAACCGCATGCCCAGGTGGTTGAGGAGGCCCTGGCATGAACCCTTGTGTGGACTGGCTTTCAGGATCAATATTGGAGTAGCGTTCCTCCTGTTCACAATCCTTTGCACAGCCCCCATCAAGAGGAGCCGTCAGACCTGAAGGGTGTTCGTCCCATCTATCGCGACCTTTGCATGGAGTTCAGCAAAGAGTAACATCACTTCCATCTCACAGACTCTATGATTGTGTGATTGACTTACTGCCTGGAACATCACCCCCCAGGGGTCAGCTACACTTCCTGACCAACCTGGAGTTGCAAGCTATGGAGGAGTACATTAATCAGTCCCTGACTTCCAAAATAATTCAGGCTTCCTCATCACCGGCCAGAGCTGGTTTCTTCTTCATGGCTTAGAAAGATGGGTCACTACGTCCCTGCATCGACTATTAGGGATTAAATGCAACTACAAAAAAGAAACATTATCCTTTGCCTTTAATGGACTCTGCAGTGTCCAACCTCCAGAGCTGCTGCTTCTTTACTACGTTTGACTTGCACAACACTTACTATCTGGTGTGTACTTGGGAAAGATATGAGTGGAAGAGAGTGTTAAACACCCCCATCGGGAACGACGAATACCTGGTGATGCTGCTCGGGCTCACTAATGCTCCTAATATGTTCCAGAACCTCATAAACTGACCCTACAAGACATGGTCTCCTGGTTCCTCTATGTCGACCTTGATGATATACTGGTCTTCTCTAGAACACAGGAGGATCATACCCATCATGTCTGCTTAGTCATTCAAAGGCTCCTGAAACTTTATTTGAAGCCAGAGAGGTGCAACTTCCATCACACTACCATCTCCTTCCTGGGGTTTGCGGTGATGCAGAGAGCCCTGGAGATGGATTGCTAGAAGGTACATGGTGTACTGGATTGGCTGGAACTAATAGATCGCAAGTAGCTACAAAGGTTACGTGGGTTCGCTTATTTCTACCACCGATTTATTCCAGGGCACTCCACCGCTTGGATTGTACTCTGCCTCTGCACTTGATTCATGGAACTATTTCTTGTTCTACGTTACCAACTCTATAGTTTTCTTTCTTTTTTTCTGTAATTCACGCTCATCCTGAATCCAATATCTGCAAAATGTTCCAAAAAAGGTGGGACAGGGGCTATTGTAAGACATAAAAGTCATGTAATGCTAAAAAAATGGGTTTACAGATATTGCACTTGGATAGAAAAGGAGATTACACAAGAGGCCTAGTTGTACACAAGGAATGGTTGCAGCTTGCCATTTTGTGAAAAACTGTGATATATTAATCTCACAGTTTAGACACAATGGGGCAAATTTACAGAAGGTGTTTTTCTCTTAGACACAAGTAACTTGACTGATCAGATGATGATCCGGTGTTCATAGTTGATCACCAAACTATGAAGTATGTTTACCTAAGTTGTGTCTAAGTCTTAGTCACCTGTGATCAAATAACAATGACAAAATTTAGACATCCTTGGGGGCTTGTTTAACTGAAGTTTTTCTAGGTATGTGTATATCACCTTTCTTGTTTTCAATTAAATCCTTCTGTTCCATTCTTAACTTAGTTCCTTTAGTTAAATATATAAGTCCCATTTGTTGGTCCACAGTAAAATTGTCATTTTGTTTATTTCCGGACGGTTTCCCTTGCCCATTCTCCGCAACAGTCTGTTCCATGCTGGTGATGGCTGACAGATACCGAGATGACCGTGTTCCATAAAAGGTCAAGTACTTGCTCAGAACAATAGCTCTTAGATCGACTCGCAAAAGAATAGATGTCAACACGGCAAGTTAGACGCGGACAACTAATCAGGAAATGATCCTCGGTTGTAATACGCAATTATCACGTTTTTTAGCTGTTGTTGTTGTGCGTGTAAGCCATGTTTAGTTAGCATTTTAAGCTTAGTCAATGACTAGAAAAAAACTGGCTAAACACCTTTCGGAAATCGAAGATGTCTCTGTGCCATCTTGGGTGTAAAGTGGCAGGACCACGTCACTAAGACCGAGGTCTTGAAGACCGCAGATCTCCCAAGCATCGAAGCCATGCTAATGCTATGACAGCTGTGCTTAGCTGGCCATGTCTCACACATGGACGACTCCAGAATTCCTAAGGCAGTCTTCTATGGAGAGCTGCATGATGGGAAATGCAGCATAGGTGCTCCACACAAACACTGCAAGGACTAACTGAAACAAGAGCTGGCACATGCCGGTATTGATAACTGCACCTGGGAATCGTCAGCTTTAGACAGGAGTAGTTGGAGGTCCTCGATCTGAAGAGCTGTGCAGTAATTTGAAGAGGAAAGAGCCCGAGCCGCCCAGGGAAAGCACAGGTGACAAGAAGAGTCAGTCATGCAGGCAGTCTCACACAATGATCAGGTGCCCAAATTGCTCCTGACAATGCAGATCTAGGATTGGCTTGGATTTGAAGAATCTGCTGTCATCATCACTCACAGGTCAAAAATGATTTATAAATCACAAAAATCTGTTTAATTTGCATTTTCTATCTTGTCTCAACATTTTTGGGAATGGAGTTGTACTCTCAGAGGGGGATGTTATATGGAAATAATTTGTGCTTATTTTTTTTCTCTTACTATACAACATTGTTAGAGGAAGATAAAGGGATTAATCCCAATCCAATACCTCGTACATCATGGGAAAAAATCTTATGTGTTCCAAGCTGGTAGCCTGAGAAGATATGCTGACAAACAGTCACTTTGAAAAAGTATCTTGTGGCCCACTCTCTTCCCGACAATAAGAAAGTGAGGTTGAGTCAGACACATCCGTCACCATTGCTACTGTATGAGTGACAACCAATTTACATGAAGATCAAGACGGAGAACTGTTCCATCTCCTCAGCGTCCAGCATTGCCTGTCGAAACAAGAGTCCCCAACTTCCACCCTTCTCCCCCCAAACACATACAGTAATCATCCATCCATCCTTTAAGTATATGACCATGGGATACAATAATAAAAAAAAAATTATAATAAAAAACTAGGAAAGAAACATTCTCTGGGCTCATTTCCCAGTATGGACAGTATTGGCAGTGTAAACAGACTTTTGAGTGACTCAGAATCATGATAAACACCCAGCTGGGTACCACCCGGAGTCTGAGAAATTTAGGAACCAGACAAAAGAAAATATGATGTCGCACATACCATAAACAGCAAAGGAGACATTGAAAGAGTGAGAGAAAGGGCAAGAGCTAAAGACAGATAAAGAGCTGGGGAATGGGACAGAATCGTGTTTGTCGCATTGTATGGCTGCTGTCAAAAGCAGCCATACAATGGCTAACTTTAACATGTCCATAACACTTGAACAATAAGGAGTCCCTAACACTGGACATCACAAACAGGTCTATAACATTGAGCAGCGTTGAGTAGTTGCTGGAAATGTTGAGATTGCCCAGAGAGTTGCCTCTGCCAGCCAACCTTTTGAGAATCAGTATGTTTGGGGGCAAAGCAGGCTGCTCTAATAAGCTGAAGACAGTCTTCTTCTTGAGTGACAATGACTCGGTGATGGACTCACACACATTCAAAAACATGCAAACACACGTACACACACACACACACACACGCACATGGAGATAGATTTCCTGGCAAAAAAAAAAACAGTATAGCATGAATTAAATAAAGAAAATAGTGAGATTTATTGATAATCAAAAAGAGCATGCTCCTGCTCAATCCATAATCCTTTCACACAAAATAAAGGTACATAACAAAACGCTTGGTTAAACACAGATGTTTAACATTAGACATCAATGATGTCATAGAGTTGAACTCCAATAGCTGAGAAAAAGTAGCATTGCCTCTGTGCCTTTACTGACCACTCCCAGAAAGAATCGTAAGTGACCCTGTTATCCCTCGTGTGGTGTTATTATGTCACCTCCCGCGCTTGTTGAGGTATCACGGCAAGCTGCATGATTAAGGTTCTCTGTGATGGCCACTCTCACGATGTTCCCACATTGGGGCCGTGGGGGACGCCTTCCAACGTAATCTCCAGGGCCGATGCTGGGAAAGGCTCAGGCCCTGCGTTCTCACATTGTATGACACAGAGCTGAGTGTTTGTAGCATAGTGGCAGATGTGAAGCAGGGGGGCAGTCGAGGGAAACACCAGTTCAGCTCCCAGAGGAAGAGGAGGAAGAGAAAGATGGTGAGGGAACCTCCACAGGTGGCAGGGACTCCTTTGAACTGCAACTTACTATGCCTGAGTATGGACAAACCAAGACTCAAGTAGCCATAAACTGTTCCTCCGGCGGAATCGTGTTGATTGCGGTTGATTGTTGCATTTCACCAAAGCTCAACACCTTGGAGGCAAAATATCAGACACTGAAAAAGAGATTATGAAAGTTGCAGATATGTTAATAGAGGCCCTTGGTAGAGCGCAGAGCAGGCTCTCGTGTCGCTGGTTTTAGACTCCTTTTCTTTGATTCAATTGTAAACTATGATTCAGAATCCATGATGACATGGCACAATTTCCCTTGCCCCTCGGGATTGGGGTAGGTTTCATGCGTGCAGGATACCATGTTATCCACCTTTCTATTGGCATACGAGGCACGCGCTGAGGTACTTCTGGCTTCGAGACATGTAGTTATAGCACTGATTATCACAGTCATGCAAATTTTAAAGTATCCAACAGCCTGCGTGTCATTCTTGACCAGAAAAATACGATAAACCAAACACAAAGCCTTTCTTTCCTGGGAGAGAAATCAAATCAAGACAAATCAATCAATAAATCAACAAAACAATACATTCTGTATTACTATAATAAAATTAGAGTACATGATACGGCACCTAAAAAGCATTAGTTTGTGTTGTACAAACTAAGAAATAAAACAAAAACAGTACCGAAATTTAAAATGTGAAATCACAAAAAATGGATAAGTGTGCCATATAGCCTCTATGTAATACAATACCAGATTTTAATGCAGCACCAAAACAAAAAAAAAAAAAAAAATCTTCTCCTTTAGTAATAACATTACATTTATTCATTTCTTATTTTTTCCAATTGTAATTTTTCATTATTTAATTCTATTTTCAGTTATTATAATTTCATTTTCCCTCTGGTGTTGATAGTGCCTTCACAAAAAAAAAAAAAAAAAAAAAAACCTCACCACAAAAACAAGCAGTACATTTTCAGGAGTACCAACATAGATCTATTGAGTACAAATATAGAGTAGGCCCATTTATGAACTGCATCATAACAGAGTCCAGATGTAATTAGGTAACTCACTTTACCCTAAATGCAATGTTGTTTTTGGGCAAAGATTTCACAGTTCCTTGACCATGGTGTAGCATTTGAGCAGAGATGTCACTCTTCCTTAATTGCAGTGGTGTGCTGGAGCAGAGATTACAGATTTTCAGGAAGTGCGCTTCCAGGTCAGGGACCTTGGGGACCCAGGGAATCGGAAGATATGATGCATTAAACTGGGCGCCCATAGCTGGCTGCAGGAAAGCACTGTGATAAACGGGCAGCAGCTCAGCTTTCTTCACCTTTTTTTAGCTGCGATTGCACTTTCACAATCTGCATGAGCTGCAGCGTGTACAGGAAACCACCTTTATCAGTGTGTCACAACACACTGCTGACATCTTGCACACTTTTTCATCGTGTTAGGATCAACCACACTCCCACAGCCCCGCGCACATATACCTAGGCACGCTCATAAATATGCACATGCGCTCCCGTAAATGTGCTCCGCTCCAAGTTTAGAACAACTGCCCCCGCGCACACAGGTAGTGTCATTCACAGTTTATAACGACCAAACACACAACGGTGCACGGGCACAAACTCAGGAACGTTACATATACAAAAAAAAAAAAATACACACACATGAATACACAGAGACACACAGTCATTGCTGCAGACAAACTTTGAGAAACATCTAAGGTTTAAATTACGGTCTGATCTCTTGATTTAAATTTCTTCGCAGAAAATCACCAAAAATGTGTTCGTATGTCTTAGAGTAATTCCAGAAATACCTGCAAAGCCCTACCGTCCAATTGATGGATAAGGAAAAGTCACATCTTTTTCTAAATCTAAATCTAAGTATTGAATGCAGTGATGATTCTTCAGCAGGACTAGTTAGACCTCAGTATTCAGTCACTTTAAAAACAGATGAACGGTCCTCTGGAAAAAGGATCAAGGTCACTTTTCTGCACTTTTGAGTTATCACCATTTAAAGTTTCAAAACCTCGACACTGGAAAACTAGTTGCTAGAGATGTATATTGTTTGTACCTTGATAAAGTCTGGTAATCTCCGCAATGTATACTTCTGAAATATTTATATCTGGTGAAGATATTGCATATTTGATAAAGCTCTGAAGTTAATAGTCCCTTGACTTTGATCGTTCTTTCATTGCAAATCATCAATATGCCAAAAGGTCAAAGTAATAAATTAACAAAAAGTGACTATTATTTTGCAGAAAAACACAACTGATTGGTTACCCGAGGTCACGTGACTTGACCCTGATCATTCCTCCAGTGTTATGCAATGACATTGATCATTTTGTCATTGATAAAATGATCAGAGTCCAAAATATGAATTGTTGAAATATACGTGTACAGAGTTCTGATAATCTTAAGTAAAACCACCAAGAGTCTGAATATAGATGGCAGGCCTAACTCAAAATCTCTAAAAATTGACCTTGATCGTTTTTCCAGTGGACCCTTCAATTGTTTTTAGATGTCTACAAAATAATAACTCTCAATGCAAAAGACTAAAGTCTCTCCAAAATGCATCAGCAGGGTTTAGCATTGACCTAAAGCAAAACCATCATTTTCAGAGAAGAAACAAAGTTTTTCAGTTATGTCTACCCATTTTTTAATGAATATTCCTTTGAATTACTCTGAATGTGTCTCTTTTTTACAAAGTAAAATTCTAATTCCAGCCCACACACTGAAAAGCAGACTACGGAAAGGAGAACAGCATGCCCACAGTTCTGGAATGATTAGATTAAGAATCTAAACACAGGATAGAACCATCTAACTCTTCATGGCACATGGTGATGGCGGTAAACCAGTGAACGTGCTAAGAAACTGAAGTGCTTGCGCTGGCCTTTGCTATGTTCACGTCAAGTCCATATGGGTGGCCACCCAACACACACACACAAAAAAAAAAGTTTTCTAGGCAAGGTTCAGGCAAAGCATAGCATAAAATATCAGTAATTTCTACATATTTGATCCGCCACAAATATCCATGAGCCATGTGCACTCAGGTAAGGAAGGCTCCCTCAGAGAATTAGCTATATAAAGACTTCTACTAGTTTCGACACCTCCAGACTTTAGTCAAAGGAGATCACATAGGGGCTTGTACCACATCTTCTAAATCCCTGCCAAATATCTAAAGTGCTTGCCTCAGGAATAAAACCCACACCAATCAACACATGAATAAAATGTAGTTCAAGAGAGAATTGCATGGCTATCATCAGAAAAGGGATCATTTTGAGTATTCCTACAGGCCACAGCTTTCTGTCAGCATTGAGGCACCAGCTGTGCATCAGTGTTTCTCTCAGAACTCTTCAGAAAGCTCAACACCCCGCCAAAGTGACACCATGAAGAAGTGCCCGAGCGATCCGTGACTGATGTAAATCACACATTAGAGGTCAAGCAGCACAGATGCTGAAAAGAAAGACAAAAAAGAGAGAGAAGACAAATCCCTTGGGTGCCAGGAAAAGACAAAATAAAAGCATCTGTAAATTACAGCAGCCTACTAAGGCCAGTGGGTGGGGGTGTGTGTGGCAAAACTATGCCTTTCTTGGGACAGAGAGCCTGTGTATTTTTAGCAGTAGACATGTTTTTAATTTACTGGAGGATGTATAAAAAATGATATATCGATTTGTGTCTGGCCCCCTATCCCAAAAGAGAATTAATCAGGTGTCGGGTACACGGAGCAGGGGGTGAGGCAGAGGGAGAGGGGGGAGATGGGGTGGCACGAGTCAAATTAGAAACATATCCTTTCAACATGTCCAATCTGAGCATCTTATCGGCAAGACCTGCTGGCCCCCGAAGTTGAAAGTCGGGTCGGGTTTGAAGAGCAGGAGGCGGAGTAATGGCTGTTTCAATCTAGGCCCCTGCGCTCCCTAGGTTTACAATTGGGGCCTTTGATGTGGAGCTGCTGGTGTATTTTAGCCATGGCCCACCACTGTGGCTATTTTTATCCACACCCAGGTGGGATTTGATCCAGATGGCCACCTGATTCCAACACCCTCTAAACTGACCCCCGAGAGGTGGCTTCCTGTCTGAGCACTTTATATCCTCCAGGAACAGACACTGGGGTGTCCCTGAAAACACCAAGATCCAACAAAGGTAAAACTAAAACATTCTGTCTGTAAACAGACAACAATCCCAATTCCAAAAATGGTGGCACATTATGGAAAAAAACAAAAAAAAAATCAAAAAGGAGTGAGTCGAAGGTCCATTCACCCTCTGCTATATTTATGATACTACAACATCTCATTGTTTGATACTTTGACTTGTGAACTAAATTCTTTATTGAAAATACACATTTATTTCTAATCTGATGACTGCATCTGTGCCGCGGACCCCCAAAAAAGTTGGTGCAGGGGCAATTCAGGACTAATAATAATGGGAAAAGCTGCAATAATATGGTACTGTACAACAGGTGATTTATGCAGGTGTGCTTAGCATGTTATAGTATAAAAAAGCCTCCAAAAAAGGCCTAGTCACTCAAGAGCAAAGATGGATTGAGGGTCACCGATATGCCAACAGATGCTCCAGCTGAGAACAACATTCTCCTGTTGACAAATTGATGAGACTTGGGGCATTTCACCCTTTACAGTGCTCAACATTATCAAAAGAGGGAAAGAATCCAGGAAAATTCATGAAGAGCAAGGCCAAAAACCACCTCTGAATGCATGTTACTGTCTTTAGAACCTTCATGCAATGGATATCATAAAATAGACTTAGACATACTTTGCCTAGTTAAACAAGATAAAGCTTTTCTATGCAAAGCTAAACTCATACATAAACATCTTCCAAAAGGGCTACTAAGTTATCAGCATTTTGTGTCACTGGTAATGGACATTACCACTGGAGAAATATGTTTTGTGGTCTAACAAGTCAAAATTTTAGGTGATTTTTGAAGGAAAAAAAAAAACAGCTCTTGTGGTCTCCGGCCCAAAGACAACAAGGAAAACAAATATAAGAGGGCCCGGGCAGGGAATTGAACCCCAGACTCCCAGGTAAGAATCAAAAATGCTGACCACATTGCCAAAGAGCCAGGCTCATTGGTAAGGTAGCCATGTCGCCTACTTATTAGTAGGCATTCTAGTGACAGGACTCATCAACTGTTACATCTCTCCCCCTCTTTTGGGAGCGTGTCCTCACACTCCATGCTTTACGCATGCTGCCATCCATTAGGATTCCCCAGATCCTGCCGATTACGCCAGAATGTAGCAGGCCGAAGGAGGGCCCTGGCAGGGAATTGAACCCCAGACACCTGGTTAAGGGGGAGACGCGATAGTGCAGTGGTTAAGTAGGCTTGACTTGGGATCAAAAGGTCTTGAGTTCAAGCCCCGGCTATGGCCTTCGCGGTGTGTTCTTGGGCTAAACACTTCACTCCCACATTCCATTTCACGCCTCACTCTACCCAGGTGTATAGATGGGTACCAGCAAATAGTCAGGGAAATTTGACTAAGAGCTGGGGGAGTACCTGCGATGGACTGGCATCCCATCCAGGGGGAGTAGTATTACTCCTAGTCGCTTCATGCCACGAAACTGGGGTTACGCACCGGCCCAATGGGCCACTAGCCTCGAATCAGGCTTCTTCTTCTTCTGCTCCCGGGTAAGAGTCAAACGCGCTGACCACATCGCCAAAGAGCCAGGCTCGTTGGCAAGGTAGCCAGGGCGCGTACTTATTAGGAGGCATTCTAGTGACAGGACCCATCAACTGTCACACTAAGCGATTGCGAGAATCAGGTCTGAAAGCTAGCATCTGCCATGGAATGGCGGCGTGTTAATGCACATGGCACGGGTGTCTTGCACATTTGCGAGGGCACCATTATTGCAAATAGATGAATGGATTTTGGAGCAACGAATGTTGCCATACAAAATTTGTCTGTTCCAGGAATATCCCAGTATTTTTAACAAGACAATGTAAAACATCATTCTGCGAAGATTACAAGTACATGGCTACATAAGCAGAGGGTGTGGATGTTAGATTGGCCTGCTTGCAGTCTTGATATGTCACTGATTGTGAATGTATGGCTCCATATGAAGTGGAATACGGTATACGGCAACAAAGCCCCCATACAATTGCTCATCTTAAGAATTTCATAATGAAGGAAAGGGGAAACTCTGCTTGTCAGACTAGACCAACTGTCAGTGCCTTTAGTGCCTAAAAATCTAATGAGTGTGATTAAAAGATGTGGTGATGTTACACTGTGGTACACAGTCGACTGTGCCAACTTTTTTGGCTTCTGTTGCAGTCAATATAGTGGAGAGTGAATGGACTTCTCAGATCTGTTTTCTTTTATTGGGGCCCAGTAGCAAAACTGCATAGGCTGCTATAGTGTCTCAACATTTTCTTATTTGTCTTCTAGCTAGGGTGTCTATGGAAGCTGCTAGAAACTTATGGTAAAAAGTTTTGATTTTCAGCACCCTGATTAGGGACTGTCCCCTGTTTTTTTTTTTTTTTATTTTTTTTTTTTTTTTACAGTTTCATATCTCCACCACAAGCGCTCTACGGCCACCAGTAGTTGGTCAAAGTTGGAGGTGCGTGTATGCATGTAACTTTTGCACCGTATGTCTGATTTTGAAAAATGAAGCACCGTTGGATTCTTGGCATCAAGCAGAGTCCAAGGAACCCTGTGTTGTTAATATTTGATTTTCCGTCATATTGGATTTTTTGAAAATGAAAAAAAAAATGCTTCATAAGAAACACATTTTGACTAATTGTCACCAAAATTGGCACAAACGATTTTCAGACTAAACCTCACAAAGGTATTTATACAGCGCAGTGCAGAAGTATTTGTCTCATCCTAATCTCTTCTATTTTCGCGCGTCATATTTAAATGTTTCAGATCATTCAATTGATTTTATTATAAAACAAAGACAAGGTCTGTAACATAAAATGCAGCTTTTAAATGATCATTTCATTTATTGAAGGTAAACAGTTATTCAAAACCAATATGACCCCTGCGTCTCAGCTCTCTTTGCGAATCTCTAGAGTTCCTCCTCACATCCACTAACTTGTGTGTTTTTTAGATGTACCATCTCATTTGATTGGCTTAGCGTCCTGCTTGCCTCCCCCGCCAAGTGATATGCATTTGTTTTTCCCCGCTCCCGGATTTCTTTGTGGACCAATTAAATGGTTTATTGTTGAGAGGAAAAAATTGCATGAGTAGAGCTATGTTCAGCTGTATTTCCCCCAAACACAAAACAAAATTTCTCATCGCTTTACTCGCATGAGTTTGACCATGGGATCTTTTTTTTTTTTTTTTTTTTTTTGCATTGAAGATTAACAACCATGATCGTGTCAAGATTACACTCACCTCTATGGGAGATCAACTAGGTAGAGGATTGATGCACAAATTCATACCGCTGACCCATAGCAATGCTAAATAGAAGAATAAAAATATTCACAAAACTGATGATGCTGTCATGTTGAGCAAGACCACGTTTTTTTGTGAAACAGTGTTAGGTTATTTGATACAGCTGGCTCACTAGCTACCTACCTAGCTACCTAGCATTCCCATTATCTCAAGCAATGTGACTTTGGTTTGAATATTGTAAGCCTCATGGCATAATTACCGAAGTCATATTTCTGCCAAATTGAGATATTGGCTGCCTGTTCTTTCGTGTTGGTGAAAAAAAAAAAAAAAAATGCATTTTTCTTTTTTTCTCTGAACTTAAAAAATAAATAAAATCCATTCTCTTTAAATAAATAAATAAATAAATAAAAAATTTAAAAACCTTTAAAATATGAGATGGGCAATAATGCCATGAGGCTAATGGTATGTAGCTGGGTAGCCTAGCTAGCCAATATTTCTGTCAGTAGCAATGCAATTCAAAATACTGCCCTACTCGGACAAATTTTTTGAAAAAGGTAAATATTTTCAGCTGGAGCAAAAGGCGAATTTCATGCATTCACGCCATTGGTGCGCACAGTTCACGTTATTTGCATCGAATGGCATCTCCCACACAACACTTCTCGTGGGTATTAGCGTCTTTGCATTGACTTGGAATTACTGCCCGTGCAAAAACTTTGTTTTGCTTTTGGTGGAAATGCAGCTTTACATTGCAACAAATGCCAACACTCTGCCAGCTGCCACTCAAACTTTATACTACCTTGCAAACACACAACATTACTGTTGTAGTTGAGTAGTGAGTGCTCTGACGCAGGTCTAATCCAGATTGACATCAATCATTGATCAAAACAGATTGGCTCATCTTGCCTTAGTGTTGCAGAGAATTGAATTGAAGGGTTCATTTCCTGAAGTGTGCAAGTCCGTTTTTGTCTTTTTAGAGAGACGAGATTTAAAGAATTTGACTATTTGTGTGTGAGTGCTCATGCACAGAATCGTCTCTGGGTTTGTTATAGGCTGTGCGATTTCCATGAGTTTGATTCTGGTGAAAATGTATCGACTTTAAAGTGTTGTGGTGCAAAGTTTTGCGGGAATGTGGCATGTTTTCCATTTCGTGTTGCTGGTTATTTGAGTAAGGTAGACATCTGACAAAGTTTTGTTTCAGCTTAACCGTTTTCTTTGGTAGGCCTGAAATAATGATGCCAAAAGCCTCCTTTTTCTGTCGTATAGCAGCGCTTGGTCAGGGAGGGTCACTATATGACGAGTCGGGATGAGACTGACCGAGGTGGAACTAAACTGGGGGTCAGCTGCTGAACAAATGTAGGGGATATGCCTTAATTGGGCTCAACTTCCACCATATTTAGAATTTGGTGAATGCGATATCCTAACAGGGATTGTGCCTGAAGGAATTCATTTCTTGTTCATTTAATTTGTTTTTATTTGACCAGTTGGTCAAATCTTCCTGAATGAGCAACAGATACCTTTTCAAGCTGGAGGCTCAGGCACAAAATGCAGTTTTAACTTTATGTGTAATCTGTGGCCTTAAACCTACTTACTGTAAAGATCCATAAGGGTTTTATATATGTTGAGCAGATGAGGCTGAATGGGCACAGAAGTAGTAGCAAAAATGCAAGACATACAATCTGGGGCTAATAAGGTTTAAATACACATAAAATGAAAAGCAGAGAAGAACTAAAAATGAAACATATGGTTGGCATGCACTATTATACAGATGGAAAAAAGCACAGTTCATCTGCTTTTAGAGGTTCCAGAAAGTTCTCATGGGAGATATTATGGAGGTATTTACATGTATCATATAAAATTCATTTTATCTTCTTTGTCATACACATCATACATTTATGAATGTTCTAAGAACACAAAGGCAATGCAAAACACTGATTCAATACAACTGCAATATATTTTCCTCTGCACGTAGGATGGCGTTCTTAGATCACCATGAATTAAAAAATAGAGTATTAAAACAAATGAAATTAAAATAGCAAAATAAGCAAAAATAGCATGATGCAAATGACCCATGATCCTTGACAATCTACCATCAGGATTGAGTCAACTTGTTGACACAGCCATCATTTTGCAGGCCTCTTCAAGGCCCTGGCATAGGATGACCACCGCTGATGCTATAGGTCCAAACCAAACTGAGCAATCTACCGTGGTGAGACCTTGTGGTGAATAACAGGCTGTGATCATCCAGCCAGGCTAATTATGGTAAACGATCTGAATATGGGTCGAAGGAATTCTTAAGCTGTATAAAAGACAATAAAAAAAAATAGAAGAGCGTAAAGGGTGTTGTTGCTGGTCATATAGGCCTGACGTATTTGCCGGATAAATCAGATCCCTTTTGGATCATTCTACACCAGCACCTGTAGTCACCCCAACAATGAATACGGCGCATAAACCATAACTCCCACCCCCATGTCACTTCTAACAAATATGCGATTCCATTATAGGTGCATGCAAGCCAGACACAATGGGTTCAACTCAATTTCTTGTCAGTCATTATTTTTTCCATGAGTCATTATGTAACTGAACTTCCATCAAAAGGATGGAACTTTGGAACTGTTTGGAATTATTGCGAGGCAGCATTGCTTGGCAACTTTTGATGGTGATACGAAACCACAGAGCTCTGTGGGGGGAAGGTGGGCGCCCAAGCACAGCAGCATGGGGACCAGAGGTTGTGTGGGCGTGTGTGGGGGGGAAGTGGTTTGGGGAGGTTGGGTTTTAGTTTATGGGGCATGAAGCCTATTACCTGACCAAGGCTAGGAAACATCTGGACTGCCGACAGCAGCAGATGTTCCCGCCAGATAAATGCTTCGCCGATTATCAGCAATTAAACTGGACCCCCTAAACTCCCCCATTTCCCCACAAGGCTGGAGTAAATTGGATGATAAAGTGGGCTATAGCCTTGGCCTCCGACTTAAATGGTCCTGATAATCACAATGAGCAAGACTCTTTCTTTACTCTGTGACAAAGAACACCTGCAAAGGATTGAAGAATTGTTTTTTGATAGGAGTCTCTTGTCAGCATGCACATTTTAAAGGGGACCTATTATGCTGATCCTTCTTTTAATACATATTAGTAATGTTATAATGTTGGTTGTCCATGCTCAACCTCTGAAAAGTTTCTAAACATAAGATACAGGGCTTTTGTCGTAATCCAAGAACGTGATTTCGAGAGCGTGATTTCCTCTCTGAACAGCTCCTCCCGAGATCTTCACGAGATCTGGGTAAAACCTGACGTCAGGTTGTGCCATCCAATTAGTACAGACCTAGCCAGAGCCAATCATGGCGCTGGACCTGCCCACACCGGAAACTATTCTAGCAGGCACTAACAACGGCAGATCATACTATGCCTCAGTAGCGTTGACACTTTTGGAAATACAAAAGAAGAACCGCAGATCATTTGATGCCACGGCCAAATGGAGCGTTAGCTGTTTGTGCTCAGAATTTCACCAAAGACAGCTTTGTCAATAAAGGATAATTCCACACAGGATAAGCGTTTCAGCTGCTTCTCAAACCTGAAGCAGCTGCATCGATCAAGCGCTCGGAGCCACAAGCTGTAAGTAACCATATAACAGCAAATAATATAAGTGAAGCTAACGTGTTACGGTGGCTAGCAGGACCGCTAGCGATAGTTAGCACTAACAACTGGCCTCAAAAGGCAGGCTTGGTAAAAATATCTGAAGATAAAGCCTGTATTGGTCGCGACTGTCCATGACTCACAGACACAGAAGCTGTAAGTTGCTTTTTACTGCATAAGCCAACCTGACGTGATAGCCAGTTGATTGTGGCTGTAGCACAGCGGCTAACGTAGCCAAGTTACTGTTGCTAATGCTTGTGTCCTAAATATGCAAGAGTGATATCAGGGGAAATTCTACAGAAGGTGTGTGAACATAAACCTCATTTGAAGCTAACTTTTAATACTTGTTTGTAATTTGGATGCTTGGTACAACTGTTCACAGTAACAGAACTTGCCGTCTGTAAAACCTGTATTGCAAGGGTTTGTCTCTGTGGTTATGACCGCTCGGTTACCAGCTACTGCATGTTAGTTTGCGTGTTGTGCTAATTAAAAATGCTCCTGGTTAACTTATATGCAGTAATTCTGATCGGTATGCTTGTATTACTTCGGTAAGCATCAATGTGGCAGTTTCATCATAACGTTGCCTGATTGTAGGCTCTACAGTTAGTGATTGCTTCACTTATCCATGACCGGGATCAGCAGGATACTTCACAAATGTCTGAGCAAGCTCTCTGGTGTTACCATGAAAGCAATGCGAAACGCAGAAGCCCTACCGGTTTACAAATGATTTCTCTGCACTACCTTGACATAATTTCATCCCCCTTTAGAAATTGTTGTGGCTAATAAAAAGCCGAAAAAGGCGGAGATTAAATAGGTAATTCTTTCCTGTAGAAGTGATCGATTCGCTAGCTCCACATAAGCAACTTGTCCACCCTAACGGAACGTACGGTTTGCAAAACCTGTATTATGTTCCTAACATAACCGAGCTCTCTCTAGCTGTCGCATACTATCCATAAAGCTGCTTTCACATCGGACACGAAACGAATTTTTTTCGCGCGACAGATTACATTCAAAGTCAATGCAAAGACGCGAATACGGGCATGTCAAGCCGCTTCACACCGGACGCTTGAAACGAATTTTTCAGCGCGACAGATTACATTCAAAGTCATGGCCACTTATCAGCTACTTCATGTTAGTTCCCCTGCTCTGCTAATTAAAAATTCTCCTGGTTAACTTGTATGCAGCGATTCTGATCGGTATGCTTGTGTTACTTCGGTAAACATCAATGTGGCAGTTTCATCATAACGTTGCCTAATTGTAGCCACTACAGTTGAAGCTAACCGGAGAGGTGCTGTATGTGTCTGCCGAGTTGGGCTGCAGTTAGACCAGACGTAGGTTTTGCAAAGCTTGGGGTGAGTTTTTGGGTGCTTGTGAAATGATCGCTTAACTTATCCATGACCGGGGTCAGCCTGATACATCCCCAATGTCTGAGCAAGCTCTCTGATGCTACCGGTGAAAGCAATAGGGAAAAGCACAGGCTATAACGTGTATGGTTATCACAAACGATTTCTCTGCATTGCTGTCGATTGAATATTAAATCGGCGACTGAATATTAAATTATTTCCTGTAAAAGTGATCGATTCGCTAGCTCCACATAAGCAACGGTTCACGCAGACGGAACTTACAGTCTGTAAAACCTGTATTATGCTCATAACAATACCGGAGCTCTAGCTTGCTCTCGCGCACAATCCATAACGCGCCCATTCTCCGCGAGGAAACGCTTGTCATTCTGACGCAGTAAATAAACCATTACCGCGGGCAATTTCCGACAAGGCCGTTAAGCCTGGAGCTTTTGCCCCTCCGTCATATACCAGCGCGGAAGCTATTCGTTGCTCCACGCTAACAACACACCACAGCTATGCACACGACCCAGCAGGTCCTAATACACACCGAAGCAGTCCATAAGCTGTTGGTCCACTTTTAGCTGCTCCTCACTGTCCATGTTTCCCTCTAAACTCAGACCCCGGATTTTCACGGTCTCCGGAAAACTTGGGCATGTCGACCCGTTCACAAATGTGTCTATATGGGGTGGATTCTAGCTTCCCCTGCATCCTAGCTAGGACTAGACGCGGTACTCACCAACTGTTGCCGAGCAAACTGTAGCCGATAGCAAATTTGAGCTTGCGCTGAGATATCGCGTCCTCCACTTTCGCCGCTGCGTTTGTTAGAACAAGATCATGTCATTAGATCTATATTCAAGTATAACGTTAGATTGCGGAATTTGCCCGCCGCTTCCTTATCAGATTGCAGACGTGTCTCAGGTTTCACTCTGGGGAGCCGGACACGGAAAACTGCATTCTGCAGTCTCGTCCCGCCCAACTCCGCCCTCCACAGAGCTGGCCAGTCAGCAGAAAGTGGGCACACGGGGAGTGGGGGCCATAGCGGAAGAGCCACCCCAGTGAGGCGTTTCAGGCAGAGACTACAATGTACTACAAATGCAGTTTTTTGAGGATGGCAGTATGAGCGAAATAAATACCCTTTTTTTACTTTGCCTGATCAGGAGTACTCTAGGGGAGTCAAAGACCAAAATATAAACTTGGAAAAATAGCAAAGTAGGTCCCCTTTAATTGATTGTCAAAGTAGGTTCATAAAAGCTCCTTTTTGTGTCCATTTGATCACATTCTGTCGTGCTTGTCTCTTCCCGACTCGCTCTCACTTCTAGCAGTGACAAAAGAGGCAAAGCACATCTGCGTCTCGGCATTGGCGAATTGTCTCGCACGGAGGAGTATCCTTTGCCATGTATTTACACACCCACACACAACTCCGTTCCAGCTGTGTCAGAACAGCTGATATTATGCCAAGTAACGTATGCAACTAGTTTCCGAATAGTTTTATTCAACAGTTGTCTTTAGAATTGTGCAATCGAGACCATAGACTCAATGTCCAGTGTTAGAAGTATTTAGAAAAAACTATCTCAGTCTGTGACTGCAGCAGAAGAGTGAATAAGATTTAGGTGTTTTTCTGTCAAAAGCCGCTTTCACACTGGACACGAAACAAATTTTTTCGCACGAGAGACTACATTCAAAGTCAATGCAAAGACGTCTTTGCATTGACTTTGAATGTAATCTGTCGTGCGAAAAAATTCGTTTCGCGTCCGGTGTGAAAGCAGCCTGGGTACCATCCTCCGTTGTTTTAGCTGGCTCCCACTTATCGCGGGCTTCACGATGGAGTTTGGAAACTCATCTATTCAAACGGCTTGGTCATGACGTCAGGTAATGAGCTAACCCCTGTACCACGCGCAGGGCGGGGCCTCTGCACACGCGAGGCACGAGTTGGTAAATCAAGCTTTTTCCGAAACCGGTTGGTAGCAGGGCCAGAACGTCTTCTCCGCTGAGAAAAGCTTTCAGTGCATCTTTCTGTTCGCGTTTTAGGCCCGAAATTCCGTCCAGTTCAGCGAGAACAGACGAAATAGCTTTGTCTATCGCGCACTCAGCGCCAGCGTGAAAGCTAGAGTGAAAGCAGCTAAAGGGTGCCATTCTGCTTTCCTTTTTGCCAGTGCTGCATCAGCTTCTTCATCAACTCTGCTGTTCCTCAGATAATGAACAAAAAACAATTCTAAAACCGACAGAAAAACAGGAAGTCATATCAAGAGTCAAGTCCTGAGAGATTGGTTATTCCCTGTGTTTTTCAACTGTATATAAGATGACATGACCTCAAATTGCTTTCTGAAAACCAAAAACCACAAAAACCAATAGAGCTAACTGCACTGTCAAAATATTTATTCAATGTTAATCTAGTACGCAATCTGACATCAGTGGATATGCATTAAAATCAGATAACAATGTTTTGAATTTGTATTTCACTGCAGACAGTATGAAAACAAGACATTTAATGTTTTGACTTGTCAGTTTCATTTTATTTGTAAACATCCATCCATTCCTGCCATTCAGGCCTGAAACGAATTCCAGGGGAGGGCAATAATCATGATTTGGTGCAAAGTAGTATTCAGGAAAGGCTTAGTGCCCTTACTAGTCCTCTAGGAGCACAGATGGGCTGATGATGGCCAATTTATCCACAGATGTGTGAGAAAACCACTGAAAGGTTTGAAAACAATGTTCATTAACGAAAGATGGTGGGATCTGGATGCATCACTCTCTAAAGTACATAACATAATGAAAATATTGAAGGCATCTGGAGGAATTTCTGTGCATAAAGAGCAATGGTGCCGTCAAAAGCCGAATACCCATGATCCTCGAGCACTCAGCACAGCATCTAGAACCATCATGTATCTATAAGTGATTTTATCCACATAAGCTTCATACCAATTTGGCAAACCATTCTCAAGTACTACAATACATACAAACGAGGGACACATTTATGGGGGGAAAAAAAAACTTAATTGATGCGTGGACAAACATACCAAAGGCAGAAGCTTACAATTTGCTAGAATTGAACCCACAGCCTTTTTGTTGTGAGGCAATAGCGCTACCCACTGCGACACCATGTTGCCTCTGTGGCCCAATTTGAAACAATGAAAACCCTGTGCTGTTGTAAACCTTCAAACTCATTTACAGGAAGAACTGGACTAAATTGCGCCCGAAACAATAGCTTGGTGACTTCAGTCCCTAAATGTTTATGAAGTGCTGTGAAAGGGCGTGACAATGTTAAAAAGAAGTGAATACTGTAGCAACTATTTTTGGAAATATGTTGTAGAAACTAATGGGTCATTCCATATGAAGTCAACCAGAGGTCCCCAGGTCACCGACTCAGATTTGGGAGTACTTATGTATCATAATTAGCACATTTAGGGTCCTACTCCAAGGGGTTTCCGAGATAAAAGGTGTTTCCCAAAAATCAGGGGCCACACTCCAAGCGAATCGCAAACGTTAATTTATAGGGATTTCGGAGGCCAATATCTGTGAAACAAATCAATAGTATGGGCTGATAATTGCTATCCAGGGTTATTTCAGAATATATTTGTCAAATTTTATCCATCTCTTCTCATTTTCAAGATATTGGCCTCTTAAATATGAAACTTTTAATGGGCGGAAATGAAAAAAAAAATCATTTTTCAAGGGCCCTCTATGAGGCCAGGATTCCTTTTAGAGGCTAAATTGTGCTGGATTCCTTCTATTTGAGGACAGGTCTGTCTGTACAAGGAAAATTGACTGCATCTAAGGCATAATAGTGGTGTTTGGAGACCCTGAACAGGGTTCCAGCTGAAAAAGTCACTTTTTGCCAATTTTGGATTGGCAAGTTCACCTTGTGGGCAGTTACCCATGGTAATGAAACTTGTTTTATGTACATAAATGTACAACCCCAATTCCGAAATAGTTGGGATGAAGTGTAAATTGTGAATAAAATTAAAATACAATGACTTTCAGATCACATGAGCCAATATGTTATTTACAATAGAACAACGATAACATTTCAAATGTTCAAACTGAGATATTTTACATTTTTATCCACAAAATGAGCTCATTTCAAATTTTATAGCTGCAACAGGTCTCAAAAAAGTTGGGACACAGGCAAAAAAGGGCTGAAAAAGCAATTTATATATAAGAGAATCAGCTGAAAGAACATTTAACAATTATATTAACTGGTATCAGGTGTGTAACATGATTGGCTATAAAAGGGATGTCTTAGAGAGGCTGAGTCTCTCAGAAGTAAAGATGGCCAGAGGCTCTCCAACCTGTGAAGGATTGTGTAAAAAACTGTGGAATACTTTAAAAACAATGTTCCTCAACGTCAAATTGCAAAGGCTTTGAAGGTCTCATCATCGACAGTGCATAACATCATCAAAAGATTCAGAGAAACTGGAAAAATCTCTGTGCGTAAGGGACAAGGCCGAAGACCTTTACTGGATGCCCATGATCTTCGGGCCCTCAGACGCCACTGCATCACTCACCGGCATGATACTGCCATTGACATTATTAAATGGGCCCAGGAATACTTCAAGAAACCACTGTCTGTAAACTCAGTCTGCCGTGCCATCCACAGATGCCACCTAAAACTCTATCATGCAAAAAGGAAGCCATTGTTGAGCATGATCCAGAAGCGCCACCGTGTTCTGTCGGCCAAGGCTCGTTTAAAATGGACTGTGGCAAAGTGGAAAAGTGTCCTGTGGTCAGACGAGTCCAAATTTGACATTCTTGTTGGAAATCATGGGCATTGTGTCCTCCGGGCTAAAGAGGAGAAAGACCACCCCTCCTGTTATCAGCGTTCAGTTCAAAAGCCAGCATCTCTGACGGTATGGGGATGCATTAGTGCATATGGTGTGGGGGACACTGAATGCTGAAAGGTATATGTTTTAGAAAAAAGATGACACCTATTCCAAGGAAGGCCCGTGAATGCTGAAAGGTATATGAAAAGCAGTTTTAGAGAACAACATATGTCCTCCTTCATTGCCTGTATTAAGCAAGAGTGGGATCAAATTCAATGGCTAAACTCCACTCTGCATTAAAAAGAAGAGGGATGCTGCACCATGGTAAACAGGCCCCTGTCCCAACTTTTTTGAGACCTGTAGCAGCCATCAAATTTGAAATGAGCTCATTTTGTGGATAAAATTGTAAAATTTCTCAGTTTCAACATTTGCTATGTTATCTCTGTTCTATTGTGAATAAAATACTGGCTGGTGTGATTTGAAAGTCATTTCGTTTTGATTTTATTCACAATTTACACTTTGTCCCAACTATTTCAGAATCGGGGTTGTATATATCTTGGCTTTATTTGTTCAAAATTACAACTTAAAAAGCTAATTGCTTTTTAAATTTCAGACCTCGAAGAGTTTTCTCAAGTTGCAACATGACAACCTTTGGCCCATTAATGTGACAAATTTTTTCAATGGATTTTGTGGCAGACGTGCTGATATGAGCCCCCCATGGTCTCCCTCCCACTCGCCTGGCTTGATGAAGAAAGGTGACTAAACAACCACACAGGTCCACTAGCAATCCTGGGGAAACTGGATCACAAACAGGAAGTGAAAGAAAGGGCAACAAATGGGAAAACAGCCATTGGGGAGGGGGAGGAAACCAGGCCAAGGGAGGTGGGGGAGCAAAGGACGATAACAATGAGTTTGGAGGAAACATATGATTAAAAATAGGACCCCTACTCCCACCAGCCCACCGCCCCCGCACACATACACACAACAGGTCACGGACGAGAGCCGAAACAATGCGGACCAACATAGTGGTCCAAAACTATCAGACAGTGAGTGAGTTGGGTGAGGGGCGAGCCCAGGACACCCAGCTCCTCCCCAGAACCCTGAGTGGGTACACCGCACAGAAGAACTTTCACCATTATGTTTCTCCCTTTGTCAACCCTGGCAGCACACCCAAAATACATTCACAAAAACAGTGCGGTGCAACCCATCAAACCTTTATGGCTGTCTAGCCCTGATGCAGTTGGTGGTTCCACCGTAACATCCTCATTGTATTTCACTCGATTATACCACTGGCTTCAACCTGCTTCAAAAAGATTTAAATTACAAATATATACCAAATTCACTTCGCTTATTTGAGAGGAAACACAGTTAATTGGATGACTGACTAATGTGGTTTTGGTCAGTAATTCTGAATACTATTGCTTTTACTTGCACAATTGTTTAATTATTATTATTATTATTATTATTATTATTAATAATAATAATAATAATAAAAGAGAAAAGCATATTAACTGTTGTTCCCAATTCATCTTAGCCAGTGAGAGCAAACCTATGCTGCGAGGCTCTAAACTAGTTGAGCAAAACTAAGCTTTAGAATATCTTTCTGAAAACTTTGCAGTGGAAAAAATAAAATAAATAAAAAATAAATAAATAAATAAATATTTAATGGAATATAAATGCAGTTCATAAATCAAATCGGCTAATGTGTGAAATTTTAACATTGGTGACAGAAGATGGACTGCTTGCTGCTGTGTTTTAGAGAGAAGATGCACAGGAAATGAGCAGAGATTGAAACATTCACCACATTAGCACCAAACATTGCCCTTTACCTGGATTAACCCCATGCAAAGCAAATCGAAATGCTCGGTGCTTCCGCTCCATTTTGGAAATTGCCACAGATAGAACAATTCTATTTGGTTGAAAAGGTAGTTTTTTGCCCTCTGCTCTTGTAACTACAACAGACCAATGATTGAGTCTGCGGCAAAATTGTAGCACGAAAAAACATCCGTGCCTGGAGTTAGAATGCTATCTTCAGTGTGCTGCTCCGAGATAAAAATGACAGGAATAATTTTGGAAAAAGATAGATTGATGCCCATGCCTGCCTAGGATCAAGGCTCAATTATTACATATCAATTGACTTTGACAAGTTCAAATGCGGTATGCAGGGTAATATTTGTCTGTTAGATAATGGAGCTATCTGTGAAGGAAGTACATAACGACTCTGTCAAAGAGAAAATGGCTAGGTTAAGACTGGGTTAGGAAGGAAAAATTGATAGATATTTATAATTTTACAGATGACTTGTATTTTAATGCGTTGTTTCTCATACTGTATTTCCCATTGCAAATAATGCACATTGTTAGTACCTCGCAAAGGGGGATGCTAATAGCTGTGTGTTAACAATTGGAGAGTATTATAACACTAATTCAGGTAATTTTTTTAGTTATGTTTTTCATACTAACCTTTAATAGTACAAATAATGATATCTCTTATGAAAATAAAATTTTGAATTCATTTTCTGGCTCGCATCGCCAGTAATATGAAGATCATAGTTGAGCAGTAATATTACATATTCTCTGCGTATGGTTAAAACTATTACATTATGTGCATTTGCTAGATCATAAAACGTAATGAATAATAATAATCTGCACATTTGTTATGCCGTATAGAGTTAGAAATGGTAATTCGGTGTGAGTTTTAATGAAAATGAACTGTGCTGGAACAGCAGGTGAGTTTGCTTCCCTGCAAAGGAGATCAGCTTTTTTTCTGCTTCTCTGGTAAGGCACTCCCCTCCTAGTCTGACCACGGTATGTTCGCTCAGATGGATCGGGAGGACAGACCCTGACTGTGGGGGGTGCTAACATGGGGCACTAAAGGTAAAAATCTGAAAGGCTGGCCTAGTAGTTGTTAACAGCCAGGGTCATGATCTCTGGCCGGTTAAAGACCCCCTTGAGTTTTGGCCTGTAACCAGATAGTTGGAATAACAGGAGAGAAGTTGGGGGTAGGTGCTCCTGGTCACCTCTAAAGTCTGTAATGGGATGTTTGTATTTGGTCAGGGTGCTGTCATAGAGGGAAGGATCGCTCACAGAAAAGTGTCTCCTGAAAGCAAATATCACAAATGATACTCCACAAGGGCCAAGCAAGAAGTGGGCTTGCGCTCCAAAATTATGGTGGGCATTGCAGGGATTTGGAAGGGTTTCAAAGTTGGACATGCTGTCTGCTTCAATTAAACAGAGCCAGAAAGTGAGAAATCAGGCCATATATCCCCTTCAGACTCAAAGTTCTCCAATGACAGTGGTCAGCCATACACTTCTGTTTGCACCCCATTGTTGGGTTTTAAAAGGAGGATTGGCTGCCAGTACCCCATGGTCCCCAGAATGCGCTACCTTTACCATCTTTCCTAAATTTATTGACTGAGTCTGTGATGGACAATATTTCAAATAGAAATATGCCAAATGTATACTTACATGGATTAATTTATGTGAAACATATCTTTGATAACAGCATCACAATTTATATATCGTTAGCCTCATAGCATAATCGCCTAAGTCATTTTTTGGCTTACTTTTGCAATATCAAAAAAAAAAAAAAATACCACTGTGCTTGCTAAAAATTGTGTTTTTTCTTGTTTCTGAAAACGTTCAAATATGACTTAGGCAACTATGCTATTAGGCTAACGATATACTGTGTCTGCAATTAATGCTCATGAAGAGGATGGAGAAAAGTAGCTTTCGTATGAGTAAGACATGAAAGATCTATCTTCTGTTTTTAAGGTATAAAAAAGGAAAAATAGGACATAATTCACTTTACAGAATGCACAGAGTAAATAAAAAAGTGCCTTAAAACAGTGCATTCTTTTTTAATGTGACTTAAAATATCATGGAAAATGTTGTGCAGAACACACATTCACCAATGAAACAATTTGTCTAAAAACATTTAGTTGCCACATAAAACATGTGTAACATACACCAGAAAGAAAAAAAAGAGCTTTTCCACTTTCCATTAGATTTTCTTCGATCACATTTTCCACTCTGCACCAATATGTTTGTTATTTTCATCGAAAAAAATATAGTCAGATAAAAGGTGAGTGAATAAAAAGCAAGTTTCCATTTTGACTAGTTTATTAAAAAGAAAAAGAAAAATAGACTGAACTGTCAGCTATTTTGAGGCTAGTATGAGATAAATAATAAAAAAAAATGAACAGCCCAATGGAAAAAATAAAACTGAACAATTCAAAATAACCCTGGAACAATCATGTCTTAAAACCATTTCAATTTACCGAAACTTTCAGTGCCTATTTGGTTACCTTCATCAGGCCATGGTAATGGGCAAAATCACCAAAACATTACAGTCGACAGCTGGTGTGTAATCCAGCCCTTTCAAGATTTCCCTATCAAGTACTATGTTATTGCTATTGAAGACAAAATGTTTTCAGAATGCTGGTGATAGTATTGCATAAATTCCTAAAGAGCCAGGAGAGGAGACACCATTATGATGAAAATATCCTCCAACATGCTTGAACCATTTATTATTGTTCCCGAAAGGTCATAAACTCTCAGAAAATACTTGTTTATGAGGGTTATCATGGTTATAATTTGTTTATGGGGGATTTGAAGAACCTGACACAAATTATTTTATTTAACCCATATTTTATCAGGTAGTCCCATTGAGATCAATGATCTCTTTTTCAAGGGAGACCTGGCCAAAATGGCAGCATAAAGTACTACAGACAACATGACAATAACAAGAAAACATACAATGTACACACTAAGATGCAGACAACTTCAAGCACCGATGGTCGTAAAAAAATATATAAATATTCATTTAACAGTAAATATTTTCACTTTTGAAGAATATTCCCAAATTCAGTATTAAAATAGCTGACTTAGGTCATTTCCAACGTCCTTCCATTATCTGAACCGCTTCCTCCTCTGTAGGGTCATGCGTAACTGGAGCCTATCCAAGCTAACAATGGGCAAAAGGCAAGGGCACACCCTGGACATCTTGCAAATCCATTGCAGGGTGCACACATCATTCACTCACGCACTGATTCCTGTGGGCAATTTTGGGTCTCCAATTTACCTGATTTTGCTTATGTTTGGACTGTGGGAGGAAACCAGGGTCCCCAGAGGAAACCCACGTAAATATGAGAAGAGCATGCGAACTCTGTGCAGAAAGGCCCCGGGCCGGATTCAAACAAACCTCTCTCTTGCTACAACAGTGCTAAAAATAATTTTTATACAGTCAAGATTGTCCAATCACGCAAACGCTCACGCTAATCTCACAATCTCAGTTAGTTTGGGGGAGCAAAATTAACACACTCTCCTCCCAAGCATCTCATGTTGATGCTACTTTTTTCTCACTGCGGAAGTAATGGAATTATTGGAAAGGAGGAACATTGTATGCAGGACAACAGGTGATCCACAAGTATCCCAATGGCTAGCAGGCTACCCCAATGACTGGTGAAGTGCAATAATGGCCAGTGTAGCACCTGAAAGATCAGCATTGCGTACCAAAACAACCAACAGGGTACTTGAGTGATCAGCATGATACTGGCATAGTCATTACCTGGGCAATTAAGACCAGTATCATTTCTGCCTGGCATTCACTCACAGTCACTGCTGACACATTCCACATTACATACTAGACTTTGTGGCTCATCCTATGAACTGGAGCATTGCCTAAACAGGATGCAACTCCCATGAGCTCCCCAAAAATTATTTTTCAGCTTGAATAACAGAACTGAATAACATCCTGAGGCTGGGCTTTTTGCTTTATTTATGGCATTATGAGATAATATGGAAAATAGATAAAATGTGTGTACTGAGAAAGATTATCCTAACTTCCCTCATGCAGATGCCGTGTAATTTTGAATCTTTAACCCTTTAAGAGGGACACAAGGAAATACATTTTCAGAGTTTTTACTATTGTAAATTGATGGCAGAAAAACTACAACCATTTGGTTACCATACCTGTATCCTCTGATACTCAAAGAAAAAGGTGGTTTAAAGGTCAGTATAGATAGTCCCCAAAATCTATTCCAAGAGATTACATCAACGGTATGTACAAATGAAGTATGATCAAAATGTTCAGAGACTTTTATTCTGAAAAAATAAAATAATGCTCCATTATCTGCTCTACCCTTCAATGTAAGTTCTCCCAGCTGATATTCACTTGATTCAGCATTCTTATTAATTTCAGATGCTAAGCATGAAGTCCTCATCTATTATGTGACCAAGGCCTGCTTTCACATTATTATTGATAGTTGGAAAGTAATGAAATATTTAATTTCCATGATTGTGAAAGCTACTATATTATCATTTAAGTTTTTGGAAATATTAAAGATCACTTCATGACAGATCGGGAAAATATGGAGGCTATTCTAAAGGGAATTAACTTTCTTTGCCAAAGATTATTGAAAATTTGTTTTCCATCTCCATAGCAATTGGTGCACAAGATATTTCTGTTTTTTCCTCAAAAGTTTTAAAACAAGGGTGTAAGTTCAGGAGAAACAGCTTGTTCGTGGAATACATCGCTTTATGCATTTTGTTTGTACGGTAGTGAAGCTCACCGCCCAGTTACTGGTGGCTGTAACAGATAAAGTTGTTGAGGTCTTCAATTTGACTATTACAACACCAATTCAGACACGGTTGGGGTGGTATGTCAAATTACAGCAGAGAAAACTGAAAGCAGTGATTTCTAAATGACCTGCATCACAATATAACATTCGATGTTTCACCACCTGAATTTATTGATTTTTCAAAGTTAACTCATTTAATTTTGATTCTTGCAATGTATTTCCACAAATGTTAAGACAGTTACATATTTATCACTTTGAAATGTTGCCATTCCATATCACAACACTTCATGAACATGTAGGAACTGAAGATATCCAAATGAAATATTTCAGGTGTAATTTAATTCCATTCTTCCTGCAAGCCAGTCTTAAGTTGCGCAAAAGTACTTGGTCTTTGTTTTCACATTTTTTGTTTCAATATGTGCCACGCATACTCGATTGGGAACAAGTCAGGTCCATGGACAGCCCAGTGTTGAACCCTCTTTTTACACAGCTATAGCTTTGAGAAGATATGTTTCCATTTAACAGAAAGCTAATTTTTCATGCTGCAGCCAGATTACATACAAAGTCAAGATGCAAATGTGAAAAGATGCAAAAACAATTTGAGCGAACAACATGCGCGTGTATAGTAGTGTTCAGAATAGCATTATTGCTACCAGCAGCTACATTGGCTGGCTACGCTACCTGCATTGTTCGAACCGCAATAACACTGCAAGATAATGTGAAAGCAAGCTAGCTAACAAGTGAGCTAGCTGTAGCAAATAACCAATGTAATGCAGTTTCACAAAAATACAGTGGTCTAATTCATCATTTGAAAACATCATCGGTTTTGTGATTATTTTATTCTGAAATGTTAGTCTACCAACATTAGCGCCACCATTTTGGTACTGATTTTCTGAAGATTCAAAAAACGAGCTGCCCCTCGAGGGCTAAACAAGGCATGACTTGGTCAGCTGTTGCAAAATTGTGTTTTAAAGTTCAACCAAGTTGATCTAAAACTGAAATGAATGTAATTTTGTCACAAATCTTTCAAGCGAGAAATTAAAAACAATCCCGCAGTCAAACTCCCACAAGTTACTTGAGACAAAAATTTACCTTGCATTTGGTAGAAAAGCACCTAATGCATGCAAAATGCAGTTTTTCGTTAACTTGTTGAAATATGCAGGGGCATCCCTGGAAAAGATCTCATCTTCAACGTCAGCATATTGTGATCCAAAGTCTCAATGTACTTCTGTGAACCTTCAGTGTACAGAAGTGCAAGTTACCTTTGCTAAGGGCACCGACATAACCTCATACCTTAGCCGAGCAAGCATGGCTTTTAGACTTGCTGCTGGGAACAGTCTGGATGGTCTTTTATGGTCTGAATCAGACAGGATCCATTTCTTCCAAAATAAAAAAAAAAAGACCCCATATCGTGATTCTTCAGACCACAATACATTCTCATTGTATAATAATGGATGTCTCATGTGGATGTCTCATGTGCCAATGTGGATGTCTCAAAGCCCGCAGAAGTTGACAGAGCTTCTGGACACTTCCTTTTTGCATAGAAATGTTTTAACTGGCATTTGTGGAAGGAACTATATGTTGTAAAACTTGAAAAAGGCTTGCTAAAGTAATCCTGAGCCCATGCAGTTGTATCACTTGGGCAAATTGATAATGACAGTTCTTGATGCAGTGCTATCTAAGTGATTGCAGAGCACAGATATTCAGCTTTGGCTTGCGCCCTTGCTCATTTTGCCCAGAAATTCCTCCACATTCCTTGAATCTTTTGGGTTTTGCATTTTAGAGGGTGAAATGTCAAATATTGTCCAAAATTTCTTTGGGGGAACATTGTTTTTGAACCTTTCAATTATTTTCTAACAAATTTGTGGGCAAATTGGCACCGCTTGGCCCATCTCTGTTCCTGGAGGACAAGATCTTTCCTGGATGCTGTTTTTGTATCATGTTCACAATCATCTGCTGAAATTAGCTGCTTCAAATCACGTCATTTTTCAAATTTTTTTTTTTTACCTCATTACTAGTCCTAAATTGCCCCTGTCCCAAGTTTTATTTTGGATGAATTGCGTGCCTGAATTGCAGGAATAGATGTACATATATTTACAAATAAAATGAATTTGACAAAAAAAAAAAAAAACATTGACTACCTTTTCTTCATATTCTCTGAGTGACATGTAAGGCAAAATAAATTTAGAAATCACAAATTTCTGTTTTTATCCACATTTTCCATACCATTCCAAATTTTTATGGTTTGGGGTAGTAAATTTGCAAATAGAATGGGAAAGGGAACATATAGATTTTAATGGAGCTGTGACTCTCTGAGTAAGGAGAATCTTTTCTATATGGAGAAATGATCCCCCTGGTCATATGACAGGGATAACTTTTAAGACATACTGAGCCTGCCAGCCTGCTGCGCCCTGATAAGTGCTTTATAAACCACCTGGGTTGGCGTGGTTTCTCTGCTAACTTGACCAACCTAGCTTCTTAGCGGCATGGGATGGAGAGATAGTCTTTTTACTCCGAGTACCATGTTTACATTAAAACTGATGCATTCACTTTTGTATTGACGCTACCTTTCCACTCCATTACAAGTTCCATATTTACTGGGAAAAGTCTGTCAGACACACTGGCCCTCATTTATCAAATGTGCATACACCAAAAAAATGGGTGTACGCTAAATCTCCCGCAAGGATCGGCATTTATCAATCTGAACGTGAGTGAACGGTCCGCAAAAATCTCACGCCAGGTCTGACCAGGTGTAAGTAGATTTGAAACCAGCGAACAACATGCAGGAACGAGTGCAGCTGTCAAAGTGAGTAATAAACCATATGCAGCGATGCGGGCGTCATGCTGTTGTTGCTCTTATTAGTAAAATGAATAAATAGGCTAAATAGATAAATGAATAAATAAATAAATAAGAATCCTGTGTTGAGAAATTAATTAAACTTATATTTTGAGACAACCTGCTTGTCAGGCCAGATGGCTCACAATTACAATCAATTTGATTAAGTGCAATACGCAGCTTGGCAGATATGCAGTATGTATATGTATATGTATATGTATATGTATGTCAGATGCTCATACTTAACAATAAAAGAAACGCAAGTTAATTAAAGGCAGACTGGGAAATAATTTTGCGCGTAATTATTTTAGAAAATCAAATTTATTACTAGCGTGTTCACATTTACACTCGTTTCATCAAACTTTTCTTTATTTTGCGGTCACTTTGACTGAGTAACCATAAGAGTACATTAACTAACTAGCCAACTTGCGTTTCTTTTGATGCTCAGCCTACTGACACTTTGACCGTGATCACATTTTGACAATGGCAGATCTTCTATTGTTAGAGGAATAAGCTTCTGTCCGACGTGAGAGGAACTTTTGGCACAGAGAAGATCTCCTCCAGGAAAGTGACGAGTGGCTGCTCATTTTGTGTGGCACCCAATAAAATGTCATGGAGTAATACTAATAAAAGTACAATGAAGAGTGATCCCTGCAGACTGTATTTTAACAATTACCCTCATGCAGCTCCGATCGAGGCGGTGGGGACTCATCCGTGTCCCCCAACCTCGTATTCCCACGATGGAGTAGGAGCCCTGCTGCCACGCGCTCCTCGAATGGTGACAGCTGGAGGTTTGCGTCTGGTTGGCCTCCACCGGTCCGTGCGCAGCTGCGCCTGAGCGCGATCTTAAAATTGGACCACTTTTTTTTTTTTTTACCTACATGTAAAGCATTTGGATTGTCAATTATGTAGGCTATAAAACATGAAATATCATGGATCTATAAATTGAATCTATTAGGGCCAATGTTATTCGCACTTATACGTGTGGCTAATGCTGAATTTTTTTCTTGCCCACACTTATAAGTGCGTCAGTTGATGACCATTCCAGCGCCGCTTAGAAAGTATCGCTTAAGATAAGTTTGGCCATGAAAAATTTTTTAGCTTTGGACACACTTAAAATAAGTGTGGGCAATGGAGATATGTGCATCTTGGGCACTGTGTGTCTAACGCAAATTTCGATCAATTTTGGTGCTTGGACGCACTTAAATAAGTGCGAATAGTCGCTTCGATTTATTAATGAATTAAATCAAACCTCTGCTGCACTTCGGTTTTCCACCCCGACGGTGTTTACCGCAGCAGCAATAGTTTTCCAAACTGCAGCCTTCTGAGCTCCCTTTATGCCACTCTTAAGGCTTCCAAATATTTTGTTTTTCTCCACCTCGGACGTGATAATTTATATTTCCTCCTCAGTGAAGTTCTTCTTCGCCATCTTTTGGGAGTCCATGTGGTAAAGTGGGCAGGACTATGCTTCTCGGAGCATTAATTTGTGGGGGCGTGTCCAGTAAATTACGATGGTTTCTGCCGCCAGATTTATCAATGCCACGCCAGTTTTACACTGAAATCAGCGACGTACACACTTCTAGTAAATCAGACGTGACACCTGGAGAACGCTGATATTTACATCAGAATCTACATCAGATCCTATGAAAGTTTAATAAATGAGGGCCACTATGAGGACAAAACCAGCTTTGTCCATAAGATAAACATTATTTTCACCCAAACAGCAGAAAGCTTCTTGAACGAAAGTACCAACCCCGACAGGCTGAAGGCTGCTCATCCCTTCAGCACTTAAGCTGACAGATCACTGCTAATAAAGCTTAGGGGTGAAGCCCACAGGGTTAAAATACATGTGCTACTTTTGGGGTTTTAGGCTACAAATCATAAGTGATAAGAACTGCAAAGGGTTGATAGGTCAGCTGCACAGGCAGGTACCTACTTTACAGGTCATCACAAATATTAGAACAAGAGCCATACGCTGATCACAGATAAATCCAAATTGACCACTTTTATTAACGAAAGAACAACTCAAAGCGAGAAGGTTTTTCTGAAGTCGGTCCAAAGTCAGGTGGGGGTGAGCTGGATCATTGGGGGTCAGGCAGACTTGCCGTAAAGACTGGTTCAAGGTCAGTAATCGTGGTGGCAAGTTGAATGAACAGGGCACGCCGGGTAGGAGCACACATTTGAACTGGGGTGTAGAAGAGACTGGAAGGGGTCACTCATCAGGACCACAAAGAGAAGAGATTCCCCTACAAACAGTAGCTTGCTTTCTTTTAGTAAGAATGCCAAGGATGGGAGAGAACACTAATGACTAGAGACAACAATCCAGCAAAGGAAAGACAGAGAACAGGAACTTAAATACTCAAGATGACTATTAACAATGAAGGACAACAGGTGTGCAGAGCATGTAAAGGGAACACAGGAGGAGGGGTAAGAAATGAGGCAATAACTAAATAATGAGAATCAATTACAAAAACAAAACCACAGTTGACACAGACGGCTGGACTATGGGGAAAACAGTGAACTTGGGGAATGGGACGTGACAAGGGAGTATGTACAAGGGAGTATACAGTATGTGCGAGGCAGTTGCCTCATGTGACACTCTCATTGGCAGTCAGATGAAAAAAAATCCATCTGCCTGATTTGGTTTCCTTGCTGGACAAGCAAATGATGTTTTACATTAATAAATAGGAATCTGAAATGCTCAGAAAAAGAGCACTGTTTTGCTATGATCTCAATTGACTTAATAGATGACAAAACAAAGGGTAACCAGCCTTGGCCTTGTCTCCTAGAGTATCCATGTCACACAAGCAAAGATATTATTCTACTTTACATATCGAATATGTAACAAAGTGGATAGATGCAAAAGGAGACCAAAATGTTAAACTATTATGATCTAATAAACCACTTACATCCATTCACTGAAAATGAAGCTCAGAGATGTCAGATCTATATCAGTTATCATTTCTCAGATGGAGAGACAATGGTGACCTGGTTACACACGAGATTCAGAGACTACAATAACCACAGTTCTTAGTGCAGAGAAGTCACTCAGGTATGGGACTGAAATCCTTGCTCAGTAAGGCACTAGGTAGCCAGTTGGATGCCTAAGCCTGTTGATAGAGTGATGCTAGTACCTCAAGGGGCTTGTGGAGTTCAGTTGGAACTCACATGGCATTGTTTATGCACCCCTGAGCACGGCCCTCCTGACCTCAGGGCTTACATCTCTGGTAAAGGGATCAGTTCCCTCAACCCTCCTTCTCTGCATGGGCTGAACATATCCTAAACAGAGCTGTCAGTCAGAGTAATGCTTCCAATATATTAAAGGAGGGGGAAAGTCCAATAACTTCTATTTCAAGCACTGCAGAACCTTATACTGGGGGAACTAATCTAATTGTCACACTTTAAAAACCTTGTGAAGAGAACTGTTTTTTGTTTTGAGTGATTGTTATTTTGCTACTATGGTGCTGCTAGTGTTTACCATTACATTGCTTTACATAATTGACATTAATAAGCAGATGCTTTTATCCACCCTCTAAAGTGACGCGGACGAAAGATCCACGTGTGGTCATCATGTACTGATGAAGAAATTTAATCATTCTGCAGACATTAAATGAATGCAAGAACAAGATGTCTAAACTGCATAAAGAGGAAGATGAGTAGGAGAGGTAAGACAGAGCAAGCAGAACAGCGACAAAAACATTGAGACAGTCATCGATGATAGGAAAAAGAAAGTAAGAGATGGACACGAATTAAGAGAGATATGTAGAGAGAACGAGGAAGATCATTTATAGCTTTGCTTGTAGCGTGCATCAAACTTCACGCCTCTCGATAAAAAAAGATGCTAAACAAATAGTGTCCCATTGATGTAATGCTGAAGGAACCGCAGAATGTTCATCCACTGGGCCCTGGAGGGTATATATTTATCCCATTGAAGGACACAAAGGTACTGAGAGAAAATAACTCCCTGCTGCTTTAGGCCACCAAGAGTGCAGGAACCTGCTGCTGAAACCACAGTGTTCATCAAAGAAACCAAATTAGAACATCGCCCCGGCAACTGACAATTGAATCTCTGCCAGCTCCTCCCCCCTAAAGACAAGAAAAAAGCAAATGTATTTATTTACACAAAAGAGCTGTGGCATCCATCTTGCCAGCATCCAGATCTGCAGCCAGATATTTATTGCACATTAAAAACAGGTGGTGAGGTTTTATCACGTCGCACCACGCGCACGGCGGAGGCGCAGGAAAAAACACCCGCAGTGTTTGCTGACAGCTCTGCTTAGCAACGTACCTGCCCTGAACTGACCACATTGGACTACAGTGTTTTCTCTCGCTTTTATGGATAAATTCGAGTCGAGAAAAAGACAATGCAGAAGTAAATGACCAAACTCCAGTCTTACAATCGTGAGGAATGTGAGGCAAATTAAAACGTAGTCACATAAGAAGAGGCACTTTGCTGAAGCATATCACTCAATATCATCCTGCACACCAGTGAGTCAAAAGATTATGACCCCCTGCCTAATATACTGTCGGTCCTCCGTGTCCTACCGAAACAGCTCAGTTAATTTGACGTCCGTTGAATGTCAAGACCCAGGGTTTGTTAGCAGAATATCTCCTTTCAGCATCACACTCCCTGCAGCAACTTGCCTTCTTCCCAGAGTTCATCCTAGTTCATCCTCTCTCCCAGGTAATCAGCACACTCTTACCCAGCAGATGCATGCAATGTAAAAGAAGGTGGGACTCATCAGATCGGGCAACATTCGTTCATTGCTCTAAGGTCCAGTTCCAATGTTCCTGTGTCCATTCTCAGTGCTTTTGACGTTGGACAGCGGTTAGAATGGACACTTAGGGTTCAATGCTCTGTGTGTTGTTGCACATTTGTCATGAAAGCATAACCAATATTTTCTGTGACTTGTGCCACAGTAGCCCTCCAGTCGATTCGACTCAAACGGGATCAATTTTTTTTGCCTGTGCATGACGATGACCTTTAGTTTTGTCACCAGTCTGAGACAAAACTACCTCCTCCGACCACTGTCACTTGGCTCTCACCAGAGCTGATTGGGGGGGGATGTCACCCCTTGCTGCTCAGAGACACTCTGATCCAAATGTCTGGCCATAATGATAATGGCCACAGTAGCTCAGGTCCCTTTCACCCATAAGCAACATGTTGACCATGAGAGCCTACGATTCACTTGCCGCCTACTGTATGTTCGCACTTTGCATAACTGGACATTGAGATAATGTCATCTGCATCATCTGTGATTGGTCATAATGCTTCTGCTTTGGCTTATTCATGCGCACACACATACACATACGTTACGTATATGTACAGTATAGGCCTACTGTATGTTTTTTCTTTTGACAAACCTGAAAAACTAAATATCTTGTGCGCTCGTGACAGTTAAATTCTGCATTAGGACTGAGCAGGAAGTGATAGTGCACTATCCACAGCAATTAGTCACAGAATTTTTGGTTTCTGTGAAAACTGCAAATGAAAACAGTCGAAAATGATTCAGTCCTCTCCAGGATGTCTATTTTAAGACCTATAGACCGTAGCTTTGACATTACCCGCCTTAATTATGCTCTCAGTACTTATCAGGGTCCTCATTCTGATGCATATTTCATTTACATCTCTATGACAACCCTTTGTTTTTGTTTTGTTTTCATCAGGCAAAATGAGGGTGCACCAGAATGCCTGCGAACAGCAGATTGTGTGCTACGGCAAAACTTCCACTGTCCTTTGCGGGTTTAGATTGAGTTTTTCTTGGAACACGCACACGCAAAAAGATGAACGTAATACACACGCACACATGGCCAAAAATGTGCATTCGGCATAATTTCATCACATTGACAATCACATACATGCACATGCACACCAACAAATGCCCTCATATATGCACTCAGATACACCCACATCATTTCCACGGACACCTTAATGCATGCATGAGCAAACACACACATGCATACTGAAACACCACACCCAAGTTAAGTTGCAATTGGAAGGAGGCAAGTAAAGCAAGAGCGCAGCATTTAGCAGGTCAGTGACACTGCTCTGAATAATGTTGGAAAATAAAAGTCTGGTAGCTGTTTAGCAGTAAAGGTCATGAACTCTTCCTTGTTTATTGCCACCTCAAATGTGTCGTCTGTAATGAGACCCAATGAATAACAGGTCTGGATGGCCATGCATGCCACAGAGAGTCCATCCATCTGCATATCAGCCTCTACGACTAAAAACCTGCCAGAGAGGAAACATCCATCTGTGTAAGCAAAGCAGCTAACCTGGTTTCTGTTCTGCACAGGGCCAATGTCTCTTGCTAACCGCAAATCGCTGTTGTTTAGTCCCACGTGGCTTTGTTTAGAAGTTGTGGTGTCACGTAATGCAAATTCTTTGGTTGAAAATTAGAAGTAATAATAACTTCTGCAACATGTGCAAAGTCTTGTTCTACAATGTGCCTCCGCTGTAATATTTCCAGCAATCTACCAACCTTTTGAGAACAACATGCAAAATTATCTAGGAAACTAGACAGGTCGGTGGCCCGCAACCAATGGGTGTAGCCCCCGATCGCCCACATGTTCCTTTTTTTCCTCATTTTGTGTACGTTTTTGACCCACAATATATCACTACATCACAAAAGGCTGCTGCTCATCAAAAGGTATAGTTCCATAAATGACCTATTCTACAGCTGTATGAGACACACTGAAGGGTTCAGCAGGAGAGCTCCGGTCATCTCCTGCGTTCATTTTGGCTTATTTTTGAAACAAAATTGTCTATTATTTAGTTGATTATGTTACCATGGCAACCAAAATCGATAGGCGCCGTGTCCTAACCACTGGCCATATACATACCAAGTATAAAAGAAATACCCTTAAATTTGTGGCCTGTAGAGTGTCCACGAAGAAATCTCTACGACTGTGGCGGTGGGTGCAGACGTGGATCAAATTCATAGTATCCAAATTCATAGTGGCCCCAACTTCGTCTGGGGGCCACAATAACAAAGTTATTTGTTGATGTGTAAGTTAGTTTCCTTTTGCACGTGCATGTGTGTGGTCATGTTGCACATGTATGTGTGTCTGAGGGGCATATAACAAAACTTTTCTTCTGTTGTGGTCCTTTTTCGGGTATGGCACAGCTGTTTGTGGCCCCAACTGTGTAAATGTAAAATATAAAAATACGAGAAGAACAGTCTTTAAGTAAGTGCAAGTAAACTGAAATGCGTTCTCCTTGCGATCATCTTTGGAAGGAATTTGACTGCAACTAAATGATGAAAATGTGGAAGTACAGACAATCATCTTTTATTTCATGGTGTTTGCATTAAAGTAGTTTTTCCCACTTCAGCGCCTTTCATAAACAGCTGATTTTTTTGTTTGTTTGTTTGTTTTTTTATGTGTGCTCAAATCACAAGCTGATATAATTTAATCAAAATTGGCTGAAATTGTGTCAGTGCTCATTACCCAATTTAGTTAATCATTTTCAGATCAACAGTTATGTTAAGCACAATGTATGATGTATGGAAGTGATAAATACAAAGAAATAGAAGTTCCTCCTACAATGCAATGTTCCTCCGTGCACTGCTAAAAGAATAGCATTGTATTGCTTACAATGAGGCAGGGGCTCCTCTAGTGGTTTAGTGGTGTCACTACATTTATAGGACACACATCAGAGGCAGCCATTAATGCTGAGGTACCCATCATGGGGAAGAAAAAAAGTAAACAAATATGTCATCAGCAGCAGACGTACTCAAAATCATATCAATGCATCTGCATGTAGAAGACAGTAGAGTGTATTTACTGAATGTGAAAAAAATGATGGTAATGACTGTTCATGTATGTATAATTAGTTCATTGATGTAAAAGTTGTAAAACCACTCAGTACTAGCAGACCAGGCCCCGCTGATTTAGAAGTAGTTTGATTCCTATCAGCTCTCTGTCTGAGGATGACTGCTCTCTCTATTTTTTGGTTGTGATATCTGCCACAGGAGGTTTTCAAACACACGGCGCACACAATACTTTTGCCTAGCCATGTTCATGACAGGCTGACAATGATGGCTTATGGGGAAATACGCAACTGTAAATTTGACGGTTTGATGGCCAGGGAGACTGCAGCTTGCTGAGCAAAATGTTGCACTTGAATCACTGCTGTAATTTTTGTGCCTTGCAAATGTATGATCCTGCACCAACTATAAATAAACAAATAAATAAATCCCCAATGGAAAAATATGAAGCTTTTAACAGTCTTCACAACAAACAATTGGTCAGTTTTTTTTTTTTTTTTTTTTTTTTGCTTTGGAGTGTAAGTACCATTCACAGACTCTAATGTGAAGTCAAAAAAAAGAAAATAATTAATTCACAGGACTGGTAGAAAGCACACTGTCTGCCATATTTACAATATACAAGATAACGGAGAGGTCAATGAGACAGAAAGCTTGGAAGCGCCTGTTATTCCTTTGCATGTGTGCATGTATTCGATGGACTTGCAGGTTTTATCGTTTAGTTTAGTTTAGTTTAGTTTATTTCGGCCATTAATGACATAAAGAGCACAGTTCATCACAGATAAATCAAGAACATTGTCTGAAAAGGTGTAGGCTGAAGCCAGAGCTTATTGTGACTAGCCTTTAAACATTACATTAAACCGTCAAAACCGGGAATAATTTGAAGAAATAAACAGGACATATCATAAAGAAATTTTAACTTGAAAAGCAAACAACAAAAATCAAGGTTCCATGTTCACATATTCATAATAATATTCATAATAAGCCTCTATATTTCTATTTTATATCTATCAATAATTTTGGATTTATACATTTTTTAAAATTCATCCAGTGTTTTACACATTTTCATTTCTATATCAAAGCTATTCCACAGATTAACTCCTTGTACTGATAAGCATCTCTGTTTCACATTTGTCCTAAACTTTATTTTTTTTAAACATGGATGCTCCTCTTAATTCATATGTACTAATTCTGTTTTGGAAGAGCCTCTGGACACAGTCAGGTATCAGGTCATTTTTAACTTTGTACATCATTTGAGCCACATTGAAGTCCACTATATCATTGAATTTAAGTGTATTGGAATTAATGAACAATCTATTTGTAGGTTGTTAATAATTGGCTGTATTTATTATCCTAATTGCTCTCTTTTGTAGAATGGAAACGGGATTTGTGATTGTCGCGTATGTGTTTCCCCAGATCTCCACGCAGAAATTGATGTATGATACTCTGAGAGAATTATACAGCTTGTAGTTGTACAATGAAGTTTGATTGAGGATGTCTTTTGTTTTATGCAGTATCCCAATTGATTTTGATAATTTGGTTTTAATATAGTTAACATGAGGTTTCCAATTTAATTTATTATCTACAGAGTGAGTCAAAAAAAAAAAAAACTATACACTTTTTCAATGTCCAATTATTATATTCTGTAGCAGTGTATACAACATCTTTTTACATGTACGTTTTCAGCAGCTCTTTCTGCTTCTTTTGATACCAGTTTGGACCTTGTTAGATTAAACCCATGACTGCTGTGGAACAATGTAAGGAGTTAAGTGAAATTTCACTTGTCCCAACTGAACAGGCTCTGATACAAAGCAAACAAAACAGAATTCCCTCTGTGAAGTTTCAAGTCAACATAAAACATTTATGGCAAGGTCATCTCACTCCCTGTGGTCAGTGATTTTAGTCCTCTACATGGCCACCATTTCTTTGAATACAAAGCTGGGCTCTGCGCATCATTCCTGCAACACCACGGCGAATCATCTGCCTATCTTGCCTGAGAATGTCCACCTCACGAATAATCCTCTGTTGAAGATCATCCAGATTTGCTGGAGGTGTTGTGAAGATGCGTGATTTCAAGTAGCTCCAAATGAAAAAATCCATGGGGGTCAGATCTGGGCATCTTGGGGGCCATTCGATTGCATGATTCAAGGCAATCACTCTGTTTCCAAATAACTCACTGAGGTGATCCGTGACGACTCTTTTTCTGTGTGCGGGAGCACCGTCCTGTGCCCACCAGAGATGCCTGAACTGGTCAATTTCATATCCAGCCCTGGTCAGTTGGCACAAGTCAGATTTCACTTGAGTCCCTTAATTGTCCTCAGTGCAGTCATGCCTGAAACCTAATGAGGTGTAACATGGTACCAATATCAGCAGAAAGATCTGAGGCAAAAGTACAAAATATGTTGTATACATGTATATTGCTACACCGTCACAAAATGACCCGTTAAAAAGTGTATAGTTTTTTTTTTGACTCACTCTGTATGATTACTCCCAAAAATTTATTTTCATATACTCTTTCTATTTCTACGTTGTCTATATTGATTTATGGGTGATTAGTAATTTTGCGGTATCCAAACATTATAAATTTGGTCTTATTTAAGTTTAAGGATAATATATTGCTATCAAACCATCGTTTTAAAATTTTAAATTCCTTTTCGACTGTGTCCAGAACTTTCTCCAAGTTTTTGCCAGAGCACAGCAAGGTAGTATAATCAGCAAACAGAAACATTTCAGAAGCTTAGATACATTACAGATATCATTTATGTACAACATGAATAGTTTAGGGCCCAGGATTGATCCCTGTGGTACTCCACATGTGACTCTCTGTAGTTCAGATTTGACGCTGTCTGATTGTACATACTGTTGTCTTTTGTCTAAATAATCCCAAGCCATGAATAAGCAACTCCCCTTATTCTATATCTTTCCAGTTTTTTCAGTAATAATTTGTGGTCTATTGTGTCAAAAGCCTTCTTTAAGTCAATAAAAACCCCAACTGTATAATTCTTATTATCTATTGCTGTGGATATTTGTTCAATCAGATCCATCACTGCCATTGCAGTTGATCTTTTTGAGCAAAATCCATATTGTTGTTCAGTCAGCAAATTTTGTTTTTCGACAAATTCATCAAGTCTTATGGCAAATAGTTTTTCTAATATTTTTGAAAACTGAGGTAGGAGTGAGATTGGTCTGTAATTTGAGAAACTATGCTTATCACCATTCTTATACATAGATCGTTATGACCTTTGCTATTTTCATTGAGTTGGGAAATATACCAGTTTGTAGTGATAGATTACAGATGTATGTCAGTGGTCTCAATATTCTATGGCATTTTTCACCAGTGCTATATCAATATCAGTCCAATCAGTTGATTTCTTATTTGAGAACTTATGAACAACACCAACTATTTCCCTTTCTTCTATCTTCTTTAGAAAGATAGTATTTGCATGTATGGGAATGTCTACCTCTTGCCCTTTCTTTAGTGATGGAGTTGGGATCTGTTTGGCTAGATTATAGCTCACATTTATAAAAATAAAAAAAGGCATTAAATTCATTAGCAGTTTCTTTTGTTTTGAATAGAATATGTTTATTCTCTTTGATAAAATGAATTGGACAGTCAGGTTTGCTAGCACCCTTTTTAATTATACTATTGAGCACTTTCCATGTTCCCTGTGTATTGTGTTTCTGTCTGCATGTCTGTCCATGTGTAGGCATGCATGTGTGTGCGCGCATGTGTGTGTGTGTGTGTGTGTGTGTGTGTGTGTGTTTGTGTGTACTTTTCGGAAGGCCATGCGCAATGTGCACCTGGTTTGCATCAGAGGACCCAATGGGCCTATTTTTATATACAGTTGTGTGTAACTATTGCTTCATTATACTTTGGATTTGGAATGTTTCATAACGTACCTACTGTATGTGGTGTGAACAGACTTTTTACTGAATGTTCATGACGCAATCAATGCATATTTTGAAGAGTGACTCGGAAGGGTGAGTGTCGCACCTCAAATTTATATCCATGTACATACTTCCTATGTCTACTGCAGTGTGACTTAGTTAACCACGGATGATGTAGTTGTGTGTGCATATGAAGTTAGACCAAAAAATGGTAGTGTTCTGGGACAGAAAGTATGTCTGCTAGAGAGAGAGTGAGGGGGCATAGAGGGAGAGAGAGAGAGGGAGAGAGAGAGAAGGGCATTTGTATTAAGGGGACCAGTGCTTTTTTCTCATAAATGAAATTGTAATTGGAAACACATGCAACATGGAGGGTGTTTGGGGGGGAGGGGTCTATGTGACGAATGAGCTTGTTGCCGAGGGAAAACTAAAATTAAAACGGGTGGTTTGTTGGGGTAGGGAGGTGCGGGGGCATGAGAATGAAGATCCCAAACTAAGACCTCTGATTCGACATGCCCTGGGAACATGCGGTGAGGGGTGATTGGTGGGGGTGTCGTGACCAGGGCAGGGGACTCAGGCAATCAAAACCATATTGACCAATGACCAGATCGGGAGACAGTAAATGCAGTGAGAAAACCATTGTATTTCTTCACATTTATACAATGCATTAAAACATATGGAGACCTCTACCACCCTGGTTAAGTTACAATGCATGACATCTGCATGCATCGTATGGACATGGCCATGATGTACTTCAACCGGAGTGCCATATGGACAAGCAGGGAGGAACTTCTGTTGCAGTAATGAATGGCTGGCACAGAAGATGTTGGTGTCACAATCCTCGTGTCTTCTTAATTTTTCCTCTAGTTTCCACCAACCTGAGTATGTTTTGCAGTCTTGTCTCCTTTAGTTGATTTTTTGTCTTGCCTTTTTCCCTGTGCCTGGGTGTAACCCATTATCTTCCTTGCTGCTGGTGCGTGCAGTCCATGTATGTTAGCCTTCGTGTTGTCTTGCAGAGCTGCTGGATTGTAACACTTTGTCCATCTAAAGTCTATAAGTCAGTTTATCTTCCAGTATTGAGCAAAGCCCTTCATGTATTTATCAGCTCTTTAATTATAGAGAAAAATGTAATTGCTCCCCAGAATCTTATTGATAAGAACAGGCTCCAGGAATTGTGCAATGTTCCTGTCAGTCATCTGCTCCAGTCTGTTCCTCTTGACCAGTTTATTAGGAACACCTCTCAAACCTCCATTGGTCACCATAATTGAGATTGCGTTGCGCATTAGTCCTGCTGTCAAGCAGTCTTGTTTTGGTGAGGGGAATTCTCCGCTTGACATCTGCCCCAGCACAGCCACTGGCTGGGCGCGAACACGCTCACTACCCTCTCCAGTTAACAAAAATTCAGCTGAACTGCCTCTCTTACTATTCTGGGCTTCAGTCTCACCACCTCCATTACCATATTCCTATCGATAAATACCCATCTCTGGATTGAACCGTATATCTACATCTGGTTCCTTGGCCAAATTATAGCAGGTGGAACACCTCATAGTGCAGTCATCAAACAAGGTCTTCTTCTGCTCGTCCTATCTTGGATGCTGCTGCTTGCTTGAAATTGAGTTTATAGATGACAAATTGTTGAAAGAGTCACCTCAAAAGTATTTGCAACCACACTTGTGCGGTCTTTGGCTAGCAGTCATCCGATGGCTCTTTCTTGGACTATTGCTTTAAATCTTAGCATTTGTCTTTGGCATGAACCAATGCTACCTGAGAGAGTGTGAATACTGGCTTTGGACAAGATTTTGTCTAATAGCTTGATGGGCACTAGACTCACTTATAAATGCTTCAAATTTTTCGCCATCATCTCATCCGGAGAGCACGGAATTTGACAAAACAGCACCTCACCATTATTTTGTGTTTAAGTATTGCTATGATACGATGGTCAGTTTATTTAAAGGGTCTGACAGGATAAGGCTGCAATAACAGCACCTCTGATCCTGTTTGAATTGAACAATCTTTCAAGGCTCACACATTCACAATCCAGAGGAAAGAAAATTATACGCACATCACGCATAGGTGCAAGGCAACCAAGTGGAACGCGTCAATAGAAAAGAAAGCGAAGCCTGCACACTTACTCCATGCCACAAGAACTTTATTAAATACGGACAACATTTCAATCCGGTTTGGATCTTTGAAGATGACCTGACGAAGCTCCAAACTGGATTGAAACGTTGTCCGTATTTAATAAAGTTATTGAGGCATGGAGTAAGTGTGCAGGCTTCACTTTCTTTTCTATTCACGCATTCACAATCTCTCACCTTGAGCAGCTGAACTCTCAAATTATTTCATGGCTGCAGTTCCCAATGAGTACCAGCCCTTATAAGACATTTATGGCAAAATGGGGATTATGTGCATCTCAATATTATGCCAATTGACAGAATGACACATTTGTTTTGTTTACGTTTCTCCTGAACAAAGCCCAGAGTGCCATAAGAAAGCATGAGAGGGCTGTTTAGTAAGGGTCGCATAATATACAGTTTAATAAAATCTGGCCTGAGACTGACGGGTGCGCAGTGATTTTCTTCTGCTTTGGAAGCAAGCCAGGAAAAGTAACAGTTACAGCTTGGTGAAATCTACCCTCTTTCATCTATTATAATAAATTACAGGAGCAAGAGCGAGTGGATGAGAAAAAAAGAAGGAGGTGGAAAGATATAAAAGAGTGAATGATATAAATAGTTAGAGAGAGAGTGCCCAGCAGCGCTGGATCCGAAACCGGGTCCGGAAGTACTCCCAAGTCCAATCCTTTACCTCCTCGCCCCCCTCACAATCAGCCGAACTCTGTGTCTCATCAGAGCTACCTGCAGGAGGATTAGGCAGGACCTGCTCTGTCTCTGCCAGGGATGACATCTCTCCCAGAGCTGTAATGGAGACCAGCTGGCTCAGCACGGGCGTAGGAGCACATCTAGGCCCATTCATAACATTCAGGAGAGTTTTAATGAAAAGTTGGCATTATACAGGTGGGGGTGGAGGAGTATATAAACCTGACTAACGGCCCAGACTCTGTCCTTTTGAAGGCACTGTCTGTCTCCTTGGCTTGGATCCTTCAAAACCCCCTTGCCTGGCTTTTGGCCACTCAGGGAGGGGTGGGATAATGGGAAGCTGGGGTGTTTTCAGACTAAGAAGAGGTGTGACAAGGAAAATCCCTGGCCCTGAAAACGGCCATAGCATGCAGCTTCCTTTGTGTAACTTTGACTCACCCACACATACAAGCACAGCATGCACACACGCATACACACATGCGCGCACACAGTATGTACGATACTGTCCTAAGTATTTGGAGATTCCTCTGTCTGGCACTCTGTTTATCTACCTTTACTTTTCTCATGAGAATATCAAAATGTGCAAAAAATAATCTGCAACAGTTTTATTTCCACAATCTGACACACCACAATCAGCCATAACATTATGACCGCCTGCCTAATATTGTGTAGGTCCTCCTTCTGCCGCCAAAACAGCCCTGACCTGTCAAGGCATGGGCTCCACTAATCCTGTAAGATCCTTTAAGTCCTGGAAGTTGCGAGGTCGGGCCTCCATGGATTGAACGTGCTTGGCCAGCTCGTCCCACAGATGCTCAATTGCATTGAGATCTGGGGAATTAGGAGCCTAAGCCATCACCTTGAACTTGTTGTTGCGTTACTCATACCATTCCTTAACTAAATTTGCAGGGTGACAGGGCACATTATCCTGCTGAAAGAGGTCACTGCCATTAGGGAATACCTTGAAGGGGTGAAATTGGGCTGCAACGATGTTTAGGAAGGTGCTACCAGTCAAAATAACATCCACGTGAATAGCAGGACCCAAGGTTTCCCAGCATCATAAGCTATAAGCTATGCACACGCACCCAGCGATCCACATACAAGAAGACATGATTCTTCAGACCAGGCCATCCTTTTCCATTTCTCCACTGTCCAGTTCTGATGCTCATGCGCCCATTGTCCGTGCTTTTGGTGGTGAACAGGGGTCAGTGTGGGCACTCTGACCGGTCTGCGACTATGCAGCCCCATACGAAACAAACTGCAAAGCTCTGCGTGTTCTGACACCTCCCTGTCAGAACCAGAATTAACTTTTTCAGCAATTTGAGATACATTAGCTCTTCTGTTGGATCGACCACACAGGCCAGGCTTCACCTCCCACATGCTTCAATGAGCCTTGGCCACCCATGAACCTATCGCCGGTTCACTAGTTTTCCTTCGACCAATTTTGGTCGGTACTGACCACTGCAGACCGGGGACACCCCACAAGAGCTGCGGTTTCGGAGATGCTCTGCTCCAGTTGTCAAGCCATCACAATTTGGCCCACATCACATTCGCTCAAATACTTACCCATTTCCCCTGCTTCCAACTCATCTCTTTTGCAGACAAAAAATTCACTTACTGTCTAATATACTCCACCCACTGTCAGGTGCCACTGTAACGAGATAATCAATATTATTCACCTCACCTGTCAGTGGTTAAAATTGTGACAGTTGATGGGTCCTGTCACAAGAAATGTCTCCTAATAAGTATGTGCCCTGGCAACTTTGCCAATGAGCCTGGCTCTTTGGTGATGTGGTCAGGGCGTGTGACTCTTACCGGGGAGTTTGGGGTTCGATTCCCTGCCTGGGCCCTCCTTTGGCCTGCCACATAATGTTATGGCTGATTGGGGCATATGTTGCATGACATCAAAGCACAGAAATTACCTCTTACTATCCAGAACCCATGGGGGTTTTTAACATCATAACTGCATCCAATAGTACATAAAAATTAGTTTGAAATTAACAGGGAATGCAGATGAAAACATAATGTCGCACTCACCATTCTCTGCACTCCACTGGTAAATGACAGATGTTCTGCATGGAAATGTTTGTACAACTAAATACCATATGTTTCTCTTATTTGGTAATGAAGCATCTGCTGGATTTACTCAGAATTTACTCAGTTACACAGCAATCAACAAATAAAACAGCTCATTACACTCATTTTACAGTATTTCAGTTCACCGTTGATCTCAGTTGGTTTACATTTAATGTGAATTTTCCAGTAAAAATATACCCTAGAAGAGCCTCTGTCACTCCTGGGTGGTAGTTACATATGCTCTGAATAATGGTCTTGGGAGAGGGTGACTGTGAGATAAATTCACATAAGAGGTCGTTTTTCAGGTGAATAAAAGTTTTTTTGTCCTGCTGTGTGTTGCAGTGCCTAAATAGCCCTGCTTCAGGTGGTGTCACAACCCCATCTCCAAAAATACTCTGCACCCCTACAGGGTCTCCTGGGATGCCAGCGGGAGACTGATGACACATGGATCCTTCCAGAACACATACGCGGTAGTACCTGCCTCGCACACCTGTCCACCTGCTGGCTCAATTCCCTGTTCAGATCTAATACTCACAGGCATTGGTTTCCCACCAAGTGTTTAATTGAAGATTGATGGAAAAATCACTCATAGTGCTTGACTCTTCTTCAGCCCAACTGATTAAAAACAAGAAAACAAGTTCTCACTTATATGCACTCATAAACTCAAAATATGCTCTAAATCAGGGCTATTCAACATTATCCTGCAAGGGCTGGTGTGGGTGCAGGCTTTCATTCCAACTAAGCACTTACACACCTGATACTACTAATCAAGCTCATTAGCAAAGACTCTTGGGGTTGATTAGTGGTGTCTGGTGTGTAAGTGCTTGGTTGGAATGAAAGCCTGCACCCACAACGGCCCTTTCTGGACATGGGTGAAAAGCTTTGCTCTAAATGGAGAAAATCTCACAAAGACAATGTCTTCATGAAGACTCAGGGCAACACTGACTAAACTGAAAATAGTTCGTGCAAAATAAACAAGAGTCATAGTTTAAGAAATAGACAGGTATTAATACAAAGTGCATAGGATTAGACAAGTAGTTCATCAAAAGTTTTAAGAAAAAGTTTGACGAAACTCCAAAGCTGTGGGCTATCCATCAGGCTCCGCCATCATATGCTGCACAACCCCATTGCAGAAAACTTACTCTGCTACTACTCCAAAAGCACAGCTGTAACTTGCCCCTTTAGTCTGCTGCAATTGGCCTACCAGTACAATGCCGGCTCCAGATAGATGTCTGCAGCCTGGAAGATCACGGAGATCATCAGGTGGGTCCCTTCTTATAAATTGGTGTTTTATCAAGTTTAAGGCCCATGTCATCTTGAAGGTTTCAACAGAGCATTCAATGTCAAAGAACACACTCTCCTCATCTCCTGGCAGCAGAAACCAAATGGTTATAACTTATGAAAACCTACCAAACACTTATAGTTTACCTCACCCTAAATAAAGCAATTTCGTCATCTACCTTATTGGCTACCTTATCCTATAATCTCATTTCACATGTTAAAAAAAATTGTGATAGTTAAAAACTGAATTCAGTTTGCCAGATAGGATAAGTAAATTTTCACTTGTCAAGCAAATAGGAATTTGTTTTAAGTTACTATTTGCTTGACAAGTGAAAATTCTCTTACCCCTTTGGCAAGCTATTCAAAATTACCTCAAATCAAAGACAAATTTTTTGTCTTACTAAGAAAAATGATGATAGAAATAAGTGTTTTAAGTCTTAAAATGAGTAAATTCATCTTACCTAGTATATTCCTCTTTCATTTTTTGCAGTGAAGTGGGATGGACAATGAAAATATAACAACCAATAAAGTTTCTCACTTTTTGGTAAATAAGAGAGAACATTATTGCATATCGTATGGGACACAGAAAAAATTGACTTTTTGGAAGATTATTTTTTTGAGAATTTTTTCCTTTATTTGATAGTTGTACTGTGGAGAGAGACAGGAAAGTTGGGGAGAAGAATGGGGAAGACATGCAGCAAACAACCCAAGCTGGAACCAAACCCAGGTCGCCACAGGAAGGACACAGCCTTTATAGAGCGCGCACCTTGACCGATGAGCCACCGGGGCACCCAACTTTTTGGAACATTGAGTTTCGATCAAAAACTCTGCCGGTTGTATGGATAAATATTATTGAAATGCTAGTTAATGAACATTGTAGACACATATGAACACTTTTAAGCAGTTGTAACTTTGAAATTATCATATTGAAAATATGCGCAAAATAAACTTTTTTGGGAACAATGTGTCATATGAGACATGCAAAAGTGTTGTACGGGACATCTCTTAAACTTGTTGAAAATACCTAAAGATACATTAATACAATCACTGTACTTCTCATTTTATTTGGGCAATATCCATGAGAAACAATGAAATATAACCATTCTAAAACATAGGAACATTATAAAAGTAGAAAAATTTGATAGAAAAAAAGCCTTTTGTAAAAATGTGTTGTACAGGACAACATATATGCATGAATGTGTAAGTAACATTTCATATAGCTTATAACTAATGTAGGTACAACAAATTTCCTCACAACCCATCCCCTTTCAGCAATTCTTCAGTTCCTTTCATTCCTTCACAATATCTTCCATCCCCATGGGCGACAGGGTTTTTGGCGGCCAAGGCTCATTTATGTACGATGTTTATGAAGGCTATCCCTCTGCTCCAAACCACTAAAAGGGTTACCATAGCACAAGTTGCTGTGCGTTTAAGAGCCATGCCACGAGAGATTGACATTCAGTGCGCAGTTGACCCCCCCTGGACATGGGTGTCTCACAGAAAAAGCTGAATTTTTAGGTCCGTATTTCACTTTGCCTGCCGATAGCGCCACCTGGAAGCCACTTAAGTGGCTCAGTTTTGCTGTTGACACCACATTTTACATCAACTATCATGACTTAAGGGTACATAGTACCAAATATGTTATACTTTTATCATGATCTGTCACACTTCAAGTCCAGTTAGACTTCAGCACCACATCAGCACCAAGCTGGGTAACTATGTTATCAAGCCGGAATTATTGGAGAAATACCAATAAAAATTGAAAATGGGAATGGGAATAAAATAATACCCCAGACATATACCAAACCAGACTGCTTTATTATGTGTTTACACACAACAAGACTATCATTTTCAGTGAATAGTACCTTGGTATCTTGCTGTGTTTGTGCAATGGACGGCCAGAAAGATGGTCGAAATTCATTTTTGGTGCATGTTTGCGGTATATTTTCTCTGTAACCCAGATTTGTACTGTGAGGGTAAATGCTGTTTGTTGTGCTTTTGGAACTCTATTTTTGGGAATACCAAGCATTTCTTTGGTGTCATTTCTTTGATATCAATGCTGTCAAGCTATACGGAGCCAAAGTTGAAGGAAAACTCAAAATGGACCATTTCATAGCAGGTTGTGCCTATGTTTAGGTGGCATTATTTTGTTTACCCAGCAAGATCGAGATCTGAAACTCTCTGGTTATATAGTCCCTTTGGGGTACATTACAGAATTAGTAAAATTTCAATGGTAGTATTTTCAGTGTAGATGATTTTAAACATCAAAAGTCAGAAAAATTTGCCTCCAGGGGGCACTGTAGGCTGAATGCAAGTACTGGCCATCCTCACCAATGTACCAAAGAAATTGTTTTTAAATTGTGACGCCCACAGCTAGTTTTCTCTGAAAATGAAGAGTTTAGCTTGGTACTGTGCTGGGTGGATTGTTATCTGACCAAAGTTGGTGCCCTAAAGAGCTAATGTTCTACCGACCTAATGTTCCTTATTCCCAGACATATACCAAAGTTCTGACCTTTCACATATATAAAGTGTATGCACAGTTATACATAAAATTTGTAATCTCTTTGGTATAAAGCTGGGTTGGCTGTAAATTGGAAAAGAATGTTGGCGGTGATTGTTGCATTATGTCGACATGCAAGACTTTTACCAGTAATCAGTACAGTGTACAGTTTTGTAGTGTTGAGGAGTTTCAGAAAAAACAAATTCTCTGCATTTTTGCATTACAATTAGAATCGGAGAGCAGGCTTCAGTGTTAATTCTAGGATTTCCGGAAGGTATGATGCTTGGATATGAAAAAGGGCACAGCAGTCGCGTCTAGCAAGTGGTTGTCCTGGTACAGGGCACAGAAATCCTAGCAGGCAAGTAGCACCCTGCCAAGAAAAGGGCAGTTCATTTGTAGTGGTAACTTGCATGCCTTCATTCCTAACACCTGCCCATGATGCCTAGCCTATGGGATGCCCGCTGGTTGGGAAGGCGGGGTTTCTTTTATAGACTTCCCATTTCCGTGTGTACCAAGCCATGGGTGTTGACGCAACTATTGCGCCATACAGGCTGCAGCCCGCTATTTAATTCAGAGACAGACAAGCTTACTATCAACGGCCTGTAAGCAGCCCTGTAGAGACCCAGGATGCAGTGTAGTAGGGCTTCCCTCAGGTCCGACTGGCTCCGTGGGTAACAACGACCCGGATCCAACAAAGAAGGCCATGGATGGCTGCTCAGGGCCAAGGCCAAGGAGCACCTCTGGTGCGCACCACCAGGTGCCGCCAACCCACAATCGAATTCCAAAAACAGATTGACGGATAGAGCTAGTCACATGCTGTGTTGACATCATTTCACATTGGATAACATGAAAAGTATAAAACAGTTTTAACTTTTGTACTAGACATTCTATCTTCATGTACACGGTTGTGTGACGAAGATTTTTTTTAGAGTTCAAATTATGGACTTTTATTTTATGTAAGAGTACGTATACTGTTGACCCATGTCTGCGTACTTATGGTGGTACGCCTTCTACATTAGTTCTTTTATTGGCATTTAAAAATTTTGGACTGGTCATGTTTTATAACGTGCTGTATCTTTCTGACTGCGCTGTACCTGTACTTGGTTATAGCCCATGTATTGTGCGTTTGATAATGCTCACAGTTCACAAAAGAACATTGGCCTTGCTAATGCTGGCCAACATTGGCCTTGATGATCAAACCAGTCAATGCCCAATGCCTTTTCCAACTTTTGATGTTTAAAATCATCTACACTGAAAATACTACCGTTGAAATTTTACTAATTCTGCAATGTACCCCAAAGGGACTATGTATCCAGAGAATTTCAGATCTGTATCTTGATGGGTAAACTAAATAATGCCACCTAAACATAGGTACAATCTGCTATGAAATGGTCGGTTTTGAGTTTTTCTCCAACTTTGGCTCCGTCTAGATTGAAAGTGTAGATACTACCAAAGAAATGCTTGATATTCCTGAAAACAGAGCTCCAAAAGCACAACAAATGGCATTTATCACCATGGAACATATCTGGGTTACTGAGAAAATATACAGCAAACATGCACCAAAATCAATTTCGGCCATCTTTCCGGCCATCCATTGCACTAACCCAGCAAGATACCAAGAGAATATTAACTGAGAATGATAGTTTTGTTGTGCGTAAACACTTAACAAAGCATTCTTGATTGGTCTATGTCTGGGATATTATTTTATTCCCATTCCCATTTTCAATTTTTACCGTGATTTCTCAATTCCGGCTCAATAACATAGTTACCCAGCTTGGCGCTGATGTGGTGCTAATGTCTATCCATACTTGAAGTGTGACAGGTCATGAAAAAGTAAAACATATTTGGTACTGTGTACCCTTAAGTCATAATAATTGTTGTAAAATGTGGTGTCAAAAGCAAAACTGAGCCACTTTAGTGGCTTCCAGGTGGCGCCACCGGCAGAATTCTTGAGATACGGACCTAAAAATTTGGCTTTTTCTGTGAGTCTACCATATCTACCTATCTGCCAAGTTTCATTCAATTCCAGGGGGTCAACTCCTCAATTTCTTCAAAAAGTGCCATTTTCTCACGGAATGGCTCTTAAATGATTGAAGTAACATCTTTTTTTGGCAGCTCAAAGGGGAACATCACTATCTTTGGCAGGAGGTCTTAATCTTGTGGCTGATTGGTGTATTAGATGTATTATTATGCATCTAATACACCAATTATTATTATTGCACTTAGATGTATTATTATAGTTGGACTGAAGAAAAGGATAATGGTCTACAAACAATTTAATAAATGAAACATCAAAGTATGTCGTACGGGACAAAGTTCATGTTTGTTATTAATAATGGAGAAGCTAAATAATTCATTTATATTTTGTATTATATAATTTCTTTATTAAAAAATTTTAAGAATCCTGTATATTAAAAAGATTTTAGACCCTCAAACTAAACTGGGGCGCTAACTTTTCCATCTCCGTGTCGTACGGGACATTGAAAGAAAGAGCCTTTGAAATACCAGTGCTCAAGTCCAGTAGCGTGACATAATTGTGAATGGCCCGCGAGCAAAATTTATTTTTGCAACTGTATTGCAACCAGCTGACAAACTGTTGTTATCTTAAACATTACATACTGAAATAAGAACACACCCAACTTACCACTCCAAAATGTCTGCTGCCCTCCTCTAAAATTTTGCTCCTGGTCCGTTCCATTAGAGTGATCTGAATCTGATTTAGGCTCAAACTGGTAAGATCTGACAGATCCTGCAATAATGTTTCCCATGCCGCTTTGTGAGTTGATTGGTGCTTATGCAATCAGACCATTTGCTGATGAATACTAATTACTAGTGGGTTGCTACTTGTGCCAACAGCAGCAAAATCTGATGCAGGGACAGAGAGAGGCCTTCTGAAAGCTCATGAAAATCGAACACTTTTTTTTTTTTTTTTTTTTGGAAAACTATCACAGAGCACTATGAGTGGTAAAATATTGGACCATTAATGCTGACATGCCCAAACACCACTTGCCACAAGCTGAAATATTGAAACTGAGGAGGAGAGGAATGCTGATTTTTCTTTAATTTTAAAGTCTTCTTATGAGGGGGAGAAAGTCACAGACAGACCAGTAAACGCCCCTGAGTTCCAGACATCTGGCTTCAGCTCCTTCTTCAGACGGAGAGGCAGTGAAAGGTTCTCTCTGACAGAGATCTCAAGCTTTTCCACTCAACAAAAAAAATGCCTTTCAAAACCATTGGATATGGTCACCATATTGTTCTTGATTTTTTTTATTTTTTTGATGTATTTTTAGCTTTATGAAAGAAAAAAATCATTTACGGCACAATGAGGCATCTGTTCACTCAAATTGATTTCAATGCTGAAAACACAAAGAGGCCAAGCTTCTGTTGCAGACTCAGACCAAAAGGAAGTGTTTCCATTGGATTCAACAATATGCAAAAAAAAAAAACAAACAAAGCATGTTCAGCTGAACACATAATTGGCAAACTGGTTCACAATCAGCTTTGATATAATTGCGAATTGCATTTTTTTTTTTTTTTTGAATGGTTTATATGGGCCATAGTTTCATATGATAAGAAAAATCCATTCAACAAAGGAAACTGAAACAGTGCACAGAGAATGCAGGGTTACTGATCTGAACTTACCAAAAATAAACAAATGACTGAAATATTGTAAAACAGCCCAGGAAGATCAGATGGGGAGTACAAATGCAGAACTATCTCAATATGAAGTTTGTGAACTCTAAGTTGGACCAATTGGACCAGGGGAATCTTCTTCTGGACCTGGAGGAGAGATGTCCCTGCTCTCCTTTGAAACGCTGTGTCCCAGAAACCATTGGTGAGCTACGTCTCAGCTCAGCCAATGATATCAGTCTCCGCCCAGGATTACCTGTTGAAGTAGATAGGGATCTGACATGGGAAGCCTAACCGCAGAGTGGTAAGAAATAAGATAACGATCATTTTAAAGCATAGACAGATGGGCTAGAGCAAATATGTAAGCTACTGCAAAATTCATGTCTTTTCATCCAGTTTTCATTAGATTTAAAAATTAACTTTCATCTTCTCATATGGTGTAGCTTGCAGAGCTCATTCAGACCGACAACTCAGTCCAAGCACTCACTCTCATTGACCTCTGCAAAAATTGTACTGCCTGCTGCTGGACTGCATCACTCTCTGCTGCTGCTAGTAACAATATGCTCTGCGGCTGCATCGCCCTTACCTGCTGCAAGATGACATGCACGTACTCCACCCCAGCAGCCACCAGTAAGCTCCAAACACTTCTCCCATCATGAGAACTCACTGCTTTGTTGCTCTCAAGCTCAGCAGGTTCCCAAAATATCATTTAAGTAATTTGTTAATATTAAAAATAATAGTTCACATGTGAGTTGGTTGACTGAATTGCATTATTGTACCCATTTGCCAATGCTGCAATAGATTACAACTCCATTGAATGTGATGGTATGGAAGATGCGAGAAAAGACAAGGATGGAGTAATTTGTAAATCCTCTTTGACCCGTATTATACTGAAAATAGAATAATAAATAATATTTAATGCTCTGCCTTAACAATTATATAGTTTTTTTTTTTTTAAATACACATTTATTTTGAATTTAATGCCTGCATCAAATTACAAAAAAGAAGAAACAAGGACAATAAAAGATTTGAAAAGTGTATGAAAACTAAAAAATGGATTTACTAGTGCTGAACAGGTGACTTTCATACCCGGATATAAGAGTAGCATCCACAAGGGGCCACTTGTTTACAAGCAATGAGTGATCGAGGCTTGCTACTTTGTGAAAAAACAGCATTATCGAAAATTACCACATTTTAAAAACAACAAGGATTTTAGGAATATCACCTTTGATTGTGCATAATATTATTATAGATTTAAGAAATCAGGAGTAATTTCTGTGCAAATGTTGAGGTTGAATAATCTTATTCAATGTTACAACATTTATTACTGACCAGATTTGCATTCATGTTTGGCCGAGATATTGTATTGTCGATGGGTGAGTCAAACCACTCCGCTAAGCATTCTCCAGCAAATCCCAAAGACTTTCTACTGGTCAACGTCCGAACTCTGAGGTGGCCAAATCGTGTGTGAAAATGATTCCTCGTGCTCGATGAACCACTCTTTCATAATTGAAGCCAGATAAATTTTGTCATTGTCATCCTGGAACATGCCAATGCCATCAGGGATTAAAAAGTCCATTGATGGGTGAACGGTCATTCAGTATTTTCAGGAAGCCTGCTGAATTAATTTTATTACTGCAGAATAGTGCTGAGGCTAGATTAGGCTAATTGAAGCAACCCCAGACCATAACGCTGCCTCCGGAGGCCTGTGCAGTGGGAACTATGCATGACGGATGCATCGCTTCATGGGCTTCCTCTCCTACCTTGACCATCACTCTGGAACAAGGCAAATTTGGACTCATTAGACCAAATGACCTTTTTCCATTGCTCCTCAGTCCAATATTTATGCTCCCTTGCAAATGAGAGGTAATTTTTTGCCCAATAAACCTCACTAATAAGTGGCTTTCTTGTGGCCATGCAGCTAAGTCCCAATCCTCCAAGTTCTTGTTGCATTGTGCATGTGGAAATGCTCTTACCTTCATAATTAAACATATTCATGAGTTCTACTGTTGGCTATATTCCATTGATACTGAAGGACATAGATTGCTTTTTGATCAGCATTTTTTTTTCAGATAGTGTCTTTTCAAAGACGCCCATGGTAATTTCGACCAAAAAAGCCACATTCTGAGGTGTCGCAACAGGCGTGGTTTCCTAATCAGTGTGTGGCTGCTGGACTGGCCTACCTACAGGCCAGACCCGTGTCCCATTAAACAATTATGTGGAGGTTTGTTAAAAGGAATAAGAAATAATGATATGAACTAGTGGTAAACACTACCCTGTCCCAAATTTTCTGGAAAATGTTGCAGGCATAAAATTGGAATGATTGTTCATTTCTAAAAAAAAAAAAAAGAAAACCACCACAGACAAGGAAAACATTAAAAATCTTGCTTTTGCATTATTTTCAACTTAATGAAAGTCAAGGATCATCTACAAACCACTAATTTCTTTTCTTTTTTTTTCATTTTTCATCATTGCACTATGTAACTATCTATATTGTCCTAATTTTGTAACTTTGGTTAAAGAAGTTATTTTAATATGAGAGTTGGCTGACTGGAACATTTTAATCTTGTAATCATGCATTATTTGATCTGAAAACTAATCTGATGTCAGAGGGACTATGAATACAATAATGAATACTTAGCCATTTGGAGGAAATTTATACTCTAAAAACAACCACTTAATGGAATAACCTTGAATTATATTAATCATGACTTTGAGCTTCCAAAGATGGCCGCACTAGTGACGAAACTGCGACAATTTGCCGTACCATACCAGAGTCTGACCACAGTTCAGCCCTACTGTATATTATAAAACTTTATGGAGGTTTGCTGTGACACATCATCACATATGATTATTTGTGAACTCTCTGAAATCTGCTGTGTAAAAGCAGCACTTGGACCTGGACAGCAAAAGAATGAGAAGAGGTTGCGGTAATATGAAAAAGAGAGAATACACAGCGGAATTTTCATAATTAAATCAACTCTTTCAGAGTTAACTTAACTCCTACAGATTCAATAGACTCTTTAGGAGTTGATTTAACTCTGAACATTTTGCTGAGTACCAATGCATTCTGTTTTAAGGCTGTTAAATGGAGAGAAATGTCTAACTGAGGACCAACACCTTGTTTAGTTATCAAGATAGCAGACTCCCAAAATTCCTTTGTGAGAAAGAAAATGGCCTGCCAACCTCAGGGCAAGATGGAAAAAAATATGTAAAAATGCCAAAAATGGTGTTCTCTTGGAGATTATACGTTTGTTTATTTAGTTGACATAGCATGGATCATTTAGAGCATGTTGATTGGCCTTTGCCAGCCAAGGGGAAAGATTGCGCAAACTTGGACCAGGCCTAAGAGCTTGTTTTATGGCCCGATATTAAGCCTATTTTATGTGACGAATGGCCTGTCCCAAGAGAGGCGGACAGTCTGGAGTGGGATTCCACTGAGTGAGCCGATGTTCCTGGCTGCCGCTCAAAAATGTGTCAGAAATCAAACAAACGATTATCAGAGCATATGGAGAGACAGGAGATACATGAGGACTCGAGGAGCAAAGCCCCTCACTGCGGTGAGGGTTAACAACTGCTCTCCATGGAGACGCCAGGCAACAAGCTATTCTGGCTGCTATTTGCTGTTTCTGTAGCTCTCTTTCGCCCTCTGTCAGGTGTTCTCAGAAATTGCAGGGGATTCAGCAGTTGCACAGTGATCCTGCTTTCTTTCATTTACAACCCCAATTACGAAATTGCTGGGACAAAGTGTAAATTGTGAATAAAATCAAAACGCAATGACTTTCAAATCACACCAGCCAGTATTTTATTCACAATAGAACAGAGATAATATAGCAAATGTTGAAACTGAGAAATTTTACAATTTTATCCACAAAATGAGCTCATTTCAAATTTGATGGCTGCTACAGGTCTCAAAAAAGTTGGGACAGGGGCCTGTTTACCATGGTGTAGCATCCCCTCTTCTTTTTAACACAGAGTGGAGGTGTCTGGGCATTGAGGAGACAAGTTTCTTGAGTTTAGCCATTGGAATTTGATCCCACTCTTGTTTAATACAGGCTTCCAGCTGCTGGAGAGTTTTGGGTCTCCTTTGACGGACTTTTCGTTTAATTATGCGCCAAATGTTCTCAATCGGTGAAAGATCAGGACTGCAGGCAGGCCAGTTCAGCACACAAACTCTTCTACTACGAAGCCATGCTGTTGTAATAGCTGCAGTATGTGATTTTGCATTGTCCTGTTGAAATACATAAGGCCTTCCCTGGAATAGATGTCGTCTGGAGGGGAGCATATGTTGTTCTAAAACCTTTACATACCTTTCAGCATTCATGGTGCTTTTTAAAACGTGCAAGTGTCCCACACCATATGCACTAATGCATCCCCATACCATCAGAGAGCTGGCTTTTGAACTGAACGCTGATAACAGGAGGGGTGGTCTTTCTCCTCTTTAGCTCAGAGGACACAACACCCATGATTTCCAACAAGAATGTCAAATTTGGACTCGTCTGACCACAGGACACTTTGCCACTTTGCTACAGTCCATTTTACATGAGCCTTGGCCCACAGAACACGGCGGCGCTTCTGGATCATGCTCAACAATGGCTTCCTTTTTGCATGATAGAGTTTTAGGTGGCATCTGTGAATGGCACGGCGGAATGTGTTTACAGACAGTGGTTTCTTGAAATATTCCTGGGCCCATTTAGTAATGTCAATGACAGAATCATGCCGGTGAATGATGCAGTGGCGTCTGAGGACCCGAAGATCACAAGCATCCAGTAAAGGTCTTCAGCTTTGTCCCTTACGAACAGAGATTTTTCCAGTTTCTCTGAATCTTTTGATGATGTTATGCACTGTCGATGATGAGACCTTCAAAGCCGTTGCAATTTGACGTTGAGGAACATTGTTTTTAAAGTATTCCACATTTTTTTTAAGCAAGCCTTCACAAGTTGGAGAGCCTCTGGCCATCTTCTCTTCTGAGAGACTCAGCCTCTCTAAGACATCCCTTTTATAGCCAATCATGTTACACTTATGATGCCAGATAACTTAATTACTTGCTAAATGTTCTTTCAGCTGATTTTCTTATATATTAGTTGCTTTTTCAGCCCTTTTTTGCCTGTGTCCCAACTGCAGCCAGAAAATTTGAAATAAGCTCATTTTGTGGATAAAAATGTAAAATGTCTCAGTTTCAACAGTTGAAATGTTATCTATGTTCTATTGTAAATAACATGTTGGCTCTTGTGATCTGAAAGTCATTGCATTTTGATTTTATTCACAATTTACACTTCGTTCCAACTATTTTGGAATTGGGGTTGTACATGTACACAACATAATCATGAAATGTTGTTAGTTTATTTTAATTTAGGAACATAAATGAAACATCATACAATTTTGAACTGAAAATTTCCATTTAATGATACTGACTAGGCGTTTTTAATTTCCCCCAAAATGGCTGAAAAGTGAAACAACCATATATTTATCATTTTAAGGATACCTCAAACTTCAGCTTAAGACAAAAAAAGTTACATTTTTCTTTAATTTAGGCAAAACACTCAAAAGGAAGAAAAGGAAGCACTCAAATGCTGCAATAATAGGTAATGCCAGAGCTCCAATAAATCACAACAGTTCTGACAAAAAAATTGTCAAATGTTACCGAGGAAGTTATTTTTCAAAGGGATAAATGTTGCACAGATAAAATGCCACGCGCACTGCCTTTCTGCGTCACTTTATTGAGACATCTTACTGTCAGCCCTTCAAAGAGCTCAGGTATGTTGTACTGTGTATTTAGCCTCGTCCTGGTTGTGAAGGTCCCACCCCTCAGAGCATAGAGAACCATCCAGGGAAAGAGATGCAGTCCAAATGTTTCAATGCAGCCAATTCAACTGTTTACTTGTTGGGTTCTTGATTGGTATCCTGAGGTCTCCCAATTGAGCAACCATCTAGCAGCACCAGTGGAAAACAAAATGGAGCAGATGTACACTCGTAACCATTTGTAAACTGACATGGACTTAGGAGTTACCTGTGCCAGATAAACTGCGTCATATCACAAATTCTCAGGATTGCCTAGTTGTTCCACACCTGAGCTGATGCACAACCTCAAACCGTGCCGTTAATGGCAGGGGTCTCCAACTGGATTATTTTTCCAATGCAACAAAACAGTGGAGAACATCCATTGCCACAGTGCTACAGTGGGTCACATTCCTGAATGCATACCATTTCAACACTTTTGTTCATACTGTTGCACAGTGGCAGTAATGTGCAAGGACAGCAGTTTATTTTCACTGAGCTGTCATGTTTTTTTGTAATATCACTTAACTGGGGTCAATGGTGTTTTCAGATTTTCAATCTTACTTCCATCTATTCAAGTTAGGGATATAGTGCAAATAACAGTTTTTGCCAATTTTCTGTCTGTTTGGGAGTCAGCTGCAAACTAGCGCCGTCATTTGATGTGTAAAGTGGCATAATTGGAGAAAAGGAAGAGCTAAAAGCTATTTCAGCTTGGATTAAAGGATTTCTGGTCTCCGCCTCTAGGTAGTCAGGGTGCGTCTTCTAGATGCCGCTCAAAAACAAAACTTCTTTGTTTTATTTGCTTGTATCGCAAACTTGCTACGTTTCCTACAGTGGAAATGCCACCCCAAAATATGCCTGCAGAGGATATTATAAACAAAGGTGCATTTTACAGAAAGCTAGCTTAATAATATGCCCTCTAACATTACCTTTAAATCGGGAAATAAAGGTTTTATGTTTGCATGCGGATGTACTGGACTGAAGGAGACTAGCAAGTGTAAAATTTGCTAGCCTTTTCAACAATATGACCGTACTGTTTTGGCACTATCAGCTCTATTTAAGTCAAGCAATGTTAATGTTATCTCACTGCTGTGACAGGAGTTGGCTGGGGCTAGCTAGCAAGTGAAAAATTTCACCAGTCTTGAGTTTGGTTATGTTAGCACGCCATTTTATGATCATTGCGTTGACATGAGGAAACAGGTACCTGGCTCTCTTGGTCACCCTTTCTAGCCCAGCTGGAGTTTTGTGGGCAAAAGTTTTGATTGATGTTAATTGTTTATGTAGAAAAAAGTGGACTCTATAGCTGCATCGTGCACACTTAAAGCTGAAGTCGGGAAGACTTTTTTGGTCGTATTTATTGAAACTGTCACTGCTTAGACATGTGAATATGAATCAGGTGATTTTAGAAAAAAATCCGCGACTTTATCTCCACCCACAACCTGTAATGTGAATTAACCAATCAGATCATTAGCATGCGCCTTGTGCACGAAAGATCGAGGGAGGGACTGGTTTGGATCTCAGCGCAAATAGGGGAGGGGCTTGAAAGTTGGACTCGTTCAAAAATCTGACTAAGTCCCTCGGTTGAGCAATCTTCCCGACTTCAGCTTTAATTTTGGAGGACAACCCATTCTCCTATTGGAGATCTCTCTCGTAGCCCTAAAGAAGAAAATGCTTGCTGCAAACTCCCGTATACTTGTTTGCAAGCATGTGTTCTATATGTGTCATGTTTGCAATGGCCCATTGCTATTCTATCACCAGTAGGTACAGTGAAAATTACACCTCTAGCTTTCGCTTTTTTGTTGCCCATGCACCAGGGCATAGAACAAACGGTTGCCTTTTTTTTATCACAATCAGTCCTCTTTCCAGTAATATGAAAAATGCTCCAATGCAATGCAATCTATTTTAGCTTTATGTCACAATTCCACAAGGGGTTGAGGGTGTGTCTAGAGTAGTGAGCTAGTGAAATGCATTGGGATAGTTGTTATCTTTACAGCGAATGCATAGGGAAGCCAGGGGAGTGATAAATACTAAAATATCTCAAACTGCTGTGGGAAAATGTGTATGGATTGTATGCAAATTATTTGTACAGAGCCTGTAAGGCTTATGATCAGCGAATTGACCCTTTAATGTTCCACCTCTGTTGTCATCATAGAATAATCTCTATCTTCCAATGCTGCACATTTTGGATTTGCCTCTGCTGTGGCATTCATTGTTTTTTTCTTATTGGCAGAATCCATTTTGTGTTTGAGTTTTGGCATTCTGATTTGGACACACTGCATGATATTGCTTTTCACTTTAGCTTCAATGATGCCAATACCATTAAAATAATCAAGTTTTTGTTTTTTTTTCTTTTCTAACCCTTTTGAAAATTATATCTTTTCCTAAATGCCTCACTGCACCTTATGCACCAACTTCAGAGTGCACACTCGGTAGATTCCAGAAAGTGTAGGCATATGGTGGGCCTACTCATGGGTGCATGTATTTGAAAGCAGCATTTGCTACAACTTCTTAGCATATGATATGATCTGAATGCTTCGCAGTCAGTCACATAGAGTTATAGGCTGTGAGGTGCAGTGGTGACAGTATCACTGTAAGGGATATTGGGAGTGCTTGTGGGTTCAATTTTGAAATAAAAAAATGACACATAGTCCTCATTGACTTTGAGGACACTTTCAGTGTGCTAGTCGGGGAGTTGGAACTAGGCTTTTGTCTGACTTTTTGAGAGCTGAAAATCTAGTTTAACAATTCTCACAATCTCAAACACCAACAGGAGAATCCCTCCAGTTTAACACCCTATGAGACACCCAAAAAATATCAGTTATTGAGGGCATAAAACTGCTGGATTCCACCCAGTTAATACCTAGTACTGTTGTAAATGCAGATTGGCCAATCATTTGCATTAATTGTTCCATTAATTTCCAGGAAAAAAGAAGACCAAAGATGGATTTGGATGTTAGGGCCAGATTTGAGTGTTGCCGGTCTAAGCAGCTCCCCCATATTTTTAGTTATATAGTTGAGCAGACAAAATGGAGAAATGAGCAAAGAATACAAGCAAGCAGCGCTTTCTGGAATGAACTTCAGAAGTATAGGATGGATAATGAGCGAAATTTTTGACCATTGCATTGTAATGGAACAGAACTGTAAAGAAGGTTTGAGAATGAAGACAAACTCAGCCCATAGCTAATTTCAAATCTGCAGAAACCTGCCTTGCTTTAATTGGATGAGACAACACTTGGAATACTGAGGATGTTTCTGATTGGGTAAGACAACCTCTGGATACTTATATTTGGATAAGTCATGCGGTATCTCTATGCTCAACAGATGTTAATCATTGGATGACAATCCATCATATTTTATACGGAAACATGTTTTGACTGGCTTTACAGGTATTATTCAGAGAGGATCTATTTAAGTTTTATTTTGCAATTTGATGGCAGGGAACATGTCAGTTAAGCTTTTTCATATACATTTTTAGGATCTAATAACATGCTGTCCTCAGACAATTTCTCAAACAACATATCTGAGCATAATGTGAACAAGTGAGGTGATTGCAGGGTTGCTGCCGCTTTGCTTTCAGTCAAAAAGTCATTTTTTGAGGATAAATAAATGGCAAGAAAAACAAAGGGTGTCGGGACATGAGACAACCGCTAGTCCTGCACCAGATGTGTGCCTGCTGGCAGCTGGGTGACACATGCAGTGAAATTTTATATTGTTCTATAAATACTGGGACCAGATGTTTCCTATCAATACGAACGGATTGCAAAAATGTGCAGGGTATTAAGATTTGGTTTGCTTTCAGTTGGCAATTAATAACGTTTCAGACAGAGTGACCGTAAGTGATGGAGTTGCAATCTTATGAAGAATGAAGTGAGGTGAGCTTGGGTGGGGGGGTTGGTGTAAGTTTTAAGCCCATGAAAACTTATTAGGACAACTTGCAAATTCAGAAACTTTACAAGCAACAGTGCAAAAACTCAGACGCATGATATCATGCAGAGTGTTGGCCCCATTGTAGTTGAAGAGAGGCCACAGACAGGCCACCCATCTGGGACTTGAAAATTTGTGGTGTTAGGTATCCTGTGGTTTCTCATCCACTCCCTGATTCTTATTTCTTGGAGTTTTGTGCAAACATTTATAACTGCTTCGAAATGCTGCTGTCTTTACTTACCATTTCCATCGTGGACAATGAGGGGAGAACAGTCTCTGTCTCTCTCAAGGCCATGATTTTGTTCCCATTTCCCAACCCCATGATCTTACATCAAAATGGTTAAATGTAGTGCATAGCACGCCATTAAAAAAAAAAAAAAACCTTAAAAATGTATCCCTTTTAGCTGGTTTGTATAGGATGTCATTTTTATTTGGATAGTTGGATAGAATTTATTATTTTCTACAGTATATATTAATTCTCAGTTTGCCCGGCCTTTACGACGTATCTCCTCCCAAACCGCCCAATGGATCCCCACACCCTCTAGCATATGCATTCCAGATGAGCCTCCCTCTGTCTTCCGCCATGTTGGATCGAACCAACTCGCCCCGTTACTGAAATTTGGGCCATTTTATCGATTTTTGCCTTTCGTTAGCATGAAGACGTTTGATGTCACTATTCGTTAGGATTATTGGTCACAATCAACCCCCTGCGGAGCATGGCTATGGCCAGTTATTATTATTATTATTATTATTATTATTTATTCATCTGGAACAAATTTCTAATAGCTGTATGTCACGGCCTACTTGTCCGTCTTTGTCGTTCATCATTCCTTGGTCATCTTCATCTGTATACATCTTCTTCAACAAAACTATGAGGCAGATCAACTTCAAGCTTTAGGTTCATGTTCCTATTCATGAGTACAACAAAGTTTGCACGAGGCATTTCAAACCGATTTCAAATATGGCTGACAGGCAGCCATCTTTAAAATGTTTATTTCTGCAAAATCTAGTGCATTTTTGCACCAGTTAGGCTGAAATTTGATACATAGGTGATAAGTAGCAAGATCCATAACATATATTATGGGTTTTTTCATGCCGCACATTTTAACCTTCATTTGAGCTTTGTGATTATGCCCCGCCTATAAGTACTTCTTTTGTCTGTAAAGATCTTCTTCGAAACCGTCAGGCCGATGGAGCTGAAATTTGGCATAGATTTTCCTATTATGAGTACACCAAAGTTTTATTTTTTTTTTTATATCCCGCCACCCCCCAATTATACAGTATATACAAGTTATATAATTGTGTATGAGTCCCCCTACGTCACCCGACAAAACAAAACACACACACAAAAAAATAAATAAATAAATGAATAAAAAATAGAAATACAATAACATTTACATTCACAATGCTTTACTACCTTTTGCATTTGTCTTTAGTAGCTCACCTATTCCATCTCTCATTATTCCCAACCTTCAGCCTCCCTTACTATAATCCCATCTTTTGGCATAAATTACAAGTCCTGTCTCATGGGCCATCACACACTCAATTCTACTGTAATACTTCACAAAATTTTTGAATTTCTCAATTCTTAATGCCTCCACAGATGTCAACCCAAAAATAAATATTTTTGCTAATTACATAATTATATTACAGATTAGATTTGTTCCTTTTGTTATATCACTCAGTAACACTTTAAATAAATCTAATTGCATACTATTGTACTGAGTACACCAAAGTTTGTTCATGGCATTCTGAACCAATTTTTTAAATGGCCACCAGGCAGCTATCTTGAAAATGCCTGTTTCTCATGCCTCATATGTCAGCCTTTTCTGCACCAGTTGAAATTTTGTATTTAGGTGCCAAGCAGTCAGACTCACCACATTTATTATAAGTTTTGCCATTCTGGGGCATTTTGACCTTGATTTTACCTTTGTCATTATGCCATACCAGCAAAATTTTCCAAAAAGTTCATTCAGAAACCGTTGCACCAAGTAAGCTGAAACTTGGCATGTATTTCCTTCTCCCCATGAATACACAACACTTGTTTAAATTGTTTCCACTGTATTTCAAACATCTTAGAATTGTCTCTTTTTTCAGCTATTGAGCTGATCAAATTTTGGTATCCATGGAGTCTAATTATGTAACAATAAGAGTCCACACATATTCCCAGATTTTAATTTCAAGTAATTTCAAACACCATAGATTTTCATCAATGTTGGTATCTTACTGACAGCAATAATCATTTGATCGGTTCATAGTAATAATTACAATTATTTCATTGCAAAATTTTGATTTGGCAAATGAATTTATGTTTAAACATTGACTGAGGATCTTGATTTTGATCAAAGAATGATCATAACATTTCAAATTTTTTATAGAGTAGCCGTTCGGTAATCATCCCATTATTATGCCATAGTTTGGGGTAATAAGATGACATTAATATACAATCCTTAACAAATATTTATAATAGATCAAGTGCTAAATACCCTACATATAAAGTTTTTACATGTGGTCACTAAAGATTTATTGTCCAGATGAGCTACAGTGCCCAAGGCAATAATAATAATAAATAATAATAATAATAATGCTAGATTGTTATTACATTAAACGGTTCTTGCTTTGCATTTTCTGTGTATTTTCTATGATTCTCTTTATTGTCAAAAATTCTCAGGAATTTGACACTGTGGTATCAGAGACTATATAACAGAGTATGAAATCCTAAGTTATGAGAAGTTTTACTGAGGTGTTTTTGAAATTATCATCTTCTGAACATGATAAGTGAGTTTATGTACTTACTGCCTGATTACACTGTCTTTGTATTTTCTATTCCTCTTTTTCCTAATATTCCCAAAAAAGTCCTAAAAAAATTGACATTGTGGCATCAGAGACAATATATCAGGGGACCAAATCCTTGCGTATGATGAATTTAGGGTAATATTCTCACATGGCATGTTCAGAGGGTGATCATTTAAAAATACCGAATTAAACTTCAGGATTTTGGTACTCTGTTGTATTGTCTCTGACACCACAATGTCAAATTTTTGCGACCTTTTGATGACAGGAGATAGAGCCATCAATAATACTTGAGAAATCAGCAAAAAGCGTTTTGTGTCGCATATCAAATAACATCCAAATTAAAAAATTAACATCCAAATTATACATTTGCATGTATAAACAACCATTCCCTACACTGATTTGAAAAATAACATTGCGATTCAAATACATTTCATGTTTTTAAACATTCTGTCGCCAAATAATTTGCTTTAGAAGCAGAAATAAGTTTGCATTGAACTTAAATGTCATGAAGTGAATTTCAATGATTTTACATCACCTTGGATTATATAACGATAAACTCCCCTGAGATAAAAATTTACACACTGTGCAATACTGCTCAGATTGAATCCTTGAGTTCCCAAAGGGCCCAACTCCAATGAATTTGAGGTCTGCATATCTTGCAACAAAAAAGGGAACTTTCTCATAATTTTAGCCAAAAGTATCCCAATGACACTGTCTTGAAAAGCTATAAACTAAAAATAAGTGGGTCATAACATATGGGCAAAAAAAAAATCTATTTTTCTCTTTCTTGAAAGAGAGTGTTCCTCGCAGTTGGGCCCTTTGGAAACTCAAGGATTCAATTCCTACAAAAGTCACCAGCATTGAAAAGTCTGCGGTCCTGCAACATACTATGCCTCACTTGTCAAATGTATGCAATGTATACAATATGCATTTATGCCATGCATAAGGTGTTGGTATACACCGCGAAGCACATTCCAAAGGTCAGAAAGTAAAAGGCCTGCCATGTTTTAACTCCATCCATGAACTCAGCCAGCTAATTTTGCCAATTATTTCAACCTCTCAGCTTAATCATTGTTTTATTCAACAAATCCAGGTTGATGGATCAAAAGAAACTCCACAGGACTTTTACGTTCTGAACCTGAATTGTCCGTCTTTCATCATTCATTACACACATGTGCTCACTCCAAGCTATCAGACTGCAAAAATTTGGCCAGAACAGGACCTGGCTAAACCAGGTCTTATCATCATCATCATCATCATCATTATTATTATTATTATTATTATTATTGTTGTTGTTGTTGTTGTTGTTGTTGTTAAATGTGAAAAATAGAGAAGTAGAAGTTGGATTTTGTGAGCTTGTGTTCAAGATATTCTTTAAGCACCACACTGTTATTTCAGCCTCCTCAACCCATGTGTATTTATACACCAAGACGGTGGAGCAGCAAACTTGGCGAGGAATAATAAATGACAACGGTCATGTGTTCATAGTTGGTGCCTCTTTCACCACTTTACCCACAATCCCTGAACCCCAGGGAATTTTTCACTTACATGACAGCATGGCCCCGCGTTCCCTGAGGATGCGTTGTCATCGTGGGGTTTTTAATTTCTCGCGTGCTGCCACTCAATCTACCCAGCCCCACCACCCCCTTCCCACCCATATTCCATTAGTGCAACTCTTGCTGCCCATCAGATTGTGATTTTCATTTGAGACGACTGTTTTATAAAGTGTGTTTCTCATTATGGGTTAACAGGCATGAACTCCTGGGCAGCATCCATTGCATTCATTGTAGAATCATCAGCAGTGCATCTTGGAATGAATGGTCATGTAAAAAGGAACTGAATCGGCCAAAAATGGGTTAGCCGCTGTATCTGAGGCTGGTGGCCTCAGGTGAAAGGTCCTCTCTAGTTCCTTCAGCTTGATCAGATGGTTAAAACAAGCCAAACTGAGTGGGGGGACCTGCTTTGCTCACAGTGAGACTGTCCTGTACTTTGCAAATATTTCATAACATCTCACCATCACATTTACACCTAACCACCACCTATGGCTTGAGCAGTAAGGGTTACAAAGGAGTGAGTGGGATATGTCTGGCTGTATTCCAGTGGTTGCCTGGAAACAAGTAGCTCCTGGGGGAAGGGTGTGTTCCAAATTTCAGCTCAGATGGGATGCTACCATGACTCTCTCTTTCAACTGTTGTTGAGTGCCTGGACCAGACAATGCTCTCAGATTTTATATTTTAAAATAAAAAAAATTGAATTCCCTCATAACAGCAAGCTTAATTGAGTATGTTTGTATGTTTATTGATGCACACATTACAACACACACACCGTTGGCTTACAGTCTGGCCTTGGGATAATGAATGATGCTCACTGGTCTGCAGCAAAATGGCTAGTTTGAGACTCTGCTGCTCTCTTTCTCTCTCCCTCTCTCCAGCTGTTTCCTTCTTCCCAACTGCTATGGTGGGACAGACGGCTACCGGTCAGTCCGCACAAACCTGGGCTCCCCACCAGTCACCTTGCAGCACTTGCTGTTGCAGCAAGTCATTTCCTGTTTTTCTTCTGTAGGTTTGGGTGTTGCAACTGGTCATATCCTCTTTGTTTCTTGTGGAGGGAGGATAAGGTGTTACTGTAAAGAGAGAGTTGGTGGGAGGAGGTATAATTCCCACTTTCTGGGACTAAACCATGACTATCTTGTCTCACATACTAAGAGAACAGCAGAAATGTTCGTACATGCTTTACAAAGCAAAAACATTAGCTGACAGGCCTGACATGGAGGCTGGTGGCATTTTTTGCCCGCAAAGTTAAACTCACAGGACCTTATCAATCACATCTTATAAGAGGGGGAACAACGTCAGGAGTTTACATTCTTCAAAAAAAAAAAAAAAAAAATCTTGCATTTCTTTCCTTGAGGACAAAATATCAGAAACTGTAAGCAGTAGTTTATCGCCTCTCACTAAACCAAACAAAGCCTTATGAGTATTAAGCCACTGACTGCTCTTGATATAGTTTGAGAAACTGACTGGCACAGACATCAAAGCTTAGCAAATGGCATAACTCAAACATTTTGTGCCCCCCCCCATGGAAAAAACTATATTTGAATAAGTGCCGTAAATTTCATTCATTAATTTGCAAAAAAAAAGCAAGAGTGATGTGGGAGGCGGCAGATTGGCGACAATTAGGCCGATGCCAGATAGAGGCTTGCAATCTTCATTTTCCATCTCCCCCCTCCCTGTTTATGTCCAATAGCAATTTGCAAAGTACGCCTGGCAATTAGATTGAGGGAGTAGCCAGCAGGACACGCCCAGTTCCAAAACAAGAGGGGAGTGTTTGGACCCCTTTGCACGCGGCCCGAAGCGCTTTTCCCAAGAGAAGAGAGGCGGGGGTCAAACGGCCGGCCGGGCCGTGACCTGAGAGAGGTATTTTCTGCCAGTGCAGCAGAGGGGTCTGTGGTAATTAGCCACTGTTTTCAGTCAGCCTCAGCTGATACCATCGCTAGCTAGGGCTGTATATGAATCACAGTCTGGATAGGGCTTACTGTGAGACCACCACTGGGCATAGAGACATGATGAAGCCTTCGTGCCAGACCACCGTGATTCGAGATCAAATGGAACTTTGTCCCTGCCCGGCCGTTGATCCCGCAATAGTGCGTCCTGGTGATTGAGCCTTTTTTGCGGTACCACACCTCGCCAGCTCATCAAAACCCAGTGCTTCTGTGCTATGCCTTGCACACACTTGTTTGTACCCCCTCAGAAATGAATGGACCCTTTTAGAGCAAAAAGACCAGAATTGTTGGCAAGTGCAGATAGACTCGAACACTGGGGTGGTAGCATGTGTTCAGCACACGCAGCTCACCGAGATGCAGGCAGCGTTGTTCACATGTAAATAGTGCATGTATGCTAAGCCATTCTGATCTCCCTTTACAAGCTGTGCATTGAGCCACAGATAGTGCTTTTATGGTCAAGTTGACCACCAGTGAAAATTTAAGCCTCACAGGAAAGATCTGTTTCTCTGACAAAGCAGTTCATGACAGCCAAGATGACAGATCCTTTTTATTCACGTCTGCCGAAGTGCAAGTCAAGATCAAACTCTGGCTTCAGCTAAAACAGGGAAAAAAGTTAATCGAAAAAACGTGTGTGAATTCCATTCTCCCAGATGAAAATCTCATCAAATACAAGGCAAAAAACCAGAACAAAAATACATTTTACATTAAAAAAAAAAAAACTGTCCATACCTTACAGTGGCTATAAAGATGCAATATTTTTATTGCTTTAATAGTTCTCACTGCCAAGTGAAATGTGAGAAGATTCATCGCCATCTTTTGGCAAAGAAGTGTAACTACGTGTTTTGGTTCTCTTGAGTCCTCGCTGCTTGATGCACTTAGTGCAACTGACTTCATGTGCGAAATTCTTGGGGCCTGATATCCCACTAACATTTTTAAGACACCTGTAAAATCCACGGCTACAGCATGACATCCAGTTCAGCTTCATCTCTGGGTTCCCCTTAGCCTCACTAACAACAGTTCCCTCTGAAGACATTACACGAAAGGATTTGCCTTTAATTGAGTTTGTCACAATATGGGGGGAAATGTTACTTGTTTCAATGTGTTATGGGAAAATTTGGCAATTATTACAGAGTGCTCCGACACATGGCTCTGCACAATTTCTTCTTCCTCGCAAATTGTAAATAATGCAACAGAGAGGGTTATACTCAGCCACAGACATGCCAATGACAGCTTGAGAGCCTTGAAGTGGATAATGAGTTCATTTTTTTCCATTTTTTAATTTTTTGGATGGCTTGTGCACACTGAAGTTAGTAGCATACCTTTCATGTCTTCTTAACCTGCACTTGCAGAGCTGTTTTTTTCTCCAAAGCAGAATGTTCTGTATCAAGGTGATAATTCCACCTATTACCACCCAGAGATAGAGCTTTTTATGCAGGTGTGTGATGCAAATCATCTTGTCCTTAATGAATGTGATGAAATAATATTTTGACCTGAGGGCAATGGTGGATCACTGTACCTCGGTGTCTACACAGACAACACACTCAGTTGGTCAGTTCATGTGGACTGTTTGTGCTCTCGACTTCAGCAAAGGCTCATTTTTTTCTGGAGGCTTAGATTGTTTGGTGTAAACAAAAAGTAATGCTTTTATTTTATCAGAAAATCCTTGGGAGAGTCATTGGGTATCGTACTCCAACCTGGTATGGTAAACTATAGTTAGCTGAACCTGAAGCTTGTTTCCTTGGTAGTAATCACTCACTAAAATCAAAGACTATTAATTAGATTAAATAGATTTTCACTAATTAACTGTATTGTCACAGTATAAGTTTTGGTACCCAGTGGAATTGCCCACAACATTGTCTCTGACACAATTCTCCGGTTTTCCTTTAGCAGTCATAACTGTTGTGTCATGATAATGAAAATGTTTGTGAATACGATGTGTACTTTGAAGACACCCCCTGTTGGACCAGAGGAATTGTGGGACAATGTGGAAGCAGGAGTCCTGCCCTGCGATGTGGCCTGGAGGAAACCTCCATCAAACCCTTTTCTGCCAGAAATAGAAACAGGAAGGAAGCTACCCCCTGCGCACAGCCAAGAAGCAGGGAGAGAGAAAAATTCAAGAGGTCAGAGAATAAAGAAAATATAGGAGAAGGAAATGCTGGCAGCCCTCTCCATGACTTTAATTGGTTCCAAGTGCCCCTGAATCTGCTCACATCCTAACTCTTCTTTATACCTCTGCCCATCCAGAACAGAAAATCTGGACTTCATTTTCCCAATTTTATTGTTATTAGTCCATTTCCTGGGGAACTGCTTGGCACTGTCAGTGGCAGGTGATACATAAAGTTTTGGACATGAACAATGGCTCTTGGCTTCCCTGCAGTTTGAACTGTCCTTCAGAGCTCCAGCTGAGGCCCAAGAAGCCTCAGCCTTGAGTGAAGAACTGCTTGGGATTGGGGTGTGTACTGGGGAGGCCTACTGCACTGACAGCTGGGCTAGGGGGCAGGGAATGATGGTAGACAGAGCCCTAGTACAGCACCGCAGTCACCCATACAGGCCGGCCATAGAGAGCAAAGAGGTGAGGGTGTTTTTTGAAACGGACATATAGTAAACTTTTGGCAGGTCTAGCGGAGGCTAATGAACTGAGCCTACAATCTGCAGTATTCCAGTCTTTCAAGAGCCAGCTTTTTTCATTAATAATTGTACTGTCCAAACCTGAATAAGATAGCTTGCTAATGCAAATAAATATAAATGCGAGTTCAAGTAACGTTTGCCGTATCCAAACACAACTAAATAATCCCTCTTTAAAATAGATGATAGTTTCTCTCCCCCCTCCCCCCTCTTTTTTGCAGTCATCACCAGGAGGTTGTAATGTTCAACAAAACAAAATAACCTGCAGGAACAGGCCATCAATTAGGTATAGTAAGCCTAAAAAAAAAGTCTTGCAAAAAGGCAATACTAACAGTTATCCAGCCAGTGAGCAAGCAATAAACTCAAATATTTCAAAGGCAGGCTTTTAAAACAAAGTTAGAAAAATTCCTCAGATGTCAACAAACTGTTAAGAAAACCCTATTTAATACCAAAAAGATTGGTGTTCTCAGAAATATGGGTCTTTGTCATTGACTGGTCATAGGATTAAAAAAATATATATATATGTTACTGAATGTTTAAGTTCTTGTCCTTTTAGGACCAAACAAAAAGGGCGGTGTCACATTCTGATTGGTAAACCGTATATACACCACAGCTGCTCTCCATTACCAATTAAGAACTACTCTCCACACTGCTGAACACAGGTGATTTGAATAACCATACAATCTCTGGACTAGAAAAAGTTAAAATCAACCAAACATAGAAGAAAAAAGCCCTAAGAAAATGTGAAAATAAAAAGTACACATTAAAAAAGGATTTACCAGCCAGCACCTCAACAAACTGACATTTTCTATTGTGGCATATTTCTCTAAATTGAAGACCTGAATGGTGCAGCTCGCCTTTCAGTAACAATTTTGCAAAATATAATACTGCTTTAATAGTGGAAAAAAAAAAAAATGTAAAATGACACCCACTATTACACGGATGGTTAGACCTGGATTGTTAACCACCATCTTAACCCTTTCAGCGCTGTGGGCAACTATAGTTGCCCAACGATGTAAGATATCAAAGTCAGATGCTGTTGAAAACCTATCATGTGGCAACTTGTTTAAAAGAGCTCCCGCAGGGGAGCTCTTTTGAACAAGTTGTCACATGATAGGTTTTCAACAGCTCAGGACAACTACATTTTTAATTCCTCGAAAATGTATTTGGCACTCAAAGGGTTAAGCTCAACGTTTGGAAGGTGGTGGTGATCATCTTCCCTGCTCCTAAGACTACACAGTCTTCATTAGGGACACACCCTGTGCTGGGGATCTCCGAGTGGTGATCGACAACAGATTGTCCCTTTTCTGAGGACATTGTAATGGTGACCCAAGCTTAAAGATTCTTCCTGTACAACATTCAGAGAATCCACACCTTTTTTACCTCCCACTTAAGCTGGTCCAAGTGTTGGTACTGTATCAAAACCGGGATACTAAAGACCTTGTAAACACAGTCAATGTTAAAAAATAAAGAACAGGTCACATCAAATCAATCAATTAAAGGCATATTTTGCACCCCCTCTATTTTTAGCTCAGCAGTCGCCACTGTTCATTTATTTCTTTACAAGAGCGTGTCATTGGGATACTTTTGCCTGAAATTACAAGAGAGTTCCCTTTTTTGTTATAAGATATGCAGATCTCTAATTCATTGGAGTTGGGCCCTTTGGAAACTCAGTGATTCATATATAGCCATGGCGGTATGCTTCTCTGGAGACCACTGGATTTTTTTTTTTTTTAAACATCATCAGAATTGGCTCTTTGCCATGAAGAAGGGAGAAGAAAAGGTGCCCTGTGCTGTGCAGTGGCTGATGGGGCTGAGACCTGACATTTTTCTCACTGATGAGAGTCGGCACATACCAAGACCTCCGCCCACCCGTTGTTCTCAGGGGCCAAAACCTTGTCTGGGCTGTGAGTCAATGGCCCCTGTGGCCCCCGTGTCTTCCCTGTCCTTTCCTGTTTTGCGGCTGGAAGGCCCAGATAACAGTCCCTGGCAGCTGGTCTGAGAGCTGGCCTTTGAGACAGGAAGTGGACGTGAACAATGAGTTCAAAGGACAAAATCAGAGGCCGAAAAAATGTTACCCTGCTCCCCACCCATCAGCTGATCTACAGCAGTGGCCTCACTGCAAACCCATAAAGACCACTCAGTGTTCATCAAATCTGTGGAAGGGAGATACACACGTGTCCTCACTGATTTTCTGTGGTCTGTTCGTGTAATGCATCATGAAGTTACGTGCTTTCTAACGGTATAAGACACGCTGCAGTGAATGTAATGGAATAAAAAATTATAAATGCACTTTTAGAAATAAAGCCATGAGTAGCCATGTAAGGGTTATTTGCAGTGCTGAGCTGCAGGTGACTGCTTGCAGCTAGGTTAAACAAGGCATGCTTGTCTTTCTGGGACTGCTAGACTCTGGTGGCCATTAGATGGATGCACAAGCTGTATATAAAGAGTGCACAGCATAATTTGAGCTGCACGAGTATGATGAGTCTGCCATCCTCATGCCTGTTAGACAACCTGAGGTCTGTGGCCAAGTTGACAAGAGTGCCGCTGTCGGGCCGCCGGCCGCTGATTTACGATCTGGCTTTTATCAGGGCGGTGCACTTGAGGGGCTTGCGGGAGGCCTTGAACGGACGCCTGGAAAGCAGGCTGCCATCGGCAGTTGAGGCTGTTGAGGGGCCATACCTCTGCCTGCCAACTGTTCAGCCCACAGACCTCCTGTAAACCGCCACAAATTTACAGCTCTGTGCCTGTCAATCCAGCACATCCGCCTTCACGGACCATCCAGCTTTCACTTGCTTTCTCATCGTCCATATTGCCCAACTTCCCTATCTTCCATTCAGTGTTTCACATAGGCCACCTCACCTTCAATTGTTTCATTCTGAACTTGTTGAATTCATATCAAAAATAAAAAGCAGCACTCCCTTCAGTTCTCAAAGGGTAATAGTTGCTCCCTTTCACCAGTGGGAAAAAAAAAAAAGTATTTTCGCCCATTCTGATTGAGCTAACAGTCTGGGATCAGAACCAAGAAATACGTCATTGTGAGTGTCTGATCTTCCAGGGCATTTTGGCTCCTTCAACCCTATCCTGGGCATCTCAGCCTCTCTGGCCATTTCGCCTCGGCACAAACTCACAGCTGAAGTAACGTCTGAGCTGGTAATCAGTCCCCAAAGGGAGCGGGTCTGTAGACCAGCTTTCTTCTTCTCTTCTAGTGATGGGAACGTAAGAGGGCAGTTGCACCCCACCCTCTCCTCACTTTCTTTACCCCCCTCCCTGGAGAATAACCATTTCTCCACTAAAGTTTGGGAACTCCGGCGAATATGGACTCTGAGTCAGACCTGAACTCAGGTTACAAACCCCTCCTTGGGTCACGTAGACTGCGGCTGCCTGAAACAGCTATCCTTAAAGGCATATCCCATGGTGTTCTGCTGTTTCCTTAACGTCCAGTCATCGTATGTTCATTCATGATCAAACGGTAGTTAACTCTTTTACTCTAGCCTCCGAGTGGTTGGAACACCAGTATGCCAGACAATCATGACTCATTTTCAGTTCATGTATGACAGTCAATATGGGTAGATTTTTTGCATGTTTTTTGCTGCAAAACTGGTGTGAATAACTGGAATTTTGCCTGACATGGGTCTTCTGAAATTTTGCTCCATGAGAAAATACAACATTTCTGTAGTTACTTAAAAATATGGCATATATTAGCAAAATAATGAAATTATTTTGTTTGAGTCGTGAATATGTATTGACATATACATACATCCTTCGGTCATTTAGCATAAAAAAAGTTAAAATACTTTTATTTGTGTCATGGATGAAGCAAACTATTTCAAAGTATAATACATTCAAAAATTTGAAAATCGTTTATTTATTTATTTATTTATTTTTTGTTTGTTTTTGACAAAGATCAGCATCTGGTGTGTCTTACCAGGGAATAAATTACTTTAAAACCCCTTGCTTTCATTGACACACATACATTGAAAATGGAAATTTTTTAATTGTAAACATCGGACTCTTCAATTGAATTTGGAATGAATTGGTCAGCATGAGCTGGTAGGACAAATTTTCAGCTTTCATATGAGGGTATGTTTGGGCAATTCTGCTCTGTAGTGATGCAATAGTTGCCCTTTCGGTATGTACCCCCACCCCTTCACTGCTCTAATTACTGTAGTTTCAATGGAGCCTTCATTTAGGGTGGGGGTTACGGGGTACGCAAAGTGCTACAAAATCCGAATAATAAAATGGATTTGAATGGCAATACTCTCAAATTGAGGCTGAATGTTTGTCCTATCAGACCACATTGACTCTTTAATTCCAATCCAATTAAGATATCAGCTATTTAGTATTTAAAAATGTTAGTTTTCTATGTATATCAAGGTTCCAATTCAGTGTCCACACACTTTTGGCAATATAGAGTACATTTTGTTAGGTGTATTCATCAGTTGTAAATGAAGGTCTCATTAGTTGTTTGAAATAAAGATCAACCTGATTCAGACCCACCAAGTACAAAATGAGGCTTTTATGCTTATCTGATCAGGCTATTTCATAGCTCTGACTTCTGCTTTAGCAATTTATCTTTATTTGTTAAACCTTTTACAGCATCGCTGCAAGACTGCTGAATTTTCCCTCATTTACACACAGCTGTGCTACCATACAACTTCAGATTTATTTAGAGACCTAAGATGAATAAATAAAAATTTATAGCTCTCCATGGACATCACATCTGTGTGTATTCAGGAAGGTCATTTCTCTATCAAGGATTTATTAGAGTTGAATCTCTTTCTCAGTGTAATTTGATATCCTGCTGTTTCCCCCATGGCTACTTTTTGCATATCCAAAGCAGTGCTTTCTTCTGAAATGTGCAGGAGTTGCATGTTCCAAAATAACTGTCTAAAATCTTGGCACTCTTTGCACAATCCAAATACCAAGCTTTTCATGAAAAATAAATAATACAGTATAAGTCCCATTCAAAGTGAATGAGAGAGAAGAGGACTGAGAATGTTAACCCCATAAAATCTACAGACCCATATATGGGACCGTTAAATGCGGCTGCTGCATTCAAAACTGTGGAACCTTGGAGATCCCAACATTTCCAACGATTCCAAGTATGTCCTGTTGAATTGCAGGGAAATGTGTATAAAATAATGTACAAGATCTAGATATTTTCCATTTAATGTAATTATGTGGCTATAAAAACTTGGTGCCCTGGGTTTCAATATTTCTCCAAATATAAGTGTGATGTAGCGTCAGTGAAGTGCCACAACCAGCAGATACAGAATATGTATGTGACATTGTCCTGCAATAAGAAAAAAAATCACTTTCTTAATGTTGAATCTACTTGAAATGAATTTTTTGTATTTCCAGATAATCCCTCTACTTCCAAATAGGAAATTATATATTTGAAGTTATGGCAGGCTGTCCCTTAGCGGTGGAACTATTCTGAACAAAGAAAACACAGTCCTGGCCAGACGATGTAGCTGTAGAGAGATGTAAATCCCCCTTATCCACCCACCACCCTTCCCCTCCCCAATACGGCTACTCTTGTGAATTTCAGATATACATTTTTGTCGAGCAGCTCCTGGTAGGAAGCTTAAAGACACTTCTGGCAGCAAAAGTAGAGAGGAAATTGCAATGATTTAAATTTCTTAGCCCTATTCTTTCTTCCCTATTCTTTCCAGCAGGGTTTGTTCCAAATTGTTTGGCTTTGGCTTGACTAGGAGCTTATTCCAATCACTTATTTCATCCTTTGCAATCTCCTTATTCCTCACGTGGCTCAGAGACCAAGCACTATTTACCATGACTTGAGACATCGTAATCCATTAATGTTCCCTCAAGAAGCTAAGAATCAGGAGTTGGGTGTTTCCAAAAGATATCTTGAGCAAAGACACTCAAGGGTGTCATTTGAGGATGTATTCTTTCACCATGTGTAATACAGTGTATACAGTGCCAGTCAAAAATGTTTGGACACACTCGTGTTTTAATTCTGATTGTGGCAAAGTGTTAGTGGTTATATTTCTGTAATAACCTCAAATGGCACAAGGTGATGGTCTGAAAATTGAGTAATTTACACCACAGGATAGTGACCAAAATTTTGGGATTGATAAAAATTTTGAAAAATGGAAAGACATCAAAGTCTTTCCATTTCTGTAGTGTGAATTAAAATCAAGCTAATTTAGGACTATTTTGACCTGAAATATCAAGGAGAAGCAAACCACAAGAGCAGCCTTTTTTTTTCCAAAAATCTAGTTTATGGTGAAAAAGTTGAGTTGCAATATTAATATTCATTCCAAATATTACCAAGATGTGTATCTTAAAGTGGTCAAAATTTCATTAAGCTGTCTAACCATCTACATGGTCAACTGCCACCCTGAATGTAGGGGTACCGCAGGAGTTTTTTTACACTGTGACCATTTTCAGAAGCCCATAACTTTTTCATTAAATGTTTGCTTTGTGTTGTATTGCTTCTGCATATAGTTTGTTGACCAAATAACAAATATCTATTTGATATTTGGGTCTAAGTATAAAGCTGACCACATAGTGAGCCATCAAAATGTGAAAAAAAAAGATTTTTCAGTCCAACCAAAATCCCATTTTCAAATGCTCATAGATCCCAAATGGTTCATCACAGTGCAATTTTGATGCCAGATGCTGAAAGCCAGAGCAAACCATAACAAGACTAGCAATTTTCAGCTTTCTATCTTATTTAGAAAAGATTTTATAGCCTTCCAAAAACACTCACGAGCCAATGTCGCGATTCGCAAGCGCAAAAACTGGGGCGACACCCCAATTTAAAATGGCACTCACACGAAAACCGTTTGAGATATTGAGCTGAAACTTGGGATTCCTTCGTTTGAAACCCTAAGGCTGGGCTATTCAACCTTTTCCAGAAAGGGTCGGTGTGGGTGCAGGCTTTCATTCCAACCAAGCACTTACACACCTGATTCTACTAATCACCCCTTAGAGTCTTTCCTAAAGAGCTTTATAAGTAGTGTCAGGTGTGTACAGGGTCGGCATTAGAACTGGGAATTGGGGGGGCACAGACACGTCCCTTTATGACAAGAATTAGTCCTGGCAAGTTCTCAATCATTTTCCTTTATTGACGTGTTTTCGTGTTTATCGTAATTGGCAACCGAGAACACGGTTTCTCTCCATTTGCAATCTAACAGCGATGAAATCATGGGCTAAATTCAGTGCAAAAAAAAATTTACTTATTAATAGGCCAATGCTTTGCGTTGATTGAACTGGTCCGCATTTCAATGAAATATCGCCTTTCACTCGGTATTGCGTGGGTTGATTAAAAAAAGTGGCACTCGGCAGTTAAATAGGCTATAAAAAGCATGCGACTCAAGCTATTTGCGCAGGTATGCAATTTTGAATAACACTGATTTAAATACAGCGAATACGCGTCCAGATGAATGATTGTCGTCATACCTAATCGGGGAGAACAAGCAGCACCTGTTAAGTGTGGAGTGCTCTCAGAGTTTATTCTTTTGTTAATCATGAAAATGACTGAGAACAGGTCAGGACTAATAATTGTTTTACATGGATGTTTTGTGCACCCCAATTATCAGTTCTGGTTCCGCCACTGTACTGAATTTAGCCCATGATTTCATCGCTGTGAGATCGCATATGGAGAGAAACCGTGTCTTCAGATGACAATTACGATAATTGGAAAATGCATCAATAAAGAAAAATGATTGAAAACTTGCCAGGACTAATTCTTGTCATAAAGGGACGTGTTTGTGCCCCCCCAATTCCCTGTTCTAGCGCCGGCCCTGGGTGTAAAAGTGCTTGGTTGGAATGAAAGCCAGCGCCCACACCGGCCCTTTCTGGATAATGTTGAATAGCCCTGCCCTAAGGTATTTTTTCAAAAAAAAAAAAAAAAAAAAAGGCCAAATTGGAGTTGGACCCCCTGAAATTTTTCTGAACATTGTTTCATTTGGCATGGAATGACCCCATAACAGACTGTAATGAGTCCAAAGATGTCTAAATGAGAATGAACTGCTGTCATCTGCTGGCTGCAGTTAGTTAACAAGAAGGTCCAGATGTCCTTGTCCTCTCTCACAGAGTATCTCCCCCTGAGAAATTCCAATAGATGGTGCACCAGCAATCTAAGTTTAATCATGATAGATAATGCATTACAGATCAGAAACTGCCAATGATGGTCACAGTCAGCAGGATATCTAGGGCGCCATAATGTGGAACCTTTGATTATCATTGATTCATTGAATCTGTGAGGAATTGAAATAATTACTGCTATTTATTTATTTATTTTATTTTATTTTTTTTTTTTTTTTGTGGTTGGTAGTCCCATTTTAGAAACTCAGAGTTTTAAACCAGGCATTTGGCATCAGTGAGGTGACCTCATGAGCTAGTTCTGGCAGCAAACTAAGGTCGTGCTGCCGCCACCGTCATATGACTTAGATTGCTGAAGTCAGCCACAACCATGCTCCACCCCAATATGGCAGTCTATTTCAACCAGCAAAGCTCACTTTTTTTACCCTTAGCTCCTCCAGGCTTTTGCTGCTTGTGGCTAACTATGCTGCCTGCTGCAGTTTCATCCCGCCTGCACCCCAGCATCCATCTGTACTCTCTCATCATAGGTCCTGGGGGGGATAAGATTCTTATTGCACCTGTCTGCCTCTCACAACTTGCTCAGGCATAAGCTTGCTGGGGATTATCATATCAGGGTAGTGGTTTAGTATCTCCTGGAGAAGTGTGAGTACTCTAATAGGTAGGTGGATAGATCACTAAGGAGAAAGTGGGTATACTCTCATACGTATTTCAATTACTTTTTGGCTGTTAGGTGATTAACCGTAAATTCATATAAAAAGAGGTGGGTATACTCTGTATACCTGCGTATATCCTTCACTACACCACTGTATCAGACCCTTGACACCAATACCGTGCTCATGGTATACAATTCAATGCGTCATCAATTATATTTACATGAGAGTTGGTTGCCTGAAATGAAACAAAACTTTTTTCCCCTTTTATAAAATTAGAATTATTAACTGCATTCTCGTGCAATTCAAGAAAACAAGTGAAGCTGCAGCAGGCTGATAAGAATTGGTTTGGCATTCAGGAACAAAGAAAATTAGTCAATATTGGAGTGGCATAATTCATACATTCCACGTCTTACCTTCCTTTAAAATGCCAGGGGATGGATCACCATAACAATAGCTTCCGCAGTGTCTCAGCCATTGTGTTCGGTGTATCTTGGAGGACACCATAGGATGATGTAAGGGAATTATGGGAAGAAAGAGGTGCTGGCTGAGAGGGTTTGTGGGAAAGCATGAGAGAGTGCTGCCCTGGGGCCCTTTTGAAGGTGACTGGGATGCCGCAGTGGGGGACCTCAAAATAGGAAGGTCAAACCTCGGGAACCTCTAGACTGAGAGGTCAAACTCAATCTGGCTCCCACAAATGTATATATTTATGAGGTTTGCATTTCTTAGCCATGGCTAGCTCGACATCCCAATGCAGACTAATAACAAACATGTAAAGATCAGAAATATTTGGTTAATTTTTTTCCAGCCACTGCTTAGGATTCAAAGAAGCTGCTGAAAAAAACAAACAAAAAAAAACAGAACTTGTCTTTTTTATTGAATACATTTAACCTCAAGTACAGCAAGATCATTTCACCAACAACTGCGAAGAACATACTCATGCATGTATTTAAAATGTAATGGAACATCTTGATCTATTCCGCCAGCTTTTGCTCTACTCTGGAAAGCGCACCAGAATTCCTGAGGAAAGCAGCACCAAGGTGACTATCTTATCATAGTGAAACCTCATTCGGCATGTACTTGTGGCTGCTGCCTCATGTTAAAATGCATAAATCACGTTTAATAAAGAAATTCTTATGTTTCACCACTATTTTCCCTGTAACTTTGGCTAAAAACTGTTGCCTTGTAAAAAAATGAGTATCATGTGTTAGGTTGGACCTACTTCTGAGGATATCCTAGAAGCCCTGAGAAAGGATCTGCTAAATAAGAAGAGATTGAGGAGTTTGTTGCTTTTGTTGTAGCAATGATCAATAGGGATCCAAATATACTTCTCTTAATCCTCCCATGAGACAGAACCGCTCATTTGTTCTCATAAGAAAAGACCAACCTCCTGGTACCTGCACATTATTCTCATTTGACAGTGTCAGAGCACCAGTCACTTCTATCTCACTCTCTCTCTCTCCCTCTATCTCTATCTCTCTCTTTTTCTCTCCATCTTTCTCTCCCTCCCTGGGTTTCTCAGTTCCTCTCTCCATTGCCATCAGTGATCATGAGATGAAACCCAAGCCACCTATTACAACCTGGCAGGCTCCGCTCGACATCTGAAAACACATTGGAACAGTTAGCGGAGACCTGACCCCCAACCTCTGACCTCAGCTCCACTGACATGTACAACCAGCCGCCCACGAGATGCCCTGGGGAAGTTAAGGCGTTTCTTTGAGGGGTGAACGAGCTGGGAATGGGATGGTGGGGTGGTGGTAAGGGGGTGTTTTTTGTGAAGTTTGGAGGAGATGTCTGCACCTTCTCCAGCCCATTTGTTAATTCCACACACACAGTGGCCAAAGGCTGGACAGCAGTGGGTTCAATCACCAGGCGGAGGCCACCAGTTGTCCAGTTATAGGTCAAATCTTTGTCAGGCCTAGTTCTACAAAGCTGAGAGCAAACAGAAAAGAGGCGCAGTGTCATAGTTTTTGGAGGCTGGCGAGCTTTCTTTGTTACTCTCGTCCGGGACGATATCGTTTTGCCCACAATCAGATTCTTTGGCCAGCTGGCATCAATTGTGGGCGGTGCCCGGATTCTATTTAAACCCAAGTTCCGCCTCGCCGCCTTTGCTAGAGTGTCAGTGTTACCATTGAACTGTAGCCCGCCAGATCTCTAGCTAGAGAAGTGTTGAGGAATTAGTTGCAAAAAAGGAAAGTGTTAGTAAAGGGAATCTTTCTCTTTCCTTTCCTCTCGCTGTGCACCGTCTGGTGCTTTGTCTTTTTATCTCGGTTCCCGAGATTTTTCCTTTGTTTCGTACTGTCTTGCTCGCTCTGCTTCCTTGTTTCACTCGGACTGGATTTATGTCCTTTGGAAGCGCGAGTCTCTCTCTCCTATTTTGTCTGTGTTTGTCTCTCTTGCATTCCTGTGCTTCCTTTCGTTCCGGCCACTGCGTTTGGCGTCTCGAAACACCAGCCATCACACGCAGTCTGTGCTCCCAGTCTCTTTCTCACTCTCTATCTCTACCTGCCTCCTCTGCCAGTCATTCTATCACTTCCCATTTCTCCACTTGCATTTGTCCCTCCTTCCTTTGTCTCTCCTGCTCCATTTCCCTACATTTTTCTGCTTCTCCTTCCACATATAGACGTGGAAGCAGAAGCAGGAAATGTTGGGAAAAAAATCGCAAAAAAATGGCCTCACAAAAATGGCCGTAATATCATACAGGAGCCACCCCCACCACACCCCCCCAAACACCGGCTCGCTGCCCTTTCCCTCCTCCTGTCACCTGCAGCAGATCTTTAATATTTATGACCTCACATATGAGGTAGTGGTTGGGGGGCAGGGGGCTTCTTGGGTTTGGCCTGTCAAGGGAGGGCCTTGGCGGCATGTAGAGCACTACCCATGGCCTGAAAATGCCCCCATACTGAAGTGATTAGAGGGCAGGAAAGTGGAACCTGACACTGCAGCCGCTAGGCCTCAGTGCCATATCCTGCCCAGGGGACCCCCAGTGTGCTGTCATTTGATTGGCTGTGGCACCCTTAGCACCCCCCACAAAAGCGTCCCCCCCTTGAGCCTTGCAGATCTTCTGATGATAAGGATCAAGGGGTGGAAGAGAAAGTGTGAGGTTCATGCAAAAGCACATTGATAAAAATGTATTTATTTTTTTCAACAGGAAACAGAACCATTGCAAACAGCCCATTGTCTGGAATTTCCTGCACCTTTCCTATCCTTCCTGAGACGATTCCCAAGCTTTTCCTGTTAGGGGCGGCACGTATAGTAGATTATGTGAGTGGATCTCCTCATGGACACGGCGAATGAGATGCAATGTATACTTGTGGTCAGTGCTTCCTCTGCCCCATCGACTCATGAGTGTCCCTGAGAGTCTGAGTGTGCATAAGAGCCTAAGTGTGCTTTTAGGGTTTGATTGGGCTGGGAAAACATTGTTAAACCTGCAAGACTGCAGAGACATGATCTACACTGTCAGCAACAACCACATGAATTCATGCAGACGTTCAAAGCCCTATGTAGGATATCTTCTATTCATTCCTATTACCAATTCAAAAATGTAATTTAACCTTCCTCAACAACACAGTGTGAGTCTGTCTGGTTTCATTTATGCATTCATGAATGAACTGCAGGTTTAAATATTCTTGCAGGTAAAGTGAACATCTTTAATGTAGATCACTGCTGTCATCTGGTGTAAAACTATGGGTACTGCAACATAGAGGGGGCAATGCATCCTATTTAAAAATGTTTACTTCAGAACACTTGCATTTGTCTTCCATCTATGCTGTGATACATTATCTGTGGGACTCAATTTTGACAAAATGATGCCATGTTTGGCTGACATATTTGATTTAATGATGAAATAAACATTTCAACCCCATTTTCAGGTCAACACCCCACATTTATAATTACCTCCCAAAATTCAAACAGTACATTAAGTGGCAATGCAAGACCCTTTGATGAACATGTCAGCTGTATAAAAGATAGGCAAGTAAAGATCACATTATTTGTCCCTTACACTAGGGCAACATTTCCATGTGAGAATCCCATTTACAAGAAAAACATTTTTATTCCTTATAATTACCATGGTATCCTGCTGCTCACATTGGAAATCAGTTGCCAGTAAAACAAAGAAAATTCACCTGCATTTAATTCAAATTTAATGCAGTTTTAATGTCAAACTGTTGTTTTTCTCAGTTTGTTTTTCTTTTATTGATATGTCCCTTGAGTACTCTAATTCAATATAATTTGCTCTGCCTTCAGACCTGTCATATAAATCATTGCAACTGAAGCATAAATCCATTCCAGTAGACATTATCTCCAAAAAAAAATCCCACATGCTTTAGCCTATCAAGACATTAATCTTGCCACAGTTCCAAAACAACACATTTTATGGAACAGTTAAAACAAAAAGAAAGTTTATTTTTCAGCTTTTATCCTAAATGACTTTTTTACCTCGTATTCGTTAGATTTTCTCTTGTTGACTGAAACCAGGCTGAAGTCAGGTGACAACAGCGCATTCTCTGAGCTCCTCCCACCCAACTGTTCTTTCTTCAGCTCCCCGCGAGTTTCGGGGCAAGGGGGGGGGCTTGCTGCAGTGCTCAATGACAGTTTTAAATGTTGGCTTCTTCCCACAGGTACATACTCGTCCTTTGAATTGCAATCGTTTGTGGTGGAGTTTGCAAGGCCTGTGCTGTGTGCTGTTGTCTATCGCCCTCCGAAATATAATAAGAACTTTATTCATGAGTTTTCTGAGTTTCTAGCAGACATTCTCCCTAAATATGATAAGCTCTTGATCTGTGGGGATTTTAATGTTCATGTTTGTTGCCCATCTGACCAATTCGCCACTGACTTTAAAAGTCTGTTGGCAGCATTAATTTAATTCAATCTGTGGATAATGCAACGCACCATCTTGGGCACACCTTGGACCTTGTTATCTCATCTGGGCTCTCAGTCTCCCTCAAAGAGATTTCTGAGACTGCAATCTCAGATCATTTCCCTATTGTTTTTGATAGCCCCCCAATCAGTCAGCAAACCTCGGCTCCGTCCCGTCAGCGGCGCATCATCACTTCCTCCACGGCCGATGAATTTACTACTGCTTTCAAGGACTCACAGTTTTTTGCCTTGAATGGCTTGGCTTCCCCTCTCTGTCCTGATAATTTCCTCTCCACCCTCCATTCCACCTGTACTGGGATTCTGGACTCTATTGCCCCTTTTCGGCAAAAATCAGCCAAGCCAAGAACGAATCCCTGGTTGAACGACACCACCCACGCCATCAGGCAACGCTGCAGGCAGGCAGAACGCAGATGGAAGGTGGACAAACTGCAGGTATATCTGGAAATGTTATGGGGCTGCCTTGCTGATTATCAGAGGGCTGTACGTGAAGCAAAATCTTAGTACCTCAGTAATATTATTTCTAGCAGCAGTCATTGCCCCAAGGTGTTATTTGATACAATTAATGCTGTTGTTAACCCATGCACTTCTGCTGTGACTGATGTCTCAACTGCCGCTTGTGAGAATTTTCTTCACTATTTTGTTGACAAAGTGGATTCTGTCAGAAAAGACACCAGTAAGAGTGTTAATATGAGTGTTAATGAGGATGTGATTGTTGCCCAAACTCATTCTGCTGTATTCAGCCAGTTTCAGTTGGCTTCTCTCTCCTCTCTTGGTGACGTAGTGAAATCTTTGAAACCTACAAATTGCCCATTGGATATTGTTCCTGCTAAAGTGCTGAAAATGGTTTTTAATACTGTGGGGCCCAGTCTTCTGGTTTTTATTAACTCCTGCCTTAGATTAGGAACCGTCCCAGCAGCTTTTAAACATGCTGTGGTCAGGCCCCTTCTTAAAAAGCCTAATCTTGACACCTCAGTGCTATCAAATTTTAGACCTGTTTCCCATTTGCCCTTTCTTTCTAAGGTTTTAGAAAAAGTTGTTTTTATACAATTACAGTCCTTTCTGGAAAACAGCTCTGCACTGTCTGCACAATGGATGCACTGTCTGTGGATGCCAAGTGCCCTGTTGTCTTAGCGCTGCTTGATCTCACAGCAGCCTTTGACACGGCGGACCATTCAGTCCTCCTGTCACATTTGAGTAATTATGTTGGCATCCACGGCACTGCACTGAAGTGGTTAACATCGTACTTGTCCTGTAGAACCTTCTCCGTTATGGTTGGTGACCCGTCCTCTTCCAGTGCTCCTATCTCCTGTGGAGTCCTACAAGCTTCTATTCTTGGCCCTATTCTCTTTTCATTATATATGTTGCCACTTGGGTCAATTATAGCCAGACACAACCTTTCTTTCCATTGTTATGCAGACGATCTACAAATCTATCTGCCAGTGAAGTCTAATAGTAACAGTGCACAATGTTCCTTGTTTAGTTGTATTGCTGATATGAAGCAGTGGTTGGCCCAAAATTTTCTTCATTTAAATGATGAGAAAACTGAGTGCATAGTGTTTGGGGATACAGTGACGGCTGACTTTGGCACCTTGTCTTCGAAGCTCAGTCCAACCATCAGAAATCTGGGAGTGACGTTCGACAGTCATCTGAGGTTTGACAAACAAATCAACAATGTTGTCAAGACTAGTTTTTCAAGTTATGTCTCTTGGCCAAAGTTAAAATGTTTTTAAAGCCGACACAACCTTGAGAAAGCCATACATGCTCTAATCAGCTCAAGATTAGACTACTGCAATGCACTTTATGTTGGAGTCTCCCAGTCCTCTCTTGGTCGCCTTCAACTTGTGCAAAACGCTGCTGCCCTTCTTTTAACCAACACTATTAGACGAGAGCACATCATTCCTGTTCTTAACTCCCTTCATTGGCTTCCCATCTTTAATAGAATTGATTTTAAACTTTTAACGTTTGTTTTTAAAGCTCTTAATGGCCTCGCCCCATCCTATTTATCTGAGCTTTTAACTGTCCGTGATCCTGGTAGAGCTCTGAGGTCAACCAATCAGCTGTTGCTGGAAGTGCCCAGGTCAAAGTACAAACATTGGGGTGACCGAGCCTTTTCTGTTGCTGCTCCTAGGCTCTGGAACAAGCTCCCCACCGAAATGCATCTTATTTCTGACCTGGGTTTCTTCAAATCCAGGCTTAAAACCTATTTATTTAGGGTGGCTTTTAATATCCAGTAGCATGGTGACACGTTTATCTATTGTTTTTAATTGTTTTTATTTATTCCTTTTTATTTATTATCTGTTGTAAAGCACTTTGGTTCGCCTAAAGGATTGTTGTAAAGGGCTGTATAAATAAAGTACATTTCATCCAATGAAGAGAAAATGCAACCTCAATTCTGAAAAAGCTGGCACATCATGAAAAGTACAAATAAAATCAAAAGGAGCGATTTGAAAAGTTTACTCAACCTTTACTATATTGAAGACACTACTACATATTATTTGGAGATGTAGTCTCATAAAACGTGGGCTCGTAAAATGTAGCTGCTGTATTCAAATCTGTGGAATGTCAGGCCAACTTTAAATTCAAGTGGAGGTCCCAAGGCCTCCAATCATCCCAAATACTGTATGTCCTGCTGAATTACAGGGAAATCTGTATAAAATGATGTACAAGTTATAGATATTTTCCATTTAATGGTATTCTGTGGTTATAAAAACTGGCATCTTGGATTTGAATATTTTTTACAATACAGCATGTGTGATATGGCTTCAGTGAAGCACTGCAACTAGAAGATACTGAATATGTACGTAACATTGTCCAATCATATGACTTTGAACCCTTCTCCAGGAACAACTTAAGTGAAAAAATGAGTTTAAGGAGTTAACTTATGAGTTCAGTCGTTTAATAAAAATAAATATGCTTATTTAAAATCTGATGATTGAAACAGACTCCAAAACTGTTGGAGCACAGGCATATTGAGGCTTATTATGATGTGACAAGTTGAAATAATAAGATGATGTGAAACAGGTGATGTCAGACAGCTGAGCTGAAAGGAGCCTCCAAAAAAGCCCTGTACCCTCGAGAGCAAAGATGGGTTGAGGCTCTTCAATGCCAATAGATGAGTAAGCTTACAACCCATCCCTATAAAACAGTGTTCCATGAAGACAGTCACAGGGATTTTCTGCATTTCACTTTCTAAAGTGTGAAATCTAATTGACAGGTGGAAGGAATCTCATTAAATCTCAGTGATGGCAATGCCAAAAACCACTTTTGAATGCACATGATCTCCAATCCTTCCAACATCACTGTCTTAAGAACCACCATACGACTGCAATAAATATCACTACATGGATTCAGAAGTTCTTTGAAAAACCTTTTTTAGTCCTTCCTGTTCACCCCTGCATGCATAGAGGCAAATTAGAGCTTTACTATGCAAAGCCAAAGCTATGAAGTAACACTGTCTAAAAGCACCGCCGTCTTCTCTGTGCTCAGTGTCATCTGAGATGGACAGTCGTACAGTGGAAGCATATCTTGTGGTCCTTGAGTCAACATTTCAAGTGGAGTTTTAGAAAAAGCCACCTTGTTCTCCGGACGAAAGATAACAAGGACAACACAAGCTGTTATCTGTATCAGGTTCAAAATTAGCATCTGTCATGTTACACAATGCAAAAAACACAAACTTACCCAGCATTTTAATCTTGTATTTAGAATTAAACACTTAGTTCTATTACCATGTCTATTACCTTAGAAAAAGACATTCTGCCACTGATCTGAAGTAATTTTGACACAATTCTAGATTTGTCCATGGGGTTAAATAATTTCACTTACCACATGGACAAACCTAGAAATGAGTCAAAATTGAATCTAATTAGTGGCAAAATTTATTTTCTTAAGTAAAAAAGGTAATAGATATGTGTCTAAGTCTAAATACAAGATGAAAATGTTTGGTAAAATTTTGTTTTGGCAGTGCAGGGATGTGTCAGTGCGCACTACATGGGTGATTTGCACAATTATGAGGGCATCATTAATGCAGAAAGATATGTACCAATTTTGGAGCAACATATGCTGCCATTGACATTCTGCTCAAATTACAAGAGCATGACTGCTTAAGCAGTGAGTGTGGGATTAGCCTACCTGCAGCCCTGGGTCTCATTTATAAATGGTGCGTTGATTATCCCTGCACTTTTTTTTTTGACCGTAAGAATAAAATTAAATGAACCTCTGAGGTTGCACAAGGTTGCTGAGTTCCCACATTGTATTAGACCTAAAATAATATTTACTTGCTAAAAAGTAATGATGGTGGTGGAATAACAGTTGGCAATAGTTTTCTTTTTCAAAAGCTTGTTTTAAACAAATTCAGCAATCAATTTGGCTCATCTGCATTCATTGGTAAAAAGTGCATTGGCTGCATAGACCATTTTCCTAAAAGAATTCATATAGTTAAGTTTGACAATAGAGCTTTATATTGCCTCAGAGTTCAAGGAGTTCTGTTCAAAATTTGTTTTACTCTTGCCTGAATATTATCTTGATCCAGTAATGCAGCCATTCGGGCAAACTGTCTGGATATACTATGTCTGTTGCAAGAATGGTGTTAGTCACTCCTCGCTCAGTGTGTGAGAAGGGATGGATGGTACCTCAATCAATCTTTTAGAGGGTACAAGACTCTTCTGGCCTCAATAATTCAGGCATTCTCTCCGCTTTCATTGACCCAGGCATTCTTTCCTGGCCTCATTGGTTCAGGCAGTCTATCCTGACCTCACTGGCTCAGAATTCCATCTTTACCTTACTGACTCAGTCTCTGCTGCTCTCATTGGCTTAGGCAGTGTCTCCTGGCCTCATCAACTCTGGTGGTCTCTCCAATTAGTGGCATTATTCTGTCATCATCAATTAATTATCGGGTAGGAAAGCAAACCAGCGGTACAGCTAGTCTTAAGGGCCGATGTTCAGTCTCCCTGATTTATTGTAGATTTATCCCAATCATAGACATTCTGTCTTGAGCTATTACATTGCAGACTTATTCCAACAAATGCATAAAGATCATCTTTTTCCTTTGCAGATTGTTCAAATAAAAGTCACTGAGCGATGATGGACAGTTTTTAATTTTATTTTATTTAAGCAGTCAGGCTGATGACGGCACATCTACCTTCGCTTTTCAGCCGGATCTAGCATTGCAAAATATACGATGTTAAAGACAACGCCACGAGAAGTGGTTAAAATGAACAAAAATAAGCACCGCAGTAGCAAAAATAATCGTCAAGCCTATAACTAGAGATGCATTTCAAAAAAGGCACAACAGGATAATGTATACGGTACAACATATTTCCTCCAATAAAAGGCACTGAGAGATAATCTATTCTACACTGCAGATGCAAGCTCAGAGGGTAGTATATGGACTCCACGCTGTTACGGAAGAAATGGCAGGAGGGCACGGAGGTTTTCTTTGCTCATTTTTCTATCTTTATCTCACACTTGCTTTTCACCTATTCTCTTTTGCCCATCTGTTTGGATCTCTCCATTCATCTTTCAGTCTGTCTTCACTCTCTGCTCTCTTTCCCACTGTCTCTCACTCTCTCTTTGTGGTGCTGCTCTCATGCTAGGGAAAATGGCTCAGACACTCAGGAGATCTTGGTCCCAGGAGATCCCTAGCTTATTCTACTGCACATGTGCAGGAAAAGGCACTTTTTGTGGGGTCAGTCACCTTTCAGAAGCTTCTGATATGAGGGGCTGTCCCGCTGAGAACTGGGATCTCCAAGCAATACACACTAGAGGTGAACACCAGGGTAAGCATGGCCCTTATGTGCGCGTGAGTGTGCATGCATTCGTGTGAGCGGGTGTTCAGTTTCATCATATGAAAGATGGGCTGTGGGCTTCTGGTGAAAAGGTGAATGAAAGGGTGCATTATGGGCTTAAACATTTACTCGCGCTCAGGGGAAAATTTTTTATAAATCACTCATGAAACAATCTAGTTTTTTCCATGTTAATCAAATGGCCAATCTTGTTGCAACATCATTGCCATCTGCAGCAATATTATTCAAAAGACACCTCTGACACAAACTTGATTTTACCACCACAAAAAATGTAAAATTTTAATTGAGTAAAATGTAAATAAAAACATAGTGCAATGGTTTCAAATAATTTAGAACTCTATATTAAATTGAAAATACTACAAAGACAACATAAGTGTTATGTCTGGTGGAAGGAACCAAATGCAAGTAGTCCAAAATGCAAAAATCATGGTCTTTATTTCAGTCTGAGTCCAAGCCAAGTAATCACAGAGATGGTACAGAGGGGCAGTCTAAAAATCAGAGTCCAGGGGCGCCCCGGTGGCTCATCGGTCTAAGCGCGTGCACCATAAAGGCTGTGGCCTTCCTGTGGCAACCCGGTTCGATTCCGGCTCTTCCCCATTCTTCTCCCCAACTTTCCTGTCTCTCTCTACTGTGTCACTATCAAATAAAGGCAGCCATACCACTATTCGATCTGCTCCAGCTGCTCCAGCTGTGTGGCTGAAGCTAAGCAGGTGTGGGCTTGGTCAGTACTTGGATGAGAGACCACCTGGGAAAACCAAGTTGCTGCTGGAAGAGGTGTTGGTGGCCAGTAGGTTGCGATCTTCCCTCTGGTGGAATAATCCCCAATGCCCCAGTGCAGTGACGGGGACACTGTACTGAAGGAGATGCCGTCTTTCGGATGAGACGTTAAACCGAGGTCCTGACTCACTGTGGTCATTAAAGATCCTATGACACTCTTTGATAAGAGTAGGGGGTTCCCCGGTGTCATGGCAAAAGTCCCAACCTGGCTCTTTCAACCTGCCACCTAATCATCCCCTCATCTAATTGGCTGTGCAAATTGCCCTCTCTCTCCCCACCTCAACCCCCAGGGCTCCCTTGAAAAAGAGATTTCAAATCTCAACGGGACTTCCCTGGTTAAATAAGGGTTAAATAAAAAGGAAAAAATCCCCAAAAAAATAATCTATAAAAAATTAAAAAAAAAAAAAATCAGAGTCCATAAACAGGCAGGGGTTCAAAAGCCAAAAAGCTCAGGTAACAGTAACCAAATTGTAAAGCAGTAGGAGAGTCGAGTGTCTGAAATCTGAATTCAGCGTCGATATACGAGGAGGCTTTTTGTGTCCTAATTTGACAATTAGAGTTAGGGTTCGGGTTAAGGGTTAGGGGTCAGGGGGTAGGCTTCTTTTTACAGCCTCAATTCCGAAATAGTTGAGACAAAATGTAAATTGTGAATAAAATCAAAATGCACTGATTTTCAAATCACACCAGTCAGCATTTTATTCACAGTAGAATAGAGATAACATAGCAAATGTTGAAACTGAGAAATTTTACAATGTTATCCACAAAATGAGCTCATTTCAAAAAAGTTGGGACAGGGACCTGTTTACCATGGTGTAGCATCCCCCCTTCTTTTTAACACAGAGTGGAGGCGTCTGGGCACTGAGGAGACAAGTTTCTTGAGTTTAGCCATTGGAATTTGATCCCACTCTTGTTTAATACAGGCTTCCAGCTGCTGGAGAGTTTTGGGTCTCCTTTGACGGACTTTTTGTTTAATTATGCGCCAAATGTTCTCAATCGGTGAAAGATCAGGACTGCAGGCAGGCCAGTTCAGCACACGGACTCTTCTACTATGAAGCCTTGCCGTTGTAATAGCTGCAGTATATGGTTTTGCATTGTCCTGCTGAAATACACAAGGCCTTCCCTGGAATAGATGTTGTCTGGAGGGGAGCATATGTTGCTCTAAAATATTTAAATACCTTTCAGCATTAATGGTGCTTTTTAAAACATGCAAGTGTCCCACACCATATACACTAATGCATCCCCATACCATCAGAGATGCTGGCTTTTGAACTGAACGCTGATAACAGGAGGGGTGGTCTTTCTCCTCTTTAGCCCGGAGGACACAATGCCCATGATTTCCAACAAGAATGTCAGATTTGGACTTGTCTGACCACAGGACACTTCGCCACTTTGCTACAGTCCATTTTGAATAAGCCTTGGCCCACAAAACATGGCGGCGCTTCTGGATCATGCTCAACAATGGCTTCCTTTTTGCATGATAGAGTTTTAGGTGGCATCTGTGGATGGCACAGCGGACTGTGTTTACAGACAGTGGTTTCTTGAAGTATTCCTGGGCCCATTTAGTAATGTCAATGACAGAATCATGCCGGTGAATGATGCAGTGGCGTCTGAGGGCCCGAAAATCACGGGCATTCAGTAAAGGTCTTCGGCCTTATCCCTTACGTACAGAGATTTTTCCAGTTTCTCTGAATCTTTTGATGATTTTATGCACTGTCAATGATGAGACCTTCAAAGCCTTTGCAATTTGACGTTGAGGAACATTGTTTTTAAAGTATTCCACAATTTTTTTTACGCAAGCTTTCACAGGTTGGAGAGCCTCTGGCCATCTTTACTTCTGAGACACTCAGCCTCTCTAAGTCATCCCTTTTATAGCCAATCATGATACACTCCTGATGCCAGTTAGGTTAATTACTTGCTAAATGTTCTTTCAGCTGATTTTTATTATATATTAATTGCTTTTTCAGCCCTTTTTTGCCTTTGTCCCTACTTTTTTGCGACCTGTTGCAGCCAGAAAATTTGAAATGAGCTCATTGTGTGGATAAAAATGTAAAATGTCTCAGTTTCAACATTTGAAATGTTATCTATGTTCTATTGTAAATCACATATTGGCTCATGTGATCTGAAAGTCATTGCATTTTGATTTTATTCACAATTTACGCTTCATCCCAACTATGTCGTAATTGGGGTTGTAAACCGGCATAAAATAAGGACACCAAAAGCCTCCTTGGTCAGGTAGCATCACTATATGACATGTCGGGATGAGACCGCGCTCGGGACGGCAGCTGCATTTCTGGATCTTGTTATATTTGGTTTAATCTCATCGCTGAGTATTAACTTGGACTTGTGGATGCAGCGACAAACTTTTTTCACTGACAATGGTATACAGAAGTGTTCTAGTGCATGTCCAGTGATTTCCACAACAGAATCCTGTTTCTTTTTAATGCAGTGCCGCCTGAGGGCCTGAAGATCACAACCATTCAATATTGATTTTCAGTGTTGTCCCATGCATATGAAGATTTCCCTGGATTCTGTGAATTTTTTAATGATATCATGTACCATAGAGGATGAAATTCCCAAATTCTTTGGAATTTTATGTTGAGAAATGCTATTCTTATATTGTTGAACTAATGGCCAATGCAGTCTTTCACAGAGTGGTGAAAGCCTCGCCATCATTACTTCTGAAAGACTTTTTATACCCAATCCTGTTACTGACATGTTGCCAATTGACCTACAGTAATTAGCTGTGAGATATTCCTTTTTTTTATTTTTTAGCATCATAGAAACAACTTTTCCAGTCTTTTGTTGCTCTTATCCCAACTATTTTGAAAGGTGCATCCAGTCAAAATGAACTGATATTAAAAAAAAGCAAAAAACATTTCTCAGTTTCAATATTTGATATTTTGTCTTTATTCTACTAAATATTTAATGTTAAATACGATGTTCACGTGATTTGTAAATCATTGCTCTCTGTTTTTATTAACATTTTAAACCGCATCTCAAATTTTTTGGAAATGGGTCTGTATAAGTTGGGATTTTATATTACATGTTCTCACTGAGGACAAGGATCTTCTTAGCAGAAGAGTCTCGCGCAGAGACCCAGAACAGTGATGGGCTTCTGTTAGACTGTAAGATGATTTCTATTGACTTTCTCTCCCAGTGCCACCATGATTGACCTTTCTTATACTGAGAAAGAATGAAGAACCTAATTTTTTCCAAACTTTGCTTTTTTTAGCTGCTGTGAGTGGGACAGGCAGGGAGAGAGAGGTGAGTTCCAATATTCTGCCTGCCTTTACTGCAGAAATCAGAGGGTTTTTCACGCTGCAAATCTGAATTGTTCAAATGACTGAAGTGTCCAGGAGATCGATATATCTCAATCTGCTGCTTTGTGCTTCAGAGCAGAAAGCTATATCGCTATTTTCAGTTATGATTTTTTTTTTTTCCAAATGCCCTTTGCAGCCCGACTGCGAATGGAGAATGATTAAGAAATCAATAAAACAATGTAAAACAGTGAGGATAGCTGCAGTCTAGGCTGAGTAAAACAATTTTCTGCTTTGTCGTTAGAATACTTTCTACATGGGAAAGAAATTATGCCTGTGTGCCGCCAACAGAAGCAGGGGCTTTTCTACTTTTAGACTCTCCCTTTTCTCATGAGCAGTGATGGCTCTCAGTGTATAATTTCTACTGTACCTCCATCTTCTCACCTGAGGAAATTTCATTTTCCTGAACATCCTGCTGCATGAGCCCATACAGTACATATTTTTGAGGCAATGACACAAGAAAATTGGATTTGGAATGAGACAATGAATGTGGGGTTAAACAAGAGACAGTTTGATTTATTTTGATAGTATTTTCATCCATTTCATGATAGTTTATGTGGAAAACACAGTCTTTTTTGTTCATATTCTCCTCATTATTTGGGGTCCAAAAGCAACCGAACAACTGGAAGCTCTGCTTCTCCTCTAGCGACTAAAACTGTGAGATGAGACAGTTGGTCAAAGACAGGACTGGGCTTTGCTCCTCCGCACATGTAGTTACTTGAAGAGCAAGGAGTCTCACTGCTGCACGATATCCAGCCAACATATGAGCAAATAATACAGTGCTGCTCATTTCAGTGCTTGTGATTTCCTGGGCTTTGTGCTTTAACATTCATATCTTGATTTTTTTTTTTGGATTTTTGGGTGTTGTGCATATATACACTGCCTGGCCAAAAACAAAGTTGCACGTTCTACTATTTGTTGTACCACCTTTAGCGTTGATCACAGCGTGTATTTGTCATTATGTTTTTTTTTTTGTTTTTTTTTTGACAATCCTCATGCAATGTTACATTTATTTCTGACCAGAGTTGCATTCATTTTTGGCCAAGATCTTGAATTGGTGACAGGGAATTGGAAACACTCCATGTAGCCTTCTCCAGCGCATCTCAAAGACTTTCAATTGATTAAGGTCAGGACTCTGGGCTGGGGTGGCAAATTCATGTGTGAAAATGATTCCTAATGCTTGCTGACGCACTCTTTCTTAATTTGAGCCCAGTGAATCTAGGCATTGTCAATGCTGGAAAATGCCTGTGCAGTCAGGGATCAAAAAAATGAATTGATGGGATTACTTGGACACAGCACATTCGGGTAGTCTGCTGAATTCATTTTATTGCTGCATGACATTGCTGAGCCTAGACCTGAGCAACTGAAGGAGCCCGAGATCATAACACTGCCTCCAGAGGCTTGTACAGTGGGCACTACGCATAACGGGTGCATCGCTTTATTGGTTTTCTGTCTTAGCGTGGCACACCTATTGCTCTGGAATAGGGTAAATCTGGACTCATCAGACCACACAACCTTTTTACATTGCTTTACAGTCCAATCTTTATGCTCCCTAGCAAATTGAAGTTGCTTTGTTTTCCCTTGATTAGTCTCACTAACAAGCAGCTTTCTTTTTGCCACACAGCTGTTTAGTCCCAGTCCTGCAAGTTCTTGTCGCATTGTGTGTGTGGAATTCCTCATACTTTAACAATTAAACATAGTCATGAGTTCTACTGTCCATTTTTTTTAATGATGACACCTCGCCAAGTGTTTTAGTCAGCTTTAATCACTATCAATTATGATTTTTTTTCTGACCCATTTCTTCTGAAAAGTGGACAGTTTGCCATTATCCCCGCAGGTTTTCATCATGCGTTGATGAAAAGCATATCAAACACTGCAATAATCAGCCAATCAGAGGCTTTTAGGTATTCGCTTATTTTAATACAAATTGCAACTTTTATTTTGGTCAGGCAGTGTACTTTTTACATCCTTATATGCCTCTGTAAGTAGTGAGTAATAGGGTGGGTATTCACAATTCTACCATCAAGTTTAATGGAATACATTTAACAAATCACTCAGCCTGCATGTCCTGCCTGCAGTTATTCACACTTTAAAAGATAAAATTCAATGGTCCAGCCAGAGTTTTATAGCATAGAGTTTAATGGAATCTGTAGCATAAATTTCATAGCCCTGAAAATATTGGGTGTCATTCTAGAAAAGGCAACATTGTAGCCTTGATTTTTCCTCTTATCTTAGTTGGGATCCATCTCTAACATTTTAATTTTGTGTGTGTGTGTGTGTGTGTGTGTGTGTGTGCCTGTGCCTGTGCGTATCCGTGTGCGTGTACGTGTGCATGTGTGTGTGCGTGTGTATACAAGCAAATGTGTTTTTGCATATATGTTTACATCTTTGGTTGTTCATATATGTGTTGATATAAAGTTTGTGATCAGGTATGCCTGTGTATAATATTTGCATGCATGAAGTAAGTGCACAAGTATTTGTTTTTCTCCTCAGTTTGTTCACGGGAATTGAGTGAATTCAAGACACAAATGTGTTGGCCACTAGGTGGCAGAAAAGCTTCAACCTTGTTTATTAATGCTTTGTGAAATTTAGGCAAGCTTGAAAAGCTTTTCACCCTACATACTTTACTATGTTCATGGTCTGTGTCTCTCGATTTAAAAGAATAGCTCAGGAAACATAAAATCACTTTGGAGAGCAAGATTCACGAGGAAGGGGAGAGAATTTTTGATGGAGTCTATGGAGATAGTATACACAAAGTAAAGGAACCTTAAACCATAGAAGATTTAAAAAAAAAAAAAAACATAAAACCTTTAGAGTGATATTTTTCAGCCATGACGATTTAAAATGCAATTTTCCAAGGCTAGGAACTGTAGCTCACTCTGTGAAAGCTGAGAATTGAGTGCTATGGAAGTTCAGAATTGCGTCTCTCTCTCTCTCTCTCTCTCTCTCACTCACTCCCTCTCTCTCTCCCTCCCCCTCTCACTCTGTGAAAGCACAGAATCACTGCTATATATGTGAAAACTGGAAATTACAGACTGCTGGACAAGTGCTTAGTTTAGGGCTATAATCATCACATGACCCATCATACAGGAATTAGACAGCAGTGCATCTCAGGACAACCTTAAATAAATAAGAAGCCACACAGACAGCCTGGACCAGAGAAAAAATTTCTGAGCCTGTTCAATCACAACTGAGAAGATGAAGATTGTGAGGTTAGTGTGACCACACGCTCTTGCTGCATTTGCCATGGTCCTGACTCATCCACTTTTCAGAGACCGAGAATCAGTCAGTCGCACCACCTGTATCAGTGTATAAAATCTGCTCTCTCCCATGCTGTGGGCAGTACTATTCTTGGCTCTCATTTCTGCGCTTCTTTTCAGGATCCTTATGACAATAACTGCGGCAAATTTGGTTGGACCTTGATATTTCATTCTGTCAGAAAGCTAAATGACAACATTTTTCTTTTTGTGGGGAATGTAAAACATGAAAAGGGTTAAAAGCCCCAGCCATGGCAGAAGCTAATACTGATATATGAGACTTACAAATGCCTTCATTATCAGAGGCACGGGGAGGGAGGACCCATGATGAATGCGAGGCCACTTTATGTGCTCTTATGAAGATTTATATCTTCCCTAACAGCAATACCTGACAATGGGGATGTGCCTGCTAATGAAGAGAGATAGCGTAGCGATGGTGTGTGGGAAAAACTGAGAGAAATGAATTCCAACCATGTTTGATATGATTATGGTCATTTTAGGGTTAAGATGCATTCATAAGGGGCTTAGTACATGGTTGCCTAAGAGTATAATATACCTATAATTACATTGTAGCGTTGACATAAAGTTATTGTTATTCATCTTTAAAGGTTGCACAACAGGGGATTTAAAGGTCCCCTATTATGAAAATCACCTTTTCCTTGCACTAAGACATATAATTTGGTCCTTTCTAATATCTTTAAAAATGTCCAGGCAGATCTTCTCAGCATTGTTGCTGCAATGCCCATCCTTTGAAATCCTGTTCTTGAATGACCTGTTTTGATTCTGTGCCCCTTTAAATGTCGCATATACAACCCAGTGTAGACATGTTTCGGTTTAATGCTATTGTTCATTTCGTGCCAGAGAGCGACAGCCAATCAGAGCAGGGCCTAATTTTCTCTGACTCACCTCCCACTCGAAGCATCTCATAGTTACTAAGAGAAGAAACTGTGTGCCCAGAGGAGACTGGCTGCAAATGCTATATGTGTTTTTTTTTTTTTGTGTAATGTTTTTTTTTACCTCCCCTTCCAAGCTTCAAGTCCTTCTTTTGCAGACATCAGGGAATTGTTAAAATAGCATAATATGGCATATAATATTTTAACCCTCGTGTTACTGACACATTCAACATACAAGGACTACCGACTGGGGCCCAAAATCAGCAATTCTAAAGTCAATTTGCATGTCGTGTTAAATGAAATTATATACTTTTTTAATAGAAACTGCACCAAGTATATTATGCATCAGAGGTTAAAAGCTTATTTGCTGTAAGGGTTGTGCTCTGAGCACTGCTGATGTGCTTGGAGGACAAGAAATGTAGGACTGGACTCAGGTGCGAAAATGGACTTGGTTGTATTTATTATGCCTTTGGCACAGCAAGAAGGCAACATAGGATACAATACAAAAGAACGAGGAATCGAGGTTCCTGTATAACACTATTAGTAAAACAAACACTGGACATTAACAACAGTAAAATGTATTATAAATAGAAAAGAACATGGAATCAAGGTTCCTGGATAATAATAATAATAATAATAATAATAATAGTAACAAGAGCACTCAGAGAGCGCAGCACCTCCGCCACGCCAAGGCAACTCTGTGCATTAGTTATTTTCATTGGCTGATGTAGGGTGATGGTGCATTCCACCGGCAGGTGGCAGCAAAACCCAAAAGCACGCCGATTGGAAATCCGACCCATTAGAAAAACATCAAACTTTGGCCTATATCTCAGCTGTACTTTGGCCTAGATATGCTAAAATTTAATCACTTGTTCCTCTTGTGCTACTCTAAGATCCTGCAAAGTTCGGTTAAAATATCTGCAGCCGTTTTTGAGATATCCTGCTAACAGACAAACAGACAAACAAATAAACGCCGGCAAAAACATACACCTCCTTCGTGGAGGTGAATAAAGTTCTGGAATAAACATTAACAGCACTAAGTTCAATAGTTATACACTACGAGTTCACGCGAATATGGGACAAAAGCCTATACAAGACTAGAGAGTTCATACAGGCTTGTGAGGCTTACGAGGCCTCACAATGAATTAGTGCGAAGCTCAGAATTAAATAGGAAACACTACCACACGGTGGAAATAGGTAACAGATGGAGGAGGAATACGGTCCGGGTCTTAATAGACTGGTGAGTTGGAGCGCTGGAGGCGTGGCCGTACATTTCCCAGCCTTTGAATCTGGTTTAATTTTGTTTTCAGTAATTTCAAGTTAACACTCTTGTGTTATATTTATATTGATAGTTCCAACTATTAAAACCACATGAGCAGAATTGATTGCCTTTGTCTGGGGTCCCTCGGGACTCCAATACTTTGGTATTTTCAAACAGCATGAGTTAGAACAGAAATAGAAAACAATGATATGAAGTCGTAAGGAACAAATTTATTGAAAAAGTCATGAAAAATTTGGATGATAGAATAAAGCACCTGTGAGATTGGACAAAAAATACAGTACATCTAGGGTTTATGGGTACCTCAGTCGGTAAGATTAAGGTCATATTGTCTGAGGAAAAAGGTGAGAACACGGGACTGATTCTATTCTTCATTGAGCATACTCTGGAATCATAACCTTTAATGAGAAGACCCTGTACATACATGGCTTTAACTGAAAATCAAAACTTTCTTTGCGAAAGAGCATTGGTGGTAGTCAACTTACCATCAGTGATATTTACACCTACAGGTATAGGAAAAGGCCACCTGCATCGTGAAGGACACCATCCACCCAGCAAATAGAGTGTTTGTCCCCCTCCCGTCAGGGAGAAGGCTCCGCCGCATCAAGGCCAGAACCACCAGACTGAGAAACAGCTTTTCCCCTGATACTGTGAGACTGACAAACAGCTGTAAAAGGACATTTCCATAATACCGTGTCAGTCGCAGACCACTCATCGCTTAACCCTTTCAGCGCTGTGGGCAACTATAGTTGCCCAATGATGTAAGATATCAAAGTCAGATGCTGTTGAAAACCTATCGTGTGGCAACTTGTTTAAAAGAGCTCCCGCAAGGAGCTCTTTTAAACAAGTTGCCACATGATAGGTTTTCAACAGCTCAGGATAATTACATTTTTCATTCCTTAAGAATGTATTTGGCGCTCAAAGGGTTAACCTCTTTTTACTTTTATGAATGAATGAATGAATGAATATTTCATTTACATAAGGCTGTCTCTTAAGTACCAAAGCATTTTATAGTCATATGGGGCAATCTCACCTCACCACTATAGCGATGTGTAGCTCCCATCTGGGTGATGCACAATAGCCATTTTGCACAGGAAGGCTCACCACATATCTGCTGAAGTGGAGAGGGCGAGGACAACTTTGCCTTTTTTTGTGTGTGTGTGTGTGTGTGTGTGTGTGTGCTATTGCCTTCTGTATAGTCTGTGCTCTACATGTTCATTACTTCAAGTGACAAATGCTCAATATGAATTGCGCCTTGATTAGTCTGTTGGGCTACAGTGTTAATAACCTAACTGTTTGCACTTGCTGTAAGTCGCTTTGGATAAAAGCGTCTGCTAAATAAATGTAATGTAATGTAATGTCTTTTAAATCAGGGGATAGTTAGGTGACACGTTGAAAGAGCTATGTTGGGAATTTGCCAAGACACAGAGGAACTCCTTACTCTCATTGAAGAGTGTTATGGGATCTTTAATGACCACTATGAGTCAGAACCTTGGTTTAATGTCTCATCTGAAAGACAGGGTCTACTTCAGCTCAGTGTCTCCATCACTGCACTGGGGCATTGGAGATTATTTGATCAAAGAGGGGACTGCCACCTACTATCCTGTCAACACCACTTATTATTTATTTCATGTCAGTACAACTATGGTCAATCACACTTTATGTTATATTGTGTTTTATTATATGACGTAAGGATTCATTCTCTCCTGATTGGTGGAGGCGAACTCCGTCAGTCACCGTAAACAGCGCAAAAATGCGTGAGTGGTGAATATAACAATTGGACGACCTCCAGCTAAAAATAAATTAGGCTCCCTGCAGGAGCTCCTGACAGGGTCCATATTTCGTGTTGCTTTGTCCTTGTGAGGAGCTTCACGTTAGAGTTGTCACCCTTCTCTTATTTTATATTTTCAAGTAGGGTCATATAATAAAACAGTTATTGACTTCAGTTATAGGTGAATCCAATGATTTATCCACCTTGGACAAGTGATATTCACCTTGGTGAATATCACTTGTCCAAGGTGGAAAAATCATTGGAGTCACCTCAAGTGAGATCAATAATTGTATAAAATTGTACTGTGTGATTTTATATAATTGCACTGCTGCCACTTTTGGACCACCTGGGCACTATGTTTGCTTTTATATTTTTGATCATTTTATATATGCATGATTTTACTCTTTGCTTTTCTTTTTTGCCTTTTATTATTATTGCACCAGGGACTGCGGTAAATTAAGTTCTGTTTTTTTGCTGGTACAAATGAATGGGAATGACAATAAAAAGGACTTTGAGTTGTTCAGCTCAGGTTCATGGTCACTAAGATCACTAAATGTCCTTCATTAGCACTGGGCATATAAGCAGCCTTCATCCATACATATATAATTGCTGCAGGAGTGCAAAGACACACGACTCCATTTCAAAGGTAAGTTATACTGCATGAGTAACTCTACGTTAATCTACTGTAAAATTGTGGCAAATTCTCTTGCTGCCATATATTTCTTGAATGACTCAAAATGACTTATCACAAAATGTTGAAGTCTGATAACAAAAGACTTAGTTATAGTTATATAAAAGTTATAGTCTTTGCGGAACATCAGCCTTGATCTCACTATGAGTACTTCTGTGTGTTTGTCTTCATGCAGAGGAGTGTGTGTGTGTGTGTGTGTGTTTGTGTTTGTTTGTGCAAGTGTTCGTGTGTGTGTGTGTGTGTGTGTGTGTGTGTGTGTGTGCGTGCGTGTGTGTGCGTGTGTGTGTGTGGAGCCTAAGCAAAATTTTAGGATGCTTGCTCCACCCCAACTCAGAAGGCAAAATCCTCAAATAGCAAAACACTGTCCCACAGATATAGGCTACCTTCACATAATCTTCATTTCAATAATAATGACACATTATCAATAAAAAACGCACTCTTCTCAAAAACATTGAAAAGGGAATTCCATCAAGTTATTTATTTGTTCTTTCAAGGGCATAAATCTTCCAGAATAAGGTAAGGAGTTTGTTTGTCATTGCTGACATTACCTCAGCAGAGAGTTGATACAAATTCTCTCCTTGTTTTTGGATACATTTAAATAAGTTGTTGAGCAGTAACTCAGCACTGGGCATTCAACAGCTTTGTCACATTCCTCATTTTGGAATTTGTGCGGGAAGTTTTTCAGATTTCAGAGGGAAACAGGCTGACCGTGTTTGGCGATAGAATTAATTTCATTCCATGATGTTTAAAGCCAGGATATCTGACCCTGTCTCAGCTGCCAGTGGGGTGTTCTGGTCTTTCTCAATCATTACTCTGCCATAACAAGCATTCTCTGCTATTATCTTAAGAACAAAAAGACTACCTCTTAGCTAATGCTCCCAGGATTGCTCCACCTCAATCACGTGCAAACAAGCACAGGCCAACCTCCAATTAGAAACAGTTTGTTCTTTCAGACCCCTGCATCTAAAAATAAAATTTAAGACTTAGAAATAAGCTATAATTGCCACATTTTGTTTGTCAAGAAGGCTGTCCAGTTTTTTCATGCATCTAAACACATCAACCTCAAAACCATTTAATTATCATTTTGATGACAAAAAGGAATTACCTGTACATACTTTCTCACAGGATTCTTGGAAGCTTATTTTTGAGTTACAGAGAAAAGTATTTTTTCAAAAAATCCACACCAACATGTTCTGCAGGCTGACTAGTGCAAGGTTTAGGCTTTCACTGCTCGCGTACAATCTATGAGCCAGGACCAGAAGGCACATTTTACTGATACTTTAGAAAGTTTTTTTTCTTTAATTTTCCAAGTAAATAATGGAAAATGCAACAATAAATGAAAAAAAAATACAAATAAAATAAAAACCAGGGTGCTTATGGACATAAAAAAATCCTCTGTTCTATTGTCCCTTGCTATGTGTAACACAATCAGTCAGTATCTATTCTTTAAACTTGGCAACACTGTTGTTGAAATTATTTTGTGAAATATAATTTAATGCAACTGAGAGCAGAACAGAGCAGGAACACACTACCCAATAGGTGCCATCGCAAAAAAAAAAAAAAAAAAAAAATCAATTTGATTTAAATAATGTGTTAAGTTTAAAGGAAAATAATTTGTGCTCTGATCAGTGTAAGGTGACCTCCTGTACTCATGGGCAATTTAAACCATCTTCACACATGACCCCCACACCCACAGCACGCCCTTATCATCCTGAAAAAAAAGGCCTTTGCATTAAACTTTCCCTGTCCATACTTTGCATGGGTCTCCCATAACCCACTCCTATTCCTCTGCCTCTCTCACAGGAAAATCACTCTGACATTGTGTCATCGGTCTGTGGATCATATAAGCATACATTCATACTGCACCCCCCTAGCCTTTACAGTGATGAGTGGTCTATTCATGGACTGTATTTCGCATTGGAGTTTATTATTGATCCAATCACACTTTATTTCAGGAGTACAACATGATGGATGACTGTTTATAATGTAGTTCATACAAAAATGTATGACTCTGCTTCAGTAAGTAAATGAAAAGCAAAAATGAGCCACAAAAATAAAGCTAAATAGCTGTAAAAGAAATGTTTATGGAACTATAAACTCCACATCATTATGATTTAACAAAAATTCCCCACAGAGCTATGAATTCACGAGAGGAAAGTAGTGGAGGGACTGAAGGGGGAGAACTATGATGAACTATTCCCAGGTACAAAGTATTTTTTTTTAGAGTACCTAATATCGAGCCTGTGGTGTGACGTGATGTACAAATGCACAAAGCATATGTGCTATGAGCTTCTCTTGAGCTTATTTCTGTGCCTCCCTCCTTTGTATCACTCTGTGGTCTCTGCAGGAATAAGTTTCAGGGTGAAGTGATTGCTTGCGTATCAGATTGGATGTGGCTGAAGTGGAGCCACAGCAGGACTGGAGACATGTGCCTGCAGGACCCTGAGGGCCAGAGAAGGTTTATATAGGAATCAAATTTTCTCCATAGTCCCTACTTTACAGGGCATTGCCAAGTGCAAAAAAAAAAAACAAAAACATAATTTTCACGTTTTCTGTCCTCACGTGTTCAGGAAAGAGTGTGCGCTTCTCCAAGTGCACATTAAACTTCAGTCTCCTCCAAGTGCATGGAAAGGCTAATATGTGAACAGTGTTTTCTGCTTTCTCAGTTCAGTCCCAATGAGAATTTGTAGGTTAAAATGTTGACTCATTTTAAATTGATGCCAAATCGCACATTTTGCGAACACACCTGGAAAGGCAGACAGCACATATGCGCACATGCAAGCGCACATGTGCACACCCACACAAACACATGCATGCGGGCGCCCACACACACACACACACACACACAGACACGCACACATGCACATCCTTGTACTTCTATCCATGTGAGGACATTACATTGACTTCCATTTATTCTTTGTGTGTCTTTACAGACTTTCCCTAACTTTAACAAAAAGCAATGCATGTCTAACCAAAACCCTTCTCCTAACCCTTTACTTATCCCTAATCCTAACCTTACCCCTAACCTTGGCTAATAAGTCACAATTTGCCTTTGTGGTTGTAAGGACAGATGAAAATGTCCTCACTTCTCAACAATGTCCCCACTCTGATGGAAAGAAATGTTTTTTTGGTTCTCACTGTGTAGCAAGTACAAGAACACACACACACACACACACACACACACACACACACGTGCGCGTGCACACACACAAGCACACACATGCAAGTGTTGCTCTAGAGCCTCATTCACTCAATTTCTGGCTTTCAATGTAGTTTAATGAACAGTTTGAAGCTCGTAGAGAAGTTATACAGAACACTCCAGACTGCACGTTTGCAGAATGTTAATGGACTTCTCAAAGCCAGACACATTTTAAGCTCCACTATTCAGAAGCACCAATATCTCTAAATTAGGCTGACGTTCCTCAATGTGGTGATTTCTGGCAGCTCTGAACACATTCAGGTTTCCGTCCAAAACACTGCCTCGTATCAATATCGCTGATTTATTCCACAGTCTTAAAATCTTTAAGATGTATTCATCATTTACCGTAATTCTTTCCATTTACGAGAATGTAATATTGCTGATGTAATTTTGGTGAAAGACACAGATGTCTGGCCAGAGCTGTAATGTGAGAGCAGCAGGAAGTGCTACAAACGGGGATTCTATCCGCCAAGTGTGGCCACAACCCCACCTGTCAACCCAGAATCCCATGGGTGGCCACAGTAAGGAACCCTCAAGGAGCCTTTACTGCTAGACACTGCCCTAACTCCAGGGGGCAGAGTTTTACCATTCCATTCCCACATCCTGCCACTTTCTTTGCGCAGTCCTGAGGTCCCTCACCCAGAGGATGTAAATGAAACGTTTTGTGATGCAGCATTACGGTGTGTGCTGAGACCAGTAAGGTGAGGCACTATAGCAATGTGACAGGGTGTGGGGGAGTGGGGCACATTACAGGTGTGAAAGAGTATCATCGCTGGCATAGGGAAAGATTACCTTTCATTATTCCAGTAAGTTTGAATTGTTTTTAATCTCAGTTTGTGTTATTTTTGTAGCTGGTGGGTGGCTACAGTCCACTTTGACAGCTTGGACATTTGACTGTTTGGACTTTTCAGTCAATTCTTACATGTGCTTCCTGGAACGGTGCTAATTAAAGAACGGCTCCAGTATACAGGCACTGTTTGTCTCTTCAAGGACAAGTGTTAGTCGCAGAATCATTGTGGTAATGCATGACAGGGGGTGCTTGCCAAACATCTCCTTCATTATGATGTATGGCCACTCTTAATGATGTCACTCTGACAAAATTTAATGACATTATTGTTAAAATCTTATTGACTGACATGTGGCCATTACTAAAACACTATTTGACCAACCTCTCAATCTGCATTGTTTTTTCTGTCACTGTACTGCCATTTCCTACTACTACTGAAAGGAAAGGCTCTATTCTGGTTCTGTAAGAGAAGCATTGTAGTCCTGTTGGGTTGAACATTTTACCCTTTTCCTGTTAGAGGAACCCTTCATTCCTTGTCTTGTTAAACAGAACACTCCACTCCTGCCTGGTCTTGTTAGAGGAGCAGTCTGCCATCTGTTTGGTTTTGAGGAACGGTCCAGAAGTCACGGAAGATGTGAAACTCTGCGGTTATTTTTCGCTGCGTGTTTCAGCTGAGGTATTCTCCATAATAATCAAGGATATGAATTCGGTGGAAGGTTCAGGTACATGACATTACATTACATTCCTGACATTTAGCAGATGGTCTTCCCTATGCAGTGTTCAACACAACGAGCATAGATCACTGAAAAACATCAAACACAAATTGTTACACACAATTATATGATCTACGCTTTGGACAAGGTGCATGCATAACAATATTATTCTCTTACACCTTCATGCATAATACAAATAACACCAAATTTGTCTGTCGTACATGAGCCTATTTAAGGCTTTATAGCTCAGTATTTGTGTCACAAAGACTGGGGAAAATTATTCCAGTGAAGCAAGATATTCGGAAATTCAATTACAGATTTAGCTATTAAATTTCAGAATTTACGGACGCCGGCGTCTGTATTTGTGCAATGGGGTTAAAATCTGAACAAAAGTATTCTTGTATATCCCATTTCCTCAATTTCTTCAAGCACAGCGGGAGTGGACCATATGGCGTACTGCTGCCCAATGCACAGGATAGACCTGATCGCATTGTGGTTTAGGTTGTGCACACGCACCTGCAGTACAAGCAAAGGACGCTCTCTTAGTGCCCTCTGTCAGCTGTACTGCAAGGTCTCTGCTGTTACAGTAGAAAGAGCTGATGGGCACAGTTTGATACATGGAACTATGGGTTTATCTGAAGGACACACACACTGTTCCTCATGTAGACTTAGTAAGCCTCGTTTCTCTCTCCCTCCCTCCCTCTCTCTCTCTCTCTTTGGATGCTGGAATTCCTAATTTCATCTTTCTATTTCTCCTCTTTCATCAGCTCCTTTGTCCGTAATTATTGTGGCATTTGGAGACATTTTAAAAAGTTGAAGGAGCTCATTTTTTATTTCTGCTAATGTGAGTCACTTCAAGTGTATGATCTATGTACACACGCTGTGTAGCATTTCCAATTCAAGCGAAAACTACTTTTTTGTGCATATTCCATAAAGATTAGTGGGATCATCACGTGGATTTATTATTTTGATTTAAATCCCAAGTGACTGCAATACCTCCTCTTGCATGAGCTTAGCACATGGGTATGCACAGTGTATCATTTTTATCATAGTCTAACATTTACTTCAAAATTTTTTCTCCTTAGCTCTCTTCCAAGGACCTAAGAGACCAGACTACTGATTACTATTAGAACTTATGAAAAAAGTATTACTTCTCTTACTAATACAGTAACAAGAATCAAAATGGTGAAAAGGGACTCCAGGAGCCTGTTTCTTAAAGTGCCGTTGCTTGAGTCAGCTGAATTTACCCAGTTAAGAACCATACATTTATCCAGAGACGGTCTTTGTACTTCAATGGTTTTTTTTTCCAGATTTTAGGTTACACATTTTAGCAAGTGAAGATGTTCAGCTTGTCTGAAGTAACCCCACTTTGTGGGAAAGTTTTCAGAGTGGCGCATTGCATTCTTGAGGAACACATGTAAGAAGACCTGGATAAAATGTTTTTATGGTGGGAGCGTCAGAAAAGGGATATGAAGAGCTGGAATTAGGAGACTATTGAGATGCAAGGTACATAGAGGGAGAGAAAAAAGTCAATTCATCCTGGTTCACTGTTGGGCAATTCTATGAACGGGGAATACGCCACTTATTACATCTGAATGACCTGAACTCAGGGAGTTAGAGATAACATCACTGCCAAATGGCTGCACTGAAATTAACTCCGAGCTCTGGGACTCAGTGGTGCACACAGTCAACTGCAGAAAGATGGATGAAAGTGAAAAAGGAAAAGAACAAGAGAGATGGTCCCCAGTGTGTGTGTGTGTGGGGGGGGCAGAAAAGAGAGAAATCAGGTGTAATTAAAGGGAATGGGAGAGCGATGAAAAGCGAAACAGAACTTTCATAGGTATGTAAAAAAGTTACAGATGAAATGGCCTTTTTTTTCCCCGAATGTTGTTCTTTTGTATCACAACTCTTTAAACTCTTGTCAACAGCTATCATGGATATGTTTGCTTAATCTGTGAAACCCACCCTCACAATATTTGTATTTATTGAAAATATGTAATGGGCTATATCACTTCATTTGTTTTGTGCAACATTTAAAGCCGATACAATTAAAGTACTGCTGACTCTATTTTATGTGCTCTTCCGACTTATTTAAAAATTGCAGCTCAGAAATATGTCAATCATGGTTGCAACTGCTTATGTCTTAATAAAGCTTACCAGCAGGTGTGTTAATAAGCTTTCAAAGTGGAAAAAAACTTGGCTGAAAGTTTACAACAATTATACAAATAGATATTGCTCACAATGGCAGTCTGTTCTTATGAGCCACAGCTCTTAAAGTTACCCCGCCCCACCCGAAGGGTGCGGGAAGGGGTATTGTTTTCGGTTTGGTTTGTTTCTGTGTTTGTTTGTTTGTCAACACTCTAGCGGCAAAACTAATGGCCAGATTCACCCCAAATTCGGTATAGGGATTGCCACTGACCCAGAATAGATCCCTATTGAATTTTGTACAAGTAGGTGAAAGTATGCGCGAGGGGCGGGGTTTGTTGTACCTGGCACCACTTGTTTGTTTTCATTTTGTTAAAATTCTGCTCAAGTGCAGCTGTATCACATACTGTGGCCCTCAGCCATTCTGCCTGCCCTGAGATGTCAGGTATTGATTTTCATTAGAATATAAATTATGAAAACGAACTGTAACTGTGCCATTCATTAGTGCTTCATATAGCTTAATTAATTTACTTCACACTCTTGTCTTTTTTAGTCGGAGACATTAATGAACATTACACAGTTGTTTGCGTCAGGCAAAATAATTAATGAGTGTCAATGATGCATAAGTTTTCTTGCACAATCTAGTGTTGCATTCTGTGCTACTAATTATACTGGCTTTCCGTAACAATAATCAACATGCATAAATACAATGATCGTTTGGTATCTTTAATAGTTACACATCCTGCTGTTATGGTCCAGATCAGGAATCAAGTGCGGAGACAGATTTGCAATACAACTGGTATTTTATTGACAGCATTACAGTAATGATGGGGATGGAACCTCAGAGAGGAGGAGAGACAGTTCAGCACAGATATAATAGGCAATGCTTGGGCTGCTGTCGCCGGCCAGTGGCCTCCGGTGTGCTGCCAGATGTTGACGCACTTGCCAGCACTGGACTGCCCACAAAGAGGAGTATTGAGGCTTGAGAGAAAAGAAATTCGGTCCCAGTCCTGGCCCCAGCTCAGGGTTGGAAGCTTGTTTCTGACAAACTTGATAAAGAGAGTAGGCTTGCAAGGGTTAACAAGAACACAGACCCAGCCCTGGACCCTGATAAGGACTGGAAGCTTGTTCTTGAAAACCTGAGTTGATGATCAGTGTGAACTAAGCTTACTTGAACTCAGTCCCAATCCTGGACCATGACTAGGATTGGAAGCTTGTTCAAATTAACTTATGACAATAAAAATTTACAAGAGACCTCAGCTGTTACCAAAGAACTGGTTGCATTAAGATGAAGATGAAAAAGGTAAACAAATACTGTACATATATGACTAGGATCTTACTGCAAATGTGATTTTACAATCCAGCAACTAGCACATGCACTGGGAGGCTTAAATACTTGTCACTCGCTCATTGGGACATTGAGATTTTGAACTCATGTTCATTATTCATTTCAATTCTAGTGCTTTGGAAGATAGCGAAAATAACAATAATGTTGTCATTGTCTAATATTTTATAAAGCAACTCCTTGGGACTCCTTGCTCCCTCAGGGAGCAGCATGGTCATCCAAAATTCACGTAAATCCATCTCAATGCATCCATCCCTCTGTTTTTTCTTCTCTTACACCTCCATCTATCCTTCTCTAACATCCGCATTACCTTAACCCTATCCCCATCCCTCCTACCATAACACCGCAATCCCTCTTCCCTTCTCTCCTGAGATCGATGGTATGTAGGGACCTGACCAAGGAAGAACATACTGATTGAAATTCAATTACCCGTCATTATACAGTATACCTCCCATTTGTCATTTAAGTTGGTCCCAAGAGCTCAATTACACACCCCTGTAGACACGTAACATCGCTATGGAGTCAGTCACAGCCCTTGAGTGGAAAGAAGAGTTCAGTTAGTTTGGCTTGTTTCTTTTATTATAATTTTTAAAAAATATTTATTTATTTATTTTGTTAAGCACACTCACTGTTATCCACAGTTGTTTCCCATGTAGCCACTGTAATTTTTAATGGGATTGAAGTTAACAGTGAGGGCATCTGCCACCCTTAGACAGTCAAGAGCAAGTGAACCCAGCTCACTGTCCTACTTGTCAGCATTGCAAGAGAAACACTATCCAACACAGTACCATGTGTCTCCCTGCAATATTATATGGCTGGGGCGCTCGGAGACCGAAAAAAAAATGGAATGACAGGATGGAAGGGATGGAGGGGGGAGCATGGAGAAAGAAAATCTAAAGTAAAAATCTAAAGAAGACCAGACTGACACACAGATGCTCTTCAGATCCATTACCTTTCAAACCACCTGTGTTCACCATGTGAAAAAGTTCACACAGTAGTAATTTGATCCATGAAATGTATTTGGTTTCATATTTTATGTCTGTGTAAAGTTGCCTGATGCTTGCTAAAGCTAGAAACACTTTGTGCTTAGTATTATAGACCATGCCCTAAGAATTAATGCAAAATAAATAATGATAGCAAGTCTGCTTGAGTGCCTGTGATTGCATGTATAACCTGGTTTTCAAAAAAGTTGGGAAGCCGGAAAAAAATATAGATAGAAACAGAATGCAGTGATTCGCAAATCATTTATACTCCACATTTCATTGAATATAGTACAAAGACAACATATCACATTTTGCACTTTGCAAAAAAATTTGGGACAGGGCATCTTTACCTCTGTGTTACATCACCTTTCCCATTAAAAACACTCTCTAAGCATTTGAAGGGTTTGACGGCAAAATGCAATATACACCATTTTGGGACTTGCGCACAAACTGGTATCATCTGCTTAAACTCGTGCAAAATTACCCCAAATAAAATCATTCACCACAAAATTCAATGTGCCTCATTAAATGACCAGCCAGATTTTGTTGTTCGTTCGCAAATTTGCTTTATAATTTGACTCAGCGTCAGACTGGCTCATTGAAAGGTAGCCCAGCCTGAGGCAACCAGACCCAAGCACGCCGTGTTGACTACTCTGAAGCCAACGCCCCTCCCAAAAAATAAATAAATAAATAAATAAATAATAATAATCGACTAGCCCAACCCAAATATATAGAAATTTACAGAATATGATGGTATTTTGATACAAAATTTGTCTGTGTGAACATAAAAAGTGCAGAAACTAAACTTTCCTCATAGAAGGCCAGCACATGTAAAATAATCCCTGGGAATGTCTCATTTTGATAAAAATAGGTCTGGATGTAGTGCATTATTCAAAAAGAAAAAATGTATATATTTACAGCAGTAAAAAGTGAAAAATTACTTGGAAAACATTTTCATTACAATTTCCATTGAAATTGCTGGGACACAAAGAGTTGATGTACACATATCCAGTTCTATTGAGAAATTATATTTTTTTGAAATCAAATCTCATATTTTTCTCAAAATAACCATTGTGGACATATCTCATTTGCCATCAAACATGCTAAATGGTCCTAGTCCTCTTTATCATGAAGGATCTGGCGTTCATGATTTCAAAAAGAATTTCACATTTTTATTGGTCAGACCACAGGACTGTTTTCTACTTTGCCTCAGTCCATCTTAAAGGAGCCTGGGCCCAGAGAAGGAGGCAGCATTTCGGGATCATGTCTAAATATGCTTTCATCTTTACATGGTAGATTCTGTACTTTGATTTGTCGATGCAGTGGCCGACTGTGTCCACTGTCAGTGGTTTTCAAGAGTGTTCCTGAACCCAGGCAGCTATTTCCACCTCAGAATATTTTCTGTTTTTAATGGAGTGCTGCCAGAGGGCCCGAAGATCACAGCCATTTAATATAGTTTTTCAGCCGTGTCCCTTGCATACATTTCTCTTGATTCTCTGAATCTTTAAATTATATTTTGTAGGCTACCATAGAGAATCAAAACCCACAAACTCTTTGGAATTTTACAGTGAGAAATGTTAATTTTAAGTTGTTGAAATATTTGCCCATGCCGTCTTTTAAAGTCTATTCTAACTTATAATGCACCCAGGGGATCAAAGAGATTATTGCAAGAGGATCCTCACCTACAGTACGCAATTTTAGGGAGAGAATATTATTGGGTGTAATTCCGACTCTGAGAAAAAGAGACTCTCTCCTCTCCTCCTCAGTAAAGGCAGGGTGTGTGACCCCGTCAGTGTGAACCTGCAATCAGAGGGACATGGCTGCTTGTACAGAATCCAAGGAAACATCATTGAGTCACATACTGATTCCTGCTTTAAATCAGTGCTGGGGGAAAGTAGGCCGCAATCAGACTGTATCAGTAATTTAATCATCACATCTCTCCCCTCTGTGCAGATCCATTCACTGATTGGTCATCAGAAGCCATGAACAGAGTGAGGGGGAGAGGTGTTTTTATTCTGCACAAATATTCCGCCCTTCTTTGTCCTGTCACGGCCCACAGCGGCAGGAGTGTGCGTGTGAGTGTTATTGTGCCCTCATGTTCATTTGTGTGTTTGCCCGACTGTGTATGCGCCCTGATATTTATGCATATGGGTATGCGTGTGTGTGTGTGTGTGTGTATGTGTGTGCGCGCGTGTTTGTGTGTGGGTGTATCTGGATGCAATTACATTCCTGCGTAAGCCTGTGGATAGAAATGTTTATACGCATGTCCGTATGTGTGTGCATGTACTGTATGCGCGCGTTTATATGTGCATGAGTGAGTACATATGTTTGTATGTGTGCACAAACGTTTATGTGGGCTTATTGTTGCTGTAATTACTTATCAGTCAGTACACACTGCATCCTACCATCTGGACTGACATTTACCGCAAATATTTGATGAGGGAATAAGTTGGAGTTCAGGTGTAGGTTACAGGGAGAGCTGGTCCTGTCTGAGACAGTGAGAGCTCTGAGGTAAGAGAAGGTCATGCCCAAAGATATTATCTTTCTTATTGAAAACAGAATCCAATTAATGACTTGACATCTGAGTAAAATGTGGGATTTAATTCATCTGGATGTGAATGGTGGGTGCTTTTCTTCGTCATGTGGGATTTCAAAGTGTTTGCCTCATTTTCATAATTAATTAATGAAGTTCACCTGGAATCCCAAGTGAGATGGGTTGCCTTGACTCTCTCAGCTGCTGATGAAGTGTTATGAGTTTGAACATGACTGCAGGCTGGCGATTCCTCTGCCTTAAACGCAGAGCAGAGAAAACAAACCGCAATGCTGCAACAATAAGTAATATCAGATAATGGAGTTTACCTCATGTGTGAAATTAACACAAACATAATCTCATGTGCTCTCTCTCTCTCTCTCTCTCGCACAGACGCACACACACACACACACACGTGCACGCGCGCATACACAGATACACATTTATACGACATATCAATTGAAAGAAATAATTAAAAATGCAGTTGATGTTTATAGTGGCAATCAATCACACTTACAGGGATATTCATTAGAAGTTGAAACATAAGGTAGCGTAAAGAGATGGAGAAGTACTGATATTTCACACTGATGGACATGACGGTAATGCTGCTCGACTGATGCTTTAAAGCACTTTTTGTCCTTGAAATGCTTAGGCCCATTTTCATGTAGGCCAGGAGAGGGCTCTGTATGTTGCTGAGTTGTGGAGGCAGTTGGCTGCCCAGATTACATATGAGATGAACATCGGAGAAAGACAGCAGGGAAGGGCTAAGGACCAGTTTCTAGATATTCTTCTGTTAAAAATGTGGCGAAGATGTGGACGGTGCAAAACAGATTGAATGTCACAGAGCTGTAAAACTGGTTTGCAGATGGACAGTGTTGTTCTTCTATATATTTACAGAAAGACTTGACAATTCTGTTATATATTTAAATATGGGGCTTGACTGGATTCACGTGTGTTTTGACAACATGTTTACTTATACAGTTTCCTATTCAGTCGTCCTTGCTGGCAGTTAATGCGCTGTCAGAATATTAATTCGTAATTCAACGGACTGCTTTTCCGCAGAATTTTGAAAGCAAACGAGTGAACACATATGCTGAAGTTTGATTTACTTAAAAATATATATATTGTCACTGTACCCAAGAAACAATAATTGACTGGAGCTGAGAGAGAGAGGCATGTCTATTTTGTTGGCGAGTTGTGGGTGTGGGCAGAGCTCTGCGAGAGTTATTTGTGCACACTTGGCTCCAAATTACACTTGTTCCCATTTATTTCTAATGCGGTGTATTTAGTAAGTGGTGCTGATGCTGCGGAAGACAGGTGCATTATTTTAATTGGAACATAAATGCATTCTCTGCTGGAACCAAACCAGGGCACACCTCCCACCTGACCCTCCGCTCACACACCATGACTTGAATTGGTCATTGGGAATTCTTCAGATGCTTCCAGGGAAGAAAAAAATCAATAGCTCTGCAATCTTCCTTTTGACATTGACATTTTCCCATTCTCTTCAAGGGCTAGTTAACTATTCGATGAATAAACCTGTCACTGCTAATCCTCCCATTTATATTCTGAGCCTGCAGCCAGAGGCCCGCTCGCATCGCTGCCAACTTTCAGCACTCAGCGCCAATAAGGGTCCTCATTGGTCTGCATACATACGGCTGGCGACTGATCAGGTTGCATGATTGGTTTCTATGAATAGAGGTCCTGACAGTTGGCTGCACTTGATTGGCTGGCCTAATTTTGATACGAATGGGAAGGTGAATCTTCTGAAATGCCCTCCACACCTACTGTGTGTGTGTGTGTGTGTGTGTGTGTGTGTGTGTGTGTGTGTGTGTGTGTGTTTAAAAGCATGTGCGTGTGTGTGTAAACATAAAAATCTGCGTACAAGTTGCTGTGTGTGGAGGGACTGTATGTCCTTCTGTAAAATATGACTAGCTTATTGAGGCAAAGAGCAAAAGTTCTGGGTTTTGATGGTCGTAAAATAAGCTCTCGGCTCCCTTGAAGTCAGCTGATCAAATATAGAAAAAGAGAAGCCTTAGTCTTACTTCAGGCACATTTACACCAAGCCAAGGATGTACTGTAGATAAAGTACCTTTACCAGTTTAGGGCATAACCAACTAAAAAAAAAGGACTGGTCGGCATTCTCCTTTTGAGATTGATAATGTCCTAAACTGATAAAGGCACTTCAACTACATCGTTGACTCACCTTGTGCAGTGGTGCCATAAGTAAGCCCAGGGCATCCATTTTTCCAGAGATGACCAGCTTATTAACTGACCTTAATGATATCTCATTATTTGGATTCTGAGATGCCTCTATGGTAAGCTGGTCCTCTGGTTCATTGGCTGGATCTATGCTGCTTGAATAAACAGCCAGTACTCTAAGCAAATAAAAAGCACTTCTGGTCCTGCTTCATATCAAACCAGGCCCTTGTCCAGCAGTTAATGGTTTGTTTCCTTCCATCAAATAATAGGGTGGGTTTCTGGAGCAGACTGTATGTATGGAACATAAGGGTCAAAGTTTGGGCAAAATGATTGGTTCAGAGGCACGTGCGGCCATAAACCTGGTCTCTGATAGGCTGAGAGGCATTTGCAGCTATAACCCTGCTTTTTCTGAAAAGACACTGGTGCATATCTAAATCCCTCCAGACTGCGGCGCCAGCCTTCTAAGATGGCTTTGATTAATACAATGCAAATTGGGGCAAATTGCAGTCAGGTGCAGATGGTTCAGATTAGGCCGTGTCCCCGTACTGCTTGTGGACTCCTCAAGTAGGGGTGCGGGTCTTTTTTTTTATCTCGAAAATGTATTATTCTCAGCTGTCCACGAAGAATGTGCAGCGCCTTATCAAAGCATTTTTCAGTTCTATTCTAGACTATGTTTAAGAGCTCTCTCTCTCTCACAAACACACACACACACACACACAAAGGCTCCTTTATGAGCCGCTAAGAGGGGTTTCTCCGCAGTTTGGGGAAGGAGGGGGTGTTTGTTCAGGGTGATGTTTGTACTAGCAAAGGAGACCCATGGCAGGCTGTGTTTATCTTCTGGTCAGTGTGTGTTCTGATGACATTGACCTTTGACCTTTGCATGACTGGCACCCGAGAGGTCGGCAGTGTTGATTGTTGAGGCACGGCAGTGCTGATCTATACACCCCCTGTACAGATCACACTCAAAAAAAAAAATGAGGATAGGCTCAGTTACAAAAAAAAGTCCTAAAAACTGTCATAAGTAACTTCTAATTATTCATCGTGAGTTTGGGGCAATTCAATCAAATTAATCATATTTTGCTTGACTCAGTTGTATGGAACCAGTTGACATAACATTTCTAAGTAAATTGAACATTTTACTGTCTTTATTGCAAATGCACAGGAAAGGACACTCTCCTACGTGCAAAGTACACACACACACACACGCGCGCGCGCGCAAACTCTGAACACATAGCAGGATAAGGATTTTTATGTCCAGGCATAAATCCTACATGAATACTGTTGATATAGTGGTGTTGTATGTTGGTACGTGGTGTTTTTTCTATTTGTGTATAGTAAAATATAATCAGCGCAAAATATTTATTCTGCGACAATATTTACAATGGTGCCCTTTACAGGCCTCACTGAGGCATACTTCAGCCAAATATTCGCCCCCCCCGCCGCCCCCCACAAACAGGCTTTTCTGCATGAAGAAGGCAGTACATCTTTCACTTGATTTAGAAAATATTTTTCTCTATAAAATTCTCTTTATTTCTATGGATCATTTCTTGGAAGTTGACGTCAATATTTTTGCAACTCCTTTGGACAATCAGTATCCCGTCTTTTGGTGCGTATATGCACGTGTTGAAGGTCTACCTACTTAGGTGAGGAATGGGTTCGTGAGGGTGGGGTGACGGTAATGAAGTCAAACATACATACAGAATGACAGTAGGATAACTCAACTTTCACTGAAGGAGTATGTGTACAAACGCTTATATGTATGTCAGTCCATGAATGTGTCTGCTTGTGTGTTCATGCACTAGTGTGAGTACATGTGAGTATGCATGTATTTGCATATGCAAGAGTGTCTGTCAGTGTGTGCATGCGCCCACACGAGCGAGTGTGCGCATGCGTGCACATGCGTGTGTGTGTGTTGGCTTGTGCATGAATGAAATACATACCTCACATCACCAGCCCGCCAACTCGTCAAAGAAGTGCACTCAGACAGTAAATCGACAGGGTGATCCTGACAGCTGTTGTTAACATAATTATATTGGGTAGGATTATATAAGAGAGATGCTGTGGACATTTCAGAGTTCCATTTCCTTCAGAGAAGTCTTGCAGAGTAGAATGAAGTCTGGTGCTCATTAGAGCACCACTGTATGTGATTCTGTCACAAAAGCAGGGAATACACAAACAGGCCGGGACTTAAGAGAGCTTTGAATAAATGCGCTGGATTTGCCCTGCCAGGCCAATGCAACTGTGTGCTGAATTGAGTCAGGCGTGACTCATGTAGATACTTTGAGGATTCAGGTGTGACTTGCGCATATATGAGAAAGATTCAGTCCAGAGTGATACAGTTTCTACATTCAGGTATGAGTGACATAGGCAGTTACACGATTCGGGAGTGACTGACACAGTTGATCTGTGCTTTCTAAGCTGGCAACAAACACGAATTTCATACATATTTTTAGAATTATAGCACAATTTAGAGTGAATTACTGACAGTTAAAATGATTAGTATGTCTACCTTTGACCTGGGTACGGATTAAAAACATGAACCAAATGAGGCTAATCGCCCTCTTGATTACCTCTTTGGCCTTAATCTGCCCCAGGAATAGAGTCCCCTCTCGGCTAAGAGTCAAAACAGCTTTATGTTTGTCTTCCGTCTGGATTTTTTCAGTTTGAGGAAATGACAAGCAGAGTGACCTTTGACCTCTGTTTCCAACATGTGGCCTCCTCATTTGGCCAGGAGCCAAATGGTTTCTTTAATTGGTTGTTGCCCTACAGCTGGGACGGATTAGAGGAACATTGCTCGGCCATGGGCGGCACTAGTATACAGAGAATGAGAGATCGAGGGAGGTAGGAAATACAAATACTGTGGAATGAGACCATCAGGCGTGTGAGACAGCATCATATAAACAGGTGGACAGGATAGGTGAAGGTTCAGGTGAGGGATGAGGGCTTCATCTTTCATTTAAGATTATTAAAAGAGGGGCTTGTGATTGGTCCAATTCGAGGACTGGATACTGGCCTTGCTGCGGTATGCCTTGGTCCATGCGTGTACGCTCTCAAATTCCCACCAAATCTGTATCTTCAAAGTTTCAATGGGAAATGGGAGGCAGCAGAGTGTGTCACCTGTGCACCCCACAATAATAATAAGGGGGTTCCCCCCCACCACCAGCAGCACCACTAAATGCACCAGTCCAACCCTGAAGTTTCCATCAAGACCTGGCTCCTTCAAAAAGTCAATACCCCATATAGGCAGTTGGTTTTCATGAACTATTATTACTATTAATATCATTAGGTGCAAAAGCAGTTGCAGTACTAGAAGTAGTAGCAGCAGTTACGGGAACAGTGTTGCAATAGTGGCAGCAGTACTGGTTGCAGTGCTCGTAGCAGCAGCAGTAGATACTAAGTGTTCCAGTGTGAGGGCGTGAGCTGTTGAATCTGAAATGTGCAAGTTCTCTCCCCCCTCTTCTGCCATGAGCACATCGCATTATCCCCTCAGTCCACGTGGCTCCTCTGCAGTGCAGGAACTGTGGGGTATCTGCTGTGTGCTGATGACAGCAATAGCACAAATACCAGGGGAGACTCACTGCAACCCTGCCTGACGACACCTGCAAACTGCGCCGCTGCTAATGCTACAGGAAAGTGAAAGACAGGATGAATGAGAGAGAGGGGAAGGGGGAGGTGGGAAAATGAGAAAAATTGTGAGAGGAGGAACAAGAGACTATGGGACACAGATATTTGGGGGGGGGAGTAATAGAGGCTGTACTGAATATACGAAAAGCAACAACATTCAAATGCTTGCATGTACTTGCTCATGCAAACACTATCTCTCTCTCACTCTCACGCAAATAAACGTGAGAAATCACTGGCGTTCTCCCATTACTTGAGAAATCTAAATCGATGAAGCGACTGTTTTCTCCGCGAAGCCGCAAACTCATGAACCATCAGTGTCAAATCTGACTGTCATATAGTGTAACTATGGCTCTGGATGCTTCTCTAACAGGTTGATGGGTCACCTTATCTCTCACTGACCCCTCCATCCAAAGGCATTGTAATGGCCTCAGATATACATCTACAGCACTAGCTGCGGGGTGCACTTGGACTTTAGAGCTCTGCTAACCAGAGTTTTCAATATTGAGGGCACAGCTATGGGCTTAATTCTGGAGTGAAATCGGTGTGGATTTAAATGAAGAGCGTTGTGGCTGTGGATTGAAACAATGGTTGCGAAACCTGAGGACTCAAATCAAGAGCATAATAGCTGTGGATTTAGTACATTTATACCACAGTTGAGCCACTGGGAAGTAATCAGCATCAATACATTCGGGATGGTGTCAAACCATTCAATTCATATGGATTGTGTTAACACCAAACATTGGCAGCCAAAATACGAGTAAGTTGTGACCTTAAAACTCATAATGTTAGCCTTGTTTGAACCTTCATGATGCATCCAATCAGATCATGGCAGCGTATGAAGCAAGCACATGGGGGAAAAAAAGGAAAAGATGTCGGCCTAAGTGTTAATGTCATAAAATTATTTTTGCATGTATCATAGCCTAAACCAGAGGAGCTGGCCATATCTTATGGCAGTGAATATTGTGATTATAATGAGCTTATAACCATTTAATAACACAGGTGCTGAAGCTTAGCAATTGTCTTATTTGTTTAACTTATATTTGTCATTTTTTGATAAATTTTTACATCACAACCATTATGCACTGCCGGTAGTTAAATGACAATTGATCATGTAGGAATATGCATTAAATACTAACAGTAAAATCAGACACAAGTCAACAAAGAAATTATTCAAATTCTAACTCATTTCTGCAGTTATAAACATGTTCAATTCCAAGGCTCACAATGACTCCTCTTCATAAGGGAAATCAAAATTCAGAGCCACATAGTTCCACAACCTCACCACTGCCTCCTCTTAGCTGGCTGGGTAATTTTATTTATGTTGATTGGAGATGAATGCATTGGGCTGATTCCCTGAGCGCTGGTCCGCTTCAGCTCAAGAAAATGTTCAATAGAAAGCAAATTTCCTCTCTGTCACTTCTCCTTTTCTCCTCTGCTCAAAAAAAATAATAATGTTAAGTCTGTTTAATCTGTCACTTGCTGCTGGTGTCCAGTCTGTTTTTTCTGCCCTCTAACACCCATTTATACTTGCAGCGAGCGAGCTAAATGGACACGGCCTGGACGCAACTTGGCACAGTAGGTATTTAAACTGGATGCAGCAGTAAGTCGTTGAAGGTGCCCAGCACAGACCAATAACAACCAGCGAGCGGTCCCTGCTTAGAACCTTTTAGAGTCATAGTAGATGATGTTTTCAGTAGCCTAAATTATTGAGTCTACACAGTTCTCATCATTTCAACTTTGTTGCGATGATCAATATCTTAAATAACACTTTTATAGAAAACTTAGCTCAGTGCACTTAGGACGCATGAAGACAGCAAACAAGACAGATAAGGATGAGCAATCTAGCTAAATGGCAACTGTCGTCATTGTTTTAAATTTTCTGTTACCTTGCGAAATAGGAAGCTGGTTAAACGGCGAATGACACATTGGATTAAATCAGATATTGAGCAGGACAAACAATGCAAAAAATTTGCATAGAGAAAAAGCAACCAATTTTTGGACTTCCGCAATGATGTGAAGCATTGTTTTGGTTGCTTGCAACTAGTCTAGATAAAATAGTTGAATCCCATGTGTTTTGCTCATTTTTTTCTGTTGTGCAATCTTTCACGTGGTCGCATTGCAGCATGTCTAAATAGGGTGTTCGGCTGTTTTTCGCTGAGAGGAGTGCCCTGATCACATATGTATGCTCTGTGTAGGGAGGAGTGTCCTATGCAGACCGGAGTGCTACGAGTAGAGAGGATCATTTTGTGTGGAGAGGGGTGCTCGGTGCAAAGAGTAATGCTAAGGCATGGCCATTGCGGGCCATAAGAAGGATATACTATCACAGCTTGTGAAGCTAGTTCAGGTAGTCATCTCGAGACATACCCTCTGCATATTGGCTTCTGCTGTTCCCCTCTGCATTGTTGGCTATTTAAGTTGCTCTGCTCGTCTGCCACTGCTACAAAAACTTTCTCTGCCTGCTGCTGTGCTGCATCACCCTCTGCTGCTGCATGTAACATTGCCTGCTGCAGCATCCCTCTTGCCTGCTGATCGTCAACATCCCACCTTCACCCAACATCTACCTGTGAGCTCTGAATATTTTCCCAGAGTGCATGGAGCATCCTACTCCTCAAGCTCCGTAGGGGTGTGTCAGGGTTAGAGCATAGATGCCAATCCTAGTGTTTATTTGTTAATACTGCACTTAACTTTTACATGAGTTAGCCGTACTAATTGTGCTAATGGTACTAAACAATGCTAGAAAATTATGGAACTTCTTCCATAAGGTAATTTCATAAACTTTATTCTAAAAATCAAGAATCATTATTTACAGTTGCACCTATGATCAGTATATGTTTCTGTGGCAGAGTAAATGAAGATGTTTCATAGGATAAATGAAACATTTTATTTCTGCACAACAAAATTTTGCATTTTCAATGTCCCATTAGAATAATGCAGTTACAGCCTAAACCCTCGATAAAACAATTGCACAGCATGTGAACATTACCCATGCAAAGACTGATGCAAATAAACTGAAGCAGAGCAATGTTAGAGAGGTTGAAGTAGTGGCATGTATGGACGCCATCTCCAAATTTGCCTTTTGGGCACAATGGGGGTACCATCTGCCATTTGAAATTTCCAGGTACCAAACTGTAAAACTCATTTAATGTCACTCATGTAATTATAGGTATTACCATTACATCGAAATGCAACTGTTTAGCTTTGTTTTTAAAAATCAACCAGATATCTGTACTGCTTCCCATTCAAATAAAAGCATATAAAGGAAAGGAATTTTGACCCCAACTGGTGCACTGCTGGAAGTTTTATTTTTTTTGCCTCTATTATATCTGGCAGTGAGATAGTTAATAACAATGCCAGAACTCAAGAAATTGACTTTAACAGAACTCTACTGAGTGCACTGCCCACCAGTGCATTCTGGGAGTTCAGCATTTGTTAGACACTTTACGGTCTAACGAAATATCTCGGGAGTCAGTCAGTCAATTTTGATAATTGACATCTCTGCCGAACAGTTTGAAAAAAGAGAATCAAGGGGCAGTCCCGAAATCCATGGCAACAACAGCATTCGCCAACAACAATTACCCGGGGACTGTCAGCAATTGCTTCAAATCGACTAAGAGACTTTGGCGTAAACATAAACATCATCTTTATGCCCTTGAACACAACTTTGATTGCAAAACAGCGAAGTCATAATTCATAGTTATGTGTGTACAAAGTGGAGTTTGTTTTTGCTCTTTTTCAGTTACTAATTCAGTGACTTTTGGTCTTAGAGCGAAAAACTTTACATGTTTAGAATCCGTAGAGTCTCGGCTTTCATATGATATACTGCTTGTGCTGTAGAATAAAGTTAAAGATTTGGTACCACCACATATGCAACAGATTCACTGTTTGCATGTTTTTGCTACAAGCTCATTTAGTTGCTTGGAGTTGGAATTGTGTTTTATTTTGGTAAAAATATTAACATTCGGTTTTAGCTGAGTTTTTTCCCATTAACGGCTATATAATGTGACTACACTGCTGGACAGTTACCATGCCCTTGTATAATGTTTGTTCCAAGATGTTTCACTGACCCCAGTATCGGGGGCATTTGGGTTCAAGAATTGCATTTATAAGCCGATCAGTTTTAACCACTATGAAACAGCTGAACCATAATCTGAATCAACTGGGTCAAATGCACAGTCTGGAAAGTTGCAGTAGATACTAATTTCACAAGCATAATAAAGCAAAACTTGTAGCCATACAACCCCAAGCCCTGCTCCAGCAAAATGGATAAAGCTAAACTAGCATGAGGATTTTTTTTTCTGGTCTCTGGACAAAAAAAGAAAAGAAAAGAAAAAACTTGCAGATTAGAACTTAAACCACGGCTCCATTCAGTCTTTATTGAGTACTGAGCTGAAATGCTTCCTCTTCCCTCACACTATTTATTAGCTTTGTAAAAGCTGCATGCATCATGGCTTAGCACTGCAGAGTGCAATCAGCATCTTCTGCAGGCGCTGCTATAATCCTCTAAACACTGCCACCAGACCTGGTCAGGTACTGATGGCACCCCAGAAAACCTAACAGCTGCCTGTTGACAGTACTGCATGTGTGTATATAGCACTTACCCTTCTCTTGCTGTTCCAGTGGCATTGGCCTAAGTGGAGGCCTGTATTTGCTTGTTGTGTTGAATATTTCCAGGTCCTCTGGTGCTTACTTACTGTAGTGTTCCTGTAGAATAGATTTACCATCCAGTAGCTTTTTGTTTTCTCTGTCAATTTCAACCCTGACTCCACTAATTAGCAGCTCAATTAGATTTTTATTTAGCGGTTCAATGAGGAGTGCTTTGTTAGAGCTGGAGTGAACATAGAGTTTCCCAAGAACAGAGGTAGTTACCATATACCTACTGTGTTAAATTCATGTTTAATAAAAGACAAAACAGACACCCCAGAAAGAGTTCTGAAGGATCTAATCTTGAGACGCATTCATTTGCTCATTGCCTGTCCTTCCGAACATGGCCTGCAGGGGGAGGTAGTAGTGCAGCTCGTGCATGGAGCAGTCAGGACTGGTAGTGATCTGTGATGCAGGCTTAGTGACAGAAACCTTGCACACATTCCTGCAGCCCCCTGCTCCACATAATATATACTTACATGAGTCAGAGACCTTCATTCTTTGGTCACATATTCTTCCTAATAGATGCATGCCTTCTCATGGCACAAATGTGCAGTGCTGGCATTCCTGCAGTGGGTGGAGAGGTATGCCAAGCTCTGTTATATGGATCCGTGGGATGCATTTAAATGTGTTTCAGAGAGCATATCCACACTGGTTCTGGCCAGTGGGTACCAGATTGGTGAGATGTAGCTGGTCTAAGACTCCGCCGCAGAGGTGATGTCATCTATCTGTACAGCAGGACAAGTCCAGCGGGGTGACACGACTGTCTGCTGAATGTCCAAGTAGTTTCCGCTTGAGCAGCTGCCGAATCTCCAGTCTACTGTGGCTCTTTTTAGTTCAGACCAAGGCAGGTTGTAGTGGCATACTGCAATCTTATATTGCAACACTATGTGCTTTTTACAAGAATATTTTTAATTTAAATATTTAACGTCAGGCTATTAACAGGTAGACTTGTTCTACAAGATTTCCTAATCCAGGGAGCTATATGGAGAGACCTTAGCCTCTCCTAAAATTGTGAAAACAAACCTGCAAGACCAGCAGCAAATACTTCAAAACTCTGTATGCTGCACATACTGTAGGAGGCTTTGAATAAAATAGGTGGTGGTGCATACTGTAAAATACTACCCAAGTGTGCACACTGTAAGAGGCTACACAGGTGTGCTACCTTTAAGAGTTTGCACATACTATGTTGCTCAGTTAATCAATAAAATAAGCACAACATTAGTTAATTTCACAGCAACTGTAATTTAATATGATTTCCTGTCTGTATGTATAAATCTAGGACATATTTTGCATAATTTATGTATCTGCCTTTTTCACCATCAAAACATAATACTTTTGATCCATATATTTTGCTTGTTTTCCAGTAAAATAGAAATTGCAAAATAAGAGATCTGTCATCTTTTGGACAGTCTTTGTTGAATAAGCATAAGACAATCTTTTCTCTCCCTTTTCGCTTCTGTTATCCCTTTATTTCTCTGTGCATCTCTGCACTTCACTGGCAAGACCGCACCACATTTCATTCTATTATGTAAAATCCTGATAAATGGCACTCTCAACTGGAAGGAGAAGGGTAGAATGACATTGAAAAATTTACATACAAACATAAATATCATCACCGTAACAGCACAGAATATTCCCCCGCTCTCCCTCTCCCTCTCTCTCTGAAGACTATATTAAAGTTCCCAGAGGGGCCAGTCTGCAGAAGCAGAGGTGATTAATACATCTTTAGGGAGAGTGGAGCCAGTGCTCTGCACTCAGAAATTTAACTCACTCAAACATAGAAAAAATTGTTGGGCATTTCTTGTCTGGTTTCTTCAAAGGCACCCATCTGAAGTCAAGTCCATAAATATTTGGACAGTACAGTTATTTAAGCTACACTACCAATCTAAAGTTTTTGCACACACCAATATTTTCTGTAATTGTGACATTTTTTATATTTTGTTCTTGTGAAATAGTCTCATATTGGTTGTATACCAGAAAGGTAGGAAAACTGAAGCTCAATGTATAAACCATGTACATATATAACAAAACAAATTAAGAAAAACCAGGATCAGTTATTTTGTCAATATTTAAGCAGATCAGTAACGTTGGTCTACTCCAGTGCTTCTCAAACCTTTCCTGGAGTACCACCTGTCCCGCATGTTTTAGATCTCTCCCTGCTAGTGCACAGGTGATTCAAATGATCTACTCATTATCAAGCAGCTTCAGGGGGTTGAAAGCAAGCTGATCATTACAATCACCTGTGCTGGATTCCTTGAGGATTTTTCTTGTAAATTTATTATTTGTTATAAACAAATATTGGGTTCCAGTGATTTCTCTGTCGTAAACATACGTGTAAGATAAAGACTTGACAAGATCTTAGGGTATGCAAAAACTTTTGACTGGTAGTGTAGGAATTACAGAATTCTTGTGGTCACCAACATTTTCCAAGGATTAAAACTAATTGGACAATTAGCTGCTCAGCTGTTCCATGGAGAGGTGCATGGTATAGCCTCATTATTTAATTTACAATAAAAAGGTCTAAAGACGATTTTGAATAAGGAGTCTGCATCTGTTATCCGTTGCTCTAAACTCTCAAAATGAAGTCTATATGAACAATGAAGAGCTGTCATTTTCAGAGAAGTAAAGAATTTAGATTTGGCTGAAAAATCAAAACAAACCCATAAAAAACTAGGTCCAGAAAAATCAACCACTTTGTACATTCATAAAAAGAAAGAAAGCATTGGTGAGTTTAGGAACTCTAAAAGGCCTGGCAGACCAGTGGCAAATGTGGTGGATGACGGAACTACTGGCCAGATCAAGGACAAGTATCTGCTTAATGTAAAAAATCAAGAAAAAACCTCACCAGTATAAATATTGAGGGTTTTCCACAGGATTTAAACCACTGCTAATCCCTAAGCAGCTGGACGTTTGCAGGAAAAAAAGGCCCGCACAGCTCCATAACAACAAACAATTGACATACAGAGAAGGCAAAGAACTGCTCATGATCCACATGTCATCTATGAGAAGTGGTTGCAAGCAGGCATGAATGGCTGCCAAGGCTTAACCAGTGGTTCGCTTGTATTTACTGATGATATGACTGCAAATAAAAATGGCAGAATGAATTCTGAATTACCTTATTATCTGCTCAGTTTCATCCAAATATTTCAAAACTCCTAGGACGCTGCTTGGAATGGAAAATAAACAGGAGCAAAAGCAGCCTAAAATTTGATCTAGGCCAATATGTGGAATTTACCTTACTCGAATCCAACAGATCGCACATTTCACATACTGAGGACAAGGCTGAAGGCAAAATGCCCTAAGACCAGACTGGCCGGGCAGAACCACACCAATGAAACCAAGCATCTGGATATGTCTATGGGTTTCAGATTTTGATAGTCATTAGCAGCAAAGAATTTGCCATTACTTTTGATCCTCTAAAATGAGGGAGGATGAGTGGATATGTATGGTTGTAGTTTTCACAATACTTTTCAAAACCCTTAAATTAAAGCTAAGAATCTATATAGGCTACACTTCAAATCTTGACTGTGCATACCAAATCCATTAGTCAGCAGATCTGTGTTGGTAGTTGGCAGAGCTAGAGGTAGCAGCAAAGATGTGAGTATAGATAGCAGAGCTGCAGGGTAGTTTGTAGGGATGTAGGAGTAGTTTACAGAACTGTGGGGTTATTTAGCTGAGTTGTGGGGGTAGGAGATTTGGGGTAGTTGGTGTAGATGCAGAGTTGTGGGGGTAGGAGATTTGGGGTAATTGGTGTAGATGCAGAGTTGTGAGGGTAGGAGATTTGGGGTAGTTGGTGTAGATGCAGGTGAGCCCTCTGTTAAAATGTTCAGGGCTACAAGGTAATGAGCAGAGAGATCAATAGATAGAGAGAGATCAGGACGAGATCAGCAGGGAGGCACTCCACACTAGAAACAGACACAAACTCTTTGCTAATAGCAGTTCAGCATCACCGAAATCTTTAGAAGGAGAAACAGCAACCTGGCACAAATTTTCAATACGTTGATAGAAAGTGTTGCCACTCGAGCAATTCCAGCGGGATGCATTTTGTTTTCCAGCTGAAATTCTGTGGGAAACGGCATTGATTTTCTCTGTGGTAAAATTTCAAAAACAATAAAAAACTGCGAGCAGCTGTTCTTATGCTTTCCTGTCACATCCTGGACCGAGTAACAGAATAAAAAACAAAAAAAAAAAATTTGTAATAAGACCTACTGTGTACAGAAGCTCAAAAAAGGCCACATGCTAATACAAACACAGGCAAAGGTGCTTTTGCAGAGGGAGCTCATTTGCGTATAATGCTAAAAACACACATTGATTTATATTCATGCTGCTATAAAATGATTGTATACTGGTACAGAATTTACTGTCTTCATAAAAATAACATAAATATATATGTACAAGTGTCAGACTTGTATAGACTAAGCATTAATGAAAAAAGAAAAAACAGGAAATAAATACACAGGAAGGAGGAGCAGATATGATGGGTGCAACAGAGTGAGGTTTCATTCTGGAGATATCCCCAGGATACCCTCAGCTTCCGCACACTGACAGCGCACTGGATTTACACCCCCTTTACCACTATAAAGCACCATCCCTGCTCTATTTTATAATTCTTAGGGGCGGTGAGGGATGAATAATGAGCCTTATTTAGAAACAGAAGGAAAGACAAAACTTACAGGACCCCTCCGTCAAAAATATGCGGGCAGACATTTTGTTTGTTTGTGCGTTCATGCGCGTGCATACTCTGTAGAGGCATTTCAAGACAGATCATCGGAAAAAAACCTAATTCTGTTTCTACCCTTTTTTTCCCTTTTAAAAACTGCGAGTTCTGTTCTGCCACCTACATTGTTATCAAAAATCCTACATGATTTCTGAAATTTAGCAGTCCAGGGATTAAGAGTACATTAATAAAATACCAAAGAATCTATTCTTCAAAGAGACGGGGCTGCAGAGAACAGCTGCAAATCTCTGGTGTTCAAACAGTGCTCAGGCCAGGGTTTACTCTTGGCTTTGAGCCCTGATAAGTGTGAATGCATGGCCTATTATAAAGCAGCACAGTCATATCTGACCTTAAGAATGAGGCTTTAAAGAGTGAGAGAGGAGGGAGAAGGGAGGTGATTATTCAGGATGACAGGGGGCTTAATGAAACAGCAGTTATTGCTATATATCTTTTAGCACTGCCCTTGACTGTAAGTAGTCCAATTCATCCAACCCAACCTAAGAGTGGGGAGTATTGATCACCTGACCAATCCGTCCACCACTGTAGGACCAATCCTTACACCATCCATAGGTCTATGTATTAACGGATGCGCACATGTGAGTGTCTCAGTGTGTGTGTGTGTGTGTGTGTGTGTGTGGGGGGCCTGTTCATAAAAACTGCAACGCTGAAACTAGTCACTCAAATTCAGCTTAATACCCATACTGTCCTTGACACATTACGACCACTTATTGCATACAAGGGGCTGTGTGGCCAATTAAACCATCTAGGGCTATCATAACATATGCCTGCAGGGTCCTTGGGCACTTAGAAGACAGTTGATGAGGATAATAATAGAATGAAGATTATAGTTGGATTCCTATCTCCTCAGGTAATCTCCATGTACAGGAGCGCACTTCCAGTGCATATCTGGACCAGCCTGGTGCACTAATTTTCCCAAATCTTGAAGGGAATGAAATGAACATCTGACATAAAATACTGTAATTAAAAAAGGTTATGGCATCAGGAGTTATCCTATGAAGCAGTATAATATAAGAGGTGATGAAATGAAGGGTTTTGATGAATAATGTTATGAAATAAAGCATATGATATGCTAGGATAGAAAGTGAGGGATTATGGCACAAATTGTTATTGAAAGGATTAAGATATGAATGAGGCAGTTTGTAAAGGAGGTCCAAGATCAGCAGGGTGACTGAATTTGGACATCTTGTTTGGTGAACCAAGTATAAAAATACATTTTTCTTCTTTGTGTCCGGAGACTGATGTGGCAGCTATAAGGCTAGCTCAGGGTGGCTAGACCGATTCAAAGGCCGTCACGGTCTACGTCACTTGAGAATGCAATGAGAAATTCTGTCAGCCGTCACAAATACCTATGCAGTAAAAAAAAAATTAAAGAAATTTCCAATGAAAGCCAAATTACCCTTGGCTTGATTATTGTTTAATTGCTTAGAGAGTAAATAAAGGGCTAGGGTGCATGTACGGCTAGGGTGACAGCCATTGCAGTATATTCATTTCTATCCCTTACCAAACACAGCCCACATGTGAAACATTTACTTTGTTTCAAAAATGCACAAAATACTTAAAATGGCAAACAATTACTTAAATATTCCATCTGAGAATTGTTTTTCCAAAAATGTTGCTGATGATTGTAGAGCAACATTCACACATTCAGGCAAATATGCTGTATAAGCTTTGTAGAACCACTCAGACTGAGCAAAGTAATGGTCCATTTATCCTATCAAAATTCTATGAGAGGTACATTTCAGCTGTTATATCACTAAAACTCAGATAATTACGTGACGTGGAATGAAAACAAAGGCTGGAGCTGTACCTGCTGCTTTAAACAGAGTAATAGACAGTGCTGGAAAACAAGTGGAATTCTACTTTGTAAGCTGAAGTATGAAGCAGCAAATGCGACATTGTCTTGTGAGAGTTAGATTATTCACTTTATTTCTCAAATATTATTCTAAAGAATCGAGTCAAAGTATTCAGAGTATAGTAATGGTTGTTGCTCTCAGGGTAAGTTATGAACATTGAATATCATAAAGATTTTTCAAATGACTAGTTGACAGATCTGCAGAGTTTATAAATCTTTTAGACAGGCATTACCCCGCCCATAGGTTACCCATAGGCTGCGATGCAGAAATATGGCCGTTTTTTGGTTAAACATGTCCAACTGATTTTAACCTGATGGTCTGCACGAGATGTTTTGCTCCAGCTTAATGCAACATGGCAGGTGTGGGTACAGATCCTGTGAACCTGAAACCCTGTTCCCACAGAGCGTGTCCTTGGGCCTCCTCTCGCCCCCCATCCTTACAGCACCACCCAAAAAATGTAATAAAAAGCAGAGGGATTCCAGGAGAGCAGTCATGGTCAGACATCTGAGGCTGATGTAGCAATCAGGTTCATTTCAATCACTGAAGCTAGCATTGCTATAATCAAAGTGGAGGGGAGGAGACTGGTAATGAAACTGAAGGGGTGGTACAGCATAGAGATGTACCAGGTTGTCATCTAAGATCAGTCTGTGTTGAGCCCTACATCTAACAGCAGCCCCTCTTTGGCCAGTCATCGAAGAGAAGCCAGTCTTGCAACATTCATTTCAGACCAGATGGTCTTGGGCAGTCGTTGAAGACATGACAGTATTTCTAAGACAGTGGTTCTCAAACTCGGTCCTGGAGCCTCACTGTGTTTGCTGGTTTTTGTTCCAACCACAATTGCGACTGTAGAATGTTAAAAAGCTGTCAATTTGTCTTAATTAGCTGAATTCCATGTTTAGAGCAGTTATTTACCACCTTAAGCCACATTTTGATGGACATATCCATTGTGCCATGAAGAGTAAAAACCCTTGCATGTGTTGTGCTTATTTTTCTATATTGTGAAGATTTTCAAGTAAAGATATGTTTAATCAGATCAAATTAGACTGAGAAAATCAGTAAGCTCCAAAATAGGTTGCTGAACACAGGTGTTTTGAGTTCTTTCAAAATAATTTGCCTGAACGTAATAAAATAAACATGAAACAAAACAGGTGCGACTTTATTCTTTGCCAAATAAATTGCTAGTTTTTGCGACCACGTATCACCATTTTTTTTTTACATTGATTAAATGCTTGGTTAAATTGGTTCCCTCCGCAGTTATTTATTCTAGTTTCTAATATATCTCAATATGGATATGAAATTTTTATTCTTCATGGCATTATTAGATTTTTCACTCGCGGCTTAAGAGGATAAGTAACGGCTCAAAACATAAAATCACCTAATTAAGACAAATCAACAGCTTGTTAAAATCCTCAGGTTGCAATTGTGGCTGGAACAAAAACCAGCATACACAGCGGGGCGCCAGGACTGAGTTTGAGAACCACTGCTCTAAGAGCAGCCTGTACAGTTTGACTGGTCTGAGAACATGAGGGAAGGAAGCATCTGTAACTTTTCTCTAATGTAAAAGGCAAAAAATATACATTGAATTTTTGGAAAAGTGGGCAGATGAATATGTAAAAAGATACCTCTAAGAAGCATTTCTATCCTTGACCTTCCATTTAGCATCTGACGTGTATTAGGCAGGACAATTGAAAACAAAAATCACTTTGATATTGATGCCATACATCAGCATATGCTGAGTCAGATCATTTTTTTTGAGAGGTCTGCTAAAAGGAAGACGATAGAAACAAGCTTTTAACAAGATGTGCTGTAGGTCCTGCCATGGAGTGCAGTCTGTTAAAATACACTTAGACTTCATATGCTAGTGAACCTTTTCACATTTAGTGCAAAAATACTTCAACAGATGATCAGATTGACAACCTGTCGCCCAAACAATGAGATATACATCTCTCCAAATTTTAAGAGCCATTTTCACTTTGTCCTTATAGAAAGGTTTCAGAAGAGGCATGACCACACTTTTCTTTATAAATACAGTGTGCACCATAATATACGGGCAATGACATATTTGTTATTTTAGTTATGTCGCCTGAGTCAATCGTCAGAGCTGGATCCAATTGGACTTCTGTTTTATTTGCTGAAGAGCAGACAGAGGGCAAAAAGTCCCCAAAACAAGTAAGAACTGAGGGTGGCTGCAGTACAGGGCGGGCAGAGGAAGATACCCAACGTCTGGTGACGTCTCTGCGTCACAGACTATAATCAGACATCGTCTACAAAGGAATGCAACTAAATTTTTTAAATGATTACTTCATTCTACATTATGTTGAACTCGCCAATATTTTTTATGCACCCAAAAATGGGGGGAGGTGGAGGGAGATCTATATACAAAAGGCATTTTCATTTCTAAACTTGTCATTTGACATGAAAAAAAAACACAGCAAGAATAAAGCAGACAGTCTGCACTTCAATCTTATTGTAATCATATCCTTTAAAATTCAAAGTGATAGAGTACAGGACACATGCACATGCACTCATGCATACACTCACACATGCATGCAGGCACACACATCCCTCTCAACCCCACTCTTACTGCTGTAGAGAAGGGAATGCAGAAGCAGAGCACCAACTTACAGTGATGTGTAAACGTCCTGCACAGGTGCTGCTGCTTAAAGCGCTCCGGACCGATGCTTTATATGGGTCTTAAAGGCACAGAAACTTGTTCTGAGGCTCTATTTATCTAATGAGGATAAACCTGTATAACAAAATGCCTTGGGGACAAAAAAGCTTTGCGCTTTAGAATAGGGGGGTAGGCAAACGAATGAAGGTCCTCTTTCATAGTTTCCTGTCCACAGCATGCATATGTCAGCCTGGTGCAGACACAACAAAATACAATTTAGAAAACACTGTCATGAGCATTTGGAAGGTAAAAAAATGCTTTACAGGCTGGCATTTGCCGTTATTGACCCTCTGATGCCTTTACTTGGCCGATGAGATGATATTACTGGCGCTACAGCAGCGCTGATTATTGAAATGCTAGTCTCCTCACGTCAGTCTCAGGAAAACACCACCACATTATTCTGTGTACTCACTCATCAGTGTAAAACACAGGCAGATTTGTTTTAATATGCAACGACAATTCAGGGATATTGATCAAGTTGCCAGCACATGCCTCATAAGCACTTTTCTACTTAACTAAAAGGAGAGGAGAGAGAATAAACAATGATCATGAGCTGAGGGCTTATGGTACAGAAGAGAGAGGAGAGGACCTGCATAGAGAGTAGACAGCAAACATATTAATGAAGTTTGGTTCAGACTTGCAGAAACACGGTACAGCAATTGTTCACACTGTGTCTTTACGTCATTACATCTGGCCATTGTGTTACGCCCGCAAACTAATCAGTGTAACACACAGAAGATGTTTAAGGCAAACCGCAAGCATGTACATGTACTGCACCTTTCTAGGTGATAAAGGCAGTGAGGAAAAAAAGGTTTTGCTCCACCATTTTCCTGCACTCATCACAAGATTCTTCTCTTCGCCTTGCACTAAATGATCCATACAGCAGCATTATCTCCATCCCATTTAAGCGTTCAGGCCAAAACACAGCGACATCCACGGAAATGTTGAGCATTTCGTTGCTGACCAGGATGCGGCTCAGCTGTATTTCAGTTAAGACCGGGATGTGTTCGGGTTAAGCTGAACTTTCAGATCATTTACTTAAAGAAGCTGCGTCAAGATGACTGTGCATGCTCAGAACTTCAAAAATTCTTAGCCTAAGAGAGTGAATCAGTTCAACTGCAAATCAAAACTGGAATCCTTCCATGTCAATCCATGTCAATTTCGTTTTGCATAGTATTAATATAAATTTAGTTGCCAAGGTATTATTTATGCTTTTTTTCTGAATGAGTATTCCATGGAAATTCGAGGATTCAAAGCACTATTTTAGTGGCATAGCTGAAGGACTTGCAAAATGTGAGCTGGTTTTCCAACTGCCAATAAATCTTATAGAAGAAGAAGATACCCACTTCTTTAATTATTGCAGTTGGTAAACAGTTTACATTTTTCAAATCCGTTGGGTAAAACGCCGAAATAGCGATTGAATTCTCTAATTTCCATAGAAAACTCTTTAATATAAAAATCATAATGCCCGAGTAACTACAATATAAACATACATTGCAAAACGAAGGTGTATTGACAAGGATGCAAATCGAGCAGACCCACTTTCTTAGGCTAAGAATTTTGGAAGTTCTGATCATGTGCAGTCATCGTGACATAGCTGCTTTAAATTTATAGCAAGCATACCAATGTTTAATCGAGCATTTATACAGTGGCTGGACTGTCATAGAGCCTGCACTCAGTGCTGCTCTATTACTGCTTTGGTCCTATAACAGAAGAGTCATGCTCAGAAGCTGAAACTTTGTTATTAGGAGTGAAGACAAGAGTGGACTACGCTGTGCTCAGAGCTCTGTTGTATTAGATCAACACCTATATGTGGTCCCCAGTTTCAGAGCAGGCTTGTTGATGAAAACAACTTTAGTTCTATGCTAGAGAAAAATAAATCTGAAGCCGCCTTCAGTGATGAAGGAGAGCAGTGCCGGACGCAGTCTGACTTAAAAGAGCGGTGTTATTGACTGTAGCTCTGGAGTTTACTGAAGCGTTGTGTCATTTACTGAGACAGTGAGGTTAACTGAGGAGAGGAGAAGTGTTTTTGATTGAAGCTGCCGGGTTTATGTAATTACCAAGGGATCAGTGAGGTCACTCAGACACTAAAGTAATGGGGGACTTGGATGAAACAACATCAGGAAGGTAGGGTCCACAAACAGACTCGATGTAGGGGGGAGCGTGGTGTCCATATACACCCCTTGATGTGTTTAGTCTCTGGAACTCCCGAGAACCTCTCGAGAAAGAGAGGGAATGATATAACATTGGGCATGACAGAGAGGTTATGACATTAATTAGCAGGCTGCTCTGGCCCATGAAATCAAATAAGGCCATGAAATGAGACATACGCACGGAGAGACTGAACCAGGCGGCTGTTTGACGACTCCCTTCGCTTCCTGTTCTCAGAGTGGGGTTAATGTGAACAAGCTGGTAAAGGGAGGGTAGGGCGCGGCAGAATGAGGTTTGGGGGGGCTATACCACTGCTGTATCTCAGCAAATCCCTCTGGCAGAACATACTGGCAAATATCTCAACAAGGGGTACAACTCAATGCAGGAGTTGTTTGTATTCCTTGCCACTAATTTCACACAGAGTCCCATATTACCATATAGTCATCAAAAATATATGTACAGTCAGGTCCATAAATATTTGGACATTGACATCATTCTTGTTATTTTAACTTTCTACCACAGCCTATTGGAGATGAAACTAAATGAATATGAACTCAAAGTGTTGACTTTCAGCTATAATTTTTAGGGTGTTTCCCTCCAAAATGAGTGAACAGTAGGAATTATAGCCTATTTTATATGTGTCCCCCCTTTTTTTAAGGGACCAAAAGTAATTTTGTGATATGTAGCTGCTCAGCTGGTCCACGGCTAGGCATCATTGATTCCCTCATTACACACACAAGTAAGCAGATAAAATGTATAGAGTTGATTTAAAGTTTAGCCTTTGCAATTGGTTTTAAGAATAGTTTTAACAATATGAAGTCAAAAGAGCTGTCACTACAAAAATCAAGAAACTTGCAAAGAAGAAAAAAACATCTGAAAAAGCCTGTGTAGTTATGTTACAACATGCTATCTGCAGATGAGACAAAGATCAACTTGTACCAGAATGATGTGAAGAGAGGAGAATAGAAAAACTGCTCATGATTCAAAGTATACTAAATCATCTGTGAAGCATGGTATGACTGCCAACTGAACCATTCCCATTGTGTTTATTGATAATGTGACTGTAAACAAAAGCGGTAGGATAAACCCAGAATGTCAGTGGGCTATCCACTCACATTCAGCTCAATGCTTCAAAACTCTTTCCATGGTACATGACAGTGTGGATGGCCAATGACTCGAAGCTCACAGCAAAACCAACCAAAGCAATGGAATCTTCTACAATAACCTGGTCAATCGACGGTAATGAATCCAAAGCAGCACCTTTTTTCACTAACTGAAGGTGAATGCCCCAAGAACAAGCAGGAACAGAACACAGTTGCTATGAAGGCCTTGCACTTATCTTCAGGGAATAAACTCAGCGACTGTTAATGTCTATGGGATCCAAACTTAAGGCATTTATTGAATGAAAAAGATTTAAAACCAAGTCTTAAAAATGACAATATATGATTATGTTAGTTTGTCCAAATACTTTTGAGCCCCTAAAACTGGGAGGACTGTGTTGAAAAATGGTTGTAATTCCCACTTTTTTCTTTAAAGTTGTAGCATGCCAGTTTCGCTACACTTCTAAGCAGCATAGAGATCCCACCACACCATCCACTCATACACTCATACCTACAGTATGTGCAATTAAGAGTTTCCAATTAGCCTTGTATGCATGCCTTTGGACTGCAGGAGGTAACTGAAGCACCCAAAGGAAACTCAAGCAAACACAGGGAGATCAGGCAAACTCCACACAGAAAGGTCCCTAAATGCATGTACACTACAGGCCAGAAGTTTGGAAGCAAGGCCAATACAGGTCAAAAATTTGGAAGCAACTTCAAGTTTCTGTTCACAATGCCTTTCTTAAAACCAGTATGAAATCGATGGATTTTGGGATGTATTTACTGCATGATTAGACTTTTCTTTCATTGATCTGCACCATTTTCCTCTATTTACCTTTTGGTACTGTATCCATTGTTGTTACCAGACCATTGCTAAATAATTGTTAACAAAAGAAAGGAGGGGCTTAGTTTTTGGGTTGAGAAGATTTACAAGAGTCACAACTTCAGTGAAACAGTAAAAAACAAATCACAGTTTGCATTATTCACTTTATGTCATGGTTTACAGCCCACCGGATACCAACGGCAATCCGGCGGGCACTAGGACCATGGGCCTAGTAATATGGGCCTGATAATTTGAGTAAAAATGTATTCTGATAAGTGACTCTTTATATAATAATCATATTTATTTTGTTGCAAAGTATGCCAATGAAACTATGATCTTTTTTGTACAAATTTGATCTCGCTTCCAAACTTTTGGCCTGTGGTGTATTTTTCCCAGAAAATTCTCATTTCTACTTGAAGAATGAGGCCAAAGACAGTTACCCATGAAATACAGTAAGCAGATGCAGTCAGGAAATCCTCGAGGCAGTCGTCTTATAGGTCATCTGCTGAAACTGCATGATGTCTCACTTGAGTCATGCAAGTCATAGTCTCACACTCACCCACTCTAATGTGTGCAGTGGAGTGTAACAGTTTAGCTTTAACTGCTGCATTTGAACCACCCCTGTGCTCTGTTTCACTGAGAAAATCCTCACTCCATCCCATCAGTTCCTGACTTCCACCCTCCGTCCTGTCTATCGCTCCATCCACCCCTTCCCCTCTCCATGCTCCATACCCATCCAGAATCCTGTGGGCTCAGCAATCTGTGCAATTCCCCATCCCTGGTGGCCACTGGCCCTTTTGCCCTTTTCACTACAACCTCAAGGAGCGACCCGACCAGGCGTAACCATTTTCCCTGTGAACCTCTGATGGAAAATTATGAAATTTACATCAGGTGTCAGTATATCTGAGCGGGTGGATTAGCTGCAAACTGTATCTAAACACGTGATCAGAAGCGCAGACTAAACTTTTTTTTTTTTTAAGATTTTTTTGGGGGGATTTTTTTCCTTTATTCGATAGCCACACAGTGGAGATAGACAGGAAAGCCGGGGAGAAGAATGGGAAGTCACGCAGCAAACGACCCAAGTCGGAACCGAACCCAGGCCGCCGCAGGAAGCCCACAGCCTCCACGGTGCACGCGCTCAGACCAACGAGCCACCGGGGCACCCCAACGCAGACTAAACTTGACGTGTGAGCACATTTATTTTCAAGGTTTAATTTTCAACCTTGAAGGAAAATAGGGTTAATACAGTCTATAATCCCTGCTCAAGAAAGGACATGAACTAATTAACACAGATTCTACAAAAATTTTTTAAAGAAAATATTTCATGCCTGTAACTGCAAATAACACATTCTCCAAACAACTTCTCCAGAACAGCCATTGGCATCCTTTGCACAGGCACGTACTGTATTTGGGTGAATCAATCTTTCTATCCATTAATAAACAGTGAGCCCCAACAGTCAGTCAGTGTGCACTTCTGAATTCACGTTTCCAGACGACAGTGATGTGTGAAATATTTGACAGGACTGAAATCAATTTGTCTGTGTTTACAGCAAGTTGGAAACAGTCAGACTTCTGCCACTCAGCAATGGAGAGCTCCAGTCAATACCAGTAAAGGCTCTATATCAGTCAGCTCTTATGACTGAACGTAATAGCTGAACATGGATGGAATGTGGCCTGGACAGTGTCTTGGTTATTGAGAAAATGGATTTTTCTATGTCTTAATGTCAAAGAGGTTACAGGATGAAGTTTAAGTAGCAAACAGCATTTCCACTTATACTTCTGGTAAAAAATGCTGAGTAGGAGCACAGTAATGGAACACAATGGCATAACAAGGCCACTGATAATGACCTTACAAAGCCATTTCGACAGCAAATCATTGAAAGAGCTCATTGACCAACCTGTAGACATTCACCTAACCTGAGCCCGCACACTCAACCACCTACACCTGAGCCCGCACACTCAACTCCCCTTCATCCAACTCTGTACTCTCAACCCACCTACACCCGAGCCCATTCACTCAACACGCCAACACTCGAGTTCATACTCTCAACCCCATACACCCAAGCCTGTGCACTTAACCCCTTACACCCGAGCCCGTACTCTCAACCCCTTACAACCGAGCCCATTCACTCAACACACCAACACTCGAGTTCATACTCTCAACCCACCTACACCCAAGCCTGTGCACTTAACCCCTTATACCTGAGTCTGTACACTCAACCCCCTACACCCGAGCCTGTGCACTCAACCCCTTACACCCGAGCCTGTACACTCAACCCCCCCTACACCTGAGCCTGTGCACTTAACCCTCCTACACTGGGGTCTACACACTCAACCCCCCTGCTTCTGAGCCTGTACACTCAACCACCCTACACCCAAGCCTGCATACTCAAGCCCTCTACATCTACGCTTGCGCAGGTGCCCATCTGTACTGTTAACAGAAATACTTTTTTGATTGAAAAATAATCGATTATGAAAGCCTCGGGCTCTGTGTAGCTTGGCATCACACTTCTAGTTTGAAAAAATAAAACTTCTTTTTATGAATATAAACAAACAAACCAACAAGAAAACCGCTCAGTGCAATGGTTTCTGGGAACAGGGAGTTATTAATGTGGACAGCAAAGATCAACCCTATGCATTTGGACCTTTTGTGATGTTTGTAATGAAAATTATTTAAATGTTCAGTCAAAAAGTAAGGATTAATTTATCAAGAAAAATTCATAAGTATGACAAAATTGCATTTTGCAGTGAGATGGATTTTTTCAGAGGTTTTTAAAATAAATCATTTCTCCATTTGTATGAAAAGATGTTACAAAGGATACAATGATAAAAAAAAAAAAATGACCTTGTGGCGCAATAGAAAACCTTCTGTGAAGTTTCAAGGTGTTTTTAAATTGTCTCCTGGGAGGAGTGGGCAAGGAATGGTGGCGGAGAAACAGAGCCTTTGTTGCTTCAACTGAGGTTTTGTATTTACACCAGCTACAAACCCACTTATCCCAGGTAAAACAATACCTACACTGCAGTCTGTTTCAAATGAAGTGAAATAATTCATTTTTAATCTTTTCAGTTTATTTCTTTCATTCAGCCTAAATGCAAATATGTTTTATGGGTGGTGGTGGACCAGCCACAGAGTGTCAACAAATATGTATGCAAAATATCTTCATACATGATTCTGACGGGGAAGGTAGCATTTGCGGTGAGAATTCTAAAATGGGTTATTAGGACACTTATGAAATCCTCTCTGATGTAAGTGTGCAGTAGACCATAAACCATCACTGTATACCCCTTTGTCTACTCAACATTGATCTGAAACAGAATGAAACGAACAGCTGGTAAACTTTTGGTTTCTTGGATAATTTCACCAACGCAGACACATCCCTGAACAACCAATCACTGTGGAGACTGTAAATGAGCTCATTCATGAAGCGTTGCATCCCCTATTGCAATGAGGTCAAATCCACCCTCTCACAAAGTGTACTCCCCATTCCTTTGTAAAAGTTTGCATTAGTAGCTTGGTGAAAAGATTATATGAGGGAGCTCTTAGCTTGGAAACTTTTAGTGCCACTTAAAACTCTTACTGAATCCCCCCACCCCCATCTCCTTTGTTCATGTCATGCTATAGACATGGAACTCTCTAAGAGGGCACTGACCTTTGACCCTGCATGATTATTTCAGCATTCATCAGCTTTCAAAACTCCCTTTTTAACTCTCTACAACAGGACTAACCCTAAATGAAATCCTACCATAGGGAAATATGCATTTGGTCCATCATAAGCAAAAAATGTGCTTTAAGAGTATAGACTTTCAGCTTTAAGGATTGTGTCAAAAAATATTAAATATAAACTAAATTATCATGAATACCATTGACATTTTTTTAACCCCTTTGCGCAGAATACAAATAATGCCAATTTTTCTCTGCTATGCAAGGACCTATTTAGGCTTTATAACTTAGTGTTTGTGTCACAGAGACTGTGGAAAATTATTCCAGCGAAGCAAGACATTTGGAAATTCAATTACAGAATTATATAGGAATTAAATTTCAGAATTTACAGATGCCAGCATCTATATCTGCGCTAAGGGGTTAACACTTGGTCGCTAGTCCTTTGCGGTCAATGACTGCATGAAGTGTGAAATCCATATACAACACAGATGCTGGGATTCTTCCCTGGTGATGCTCTGCCAGGCCGCTAGTGCAGCCATCCTCAGTCTCTGCTCGTTTTTTGGCATTTCGCCCTCAATTTTCAGCAAGTGAAATGCATGCTCAATTGGATTCAATTCAGGTGATTGACTGGAAGAATATTCTACCTCTTTGCCTCAAAAGAAAATTTGGGCAGCATGCTTTGGGTCATTGTCCATCGGCACTCTGACGCGTCATCCAATCAGTTTCAACATTTGCCTGAACCTGAGGCAATAATATCATAGCTCTGTACAATTCATAATTCATCCTGCTCCTTTTGCCAGCAGTCATCTCATTATGAAATACTAGGAAAACTGTTCCGTTGGCAGCCATAAATGCTAGCACATGACAATTCTTCGATATTACAAGCAGTTTATTCCCTTCTCCATACTCTTCTCTTATTATGCTCACATCATTCTGGTACAAGTTGACCTTTTCCCCCATCTGTCCAAGGGATGTTAAAGTCTAAATCAGTGCTGGTTTTTTTTTTAACATTCTCTTTTAAGATTACCATCTTGCATAACCCCTATATTTACTCTGGTAAAGTCTTCTCTCCAATGTAGACTTTGACACAGATATACCTACCTCCCAATGGTCTTTCTTGATCTGGCAAACTGGAGTGTGTGTGTGTGTGTGTGTGTGGGGGGTGGGGGTTATTCACAAAGTAAATCATTCTCCCTCATCCTTCACAAGTATCAGTGGTCTGCTGGGCCTTTTGGAGTTCCTCAGCTGAGCTCACCAGTACATTTTCTGAAGAAAGAACCAAATATTTGCATTGGCCAAGCCTAATGTTTTTGCCATCTGAGGTGGGTTTATCTGGATTTTTGAGTCTCATGATGACTTGAGTCACAGGCAATGACAGCTCTTTGATCTTCACATTGAAAAGGTAACAGCAGATTTAATCAGTAGATTGTTTTATCTGCAGGTGGCCAAACTGAATTTCAAACCAATCTGACCTGGCGGCAGATTGAAAATCAGGTCCAAACCACCAAAACTAAAACCAAGGAAAAAGTTATTCCTACAAATATTATCAACAAGCCTCTTCAAATATAATAAATGGCTCCACAAATATAGTGAGCAAATGTTTCCCCAAATCGAAAATATTCATTTTTTCCCTTTGCTTAGTTTTCAAAAGGTGGTTCAGGTTCATAACAAAATAAAGCCTGCAGGACTAAGTCATTATTTTCGCTTGCAAGTCTTGCAATAAGACCCGACTATCAACCCCGCAAACAAGAGACTCAGCTTCTCATTCTTCCAGTGTCAACCCTCCAAATTAAGCCCAAGTCAACATCCTCAAATGGCCCACAAACTACAAAGAAAATTTCAGCGTAAGCTCAAAAAAGTTCAGCATTTCTAATAACAGCAATTTTCCCAAAATATGAGCACTATCACAACTGATGTTAGGATCAAATAATTGTCAGGTGCACTAATTCCTTCCTCCTAAAATCCCACCAGAAAAGGTGGTGTCACACCTTGATTTGGCAAAGGTGACTGCACCTCAACTGCTGTCAGGCGACCCAGATCATCATCCAGTTCACTTAACTGAGAAATGAATTTGAAATAAACCAAAGATAAAATCTAAGAAAACCTTCAAAAATAAGCAATCACATCAAAAGGAAAATTACCAGCCTGCACCTCCAAATGTGCGACTACATGCTTACTGATAAATTAAATAATTAGGGAAACACACACATACACACATGGCTATGAAACAGCTCAGTAGTCGTTCAAATACCTACTGCCTAATGAGGATTGCTTCACTAGCAGTTGTGGCTCTTTGGACATTAAATTGAGTTAAAGGGCATCTAAACTCGATTCTCAGACGGGACGTTGAATGTCCAATGTTTACAAACAAATCACTTGCTTTTGTTGACATCTTGCATTGTCACATGACCAATTTCATTTATATAAACCAATGTTTTGTGTACATGCGTAGATAATCCTTCTATTTCAGTTCATTCGCGCAGGTGCGGCTCGCTGATTGGCAGATAAACAAAAACAATGGGAATTGACTTTAGATGCCATTTAACAGCCACAGACTCCGAATGCAACTACAGCCATGGAAAACAACTTGATGCATTTTATGTTTATTTGTGAATGGAATAGTAGGGAATATCACATACCTGGCCATGGAGCAGCTGAGCAGCCGTATGTCCAATTAGTTTTGGCCCCTAAAAATGGTCCTCAAATATACGTGCCCCAATTCTCACTCCATGCTCCAAATTTGGATGTAAATACTCTCAAAGCTGAAAGTCAGTATTTGAGCTCATATTCACGATTTAATTTAAAATCTTAAATGCTGTTTTAGACAGCTAATACAATAACTTATATAATGGACCTAACTGTATCATCATGAATGTGTTTGAAATTTATAAAGAAAAATTTGCTACAGTGTAAAGCACTAAAATACATAAGACACATGATGGATGACGGGAACATCATGTTAATTGCTGAATTATCCTACTATAAAATGAGAAGAACTTTCCATCTGTCTGATTTTTACCCTCAATTGGTTGGACAATCAGTCTGAGACTGTACATGGGCATGGGCATGGGCAGGGTCCGACGAATCAGGTTTCTCCATTTTCCCAAATTTATGTTGTTTGTGACAAAATTGAAGGTGTTAACAGGCTTTTCTAGACAGTTCACTTATGGTACGTGCATCCCAGGAAGTCTGCATGCTGCTGTGGTCCACACATTCCTGAGTGCGGACAAGTGGTGAAATAAATGAATACTAGTGTATTTCAACAAATGAATGATTAAACATGTAACAATTAATTTACAAGGGCCAAACTGAACAAAAAAAAAAAAAAAAAAACAATTCAAATAGATATCTTAAAATGTTATCTTAATAACACTTAAATTAAATTAAGAGAGTTTATGTTTGAAGAAAGTAATGATGGGAACTCTAAAAAAGAAAAATAACAAAGCCAGGCCATGTTCGAAAAGAGGGAAAATTATATTTAATAGCAGTTTGTTTTGTACTGAATTACCACAGCAGAACAAAAGGATAAAAATGTGATTGAAAAAAATAAAAAAGAAAGAATTGTTTCAGTGGACAGCAGCAACATACGCAATACGATGCAGTGTGTATTCCATAAAGAGAGAGAAATGCTAAAATTTAAAAAAAAACAATCTTTTTTTCTTCAAGTGGATAGGAAATTGCGTTAATTTAAAAGACAGAGTAGAGTTGCAAATCAATTGAAAATCAGCATGCTCTCACTTACTGTGGAGAGCAGATGTTTTCAGCAGGTCCAACAATGTGTGAATGTGTGTGTGTGTGTGTGTGTGTGTGCGCGCGCGCATGTGTGCGTGTGTGTTGGGGGGAGAAGAGCTCGCTGGCGCTGCTTCAGAAATCAAGTGTGTTTATACTCCACGCTGAACAAACAACATAAATAAAATTCAGGTCTGTTCAGTCTGTGTTCAACAGGAGGAAAAAGCAGCAATACTCCACAGACACACAAAGAGAGGGGGAGCGGAAGAGAAAGAAGGGGAGAGAGAAAAAGGGGGAACAGAGATATAGATGAGGTTGGGACTGGTCAAGTCATTCACCTTATCTGAATCCAGCTGAACCGGTGTTAAATCTACTCAAGAGAAAACGTAAGACAGCAAGGCCTACAAACAAGCAGGAGCTGAAGATGGCTGCAGCACAAACATAGCAGTAGATCACCAGAGACGATACTATCTGGTGCCAATAAAAGAGCAGGGATGCAGACTCTGTTTTCAGTTTCTATTTTAATGTGAATGCTCCTCAGCACTCTCTCATTTTCTGGATTTCACTATTATTTTACAAACTAGATATAAAAGACCATAAATAAATGACATAATTTACAAGTACCTAAATTCATCAAAATGCAAAACAATTCAGAAAGACAAGTAGAAAGAGCGACTGAAAATACGGTTAATGTCTACGTCATATGGCGGCAAAATGCATATGAAAAAAAAAAGATGATGTTCTGCTAGGATTTTTCTGAAACATATGAAATAAAATGCCATATACAGTACATTCTACTTTACAATCTTGTCCCACAGTCCTTGCATATTTGTCAGAAAAGAAAGCAAAATGAAAAATGAGTAGCATTGAAGCAATGGGAACTATTATTCAATAATACCAAAAAAAAAAAAAAAAAAAAAAAACAGCAAACTGAAACCTTGGGAAGTGGCCCCACTGATATTAGGTGGATGTAAAATGAAATTTTAAAAAATCAAAGATATTTTCCCACTTAAAAAATTCCTATAATAGATTTCCTTTTAATCATAATGACATAAGCCTTTAAACGGTTTGACTTACACTGTAAACCCCCAAAACAAGGTTCCCCTCCTATCACGGGTGGGTTTAGGGTTTCCATGCACCCCTACTTGGGGAGGAAGCCAAAAAACTGCATTTCACTGTAAATTGTTCAGCATGCTAACAAAGCAAAAGTGCACAGCCTCCTGCAGGTATTGTACACACACAACATTCCAGGCTCTTCATTAAAAAAAAAATGCTGAAAATGGATCTATCCTTCACAATCTGAAAATGGATCTTTCCTTCACATTAACTGAAGAGAACAGGACTAGACTTACTGGCACTTTGAAGACATAATGCCACACGAACTACGCATTTAATACATTTAAAACAAAATAAAAAGACAATAATGGTCTGCAGGAACGATATCTTTGTTCCATTATTCTACTATGCTTAGTATCAGTTACTTCAGTTTTTAATGTATGGGCGACTGAGTTTAAAGTCTTCTTAGTATGTGCTAGTTTTCAGGGGTTTTCGGATTGTGGAAGTTCTCTCATTCTGGGAGCAGAAAGGTGCATACATGTTCTTTTCTTCAAAGGATGAGCGTGATCCCTTTTCAAATTGATATGGACTGTGGCAACAGGTGCATACGCTGGGGGAGACAGATGGAGAGAGAAATATTTCCATTAATATTCACTGCCCAATCCTCCGTGCATCCTGAGAGAGATATCAGCCACATCATAAATTACTGATACCTCCCTCAGACTCCACACGGATAATTCACTGACTCTGCGGGGTAAAGTCACTAACTCGTTGGGCATTAAATACCAAGGACTAGATCCACTGAGACCTCTTGCATGTGTAGGATCTTTTTTCCCTTGCAAAACCAATAACATGGCCTGTGATTGGCCAAGGAATTTCTTTTGCATCAATCATTAGCAATGTTCCTGATTTTGATAGGGCAAAAAGATTTTGCACGTGCAAAAGGTCTTAAATCTGGCCCATAGATTCATTAATTGCTTTGTCTAAACAGTTCTTACGCGAAACGAAAGTGTGTCTAACTCAATGCAGAGAATAGTAAGCCCTGTAGTTGAAGTTTCTACAAAAAAAAAAATACTTTGCTACTGTAACTCGTCATGCTAGTTTATTTACTACAGGGCTTGATAATATGACAATTTGTTCAAAAATACTGACCTTAAACAAATCCAAAGGCTTTGTTTCTCTCTTCCCTTTCACTTCCTGTATATTTATAGTTTTTTTTTCTCTTTTTGTACTGGTGAAACACACTTTACAGGGGTTTGTCGATGCGCTCGTCATTTTGGACATTGGAAAGGAAAAAGTAAAGCCAGCTTCTCATGCTTTTCAGATGCAGGAAATGAAGCTGACATGAGTGGAGGGTCAAAAGCCAGGCGGGAATAAGGGGCGGGGTCAGACTTCAGAGGCAGGGTGGGGGAGCGGTTAGAGGCAGAGAGATGTGAAAGATGCTTTCCTAAATACTTTTCCAAAATGTCCAAGGGCAAAAAAGGATGTTTTAATCCAGCAAAGAAGAGAGGAACAAACCATAAGAGCAGCAAACGTGACTCAGAGGCTGCTCAGGGACCCACGTTGAGATCAGACAGGAACAAAATGGCAGCAAAACACATAAAACAATTTATACACAAAAAAATAATGTCCACTCCCAACAGTTAAAGCCCTCCAGCTGAACTGCAGGAGGAGAAATTAGCCATGTCTCCAGAGCTCACTAGATTTTGCCTAGTCAAAGGGCTGTTTTCTTCACGTCGTCCTTTTATAAAGTGCATGGATGAGGTAAACTATTTTATTCCTTTATGTGTCCTTTTTTTAAAAAAAAATTCAGTTTATAGTTTTTATTTTATTTTATTTTTTTATTTCTTGGCTCAGACGGGAACCATTCTTCCTTGTATCTGTTGCATCTGGGACAGCATTCCCTGGATGCTGCACAGGATCTTGCTCTGATGCTCGGCTGAGATGATTCCAATTCGCGCCAGATCACTGTTTACAAGAGAAAACAAAAAAGTAAAATATGGGCATCAGAAAACATCACAAAAAAAATACAGTGTCAGCTCAGCATAATGAGGGTGAGAACAGCCTGTAGGAATACACTGAGCGCACTCACTCCTCCGTCATCCGTGCCACAGCCTCCAGGGTGGAGTACCCAGCCGCCGTGAAGTTGTCATTGTACCGGTCCATCTTGATAGCCTGCAGCCAGTCTGCTACCGAGCCCAGGACAGTACGCTCTGGGACAGTGGGCTCCAGCAGGGCAGTGTTCGCTCTAAGAGTGACCAGGAGCTTATGGTTAGCCTTAAGCTTAAGGTCAGGCCTACTGTTAGTAACTTCAGGCTTGTAACAGGCTTAAACACAATGACAGGCTTAAGGACAGTACTAGCTTTAGGCCCAATTCATTTTATTTAAATGTAATTAATCTTTTTTTTTTTTACGAGGAATACTTGGGAGAGTAAAAACTACTCATTTAAAGTGACCAGGTGTGGCAATAGTCAATAGATGAAAGTTTCAAACAAACGACTAAACCAGAAAAACTGTGATCACATAAATACTAAAGTAGGTGAGGAAGCTTGTGAAAACATAGCACAGAGGTGGGCCGGTGACATGGTGAGTGACCATAATGTCAGGGAGAGGTCTGTGGCAGAGTAAATGCAGTAAAGGCTTAATGCTGGCTTCCTCTCCATAAAACATCTCCTCCTCCATCCCGCTAAGAGCCGTTGGGCCATTAAACACAGGCACATGAATGGCACCTCCCCGTTCAGGCTGAACTCATCCACAGCGCTCTGCACAGAAAACAGCTAAGTGCTGCTTCCTGAGGAAAAAGGTCATGTTTCTAACATGCTTTAGCTGCTGTCAGCACAGAGCAATAAAGTCTAAACACTGAGAGTTAGACAGACACGGCAATGACTGCTACTGGGCATGCTCATTTCCAGGGAAATGGGTTGGGGGGGGGTTCAAGAAGAGCAATCAACCAACCATACTACAGTTCTCCCACAATCTCCACCCCCATCTCTATCAATCTGTATTCCAGTATTGTGCGCATGAGTGCGTGTGTGCATGTATACTGCATATGGTGTATTTGCGTGCATGGATGGGCATGTATTTGTAAGTGTTGTATGCATACAGTTGCACGTGTGTGTGTGTTGTACACTTGTACCGTGTGGTCTCTCCTCCGGTTCTCTTCAGGCTGTTGGGGTTGCGGATCAGCTTGTCAAGCATGTTGACGATCTGGCTGAATTTGGGCCGATCGCTGCGCTCCTCCTGCCAACAGTCCAGCATCAGCTGGTGCAGGGACACGGGACACTCCATGGGCGGTGGCAGCCGATACCCTTCCTCTATGGCCTTAATCACCTGGAAGGGGAGAGGTAGGCCTCCATTCTGTACTCACGTTTCACAGGGACTGCTCTTTCACACCCTTTTCACTGAAATTCTCCACTCTGTATCAGTGTTGTTTTCGTTAACGATGACAATGACGAAATAATTTCGTTAACACACCTTTTTTTCATGACTAAAACGAGATGGTGATGAGCTAAACATAGCTCTTTGATGACGAAAATATTACGAGACGTATCTGTTGTTTTCGTTGACGAGAGGAGACGAGACGAAAATGTTAGTGGGTTGGCTCGCTGGCCTGCGAACTTCCAATTCCCGAGCCACATAGCAACAGAAGTTTTAACGACTTTGATTGGCTGGAAAATGATGTTCCTCATTTGCATACCAACCAGTCAGCTTCTGGGAGTGCATGCATGCATTAGAGAGGCTCTCTGCCAGAAAGTTTCTGATACAGTCATGACGGATGGCTAGACGTCTATGCGAGCCGTCCTGTATCAAATTACGTTGCTCTTTGGATACAGCCCCCCCCTGTATGCTAGTAAGCTAACAAATGTTAACAAAGGAAAATATTTGTGAGTGATCATCATTTTACGGCGATATAATTTGTTTCGTGCTCCAACTTTACTAACTTTGCCAGCTGTAATAGGCATGAACTTATGTGAGGTTTCGCGGCAGTTCCGCGCGTTATGCATTATCTAGTTGCGCATACTATCGCGTATTGCGTTACTTTTTTCAGATTATAAAGCTCGCCATCTTCTTACCTTGCAGACGCTAGTTCAGGGAAATCTTTGTAATCATTTATTGTAATATTATGGCGATATGATTTGGTTTTCGCCCTAACAGTGAGAATTCCGCATTTGACCTCCACTTTTTTCAGCTTTAACTCTGAATCATTAACTCTGAGTTGGAGAATGCCTTTTGTGACTAGATTTTAATGGAAATGGATTCTTTCGCGTCTGTGATCAGGTGTTAAATAGCATCATATGCTACAGTAAGGTATAGATAAGACAGCTGTACTTGCAGGCTACAAGTGGTTTACAGAAATTTCACTGGGAAACGGAAGTGTTCTGTATTAAATTAAGATTATTTGGGGTAAAATTGATACCTTTTGGAAATAATTTGTTTTGCGTTCAGAGCGGAGTTGTATTTCTTGTGTAATCGTAATTTGTCATTTGGAAAGAATAAAAAAGCCTTTTATCATTTAAAATCTGATTGACTGTTTTCTAATTTTTGCTAATCATTTTTCAGATGTGCTAAACAATTGCAAATCAATTGATATAATGATTAGTAAAAAATAGAAATTTTTTCCCCTTAATCTGATCACTGATATTTGAGTTACTGTGAAACATATGGGGGGAAATGAAGCTTTTCAGACCTGTTGCTGTTCCTTATGTCTAAATGAGCAGCAGCACACCTGGCTTCTCTAACATAAGTAGCATGTTTAGCCAGCATATTTACATTAACGGACAGCGTGGGCATCTTCTAGTTCCATGTTCATCATGGCATGTTTGTGCTCTATCAGCGCGTTGCAACATGTTAAACGGGTCGAGTCATGTGCTTTGTTATTATACATCGAGTCTGCTGTTGGGCTAAAGCCACAAGGGTCTGACAGTGACGTCGCACAGCCATAACCACAGACTGTGCTTTTTGCTGTATTTTGCTGTGGGGTTGTATAAGCTAATGTCTGTTGTACTTCATAATAGTCAGAGAGATCATATGCATGTTCTCAGTTGCACTGGCAGTGGAAGACAAGGTCAAATTGAGCATATGTGTTCCTCATCTATTGCTCATATTTTGGGCTTGTGTGTGTTAACTGCACTTCAATAGGTTCTCAGAAATAAAGCCACAAAGAAAGAATGTTTTGTTTCTTGACTGTCTTGGAGTGATGAACATTGATTCCACTCACTGTTACCACTTTATCTGTGTTTAAAGCACTATTCTTAGTAGATCAGTATGTACAGCATGACAGAATTGCATCTTCATGGGTGGGAAAGTCTAGGCTAGCGCTATCAATCTGGTTAGGAATCTGGTTATTATACAAAAGTGTTAAGAGAGTTAACTGTTGCTTTATGAATTGCAACACAACCTGTCAACCTCGATTACAATTTCCTATATCTGTATTGGCCTAATTTAATCTTCTAAAGTCATTATTTTTTCGAGTAAAATTAATGACTAAAACTGGACTAAAACCCTTTTAGTTTTCGTCGACTAAAATTAGACTAAAACTATCAATGATAGAAATGACTAAAATGTGACTAAAACTAATAAGCATTTCGTCCAAAAGACTAAGACTAAAACTAAATCAAAAATGGCTGCCAAAAACAACACTGCTCTGTATGCTCCTGCGCAATGTCATTTGGATTAATTTATCACTATTTCAAAAATATTTCTATCTATATTGCAAATAAAACACCAAACATTAAAATCATGACTCACATCCTGGTTGCTCATGTCCCAGTATGGACGCTCGCCATATGACATCACTTCCCACATGACAATCCCATAGCTCCAGACATCTGATGCCGAGGTGAACTTCCTATAGGCAATGGCCTCAGGAGCTGTCCATCTTATGGGGATCTTACCGCCCTGCAATCGATAATCTCCGGTTACTCCCTTTAACTAAAACCAAAAGGATGGGCACACACATAAGCAGATGCACGCACACGTGGGTGGACAAACCAACACAGATTCACCCTTAGTCACACATACACACACATGCACACTAACATTGGCACCAGCATGAGTGCACAAGCACACACACACACACACACACACACACACACACAGGCGGCGCAGGGCTCAGCAGCGTACCCGTGTAGTATAGGCAGCCTCAGGGTCGTCCTCCAGCACGCGGGACATGCCAAAATCGGACACCTTGCACACCAGGTTACTGTTGACCAGGATATTGCGGGCAGCCAGGTCGCGGTGCACATAGCTCATGTCTGACAGGTATTTCATGCCTGAGGCGATGCCCCTCAGGATGCCCACCAGCTGAATCACTGTGAAACGCCCGTCGTTCTTCTGCCAACCAACACATGAGCAATGTTCCAATCACAACACTTTACCCGGCAAAACCACACTCCGACTCACAAGAGGCCCGCTAGTGACTGCTAGTGCTGTCAGAACAAGATTAAAAAAAAATCTGGGACATTTCAATCAATAAATATCTATGTCCCTAGTACTAAATTACAAGTGTATTTTTGCAATATTTATATGAACTTATTGACGAACATTAAATTATCATGTCCAAAATATTTAAGCTATATAAATTATTCCTATGCCTGACTCCTCAACTCGCCACTTTAACTCGGCTGGGATGCTGACTTCCTGGCAGTACCTGATTGGCTCATAGATGCAACTGCAGTACCCATTTGGTGGTCAGTGGCCCTGATCTTAGTCCATATATGGTGGTATACTAACCCTTTACTTGACTCAAAGTAATAGCAAGTTCACTTATGAAATAAAATAGAGTACATTTTTCAGCATCACCGCTATAGCAGTTTCAGCGATAGCCGAGGGCCTCGAGACAGGAGAGATAATGAGGGCTCTAAGCCATCTGGCTTTGATGTCATCATTTTGCAGCACACGCAAAGCTGGGGCCTGGGGATCCTGTCAGGAAGACGATGCATGGCTCACCCTGAGGAACGCGTCCAGCGATCCGTTCTCCATGTACTCTGTGATGATCATCACCGGCTTACCTGCGCAGGGAGGAGGCCGCCGAGGAGATTAGAGGAGAAACACTACACACACACACAGATCCACCTCAGTCTCGCTCACCGAGATTTAATTAGTCGCCTTCTTCACTGTTAATTATTTAAGGAGGGAAGTCTTTCTGCAGTATAAACCTGGCCTACAGGGCTATATAATCTTGCCTTTGATCTTCTGTGTGTAGAGACACAGCGAGCCACAGGCTTCACAAAAAAGCAGAGACCCGGACACACACTCGCTCCTCATAAAATGGAGGAATCCATTAAATGGAGTGATGTCAAGGAAAACAACATTAATACATTATCACTGCTATCATCCTCTCTCTCAACCTCTCTCACCTTCTGTCTTTTTCTCATTCTCGCTTTCATGCTCTCTCTATCTCTATCCGCTCTCTCGCTCTCACTGGTTAAAAGTCTGAATGCTGACAGCAATCTGAGATCTGTACATCCAATGCTGTCACTTGGCCCTGCTGGTGACTGACAAGCAGCAAAAGAGTATCCTTCTGGGAGAAAGCCAGATAAAGCCAGCCTGTCAGGATACATTGGGCTAGTCTGTATATCCACCTACTTCCTGTCACAGCTGTCACACCAGCATGTCACTGCAAACCCTAAATACATCTATAGATAGCATGCCACTAAAGGCCCTAAACAGATCTGCAGATGGCATATCGCGATAGACCCCACATAGATTAAGAGTTAGTGTTTCGCCAGGGATTCTTACAAATCTACAGATAGCAAATCACCTCATACCATAAACATCTAAACAGACATCATATTACAACAGATCCACAGAGATCAGCAGATTGTATACTTGCTCCTAAATGGATCAATAGGTAACATTTTGCTACAGATCCAACACAGATTTACCAATAGCAAATCATTATACAAAATACATTATATCTAAAGATGGAATTTGACCACACTCTACACACATGTATAGATAGCATGTTAATGCAGACCCTGAATAAATCCACAGATTGCCTCTGATCACCCGCTAAATATATCTACAGATCAGTGACACCATAAATTAATATATAGACATAAACAGTACACTTCATATTACTGTAGACTGTAAATATGTGAACAGTATGGTAGGGGACTCAAAACTGTGCGGACTGTGGCGCGGGTGGGGCTTTAGTGGCACGAGCTTCCCGGCCTAATTAATTCATGAATAACTAACTTGGCTTTAAATGGCCTCATAAGTGAAATTAAATATGGAGCAGATGCCTCTGCAGTAAAACCCCGACAGCCAATGAAACGCTGAGATACAGTTTCCACGGTAGCGCCTATCCTGAACTCACACTTAGTGACCACGCCCTCCAGGTGGATGATGTTGGGGTGGTCGAACTGGCCCATGATGCTCGCCTCGCTGAGGAAATCCCGCCTCTGACCCTCGGTGTACCCCGCCTTCAGCGTCTTAATGGCGACACAGATCTCACGCTTCGCGGCCAACTTCAGACGGCCGCTGCAGACCTCACCGAACTCCCCTGTCAATCACAGAAAGGGGCGGGTTACCTGTCAAGCTGCAAACTTCACTGAGCACAGACAAGAGGCAGATACGGCTTTTCTCCTGTTCTCCTGCTCTCTTCCTCTCTCCTGTTCTCACTACAGACTTTAAATGTGTCTGCGCTCTCAGCCCTCTTTATCAGGGGATGATTAATGGAGAAATGATCAATAGAACTGCGAGCGAAGGAGCGCTTCTCACCGATCCCAATGACTTTTTCAATTTTTATGCAGGAGGCATCAATCTCCTTAGCGAATTCGCGGACGGCCTTGTTGGGGTCCTCGTAGGTGAATGGGTCGACGTAAATCCTGACCCCTGCAGACACAGAGAGGTGTGTGAGGCGTGACCCAGCGGGATACAGAGCTCGCTCCTCCTAACACCTCAGGGTTTTAGAAGCATGCGAGGGCGGGTGTACTGGGGCAGCTGGAGGGCTCACCTTGGTGCAGGTGTTTCTCCTCATCTGCATCCTGCTTGGCCTTACTGTATTTACTCCTCCTACAGGGGACAGGTCACACAGCAGGAATACACACACACAGCAGTCAGGCCTCGTCTTATACCACGGGCCACCCGTGAACAAATGAAGATATGGCTACAAAAACATGAAGCTCAAAAACACACTAAACACAGTCATTCAAATTCTATTTCAACCAAATAAAAAACTCAAAGACTTAAAGAAATTGAGTGACCCTGTTGATGATTATATTTCAATATTTCTCATCATATTCATCAGTAAATCAATAATCATAATCAGTAACCATATTATGTAAGCAGCAGTAACAGACTTACACACGGCACAGGCACAGGCACACGCACACAGACACATGCACACACACACACACACACACACACACACACACACATGCAAGCAGTTCACACATGCATGAGCAGTGCACACACACATAAGCAGTTGGCTTCTGCAGCTTTGATTGACATCTGTTCAGTTGATTCAGGCAATATCTGTTCAGTCATCAGCATTATTCACCATCATTCATCATAAATCATATAGTTATGCATGCTCCAGTAACCCCAGTAGATGTTTTATTTCTCATTGGCTCTGGTTTAGTTTAGGGAGAGGTGCGAGCACTATAGACAAACTGGTTTGTATTTAGGAGGGTAGTGTAGATGATGTATGCTGCTAGGGCTGTGCAATATATTGATATTCCATCCATATCGTGATATAAGATAAAATACTGCCTGCAATTTTGGATATCGTCATAACGTGATATGACATAGGAGTTGTCCTTTCTCATTACATTATGTAAAGGCTGCATTACAGTAAAGGGATACAGGTTTCTGCATCTATTACCCTGCTCCAGCTATAGCCTATACTTGCTTGGTCATCATATCATGACTGATGTCTATTTATGAAAAATTTTATCGTTTAAATAGTTTGTTAAAGCATTAATATTAATCCTGACAATACTGCCACAATACCGACATTGAGGTATTCGGTCAAACATATCATGATGTTTGATTCTTTCCATTACTCCCAGCCCTATATGCTGCCCTGCATACTATGTATGTGTGTCTGATGCCCTGAATATTGGAAATCTGTGTCTGTTATGGATGTTCCTGATTAGCTATTCGCTTTATGAGATCATGCCTCACCTCCTGCTGATGATGAAGGCACTGATGAGGATGATGAGCAGGACCACACTGCCGACCACCGACACCAGGAGCACCGTGGAGCTTGTGCCTTCACCTACCATAGGGGAGGGAACTTCATACAAACACAAACACACACACACACACACACATGCACACACAGGTCAGTCTCCTCAATATTAAAACATCAGATCAGCAGAGTGCGTATGAGGTGAGTATTCAGAGCGATGCTCACCTGAGTTTGTCATGAACTCAAAGGGTGCGCTGAAGTCGCCGTACCCCGCGGCGGTGCGGGCGCGCACGTGGAACACATAGGAAGTGAGCGGATTCAGGCCCTTGATGTCTGCGCTCCGGGACGCTGTTTTAACAATGCGATAGCTCCGTTCGTTTTGGTCCTGTCAGGGCAAAGCCAGCGAGGATGAAGCAGCAGTTATGGGGGAAACATGATGCAACAGGGTTTTCTATCTCAGGCTATTCAGCGCCACCATTCCCTTTTAAACTCAGGTGATCTTTCACAATGCTTCTGACATTGCTTTTCTTAATGTGCTCTCTCTCCTGCAGGAACATGAAACCTAGACTACACCCGCTTCCCATTTCATGCCCACGGTTTTCTGTTTCCAGTATGCCACTCACCTTTTCATAGTACTTGACCTCGTACTCCAGAATGACTCCATTTGGTCTCTCAGGTGCCTGCCAGACCAGCGACACAGTGTGACGGGTGATGTCCTTGGCCTGGATAGATGTGACAGTAGAGGGAGCTGGAAGGAGAGCGAAAAAACTTACATTAATATACACCTTATCTAAAATACATCTAGCCAGCCTGCTGTGGAAAACTACCCAGAGCATTTCGAGCAGACTGAACACAAGTTTCAGCACCTCGCGGCCCTGGAATCCCTCAGGGCAGGGCTGTCAAACTCCAGTCCAAGAGCCTTACAGTGTCAGCCAGCTTTTGTGGTCTCCTTTCAACCAGCAGCCAACTAACACCTGGAAATCATGGTGTGTGGACTCTTTAGTCAATTCATTGCTTACTGAATATAAACCACTTGAGCAACTATACACTTAGGCTAGCAGACACAGAGCCCTACAGAACCGGATTTTCAAATCCCTGCAGGGGTACAGAACAGCCAAAGTCTCATATTTTTTCTTTCATTTCTGCCTCAGCTTTTCTAACTTTTCCACTGAGAGATAAACCGGAGGGCTGAGAAAGTGAGAAAGTTAGACACCAACCGGTGACGAACAGCTTTTAATTTCTTTTTTTTTGTTGTTCAACAAAAACTGATTGAAGAGCACATAAATGCCTTCATCACAAGTACTCCGGCATTTGTGTCAGTTTGAATGTGTACACACAGTGATTGAACAAGGAGTGAGTGTCCAATCTCTGTAGCCACCCCTCACAGCCTCAGCCAATTACTGTAGCTATCTCTCACAGTCTCTGCCAATCTCAACCAGACTCTCAGGACTGGCAAAAATAAAATGACAAAAATTGGATTTGACATTACAATTAACTTGTCAATAGTGATCTTAATATTAACTTCTGTCACTTAATAGGCAACAAGAATGTCAAATCCTTCCCTTAGCAATATTTCGTTGGTTGCTTTATTAATAATAGTAATCATGCTCAGCTGGGCTGAACCGCACACTTTGACAACAGCATTGCAAATCCTTTCACAACATTTATGCAACATTCCATGAACCACATGTATTAGTGCGAGCCGAGTCCTGCCCCCTTTTAAGAAATTAAGTGTTATGATAAATGTCTCTTTTCTGAACTGCAGCTGTGATTACATTACTTTCCTTTCTGACTCAAGACTGTAGGGAGAAGAACCCAGAAAGCAGGCTTTTACGGCAGGATTAAGTTCACGCAGCTCTGCCCTGGAACTACGAGCTCCATTGATCATGTTGCAGGAGGAAGATTTCTCTGAGACGGGTAAATAGATTTTCTTTGCTGGTGTCATGCCACAGGCTAATGTGTTGCGTCTGTGTTAAACAATTAGGCTGTGTCATTTGTGTGCCCAGATCAATCTTGCTCCAATGTGTCTGGGAGAAAAATCAATTTCAGGGTCTCCAGGGGATTGTGGATGATCCCAGCAAGACAGGATTCCGAGTTTATGCCCCCCATCCCGCCGGATCTCCTCATCAATCACTCTCCATAAGCTGGCAGATATTGCAGCTTAATCGTGTTCTACCTCTGTTCTTTTTTTGCAGTTAATATGAAGTTAAAGAGATTTTACGAATACTCACGTTGCACTCACCTTGAAAGCAAAGAGAGTCCCGACTAAAGCACCAAAACATGCACGTGCGCACGGACACAGGCAGACAGGCGTATAAACACACGCACTGTCCATCTATATTCTGACAGATTTATGGGTGGGACTGTTCATGGTAAAATTTGGAATCTGCCCCCAACCCACACACGATTCCCACCCATCCATGGAGTTAAAACTCAAACCCGAGTGAGGAGTACAGGAGCAGTAGGGTTTCAAGAGGCAGTAAAACATGGTGGACATAAATCCTATTTGGAGGGACTGGTATGCTTTTTAAAAGAGTTAAATGGCCAGATGATTAAGCCGAGAGCTGAAACAGAGCGAAGGAGTACAGCATCATAGCAGTAAAAAAGTTAATGCATTCCTATAAAACACCCATATGCCTGTTTCTCTGTGGCCGCAACCAGTAGTCAGAGAAGCCCAAGTTTTTAAAGCAACCCAGGTGTTTGTTCAGATCTGAAAGTGGGAAGTTCTTGACTGGTCAATTAAACCACCCTTCCCAAACTCAACTGAACATATGCTGAATGCAGATTGAACTCACAAAAAAAATTTGGTGTTATATATGGGGATTAACCTGATGAAGTTATTGTATTTACCGGCTTTGCCAACAAATATTAAATTCCATCCTTGCATTCATTGTAGTTCATGCTTTAACTTCTCACAGAAGGAAAGTGGCTGCCTCAACACAAAAACAACAATATAACTGAAATGGAAGGAGTCTCCTGGGCTCTATTTAAATGACTTTGCAAACAGAATCACATTTGGCAGTAACTTTCATGCACAATTTCGTCTGTCACACATTGCGTATTTATTGCCTTCACCCAGTTTGGTCGTGTCTTGCTCCAAAATAAAAGCGTTTGAATCTCAAGGGGGTGGACAGCACAAAATGGTGTGTCAATGCATAAAGCTGACGCTGGGCAATTTTTGTGTCACGGACCTCATTTGCGTTTTGACTCACTCAAACCACCTTGTAATGTACATGCTGTTGCTTTATGGAAGTTTCATGGGTCTGAATTACAGCCAGCTGAGCTGTTCGCAAATAAACATATATGCATATTGTTTAATTTCCATTTCCATTTTTGTTCTGCAACCCCATAAGTACTGTAATGTCTATCCAATGGTGGTGGGGTCTAATGGGAAGGGGAGGGTGAAGGAGTGTTTCATACATGAGAATATTTTCTTTGTGTGGGGTAAATACACATAATTGACTTCAGTCTCGCCTTTGTTTTTAATACCTCGAGTGCCATTTTGCGTGCCCGCATCTTTCTATACAAATCATATTACCTGGTAAATCAACCAACCGTTATCTGCCTAAATGCCTCCATGCATTACTGGAGTATAGTTCTCAGAGAACTGAAGGAGGTGGCGGTAATGCGAGTTTGGTTCTTGTTCTTGACCACGCGAAATTGCTAATTTGCCATGGCATTAATGCACTGCTTTTTAGGGGAATGATGGCGGCTAATCTAATTGGCCTTAATAGAACCAAACTCCCACCACACCCAAAAGAAATGAATTCATCTTAGTCAATCTCTTTTGACAACAGTGCCAAAGAGCTACCGCCTCCTGTCACAAAATTACCGGAGTCGAGTTAGACGCGTCCAGATCTGATCAGCGATAATGCAAGCACTTGTGTTTTCCAACTGTGTTTAGGTCATCAAAATAGGGCCTTCTGTCTTTATGTATGTATGTATGTATGTCCTTTGATAAACCATTTTCTTGATAAACCATTTATCCGGTTGACTTCAAACTTGGCAGGTATATTGCTGAGAACCCAGGAAAGCACAGTGTTGGGTGTCAAGTTATTTAGTTAAGCGGTTCAGCAGACAGCTGCAAGCAGCAATACCAGAGGCCAAGCAATTGGCTCGTTCCAAACAGCAACATTTTGAACAGGCACGGCACTAGTTTATGTGAAATGGTAAAACGTGTACAAGTAAATGCCATGAAATAATCCATCTTTCCATCTCAGAGCCTTAGGTATACAGCCAAAATAACTAATTTTACTCAACGGTTCTCATACGGTTGGAGAGAACTGTATACTGTAAATACTGTAAAGATTATCCCTCCACAGCAACTGAAATGCCTGAGAGATTCATTATTACACCCATTAACTGAAAAAAAAGTAACAAAAAATCTGCAGCGACAGCTCTATTGGGACTGTATAAAAATTGGATTTATTCATGCTCACATCCTTGTAATAAGATGTACCACCTACGCACAATGCATGCTGATGTGCGTGTGTGTATACAACAGTATGCGCAAATATGCACGTTTGGGTGTGCTTACATAGGCTTGTGTACGCCTGCAGTCACTCTCCCCAAAATCAGCCCAGTGAGCCTCCCAGATGAACATTCTGCCTCCAAGTGAGCACAGAGTCTCTCAGCAGCCCTGTCAGCAGTCTCTCACCCATGTGGTCTAGATCTCGCCCTCTTCATCTAAGCCAGCACCATGCCATGACTAAGTGTGAAGGATCAAGCTTCGTTTTTGAAGCTCATTTCGAGGTTCTTTTGAGAGATATTACTCATTAGGGACACTGTGGTCGTCTCCAGTACTCTGTGGGCCCTAATTTGACGACCTAATCACAGTCTGCAAACACTAATACCAACAGTACTGCAAATCAAAATTGGGTGTGTCTAACTCCATTCAGGTAATTTCATGACTGGAGGCGATAGCACCACTGTGGCACTGTTGTCAAAAGGGTTCGACTAAGATGAATTAATTGCCTGTGGGCCTGGAGGTAGTTTGGTTCCATTAGTAACTTGTTTTAAGTCACTATTTGCTTGACAAATGATAATTATCTTATCCCATTGGCAAGCTAGACAAAATTACCTCAAATCAAGGACATATAATTTGTCTTACTTAGAAAAATGGTTATAGAAATGAGTGTTTTAAGTCTTAAAATAAGTTAATTCATCTTACTTAGTATATTCATCTTTTTCTTTTTTTGCAGTGCATTTATGAAGCCCTCTAAGTCATTCTCATCCCTTTTTCCAACTAAGTCAAAGGAAACTTTAATACAAAGATTTGAAGTTGCCAAGTTTTCCCCAAATAAAATGTTCACACAAAATATGTTTTTCCCTTTAATATCTTCCCTTGAGCTGATTTTTTAAGATAATTCTCTACTTGGGCAATAGAGACATATATTCAGGATGAATTATGAGTATATTATGTCACTGAATCGATCACAATTAGTCAATGACCCAGAGTCGGGAGCTTAACTGTGCAAACTCGAGTTACAAATTACACAACATGGAGGTGTCTGAAAACTGCACTTTTGCAGGCCAAAATACTTTTCACTGAACCCGAGGAAAGTCCATGAGGGGGCATTACAGTATATTTCTCCTCAATTTTGAGGTTATGACAATCTCTCACTATGTTATACTCACCTGCCTGATTGGTCGTCACCGTGACAGAAACAGCCTGATCTGGGTTGGGGCTTTGGTTGGACACGCCGTTGACGGCCCAGATTTCAAAAGTGTAGTTGGTGTGAGACTGCAGGTCATTGATGGAGACACGTGTGCCCTTCAGGCTAAGCTGCTGCGGGAAGAAGTGCACGCCGTTCCCGCAGGGCTGGCACCGGCCCTGCTCCTGCCCACACCGCTTACACACCACGTTATAGCTCAGGTCCTGTCGACCGCCCGTGAACTTGGGAATGCTCCACTCCAGGTTCACCGACGTCTCGTTCACATTGGATATGAGGTGCTGGGGGGCCGAGGGAGGACCTGGAGAGAGGAGGGGGGAATTATGGGGGGGAGCGCATAATTAGTGATCTCATTAGGATGACCAGGGTGCTGCACCTTAATTTCCTCTGCTCCTGGAGGCCATTATCAGGCCTCATTAAGCAGCCTGATAAAGACACAAAGTAGCTCAGAGGCTCTGTGCGAATAGAGTGCTTAATTTAAGACTCAGAAAACATTATCAGGGTCCAATGTCTTTCTCTTAGTTTTCAAACTTAAATCTAAAGAGACTGTTCAAAGGTTTTAATTTTGAGCGCTAAGAATATATTTCATCGTGAAACTGAGGGAGAAGATGGAACAGATATGGGTGAGGATTATACTTTTTGGATACGGACACATCTTTAGAAAAAAAAAACACTTCTGCATCATTTCACTTCGTTTATTGCAAACACATTCCATACCTGCCACACTCCAGCTCCAGAATTCCCCCGGAATAAGGACCGTGGGACAGCTCTGTCAGCTGTGAATGACAGGTGCTAATAAAGTGCTGCAGACATTTTGGGAATAAAGGCTGTGCGAGAGAGCACTCTCAATTCCATATTGTGGCCCCTTTGGAAGCTAAGTGGGAAGGCAGCTTGTTTGTAATTCATTACACGTGGTGTTAAGATGTGTTTTTGGGCAGGGTGTTGAGCAGCGTGTTTGGGCAGAGTGTTGAGTTGTGTTTTCTGGTTTTGTGTTGGGCAAGGTGTTGTTTAGGACATCTGGCCAGAGATTATGGCAATGTGTTTGGGCAGGGTGTTACATACAGTATTGTATTTTGGCAGTGTCGGGTAGTGTGTTTCATCTGGGTGTTGAGAAATGAGTTTGGGCAGGGAGTTGTGTAGTCCAGTTTGGGCAGGGCGTTGGGTAGTGAGCAGAAGGAGACAGAAAAAGAGAGAAACTATTTGAGTGATGGGTTTAATTAACCCCATGTTGTGCTGTCTAGTATAACTGATGTATGGGGAAATTCTGGAGCAGCAGGTCACAGTGAAAACACAACTAGGATCAGAGGTCACACAGCACAGACACATGAGAAGGCTGTTCTAGAAACACTTTCTGCATACAGCAATACCACCAGAGGAGTGAATATTTCTTTCAGGTTCCACTGCGGCTCCTAAGTCCAATAGAAAGCCGGAGAACACTGCCAAGTAGGATTAGGGTAAGGCCTCAAAGGATGACTAAAAATATTTTGTCAATGTAATGTTTACATTTTCACTAAATTCACTTGCCTATACAACTTCTCCTCCATTAATTGTACAACTTCCATCCAAAAACCAATATCATAAGAGGCTGTTCAGATCAGTGAAGCAATACCTTGCCCTTTTCATTCACTGTCCCTAACGTCCCTCCATTTACTCTCTTTCTCCATCTTTTCATCCCTCTGTATCTTTGATGCTGGGTCAACCCTTCATTAGAGTGCTTTCACACCAAGTGAAATGCAGCCAAGTGCACAGAAGCACACACAGGCTCGCATTTCCACTTGAGAGAGCAGAGACTGTAATGACTGTGAAGGTGAAGATGAATCCTGAACAGAAAACATCCATGTCAGGTCGTCACAGGCGGTTTTTATCCGTGTATGAGAGAGTATCTGTGTGTCTCTGAGTGTGCGCATACGTGTTCATGCAAATTTGAGACGAGAAATGTGTGCATGTGCCCATTGGTGTGGGAGGAGGAGAAAGAAAGAGCTTTTTAAACAGTGTGTGAATATGTGTGCATGTGAGACGGAGAGAGGAACTCTTACGGGTGCAGGGCATTGAGGCTGGGTCGGTCTCAGAGCGAAAATAGCCTTTGTCACAGTTGCAGGAGGTAGATCCCTCGCGGACAGAGTAGCTGTGCAGTGGGCATTTAGCACAGCTCCTGTCTGTAGCCAGAGCTCGATAAAACCCCATCTTACAGGCTGGAAACACATGAACGTACAACTTTAACAATACATGCAAACATGACAACAAACATAAGTATGCAAGAAAGTTTTTCTTTTGTTGCAGTAGGCCTATTTGCCAGTCACATGGGACCGAGACAAGAAAAGGGAGGGGATATGATTTTTTTTTTTTTTTTTTTTTAGATAAGAAAGATTTGAAGCAACATCAAACTAGAAGTGCACTCGGTAGAGCGCATACCTTCACCATTCCACTAGTTTGACCGATCGCGGTCAAATTAAATAGGGTCCATCCCTGATGTAATAGCAATCCACCCGCAAATTTTCAGAGATATCTATTCATTACTTTTTGAGTTATCTTGTACACAATGAGACAGACAGACAAACCAACGCCAGCAAAAACATAACCTCACTGGAGGAGATAATCACTACGCTTCAGAACACAATCCATCTCGGCCAAATCTTCAGATTTTCTCAGCCCAGCACGGTCAAACTGGCATAGCCAGGGAATCTGTATAAACTGACAAGCAGGACTGTCAGAATAAAACAGCAGGCCTGACAAGTATACCGCACAGTTAATAGCTATACAGCGGGGCTAACGGGTATGCAGCTTGGCTAATGGGTAATCAACAGGGCTGTAAAAGGTAAATAGCACAGCTAACAGGTGAACTGCCAGACTGCAAACGGTGAACAATAGGGCTAAAAGGTATACAGCAGGGCTATAAACAGCAGCGCTAATAGGTATACAGCAGGGCAGTAAAACTAAAAGCAGGTCAGAACAGGTGAACAGCAGGATTTATAGAAAATCCCAGCAATGACCAGCTAGGGTCCCAAGCTTGTTTTCAATGGTTCTAGCCCTGTTTTGGATGCTTCTGTCAAAGCTGGGATAAGCCAGTTTAGCTGGTAGAGTAAGCTGTTGGTCATGCTGAAGGACCAGCTAACTATACAGGCTGGCCAGCTGGTTAACCATCTTCAAGCATCCAAAACACAAAGCAAACCAGCCTGACCAGCTTACACTGATTTTGCCTGGAATTTCAAAAGGGACAGCAGGCTAAGAGCAAGGCTATAAACAGCATGGCTAACAGTTATGTTATAAAGCAGTGTTCTAAAGGTAAACAGTTGGGCTAACAGGTATAAAACAGTGCTCGACAGGTAAACAACAGGGCTAACGGATATAAAATGGTGTTCTAAAGGTAAAAAGCATGGCTTACAGGTATAAAGCAGTGCTTTAAAGGTAAACAGCAGATTAACAGGTGTAAAGCACAGTTCTAAAGGTAAACAGCACATTAACAGGTGTAAAGCAGTGCTCTAAAGGTAAACAGCAGAGCTAACAGGTAAACGGCACAGTTCTAAAGGTAAACAGCAGGACCACCAGAGGAACATAAGGGCTAGCAGGGAAACAGTCCGGTTGTATGGGTACACAGCTGGGCTGCAAAGGCAAACAACAGGGCTGACAAGTAAACAGCTGGGCTGTAAACGTAAACAGCAGGGCTTACAGGTAAACAGCCTGGTTGCAAAGGTACGCAGCAGGCTATCAGGTAAACAACAAAACTTTAACGGTAAACAGTAGAGCTAACAAGTTAATAGAGCTTTGCAGGTAAACAGCAGGGCTAGCTAGTAAACAGCAGAGCTGTAAAGGTAAACTGCAGGGATAACAAGCAAACTGCTGGGCTCTCTATTTCAACCCTCTTCATTTCATTGATTTTTTCTCATCTCAGCAATAAGATGCCTTCATTATTAAAGAAAAAAAAACTCATCCACTTTAACATTCCTTCAGGTTCAGTTTCAAGGTGTTTCCCATTATACAAGTCAGTTGGATCACATTTCACACATGAGCCGTAAAAAAATTAACACAATACTGTAAGTGTATAATGATAAGAATGAGAAATAATAATAATGTCGTATGAAGAAAAGCAAGACGGATAAAGAGGGATTACCTGGGTGTGTCGCAGTAGAGGCAAACGCCCATCCTATCACAGTAACCAACAGAATAAAAGACAAGCTGGAATTATTCCTTGAACGTAATAATATTTTGAGGGAAAGCCAACATAGTTTCCGTCAGGGAAAGTCATGCCTAACAAACCTTCTGGAATTTTTTGAAGAGGCCACCAAGACTTACGATCAAAGCAGGGCTTATGACATCATAATCTTGGATTTTCAGAAAGCATTTGATAAAGTACCGCACAAGAGACTAATTTTTAAAATGAGCTCCATTGGAGTTACAGGAGGTATTCGGGAGTGGATTCAAAACTGGTTACAGGACAGAACACAAAGAGTGGTGGTCAGTGGAATCTCATCTCAGCTAGGTATGGTGGGGAGTGGCGTCCCTCAGGGATCAGTGTTGGGACCCCTGCTGTTCCTCATCTACATTAATGACCTTGATAGAAATATTGAGAGCAAATTAGTTAAATTTGCAGATAATACTAAATTGGGAGGTTTGGCAAATAGTTTAGACTCTACTAAAGTGATCCAGGAGGATTTGGATAGAATCCAGAGTTGGGCAGAAATGTGGCAAATTAAATTTAATTTAGCAAAATGTAAAGTTGTACATGTAGGTAATAAAAACATTAGACAGGATTACTTCATGAGAGGTTTAAAACTGGAATGTGCTCCACATGAAAAAGATCTAGGAGTGATTGTTGACCAAACCCTCACAGTTTCTAGTCATTGTGCCGTAGCAGTTAAAAAAGCCAATCGGATGCTGGGATACATTACCAAAAGTATTGAGTACAAATCCAAGGAGGTGATACTTCTCTTGTACAACACATTTGTCAGACCAGATCTGGAGTATTGTGTACAGTTCTGGGGACCATACTTTAAGAAAGATAGAGGCTCTAGAAAAAGTTCAGGGAAGAGCAACTAAGCTGATTCCGGGTATAAAAGATGAAAGCTATGAGAACAGGCTGAAGATCCTTAATCTCTTTAGTCTTAGGAAAAGGAGACTCAGGGGTGATCTGATTGAGGTCTTTAAATATGTTAAAGGGATTAACAAAGTAAATTATGTAGGATTCCTTCGGCCAAGTTCTGTTAGTAGAACTCGGGGTCATAAATGGGAGTTGACCAAGGGTAAATTTAGCACTGATACTAGGAAATATTTTTTCACCCAAAGAGTAATTTCGATGTGGAACAGCTTGCCTGACCATATTGTTGAGGCAGAAACCTTGGCAATTTTTAAGAGCAGGCTTGACTTAAAGCTAGATACCATTGAGACATTGAGTATCTGAAGTGATATATTCACAACAGTTAAAAGAAACTGGCGAGCCTAGTTGGGTTGAACGGCCTGTTCTCGCCACTCATGTTATGTTATGTTATGTAGAATTAGCCAATCAAAAATCCTTGTCACCCACAGGCTGTCATAAAGGTGGGTAGTGGGGAGAGGCACTGGAAACTAGCAGCATTAAACAGAATAATGTTGCCCTAATTACACACCAGTTGTACCAGTCAAGATAGCCGTACTCGCCAGTGCTTTACACTTTGGCTCTCCTGAAGTTTGTTCTGCAGTAGCCTAACACACTACACAAATGTTACAATAAGAGTCTCTCTTTATATCAGGATCTCTCCTAAGCCAGAAGCTCATTGATGAAGCTGCTGCAAAGGGACCTCTGTGCCAAATAGCCAAGTGGCTCTTATCTTCCACCTGTGATTAGGAACAGGATTGATGGCTGGCAGCTGGATTAATGGCAGATCATCAGATGGATTAATGGCAGATCAGCAGCAGGCTTACAGGCAGATTAGCAGTAGGATAAATAGCAGAAGGGCGCAAGCATTTCAGCAGAAAGAGCTGAGATGAGGAAAAAAGCAGCAGGGGCGTGGTGGGAGGAGGTCGAAGATAGTGTACAGTTAATGCGGTAGGAGAGGGAGAGAGAGAGAGAGAGAGAGAGTAGAAAAGGAAACAGAAAGGAAGTGAATTTTTAAGAAGAGCAGAACTGTCACGGCAATGAACTGATCTCACTGGTCAACCACGACCAGCCAAGTGGCAGCACTAATCAGTTACACCAGCAAGCGAGAAGTTAATGGCCGGAAGAAAGACAAGGTAGGACTATCACTTTCCGTCCCCAGGATGGTCCATCTCTGCAGGTTAGTTTCCTGGCCAGGACATCCAAGACTCGTTGGTCATGAATGCAGCATCCCAATAGGTGACAGTAAAAAAAGTGAATGGATTCTGTTCAATAGGAGGGCTTTAATTAGGGGGGCAGTAAACCTGAGGACTTTCTGAAAACTAAATGGTCGCAGGCCAGCTAAGTAATCAGCTAAATTCAGCAGTTGTCCCTGTACCCCTAGCTCCAAGCCCCAGTTGTGTATTCAGGGGAACGTAATAGCTCCAGTCTCTCCACCACAGAGAAGCTTTTCCAGGACTTTCAATGTATCTATTGCCAATGTAAAGTTAGCCATTTTGAATGCATAGTATCTAGTGTCTTTTCATGTTAAAAGGGACTATCGTTTACGGGCAAGAGAACTGCGCCCCATCCAGACAGAAAAACAATGATCAAGAGAACTGGATCATAGTTCAAATGGTCACGATGACTGGTTATCACTTTGTTTTGTTGTATTCTGATGTTTCCCACTCAACTCATCACGCAGCAATAGAAGCCACGCACCGCAGGGCAAGCTTGCTTTAGCCCAAATAATTGTTTCTCTTCATTGAAAAGTTGTGTTTATTTTCCCTCTGAATAAGTCTCATTCATTCTGATGGTGAAACTCATCCGTCTCTTTGGCGCTACACAACACAAATGGCAGTTCGTGAAAGACGGGGTCTCATTACAGGAGGTAAAAGAGTGATCATTTTCTATCCTGGAGGCATGAGTGACTTCCTCTAACCCAGTATCTAAGCCCGTCCCTTCCTTTTCTACATTTTTATTCCTCGGTCCCGGCAGAGGGCTGGCTGGGTGCCAAGCGTAGCAGGCAGGTGGAACACCTGCGCTGGTGCCAGGTGAGCTGCTATGCATACTGCCTCTGTGACTGAGTGATTATTAAAAAGTGTGCCCTCCACCCCGACAAAATCCATCATTCTACCCCCCTGCCACTTCTCAGTCCGAGGACACACCTGAGCAGCATCATTAGCATTCCTACCTGTCAGCTCCGCAGCCAAAACCCATTACAGCATTACTTATTAATTATTAATCACTGTTCATTAATTCAGTAACTGAGCTATTAATTACATCCAGGCTGAAAGGGACATGCAGAGATCAGAGCCAAGAGGTGATGGACGAGCGAGACTCGGGCGCATCGCACCCCTGACCTCTGATTAAGGGAGCACTGCAGGGATGCCACTGTGTGTCTGTTGGGCAGGGGCAGAGGGTACGAGTGATTTATTTTCTGCGTCAGAGGAGCTCATCGATCACTGGGACCCCAGTCTCCACTGCGCCCATCATACCCCAATGGCCCTGACAGTCTCTGTTCCAGTCCTGGGACAAAGCCAGAGGTGGCCAGACTGTGGTAAAAATGAAGTGCGGAGCACTGCAACCGAACTGAAAATACGACTGTTTTTCAAGGCGAGCTGCTGAGCCACTGCTGTGTTAACTGCTGTCCACACAGATCAGAAACAATACAAACATTTGCGAAATTCTGACAGAGACTATAACAATATTTATCCAACTTCTACATTACAGCCAACAATATTTCACAGGAACTATTACTAGCACAGAGGCTTAATCTTCCAACCAATTATTTCTGCCTGCAGAGAAGGGATTGGTTTTGGAGAAGAAAAGAGGTGGATGGGCAGTTTAAAGTCAAAAAGGGGTAACAAATGGGAAAATAGAATGTTTTGTGATCCTGAAGGGCTGAGAAATACGCCCACTCCATGATTGCTTAACCCTCTGGACACTGCATATTTTATCATTTTCACTTACTTAGCAAGCAATTTTGTTTGTCATGCCGCCAAATGAACTCCACTTGCCGGCCTCTCTCCAACTCTGCTCTGCGGTGACCGGCTGTTCTATGTGTACTATGGTCTCCAATTGGTTCACAAAATACTTGTATGTAAACTCAACATTTACAGCAGAATCTGCTGAGTTGAATGTTTTTTTTCTGTTTCTTTTTATGACAAAAAAACAAATAAATGGCCAAAAATGTATCCTGAGGACATTCTCCCAGACACAATTTTATGATCATTTCTAAAATTAATTTCAGACTAATTTTAAAACTAATAATGTCCCTTCTGTTTGGCACAGAGAAACAAGTAAAACTTTTGAGAAGTGTCTTCAGTTTCTTTCTACATGCTATGGGCAGATAATCAAAATTCCATGAATTAAAGTATGCATTTCCTATTACAAGCGATAACAGCGTCCAGAGGTTTGACCTCCCTCCACAGCTTCACAATCATGACCTAAATCTGCAAGTGTGATGGATTATTACCCCCAGCCCAGGCCAACTCCACATCCATATCTGTTTCCACGCCTTTCCAGCTCTTTCCAGAAACCAGTGACTAAGTGACAGACTAACAGCCTTAATCACCCTTCTTGTAATCTCACCGCAGAATTTAGCACATTCAGGGAAATGTGTCAAATGTAAATAATGTGTCAAATGTAATGTATTTCTAGGGACCTATGTAAAATGTAGAATGAATACAAATAAATGAGGTCATGCCTTCACATGATACTCCTGTGGAATTATAGTACGTTCACAAGCATGACCCAGTGACCAAGGCCGCAATATGATATTTGGGTTAATGGCTTCTGGATAGAGTAGGTGCGAAAGCAAATTCCTCCTGCCATGTTACACACTAAATCCAAAGTTTGAAGACACACATGGTGTGACATGACCCCAACTCCCCTACTCGTTGGCTCTGAGAAAGAGTCAAAGGCTGCTGGAAGCGCAATGCCTGCAAGCCTAAAGCAAAAGAGCGTTTGGTACAAGCAGCCAAGACTGAACATTGTTTTCGAGGCGTGAGAGTTGTTGCTACCCAGTCCCACAGTGGTTGGCTCCAGTATAGATGGAACAGCCAGTTTGTGTGCAAGTCAATGAGAACTGTAATGTTATAATAATAATAATTATAATAATAATAATAATGCATTTTATTTATAACGCACCTTTCAAGAAACCCAAGGACGCAGTACAGAGAAGTAACAAATAAACTAAACAACATGTTGAGTTAAAAGTACAATGTTGTAAATATTTAGGTTAAGTTACTGTATCTCGTGTGCTTTATGGGTGACTCTGACATTGCAACCGCATTTCATAAACAGGCTCAAATTTGCACAACATGGCAGCACCCAGCAGTATGAAATCCATCTCACGGGCCTGAGGCAATTCTCTTGACAACGTCACAGTGACTTATTTCTTTTTCTTTTTGTTGAAGAGTTTGTTTGGTACTAATGTGTGTAGGTAGCACAACTTAAGACTGGCCAAAAGATAAAAGCCGGAAAAATCGATTTCTCTGAACAAGCAGTATGACTCATCGGCAGTGGGGCTCCACCCGCTTCGGTCCCATTTCTTGCAGGTCAAAATGACAGTGTTAGTCTTGTCTCATGAATCTACTTGGAACATTTCAAACTTTTCTGCAATGTTAGCACTGGCTCTCTCCCTTCACCCTCTTTTTCTTTCAAGACAATTACATTCTTACATTTTTGCTGAATTTTCACAGAGAACTGGAGTAGGACATTTGTAGTAGAATCCTAAGCTGGCTCAGAATTGCAGCAGGATCATTTTTTATTGCAGAAGCCAGCACCAGCAATGAGCCACTCGCAAACAAACTAAAGCCAGAAAGCTCCACTGATTCACACACGCTAATTAAAAAATCCCAGCAATGTTAGACGTGGTAACACCCTGAGAGACAAAGCAAATGATGAGACATGTCGCTGGGCTAACAGTAGAGAAACAGCACATAATCACCAGCATATTGCAGTGATATAGCATACACTAATGAGCAAATGGTTGTACAGGTCCCGCTTACAGTGCCAATTAGACAATTTAATGTTCAATTTAAGGAAATAACAGAAAATATAAAGCAGTCATGAAAATATTTGTGAAGAACAGATCTAGTCTCGCTCATTAGTTTGTTCTGAGGGAGGATTCCTCCTAATTCAACAGCTTCAAACCTCGTTCGCAATTGCGTCCCCAACTGCCCATGTAGTCCAGTTTAGACTTATTCTAAATCTGGAAATCCTAAAAAATTCCCAGCAGCAACATTATCCTCTAATTCCAGACAGCAGCACTGAAGAAAAATCGCTGCTCTTCCCTCTTTAGAATTACTGCAGAGTAAATTCAATCTCCCTCAAACCCATTTCTTTCAATTTCTTCGAATTCGCAACGATATTAGATCCAATACAATAACCCTTCCTCCGGCACCTAATAGCTCCCAGATGAAATCTTCGTTTTCTGTTGATCCTTCATCTAAGGGGGTAATATATCCATAACTATATGTCAAATCGATTAGACATATCCCTAGATTTTCTGAAATCCGCATGGGAGGAGGACTAAGGAATCAGCTTAATGGAGGAGCAATGGATGGGGGCACAGGAGGGCGCGCAGTCAGCGTATATAGGTATTGTCTTTATCTTTCAAAGGTCAAACTTTCTAAAATGTATCCTAATATATGTCCTCTGTGAGACCATTTTGGGGTATTTGCTCTCTCCTTCCTCGTTCTGGTACTTCCTGTCCAAAATTATCCACTTTTTGGAACTGTCAGTTTAAAACTTTGTTAGATAAGCCAGGACATATGATAGGATCTGACCCAATGTTGGCTGTATTTGGGGTACTGAGCAAGGACAGGACTCACTTCCACTGTCGCAAGGTTCATAACCCTTCTAAAATGCAGATTAGTTCCATTGAACAGCACACAGGCACATTCTCCCACATATACACTACGTTCATAAAAAATGCTATGCAACACCTTAAACTGGTAAACTCAGATTCACTTTACAGGGTTCCATTGAGAAATTCTGTAAGATTTGGCAACCCTTCGTTGTTTAGAGGCTAGAAAATAAATATCTTGTTAACTCTTCGCTAAAATAACTAGGTTATACCTAATGTGAGATGCAAATAAGTAAACAAGTAAAATGAGTAATAAGTAAAGCAGCTTTGTACCTTGATTAAAAAGACCCATCAGGAGATGGCATATCCCCTCGGCCCCACATATCTGGATCAGCAAAAGGCACCACTTCAGGTCATGATTAATGTGCACACCAAGTTTTGTTTAGAAATATTGAACGGTTTTCAAGTTATGCTCCGGAAACTAAATGTTCACAGACAGACGGATGGACAGATGGACAGACAACCGCACCCATGACTATATCTATATTCTATCTATGACTATATTGTATTTGTACTGAATGTTGAATGTGCTCTGTTGTTTTCATGTGTGTCTGTGTATTTACATTCTGGATTTTTTTTGGAATATTCTAAATATTTTGCATACTGTTTGTTTGTTAACAAAAATACCAATGAACGGGCAAAAAAAGATAGAAATACTTCAGCTCAGCCCCCCCCCTGTACCATCTCACCCTCTCCCTATCTCTCTCTTTCACTTTGTCTCTCTCAGAACCGTGAATGAGTGCACTTCTCTCATGCAGTCAGCCCTGTTCGCAGTTTGGTGATCCCCCCTTATTGAAACACCCCCCTTATCCTTTCAGCTCATTCTGTGGCTCTGCTTCCCAGCATGCACTCCTGCCCTCTGCGGATTAGCCCAGCGCTCTGCGCATCAAGCGAAGCCCCTGCCCCTATTCACAAACCCCCTTTCTGTCCATCTGCTTCCAGAGCGCCCCAAAAAGTGCACATGGTCCGCACAGACCCGGAGGCGAGTAAGAGGAGAGAGGGTAAGAGAGAGGGAGGGGTAAAAGAGAGAGAGAGCGCGACACAGAGACAGAGAGAGGCAGGGAGAGAGCAAAAGAGAGCGAGGGAGAGATATTGTGAGTGGAGAGGTGGGGTGAGGATATTGATTTGGGAGTTTTTGACATGCTAATTTGCTCAGTGACAGCTTTAATTGCCCTCTCTCACAGCGCTGCTTCAAAGACGTTCTGCTTTTCAAAGGGGGTGCTGCGGTAGTGACGGGGAGCTCCCGTCCAGAATGGGGGTGCATTCAGAATCTCAAAAACACCTCTGCATTTACACTGCCTTCAAATACAGTACTGCAGGATACAGAAAAATGCAGTCATGGATCCAGATGATGGCAGATCCACCGCATTCCCTGGTTTTCAGGGGCTACGTGCGCGAGGACAGAAAATCCTCTGCTTAATTATCTGTCTGAGATCAGCTGTCCCAGCATCCCCAGCTCATTTACATTCTGAGACTACCTGTGAGACACGAAAATCCACAGCTCGCTGTGCTCGTGCGGATGCATGTATGCATGCATGTGCGCGCAGTGTATGGATTATGCATGTGCGCGCATGCCTGCGCTGAGTGTGCAAATGTGCATGGTGCATAGTTAATGCGCATGACGCGTGTGTGCATGTCAGTGTTATGTATTTATGTGCATGTATGTGTATATGCATATGTTAGCAAAAGCTTTTTGTGAGCCCATTGCTTGAAGACTGGTGAAACGCATTTCCTTTCCCAGCTATCAATGTGTCACAGCTTCATGTAAAGCAGGTAAAGCCTGTGATTGATGTCTTGCCCGAGACTCGCAGCTAAGCCTATTTCCACACCAGTGAAATCAGACATCTGAATCAGACACTTTCTGAACGCAACCAGACAAGTGGAAAGGATGTTTTCCTCAGTACATATTGAACATGACATGGGCATTAAGGCAAAGATGTCCCAATAGCTGAATGCTGCGCAGTCATCATATTAGCTACCATGATCAAATCCAGCCCTGCTGAAGGGATAAAGTGAAGCGACACAGAAGAGCATTTCAGCTCCATTACTCCTTGCGCTCTGTGAGGTCTATTCCTGGACGAGTACTCAAAATTTAGGCAAGACTTATGAACAGGCAAGGCCGGTAACTGCCTGGCGCCCCGAGCCATGGGGGACCCCCAAGGGTAGAGATTTAGAAGCCTTGGGTAACCTGATAAGAGTAGAAGTCGGTCATAAGGGCCCCATGGGATTTTCTGCCTAGTCTCTGGAACTGTGTCTCCACTTAATACACAACACCTCTGCAAGTAGCTCTGGCTGCTCTCAAAAATATACACAGAATCCTCTGATATACACACAAACTCTGGAGAAGACAGGATTTCTCTTTGCCCACACACTCAACTCTTAGCAATCTTAAACAGACACACTCTTACTCAATGTAGCTAATTATCCGTAATCACACAGACTATGGACACTTACTCAAATTGTGGTGTTTCTGCGGAGAGGGACTTCTAAGAGCACCTCCAAGCTGCAGTGGCCTTGATTAATCACTTTGGACGCTGCACCAATTATTCAATTTGTACCCTCAATGTTACTGCTTGTGACTAGCTAATGGCAGATAATGACGGTGATAGCTCACTAATATCAGCCAATTATAATCCTCTCAATAAGTAGCAGGTTTGGTGAGGGGACCCAGACATAGTGTTTCCTGTACCTTGTCTTTTCCCAACAGGGAGGGAGCTGCATCACAACTATAACCAACAGAAGTAAACAGAAAATAAGGAAGGCAGCCAGGCAGCCGAGAGCTTTCAAAAAAGATGAACAGGGAGCCATTTTGCCCATCTTCAGGATAGCTTGTTGACCACTGGGTGAAGACATAAGCAACTGCCTACCGCAGGAGCCAAGCCAAAGATAAAATGCAACACCGCAGGGGAGATTGTGCTGTGAGCCAACTGCAGATCGAAAGGCCTCTTAGGGGAGCAGAAGGACAGAAAGAGGTGACTGGAAATTGAGGGCCACACAGGCCAGAGATACGTGGTGTCCACAAGAGCAGAATATGCAGAAGAATATCTGAATGATTGTGCAACGTGCTAATCCTGCAAAAAAAGTTAAAATTCTGACCCTGCGACTGAAGTGCTAACCCTACTGCCAAAATGAGAAACCATTCTGTTAAAACACAAAAATCCCGGCCCAAATGTGCTAACCTTGGAACTAATGTCAACACCTGCGCTAAATATGCTGCCTGAGACTGCCTCATCTCAGAAAGTGGTATAAAACCCACACTGTACTGATGACCTGCTTTGCATAAGACAGAAGGGGCAGTAGGAAGACGTTGCTTGATGCCTGCTGATTGGTTGTAGTCCCACTGTGCACTAAGGGATGAGACAGGCTGAGCACCAGCTGGAGCTTTCATTTGGATACTTAACTTGGGATAAACCACGATTGGTCATCATCCTTGGTAGCTAGGCCCTGATTGGTCATCATCCTCCAGAGTTGGCACTGCAAGGTCCAATTCTAGCCATATACACATAGTACAGACAGAGCACCTCTACTCTACCATCATCACAACCACTTCACTTGCGCTCTCTCTCGCTCTCTCTCTCTCTCTCTCTACCAGGTCGTACTGCTTAATTTTTTGTATGGAGATGCAAAACTGGGTTACACGCAGGAACATGCTGGACCACCTAAAGTTCAACCCAAGGGGGTGAGGGATCAACAATTTCATTTCAGGTGTTTAGGGGTTATGTCTCTGTGCACCTTAGAATCATGTACGAATTCTACAAAATGATGCACAATGTGGAATTGTTCACTAGGATGTGGCGTACTGGTGGGGCAATTTGTATAGTAACCGATGATGAGATTGTAACCCATTTGGGTTGATGGGGTCCTAGTGTATTGCTTTCTTGTTTCTTCTGGTTTTTTTTTTTTTTGAGCCACTGTTAAACAAGGCTTAGGCGCATTTTTGTCTTGTTTTCTTTTACTTTCTGTGGTTGGCAGGGGTGGGCTTGTAAACAGGGGTGGGGTTTAGGGTTAAAGGGATAGTTCACTTTTTTTGAAGTGGGTTGTATGAGCTACAAATTGCCACTACTTGCATTAGATGCAGTAGAAAGCTCTCTGATCTCCTCCAGGTAGCCGCACCAGCGCATAGTGTTGGGTGGAAATTTAGGCGATACACTCTTGTGAACGGGACCAGGGAAACAGCGCATTTTTGCGGCCTAAAAGAGGTCCTACCTGAAAATAATACACCATTTCAATTGTACGCTATATTAAAAAAATTACAGCGCTTTACCTGCTCGGAAAAAAACAGTTGGGAACTAACCAACTGACGTAGTCCTCCGCGTGGCGCATCGTAGTTAACTGCGCGCTGTAGCAATCAGCTGTTTGGGTCACAGTAAAGCTGCTTGCACACTGGACGCGAAACGAATTTTTTGCAAGACAGATTACATTCAAAGTCAATGTGAAGACGTGAATGCATGCGTCTCGCATCTTCGCATTGACTTTGAATGTGATCTGTCTTGTCTTTTGATAAAAAATTCCTTATTGTTTTCGTGCCCAGTGTGCAAGCGGCTTAAAAACCAGGCGGTTTGCTTAATTTTTTGTAGGTCAGACGGTCGTTAAACTTGTGCAAATAAGTTTTTGAGTCAAACAGGGTGGGGATGATGACTTTTTTTTGAGTTGCCAGTCACTGCCAGCATCCATTGATCTTTCAATACCCATTTTTCCGGAAGGTCTGTAAGTGTGCCTCCGCCTCCGCCTCCACCTCCCCCCCCCCAAACTATATAACAGTGAAAACATTGATCACCAGAACATCTCATCAATGGTGACGGAAGCATTTTATCATTACTGACAAAAAATCTCGTCATTGGTGGGGAATGGGTTAACTATGATCTCCAAATGTGAGTCAACAACAGACCATATAGACCATTGGCTGGGCCCTAAAGTGAAGGAGGTTTGTAGCACTCTTCTAATATGGGGAGCATTTTCCTGGCATGTTATGGGTTTCCTCAGACGGAAGCGTTCTTGCAAATGAATACAGACTTATTCTGTGATTGCCTTTATTTTTTTGATGAAACATTAGTATTCACATGGAAATGGTCTCTTCCCGGATGACGAAGCACCCACCCACAAGGCATAAGGGGTCACTAAATATTTTGATGAGAATGAAAATGACTTGAGTCACGCTACCGATTTTGTTGTCACCAGATCTCAACCCATTTGACTACCTATGGGAAGCTTTGGATCAACGTTTTCGATAATGCCGTTCACTACCATCTTCATCCACCAATGACAGTATACTTATCAGAAGAGTGGTGTTATATCCCTCCAGTGGAGTGACAGAGACTTTGAAAAATCAATGCCAAGGCACACTGAAGCTGTTCAGTTTATTCAGAAGCCTAGGTTCAAGGCATCTGCCGTGGTGCAGATCCGCATTATTCTCTAACATTCACATCCTCTAACATAATACTGTAGCATTTTTTCGCATAAAACTGAATATCAGCAATAAAGCAGCAGCTTATTTAACTTACAAAAAGCCAAAGAGATTGACTATTTTAAGCATTTTTCTCTTAAACATACACAAAAACATGCCGCCTTGTTGGCAAGTGTTTTTTAATGCCCAGGCATTCCTTGTGTCTTTTGGTGATTCGACTGGATACTAGTTTTGTTGTTACACTGTAAGGCTGTCAAAAATATTCTAATTTTTATACCTGGATAAGCAAAGCTTAGGAAGGAGTGTTGTGATGGTGATGAGACCATTTGAGATTAAAATGGTTTTGGGATTGAAGGAATAAGATTTCTGCACACACTTAAGTCTATTCTGAATGTAAACTTGTAGCACTATGCTTACATGACGAATAAATGATGAAACAATACATTGAAATGTTCTTTGGCGTGTAATTTTATTAATAACATCAATTTTGCAAACTGCTTTTTCTATCCAATGCAATAAGCTGCAAGATAGCCTTGCTATAGGAATAAACTGAGCTCTTCTATGGTCCTGAAACTGTCCCTAGAAAGTTTAAGATTTATGAATTCATAGTGGACACAAAAAGGCCTAATACCTTTCATGTCAACTCTTAATATTCAAAATAAAGGCCATAGGCTATCAGAATTAGGTACACGCCTGTTGTACTCTAAAACAGCTCATCAGCCCTAGATGCTTTAAGTAGGATTTAATAAGTGTTTCCTGAGTGCAAAAATAAATCCAACTACAGTGTCATGGTGATCAGAGGGTCCTATTTACACAAAAAAAAAAAAATGTCTCGAAGAAAAAACATTTGTATTATTCTAATTTTACAACACCTTTATAACAATTACTGCCCAGCCAAAAAAGTCCCCATTCGAATTTAAATAAGCAAATACGTAAGAGATCATGGTCTAATAATGACTGTGATTATTTAGTTTATCTGGTAACAATACTTTTAACCTTGATGCGGTGTGTAGCTATTCATTGCTTGACCTCTTCAGGCCCAACACCCCCTAGTGGTAATCTGGGCACTATGGTATTTACATAAATCAAAAGATGAAATAATTTACTAATATATAATTAGGAAAACACATAAACATTATCCTGCAGAATTCTTTTGAGGCATCCATTCTTGATAGCCAAGTCATTGTTCTGGTAAAATGATCAAGTTATAGCCTTTATCAAAACATTTCAACCGCAGTGTTCACTCACCTATATTTATTGCGGGGAGCTGCCTATCCTGAATACATGCCCTGGTCAGCAGTCCAGGATAATTATAATCCACAAAACCTGATTTCAAAAAATTGTAAAGCAAATGAGCCACAAGAAAAACTATGATTTTTTAAAGGTAATCAATGGACGCAAGGCAAATCACACTGAAGATTATGCATCAAATTTCTGTGTTAGATAATCCCAATTTACCTAATCCTACAGCTCCATTGGTTCATAGTTTGTTGCTTAAAAGGTCACTGAAGATAACTGATGATTTCGATGAAAAGCCATGGCTTTTTTGTTGCACTTGCTGGACTGATATGGACTTCAGCCAATCTCATTGTATCCACGATAGTGGAAGTGTCTTCCATTTGCATCATCGCATGGTAACGTGTATGCGTCAGTCCTTTTAATCACTTGTTGTACAGCCAGACCATTCTCTTTGTTGCACCCAGAGCAATCAATGTTCAATATGGGCTTGTTTATTCTGAGAAACATGGCTGCATTTGCGTGTCTTGGAGCAGTTACATACGCACCAGAATTTAGTGTTTGTACGAGCGGTTGTGCCTTTATTTTAAAAGTTTTCTTTTGTTAGCCTACTATATTTGCCTTTACTTTTGTTTGGACTAAGTCGTGTTATATTGTTTACTGCATCATCTTTCATTGGACGCGTTTGGGAAACCTCCAGGGAATACAACGAGGGGAGGTCCAGTATTTGCTGGGCTAATTCCTGGGTAAGGTGAACAATTTGTTGTTTGAAAAGTAAGTTGCTTTACTATATGTTTTACGATAATAATACATTTTATTTATACCGAGTTGATTCTGCCTGCATGGGTTCACTGGTAACTTGGAATCAAGTGCAGCACTATACCTAACTAGGACATTTAAAAATGGTGTTGAGCGGCTCGAAATATAAATATTGGCTACATGTTAAGCCACCTGTAAATGTATCATCTGTCATGCTATTGCTTCTCTGGAGCATAAAGATAAAGAATGTTTTCAAAATAGCATTTATTATTCATTGTAAAGACACTATGGAAACCACACCATGAGGGATTTACCTGAAAAGAAGAATGCCCAATCTCTTACATAAGAAATATTTTTTTTTTTTTTTTTTACATAAGTTGTCAGTATACACCAATGCGCCAAAACACTAAAAGCGCTCTCAGATGCAGTGAATAATATTGATTATCTCATTAAGATGGCACATGCGAAGGTCTGCAGTCAGATCTTAGATGATAAGCACTGTCGGATCTCATATTTAATATGTTGAATATGGGAGAATCGGCAACTTAAGGACTTTGACGAGGGCAAAATCATTATGGCCTAACGAGGGGTTAGAGCATCTCTGCAGTGGCAAGACTTCTGGGGTGCTCCCTGTCCAAGGAGGAACAAACCATGAGCTGATGATAGGGTTTTGGGCGCCCAAGGCTCATCGATGCATGAGGGCTATGAAGGCTATCCTGACTGGTCCAAACCAACAGAATGGCGACTGTAGCACAATACACCCTGCTGTGTATAGCATTTTTAGCTTGCAGACTAGTCACAGTGCCCACTTTAACCCCCGTCCACCTCTAAAAAGTGCCCTAACGGGCACCTGAGCTTCAGAATGGGACCTTGGTTCAGTTGAGGAAATTTGCCTGGTTCAGTGAGTCCCACTTCTTTTACATCACGTGCTCTGGCTGGGTACCTGTGCACCATTTCCCTGGGAAGAGATTGCATCAGGATGCATTGTGTGAAGAAGAAAAACTGGTGGAGGGAGTGCTGAACTCTGGGAAATGTTTAATGAATTAACATCGCATTTATTTAACGCCTTCTCATAGACACTCACAGAGCTTTTCAGTTATATGGGGTAATCTCATCTCTCCACCACCAATGAGCAGCACCCATCTGGATGATTCAACGGCAGCCATTCTGCGCCGGAATGCTCACCACTCATCAGTTTGAGGTGGAGAGAGAGAGGACAAATTGCAGAGCCAATTAGATCAGGGGATAATTAGGTGGCAGGTTGAAAGAGCCAGGTTGGGAATTTAGCCAGGACACCAGGGAACCCCCTTCTCCCTATGTTCTTCTGGGAAACCCCCTGTTTGGGAATTCAAGTGACGTCACTTTGATGGAGCTGGTTTGAAAGGACAAGGGGGACTTTCACTATATTAGGTAGGTGGTTTTAATCTTGTGGCTGATTGGTGTATACAGGAACCCAAAAGAAATGCCATTTTATCCATAATTGCTGTACTACCAGATTGCACATTGTGGAAACAATACTACAGCCGGATTACAAGCAGGAGTTCTCTCTTTTTTTTTTTTTTTTTACATTTTATGAAATGCATTGCTGAAACTAAACGTCAGACACTGGGCTTCAATTAATACTAACTGTTCTGTAGTACTACTTCCCTCCTTGAAAAAAAGCAATGAACGATATCCCTAGCCTTTATAGTGAAGGAGATATGGGCTTTCTCTGAAATTCGATTAAAAACAGGTAATAATGGGTTCTTCTCTAAGTTTTTTGATAAACTGCTCTACAGTTTGAATGGTTAAAGATTTCAACATGTTTTTTCTAAAATATTTTGTAGACATCATGTACTCCAGATTGATGTCAATTTCTCCATACTTGATGCAGCTCATCAACAAAATATCTCTAAAATTTGAATTCCATTTTTGATTTTTGATTGTTAGAGATTCTCTTTACATAAGTAGATGAAAATAAGTATTACAAACTGTACCTGGGTCAAAAATGAGTGTTTTGTCATAAAGATGCTGTTTTCCAGTTTTTTAAAATAAGCTTTAATCCATATGTCTATCATTAATGGTTCTGAAGATACAGAGCTTTTTGAAACAGTAGTCAAAACAGGTGGAATTTCACCCATTTTTCCAAGGCTGGAAGAGGACACTGTTGGAGGACATATCCCATTTTCATAGAAAACATGTTATTGTTTTTCAAGAGGGGCAAATGGTGAACTGTCAACTTTGTGGAAGAAATGGGTCGGAAAAAAAACATAAATGACTGTGATTGGAGCTCAATAAAATACTTGATGATATCTAATGGCAAAAAGTCGACAGTAGAACTCATGGCTTTGTTAAATTGTGAAAGTAAAAGCATTTCCATGTGCAATGGAAATGGAGCTTGCTGGATTGGGACTTAACCGCTGTGCGACCACAAGAAAGCTACTTGTTATTGAGGCTAATTGAAGAAAAACAACTTCAATTTGCTAGGGAGCTTAAAGGGCCAATTAACATGCACATAAAAGAATCATAAAATCGGCCACCATTTTGGAATAAGGGGTTTATACTTGTAAATACATTGAAAAAGCCCAATTATCACTTCTGTAAATTGCTTAAACTTCTGCATAATCCAGTGTATTTTCCGCATAAGCCATTTTCCTGCAAAATATGCCCTAACATTTCTGCAGTATTTTATTTTTTTTCTACATCCTATCTAATGCTCCGTAGGTTAGATAGTTCAAAGGTTTTTCCTTTTTATTTTGTCACTTGACTGTATAGTACATAACCCTGCTGGAAATAACATGAAAGTGACCCTTCACCAAGGCACAACAATCTCCTCAAATATCAATATGCACAGAAAAATTGATGCAATTAATTCCTTTTACAATATAGCATATCTATGGCCAAATAGCGGCGTTAGAATAATGGTCATTCATCTACAAAACCAACTGGTTTCTCCTGCTTGGGAATATGAATGAGGACAGCAAATTTCGCACCAGTCCAGCCAGAAGGACAGACAAAGAAATGGATGGACAGACAAATGGACATCATTGCATTGCTTCCCTGACTGACATGACAGAGAACAATAAATCACAGGGAGAGCAAGAGAGTAAAAAAGGAGGGAGATAGAGGGAAGCATAGAGAGGAAAGTTCAATCAGCATAGAGGTAATTTGCATGAAATGCACATTATCATGAAGCGGGAGCCAGTGAGAGTGGGAAGGTGGGGGTGGGGGGGGAACGGGGGGCACCCCTGTGGTCACTGGGCAGAGGGGTGTGGGCGGGGCCAGCTTTGCATGCAGGGACACACAACATATGCAAATGAGGAATCTGCTCGTAACCAAAGGGCAAAACTTTTTTGTCTCTTTCCTTTTCTCTCTCGCCCCCTTCCCCAGACAGCTGACGGTTCCCCCTTTTTTTTCAGCAACAGCGTCAGCTCATAACCAGCAGCACGGCAAGCGTGACAGGAATCAACACGCACGTTTCCCATCCACTGCACAAACAGGCCCTGAATATTCATAACCGGCCAATGTCTGCCCATTGTTTCACACGACAAGGGAGGAGGAGGAGGAACCAGCACAATGAAGAGCCGCACACCTGCTCACAATTAAAGAGAGACTGATGACACAAACAAACACAGCGCTTTTCTAATATCAATCTCCCCATCAGTCTGTTGGACAGTGAGGAGGAGGGGGTGTGGGAGGGATATCTGCTCATGCTTATTCGACCATCTCCCCGACCACTACCTCCTCCACACAAAGTACAACCTCAACTGCAGTTCTTCTCCTCAACCAGGGTTTTAAGGTGGGAGTGGGTAAGGCACTGTTTTGATATTCTAAATATATCAAAAATACAGTTCATATGTTTTTAGTAAGCCAAAATGACAGGAAGCACACCTCAGAGTCGATTGTAGGGCAGACCATCTCTAAGATATGAAGCCTGTACTGTTGTCAGCTATTGTGACTCGAGTCATTTTTATAAGTAGCCCATCATTTCTAGACAATGGTTGATGTGCAGAGTACAAATAACTCTACAAAGTTTATTTTTGTACACAATATAAGTGCTATTACAATGTTCTGTGAATTTGCTTTTTTTTCTTTCTTTTTTTTGGCGGCAGAAGTAATAATCCACTGTCCTAACACCACACCAACACCCGACTGCATCAGGCAAACACTGCACCAACACCTATCTCCCCCCGGCCAACACCACACTGTGCTCGGCCAATAAGCCCTCATGCTCTGCCGTGTCAGCCAGCACTGACCACTCTCCCACCCCTGACAGACAACTAGCGGGAACTACACCCCACCCCCCATGTATGGTCTGACCAACACATTCAGCTGTCAAATTTTTGATGTCTTAATCAATCGCCGTCATAATCCCTGTCTGCTTGGGGGATGAGGAAATAAGACACCTCTGACCTCCGCTAGTGTTTGCCCCGTCACCAGTCCTGAACTCTGGCCATGGTGCTCTAACAATAGGCTTTGGGTCCGATTTGATGCCTGCTAGGGTCCAGATCTGCGCATCCCCCGCCCCCCTCTAAGGCCATCCTCACATTGATATTGAACCTTCCAGACAGATTCGCCCCCTCCTGCAAAAATATTTGAATGCTCAACACACAATGCATTGTCACAGAACTCAATAAAAGGCAAACTACCACAGGTCTTAAAGAGAGCTACCAAACTAACATGTCTCTACCAGAAAAGCTCCAAGCTTTCAGAACTTTTAAAAGACTACCACAGCGTTCAAAATGAAGTACAAAACTACCACAACTCTCAAAATAAAACCACAGACTACCACAGCTCTCAAAGTAAAATGCCAAACTACCAACAGCTCTCAGAATAAAACAGAAACACAGCTTTTAAAGTGAAACACTAAATTACCCCAACTCCCAAAGTAGAACACAAATGACATCGATTTGCTAAGTAAAACAATGAAGCTAATGCTGCTCTCAATGTAATACACCAAGCTACCATAGCTTGCACTGTAAAACACAAAACTAAAATCATAAAGCAAAAAAACTGAATGACCGCTGCTCTCAAGCTAAACCAATAAACTATCACAGACCTAAAGGTTACAACACAGCTAACAGAGTGTCCAAATTATTAAGAGTAAAATACGTTTCCATTTTAAACTTCGAAGTTGCCAACATTGTGGCCCCCATCTTTTCCCTTAGTTCTTTCTGAGGTGCAGTCATAAAGAATGGAAGCTGGTCCCTGCCACCCAGAAGCACTCAGTCTTCTTCAAATAAAGGAGCTGTTGCTGGGACATCCACCCTGTTCTGCCCCCGCCATCTGTGATGGGGAGCACCCCAGCAGAAAACTCCAGCCCTGGCCCACAGCAAAGGGCACCCTTCTCCTAAATCACGGAGGTATTCATCACATACTTAAGACTGCTTAGATAGCACTCCTCCATAAATAAAAGGGTTTGGAGAGCCTCTGTGGCGTTAATCACGTTGGCCAAGCACTGACCTCCTCCACGACCAGCCCACAGTCTTTAGAGGGCTGTAACTGGGTGCCATAAACCTGCCTCGTCCACCCGGCTTGACCCCGCCCCACACACACTGTCCCGCTCACGCTGCCAACAAATCAAGGGCCATTAAACACCAACCGTGTGTCTGAGGTCATCTCCAGGAGCTCCCACAGGCTCCCAGTCTTGCAGACCCAGCCTCCCTCCCTGCTTGTCTGTGCACAGACTCCCGAGAGAAACGCCTGCTGCCAGGCAGCTAGACTGATTCCGCTAATAAACAAAAACAACATCACGCTTTGCTTCATTACATCGATCCTCCACACAGAGAAGGAACATCAAAGTCGATAAACCCACTGGCTCGATCGAGATCCCTGTTCTCGCTGACAGCATTTTTATAACACGATCCCCCGTCGTCCTTTACTGATCAAGGTTGCACAAACTATATGTCACTTGCTACATCACGTTATTATAAATCAGAAATGACAGCAGTATATTCAATTTATACATAAATGTTTATGCACTGCTGTGCTGTCCAACAGAGCCACAGAGATGCACAGTAAAGCCTGAGGAACTCTTTCCCTTCTTTCTCTGAATTGGCAAAAAAGAAAATTCTCTTCGCCAGAAAACTAACAACAAAGTACACGCTAGCTGAAACCAGCGAGACCTCAACTGTGTTGATACAGATGGAACCTGAGTGGATCTCCCGGCTCCTTCTAACACAGCTTTTCCGCACCCTCCTAAATGAAATTGCAGTGGCAGCCATTTGCTCACCCTGGCTGATTAAACAGCCATTAGTGCGACAGTACCTGCAGCTGCCCCGAGCCCACTTATCCAGCACTGACATCTTCTACACAAACTCCCTGAGGGACAGCTAATTACTACACTTACACTCATCAATGTTTCAATTATGAAGATTGCTACAGATTTGGAGAAGAGGGATGTACGCAAACCGACCCTTTGCCCTGTCGCTTGATGTATCAGGCTTACCCGGACAGTCTCCATATGGGCACAAGTGTGGCTTAGGTTATGTGGCTTGTCTTCACACAGGAGAACCAGTTTTAGTTCTTTATGTGAACCTCTTGATAGGTGTGAAAAGTGCAAACGCTCTAACAAAAAAGCTTTAAACTAATTAGAGTTCCTCAGTGGAAACAAATGCCGCTTTTCTGTGCACTTTTCAGTTCTCCATTGGCACAAGTTGTAAATGGTACCCAAAGATACCAATCCAGGCATGCAAACCATACTGTGCCGGTAAATTGGAGCGCGAAACACTACAGACCACTGATCAATCAAATAGAATAGTCATTGAATCACTGACAAAGGACTCCTTGCATAAACAACCCCAGTACTTTTAAAACTTCAAAGTTCAGAGGTTTTTTCTTTTTGTTTGGAAAAAAAAAAAATAAAATAAAATATGTCAGCTCAACTGTGAACAGCCAAGGAGATGTAGACTTTCCTCTGCATTATGGCCAAAGACTAAATTCAACACCATGCATCATGATGACCCTTCAATAACAACCCAGCCAACATTGAGCAGTATGGTTATCACTGGAACTGCACTACAGATCCAGGGATAGGTACAGGATATTCGGTGTAACTGATCCACATAAAACCGTACCACTAAGTGCAAAAGTGCATTTGGGACCCTTTCTTCCCCGTTCTCTGAGAGTGCAGCGGGGTTGGCTTACCTTGGCACTCTCCACTGCGCTCCTCAAACCCAGGGTTGCACAGACAGTTTCCAATGGGCACCAGCCATTCTCCATCAGCTCCGCAGTACATCTTGGGCTCATCCTTCTCCTCCGAGTTGTTGACACAGGAGCCCCTGACCTCCACCAGCGAGGACGTGTCCGTGCCCGTGATGGTGTCGGGGAACTGGGCCAAGTTGCGCACTGTCAGAGGGCACTTCTTGTAGAAGACCCGCACGGACACCAGAGCGATGCAGGCACCCACATCCTGGAAGGCCAGGTAGAATCCCTTTCGCGTGAGCGCTCCTACATCCCGCACTTCCGTGTTCAGCTTCATGATTCGGTCCCCGATATCCACCTGGGTGAAGCTCTCGTCGGCCGCAATGGTGTCAATCTTGGCGAACTGGCTCTCGCGGATGTAGTGCTCCTTGTCATTGTTGGACTCATAATAGTAGAGGTTGAAGGTCTCCTTGCAGGTGCCAATGACTCCAGGCAGACTGTTGCAGTCTCGCAAGGTAAACTTGATCTCGATGTAGACGCGCTGCGCACCCCCTCGCCCAATCCAGTCTGTCCGCAGCCAGTTATTTTGACTGGGCTCCATTACATTGCACACCTGGTATGTACGGATGGGCGTGTTCTTCTCATCCATGATGCTAACCTCTTCCCACTGCAGAAACCACCAGGGTGTATATGTGAGGAGCAAACCTCATTAGAATGACATGGCACAACGAACACACACACACACACACACACACACACACACACACACAAGCAAGCTCAAATGAATGTACATACAAACACAAAACCACACATGCACAAAACTTATGTGTGACTGTGCATGCATGTGTGCCACACTTGGGGACAAAAATAATGCTTCCCTGATAAACCAAGAGAATTGTGAAAAAATAATGCATTGAACATAAACTAATACACAGTCATTTAATGTTAACAAATATCATAAGCCCATTTAAATAATTCAGCCTTAGCAAACACTTTAACATTTATGGATCATGGGTGAATTGGAGCCATATCAAGGATAAATCGTCCAATCGAGATACTTAAATGCCCATTGAAAGATGACAAATTATGATGAACTCTTTTTTACCTTATTAGCAAAGTATGTCTGCAAACATTGGCTAGATTCTCTGCCAAGAAAGCCAGAGTTAACATAATGAATTTGCAGAAGACTACTTATATTGGCAAACGGATAATATCAGGTGTGAAAAATGCAAACAACATAACCCAGAATACTAAAAAGCAACCAACTTTGGTATACATCCAAAGAAGCCACATTTGCATTTAAGCAGTTATTCCAAGTTACATGTGGAAAGAGGCTACAGGCCTATATACTTCAACCTCAACTCAAAAAAAGTTGAACAGGATGAAAAATGCACATCAATGCAGGAAGCAGTAATTTCTAATTTTGCATTGACTTGCATTTCATTGCAGACAATATGAAGACCAGATATTTAATGCTTGTCTGGTCAACTTTATTTTATTTGTAAAAATATGCCCATTTCAGCCATTCAGGCCTGCAACACATTCCAAAATAAAGTTGGGATGGGGGCATTTTAGTAGTAGTAAGAAGGTAAAAAAAATAAATAAATAAATAAATAATGTTGTGATTGTAATCATGATTTGGTGCAAAAGCAGCGTCCATGAAAGATCTAGTCCTTCAGGGGCAAAGATGGGTCAAGGATAGCCAATATGCCTGTAAATACACAAGAAAATCATTGAAAGGTTTAAAAAAAAAAAACATTTCTCAAAGAAATATTGGAGGGGGCACTGGATGTTTTACTCTCTAAAGATTCAAAAAATCTGGAGGAATTACTGTTTATAAAGGGCAAAGGTGCAAGCCTAAGCTGAATACTTGTAATCTCCCATCCTTCAGAAAGCACTGCATTCAAAGAACTATCATTTATCTCCAAGTGATATAACCACATGAGCTCTGGATCACTTTGGCAAACCTTTGTCAAATACTGCAATGCTTAATTACAACCACAATTGCCAGTTAAAACTTCACGTTGCAAAATGAAAGCCTAATTTCAAGTGTCCAGAAGTGCCGTCAACTTCTCTGAGCTTATTTTTTGGGAATAAATCAACTCCAGATGCTTTACACCAAAGAAGAAAAGGACCATCTTGACTGTTACCAGGAACAAGTCCATTAGCCATGCTCTGTCACGAGATGCAGTTATATCAGTGCCCCTAGAAAGGGTAACCTACACTACTGCGAAGGCACAATTAATACTGAAAAGTACACTGAGATTTTAAACATATATGCCTCCCAGGCACGACCATGCATATTTCAAGAAGGCAATGCACACAGTATTCTAAACACATTACGAAGACATGGCAGTATAGGAACAGGGAGTTGGACTGGCCTGCCCGCAGTCCTGACTTGTCTTCGGTATAGAACATGAGGCATATTTTGAAATGCGATCTGCGACAACGAAAATCCCATATTGTTCCACGCCGTAAGACTTGTTTGCAGAAGGGTACAAAATTACACCTGAAATACTTAATCATTTGGTGTCCTCAGTCCCTGAAATGTGTTTATTATGAAGCATCAAAAATCATTAAAACCCATGAGGTGAAATATCAAGTAATGAACTATTGTATACTTCCCATACAGGACAAAGACAATTAACGAATCACTTCTTTTAGTTTTAATTTTAATTTAATGTACCGTCCCAACTTTTTCTGATTTAAGGTTATGACAGCCAATTGCTGAAACGGAATGTCAATATTAGCAGACTGACTGCAATCATGAAAAAGTGCCGTCATCACTTCTAAATGTCTATCTCCTAGCCTATACAAAATATCGTTCAAAGTTGAAGTAAAAATGAGAGGCTTTCTAAAAGACGATTTTTTAAAATCACCTATTAAAAAGTCGACTGTGTCCTTAGCTCTGGATGGCCTGTTCTCTTAACGAACGTTATCTGGGCTCGGCGTACTCTATATTGCTTTCTATACATTCCATACAATTTAAATGTGCTTATTAGCTGGTTGAAATTATACATGCTTCGGTAATTCCGCTCCGTTGCGACAAAGAAAGAAAAGTGTGGAACTAGATTTTAAAAAGGCTGGCTCCCCACCCTCTTCCTCTGATCTAAATAGGAAACCAAGCGTTCTCTATAGGGTAAAGCTGTATCTTGCCCGGACTGAGAGAGAATGGGGGCAATTGCTCGTAATCGGGCGCTGAATGTGTGCTTGTTGGCGCTGCCAGGACCCTGCCAATCAAGTAGCTCCGGGGGATAAGGCGGGTGAGGAGCCGACACTGTGCGCCCCGACACGGTAGCAAACATCCCGAAACAGCCAAATTCACGAGAAAAAAGGAAAAAAAAACTACAAAGTGATGAGTGGCGAATGAAAACAGATTCTTTCTAATGCTGTTTAAAATTAAGAATACGTCTTCTCTCCCGTCAAGTCATTAGTTAAAAAAAAAATCTAAATAGTTTTACCGTTGTGTATTTTGTTTATTTTTTCTGGTTCCATTTAATAATTTGTATTGCCCTACATAGGATACTGCAACAGCCAATATTGACTTCATATCTAAAGTAGGCCAAGCGAAATCTAAAGTGTTCAAACAGGCCATTCAATCCAGGCTACATTAAATAACTGCAAGTTTAACAAAATGTTGAGTTCTGGGTCGATTCTAAAGTTCATGTCCCATTCATGATTTCTTGTATGTCTGCATATTTGTTACTCATAATTATTTCAGACATTATTACAAATTTTTATACACAAAACAGACAACCTATAGTAACAAAACATACCATTTAAAAAAAATCATTTCATGTATTAAAGACAGTCAGTCATATGAATTGGCCCTGCATAGAACATTAGGTAATTGCCCCCTTAGTTACTCAACGCAAATTTTATTGATAAATGAGTAAAATTAGGCTGGACACATCCAGGCATGATGCTGCAGCCAGTCTACTTCAGCCTAAACAACTCTTTAATAGAACCTTTCCAGAACTGTGAAAAGTGTAAACAAGCCCCACATTAGGCTCTGATTTTAAGATTCCATATTAGATGAGAAAGAATTCATTTGAAATTTACCAACCTGGAAAGAGTTACAAAGCTATTTCTGAGGCTCTGGAATGCCGCTGAACCGCTAAACTAGTGTCTCCAAATGCAGAAAATTTGGAACAGCAGTGAATCCTCCAAGGAGCGGCAAGGCCACCAAAATCCCCCGAAAAGCGCACTGACACCAAGATGAACATCAATGCAGCTTCAGGCTTTGCTCACCCCAGATACCGTGAAAATTCATGATTCCACCATTAGAAATACTGGGCAAAAATTGTATCCATAGGAGATGCTCAGAGAAAATCACTGCAAACCAAAAGTAAACTGACACATTTGCCCAAAAAGACATTGATGCTAAGCTTTTTGGGGTAATATACTATGGACTGGTGAGTCAGAAGTAGAACTTTCTGGAGGACATTAATGGAAAGATGAAAATTTATTCCACAATAAAAACATAATAGCAACAGTCAAAATGTTGATAATGGTGCCATGGTGTGGAATGCTTTTATGATTCAGGGCTTGGTAACTTCATGGCGTAATTAATGGAAAAGTGAATTCCACTATCTGCCGAAAAACTGTAATAGAGACAATGTGTGGCCATCAGCCCATCATCAAAAGGTCAAATGCAATTTGGCTTTGCAGCAAGGCAATAATCTGAAGCACAAGAACAAGTCCACCTTTGAATGGCTCAGAGGAAATAAAATCAAGATTCTGGAACAGCCTTGGCAAAACCCTGACTTGAATCCCATTAAGGTGCTGTGGCAAGACCATAAACTGTTAGTTCATACTTGAAAACCCTCCAATGCACCAGAATTAAAGCAATTCTGCAAAAAGATTAAATTTCCATCTCTGCAACATGCAAGACTAATGTCTAGTCATCAGACAATTTTGGCAGCAGATTTTGCATCTTTAGATGGCACAATCAGTTATTAAGTTTTGGGTGATATAGGTGTTGGATAATGTTAAGTATATTATTTTCTGATTAAAAAGCAGTTTTTCTTGTTTATTCCATGTTCTCATAGTCATATCAAATTTTTCATGAAGATCTGAAACCATGTAAAATATGCAAAAACAAACAATACAAATGCATAGAAAACCAGAAGGGGGCAGATACTCTTTCATGGCAGTGTAGCCTACGCAAAACATAATAATAATAATAATAATAATAATAATAATAATAATAATTATTTTAATTATAATAATAATGAGGACTGAGTGCGTGTTCGTCACAACCAGTTCAACTATTGGGCCTGTGTTAAGGAACAATCAAAATGCCTTGTGTCTCCCGTATGATACGATTTTCTCCAAAATGCTCGTGCATGGAGGGGTCTAAACCGTGCCCGACGACAGCAGCCAAAGGAAACAACAGAGCCTGTATTTAATCAGTGCTCACCTCAGGGCCTGTTTAGTTAGCGGTGTTTCCTGTGCTAACAGAGGATGCTGATGCCTTTGGTGAACTCGATAAATTACAAAGTGATGATAACCTCTATCGTCCCACTTCTCATTTCCTATCATTTCATTTCCAGGTGAACCACAAATGCAATAATTAACATCCATTATCACTCCAATCCCCCGCCATCACTAGCACCCAAAGTTCCTTCGCTTTCACTGAGGATTGCACAGGCCCTAATGTTCCCGCAAAGAATTTTCATTCAATACGGAAAACATGACGTATCTGTCTCCAATCTGAGTATTAACTGGGGTATGGTGGAATGCATGAAGAAACGCATCCGTATGTTTAATTCACTGAACACTTACCCCTCCTTCTGCCGGACTCGCAACCCATCCAAGTTCCCCTTGTACGGATTTGGAATCCAACAAAGTAACTATGAAACGAAACAAAACCCGTCAGGATATCAGCTCTAGGCTTATTCACAAAATATATATTTCCATTGCTTCACTCGAAGAAAATATGCATGCAAAAGCAGCAATGTATTCCGGCCGTGGCCATTGCTGCCCAAGTTGTGTTCTCAGCGGTCCGTGCATTTTTTCAAGGAGAAATTAAGCAACAGCGGTGTGGTGGTATTTCAAAGCTTTATTCTACTTGACCGAAAAATAAATTATGATCATCAAATGTTCATTCTCACAAATAATTCATGATATCTGAGTAACCCTTTCTGAACGCAATCAAGAATACCTTTGATGGGAGTGACACCGGCAAAGGTAACTGACACACAAAATGGATAAGAGACACAGTCTGCAGAGACACAGATCATCGCATAGGAGCATTCGTGCAAGCGATTAGGCATGTCTTTAATTGGGCCACAGTTATTACTTTTTGGAATTATGAACAATTAACGAAAAAGAATGCAGCATTGACTCCGAGTCTGAATATTGCCGACATAGAAATGAAATCTGATTTTTAATAGCCTACAGCTATCCGTGTTAGTTTGGGTTTCGGACTGTCGGCTGCAATAACCCATCGGGGATGCTGAACGCGAGCTAGTCCACTTCATTTTAATCTCAAAGACAGTCTTTGATCGGAGGGGGGGTTTAGAACTACCCAGACAGATTTGTTTGTCCAAAATAATATTTCAGTTTCGATTAATTTTCGATTAAATGTCTCGAGTGTATCTATCCTAGAGTAAATGTGGTCTACTGAAGAACAGCGCAGCGTGCGTGACTTGAATTTACAGACACACAAAAAAGCGTCCGCTCCTCATTTAGTTACACAGCCATAAATTGACAACAAATTGTTTTCGGTTGTACCGATTATGACGTAGCCTACATGGGATACTTGCATTTTATAATGTCCCGGATAAAGAATAAACTAATTGCGAATAGTTACATATTCTAACATGGCAGAGAGAGAGAGAGACCTTCACACGAAGCGAGCAGTCAACAAATATATTGCATCAAAGATTGTGGAAATTCCAATGAAAGTACAAGCTCCCAATAAGACAATTGGTTAAGCTTAATTTTGTATGAAAAATAACTTCGCTTATCAAATTGTAAGAACAGCTAGGCTATTTAAAAAGCCTCGCTGAATTAATTTACGCTCGTTGGAATTCGATGATTGAAAGTCCTCTTGGATTAGACGTTAAACTATTTATTTATTTATTTATTTATTTATTTATTTATTTGGCTACTACCGGACTACCAGTCAACCACTATATAATTTTTTTTGACAATCGTGTCCGGCCGGCGTTCGGATCGCAAAGCTGTCCTTTTCATTACAGGTCGACTGTTAAATCCATTAAGAAAAGTGGAACTCCGTAGTGAGAAAGCGCCTCAGTGTGCTTGTACTACACAGTTTAATTGACTTAGATACATAAATACAAGCGATGCTTAAGTTAAATATGATGTTGAGGTTGATCGTGCACTTCTTTACGGTGCAGGACGCGGATAGAGCTTCCAGCCAAAGTGAGACCAACGTGCTATCCTCGTGGAGTAACCCTCCAAAAATCCAAGCGATCCCGCGGTCGTCTAATTTCTTACCTTCATTTGGAGGATAAATCCGTGCCGTCGAAACCAACGTGGAAATTTTGAACAGAATACAAGCCGCTGTATATAGATTAAAAGCCATTTGTGTCACTTGTCTCTCGCTCTTGTCTGTTGCTCCGTGAAGCACGGGTCCGAAATTTCTCTTCCCCGTGGAATAAGCGTCTGTGTCTCAGTCTACTGGGCAGCCCTTCGCTCTCATTTCCAGGGGGCGTTTCTTCACTCGCTGACGCTACTGTCAATCCAAACAGAGAAAGAAAGAGACGGAAAAAGTTCAATAAACATTAACCGCACTGATTGGAATGGACGGTGGGAGTATTACAATGAAAGGTGCGCAAGTAAGCAAATCACCAGCAACACGCCTCGTTTTCTTTGGCAAGTGATCCCCCGCACGGCGATTTCTTGAGGACTCCTCTAATTGAAAATGTTCAAGCATTGGGAAACGTTTAACAGAGAATTTTTTTTGATTGCATCTTACTATTAACACTTGTGATCCACGAATGACAGTATAGCTTCATTTACTGAGTGGCAATATATGCATATTATTCACTAAGATGTTTTCACGGTAGCCTATTGCTTACATGGGCAAGAATGAATTCTTAACTCTATTTCTTAATTCTACACAAGCGTACCAGAGGACTGTGAATAATACCAGCCATTGTCCATTCAGGATACCAAAGTTTTCAATTAGTTTATCAGTAGCATGATTCGGTCGTAATTCATATAAATTAGGCTAGTCATTCAATGAATCATGAAGCGGCGAGGGTAAGTCGGGTGCTCTCTTTTAAAAATAAATAAATAAATAAATTCATGAAAATTTGTAACAACGCAGGCCTTGATTAAATCTGGCTAACAGGTTAGATTGTGAGCTGGCTCCTGTAATTCAGCTCTGTTGACTGAATCGTTAGAAAACCATAAAGACAATTGAAGACAGTAACGATACAATTTACATTAAGCAGCGGAACCATTTGCAACAAGGGCGCCACCTAGAGGACATAGAAATATACCATTTGGTTGACTGAACATGCTGCAGTGATCGTCAGTAGACACCAATCTTTTTTTATTATTTATTTCAGAAACTTCATCCATCAATCTGTTAGCTTAATCACTACTTCCTCACCAGGGTCGCGGGTTCGACTACGGGCAAAAAGCAGGAACATTCCATGGACATCTCACCAATCCATCGCAGGGCCCACGCGCCATTCACTCACACACCCATGGGCAATTTAGTGTCCATATAACCTTGCATGCATGTTTTTGGACTATGTAAGGAAACCTGCGTAACCCAAAGAAACCCACAACCCAACCCACACGAACACGAGGAAAACATGCAAACTCCTCTCCGAAATGCCCAAAACTGTCTACGAATCTGAGGCAACAGTGCTGCCCACTGTGCCACCGTGTCACCCCTTTACAAACACAGATACCGACTGATTTTCCTCAACAAAATTATGGCAAACTTTGCACTGCATTGAAAAAAATATTCAGACTAAAACTTCAAATTAACCTGTTTGATTTAGAATTCAAATGCACATTTATTCTCATATTTTAATTCAAACATTTTCATCTTTCAGATGTCAAAAACATATTTGAACATAATATGGAATCTGGAAAAATATATGACAAAGGCAATGTCACTAAACACATAATGCAGCTTTTAAATGATAGTTTCATTTATTGAAGGTAAAGAGTTATTCAAAACCTCATTCAACCATGAGAAAAAAATAATCACCCTCCTAAACCTAATAACTGGTTGAGCCATACTTCACAGCAACAACAGAAATCAAAGGTTTGTGATAATTGATAATGGGTCTCCTACGATGCTGTGGAGGAATTTTGACCGCTCTTCTTTGCAGAATTGTTTCAATTTAACCACATTAGAGGATGATTGAGCATGAACTGCCAGCTTCAGGGCATTCCACAGCATCTCAATCAGATTTAAGTCTGGGCCACTCCAAAACCTTCATTTATTGTTTGTTGAGCCATTCAGAGGTGGATTTGTGTACATTTTTCAGATCATTGTCCAGCTGCATAACAACTTCGCTTGAGCTATACTGCCGTGAAATGACAAAAGGAAGCAAGTCCATATTTTGTCAAAATTGAGTTACATAAAATTTTGGAATCAGGGAAGTAAGTCCTATTTACTAATGGGTTCATTTCTGCAAAACATGTTTTTGTTAGGCCATACTTGCCAGTGCAGAAGGAAGCAAGTCCAACACTTAGGCCACATTGTCACGATAGAAGGAAGCATGTCCATATCCAATGAGGCGGGCTAATACAAAACTGTCAGCCAATGAAATTCTTGTTTATAAAGTGGACTAAGGCTGCAGTCAGAGCATGAGGCATGTGAAGAGAACTTTGTTTACATAAAACAACTTCTCAAATCCCTTGAAAATGCTCAGGTTTGCAGATGTTTTTAAAACTTTGATTGAAAGGCAAGTATTTCTGTACATTATATGAGTATATTAATTGAATTCATTGACTCTGCATGACTTATTTTGGTGCCTTTGATGGACTCGCTGATCCAGGCCTAGTACAGCCTGTGTAGGTGAGCACATGCATGTCCTTATACACTGTACAGGGCCCAGTCTGGTGATGTTAGGCCTGGTGACCTCCAATATAACCTGTGTGTTTTATCTAATGGTAACAGTGTATATTGTAGCTGCATGTATGTACAATGCAAGTTAATGCTAATACTGATATGATGACCAGTCTCAGGAAAGAGGCTTGGAGCCCCCACCCAACTCCCCAAAATTAGGGGGTGCATATGCTTGTCCCTGAATTTCAAAATGACTCCCTGATGGAAGGAGTGACACTCTTTTCACCCCCCTATGTAGGGGGCAGAAGTTCATTTGGACCCTCCTTTTCTTGGGCTATAATTTGAATTCAGTCCCCTTTCGTAAGGCAGGAGAGAATGTGCTTCACTTGTCCCAGTGAAGGAGGCACCAAGGGGAATTTCTTCCAAAAAGAAACAAGACATTGTTGAAACTCTTTGCCCACTGATGCCTGCAAATAGATCCCTATTCTGGAAGAATCTGCCCACCAGTGAAAATGCAGTGGTTATAATTGATGTTCAGTAGCAATATCTACTTGACCAACTAGCACTACATATGAACTGTGAATAGAAAGGGGTTAGAAATGCCAGAGGCTCAATTACACTCCTCGCCCAAGGTGACCCCCCCAGAATGTCTTGTGTACTCCTCAGACCATTCAAATTGTCAAATGATGATTGGCAAAGCCTTAATGTCGTTTACATTTCTAATAAAAGCACAAATTAGTTGAAGTATGGACTTGCTTCCTTACCACATCCCTTGCATCGGTTTTGAAATATCGTGACAAAAGGAAGCAAGTCACCTTAACCACACCTAGGATTAGATGATTAATTTCTTTATGTCATGACAAGATAGGGCCTAGCATAAAGTACCTCAGGGCCCCAGTGCAAAACATCTACTTCTGATCATGTTGGAGGGCAAGAATGAAAACTTTACTTTCATTTTTCTCAAAACTTTGCATTCTGGACTTGCTTTTGTCATTTCATGGCAGTATAGGTCACTAAATGATGGCTGGAAATTCTCCTATCGAATTTTCTGGTATAGAGCAGAATTTATGGTTATATCAATTATAACAAGTCAGTCAGGTCCCGAAGTAGCAAATCAGCCCCAGACCATCACATTGCAACCACGGTGTTTGGACTGTTGGTATGATGTTCTTACCATGGAATGCTTTGTCACCTTTATGCCAGATGTAATGGGACTCATGTCCTCAGAAAGTTCCACTTTTGACTCCTCAGTCCACAAAATATTATCCATAAAGCTTTGGGGATCGTCAAGATGTTTTTTGGCAAATGTAAGACAACCCTTTGTGTTCTTTTTGGTCAGCAGTAGTTTTCACCTTTCTCCTATGGATGCCATTTGTACCCACTTACTTCCTTAGTGTGGTATTGTGAACTGACCTGAAATGAGGCAAGTGAGGCCTGCGATTCTTTTGATGTTAATCAGGGTTCTTTTCTGACATCTTGCATGATTCGTCAATGCACTCGAGGAGGAATTTTGGTAGACCAGCCACTCCTGGGAAAGTTCACCACTGTTCCAAGTTTTCTCCATTCGTACATAATGGCTCTAACCAAGGTTTGCTGGAGTTCCATAGTCTTACAGATGGCTTTGTATCCCATTCCAGATTGATAGATGTCAAAGAGTGTTTCTCATTTCTTCTTAAACTTCCTTATATCATGCCATCGTGCACTGCTATTTTAGTGATGTTTATATTCAACAGGGTTGACAGTATTTATCAAATAAATTTATTAAATTAGTTGATTTAATAACTATGGGGCAATTATTTTCTCACATTGGGCCAGGTAAGGTTAGATGGCTTTTTTCTGTCAATAAATGAAATCATCATTTAAAAAGCGCATTTTCAGTGTACTTGAATTATCCTTGTCTCTTATTTACATTAGAGTTATGACCAAAATTATGTAGAAAATGAAACTAATGCACACCTGTAAGTGGAGAGGTGCGAAGGAGAGGACTCAAGGTCGGCCAAATAGAAGAAAGAAAAAAGTCCTAAACAGTCCTCTACGCTTGCAATACTTTATTAAATACACACAGTGTTTCGGTCGTAGACCTTCGTCAGGTAGTACTACCTTACTACCTGACCTGTGTATTTAATAAAGTATTGCAAGCATAGAGGACTGTGTGCGGGACTTTTTTGTTTCTTCTATATGACCAAAATTATGAAATCGAGAAGGGGGCAAATATTTTTATACTTTTCTTTTTTATAGCACTATATATATATATATATATATATATATA